>CM060957.1:146943571-148143571 GCA_030765055.1 Mantis religiosa | reverse complement strand
ATGGGCAACAACGCCTGTAGCGCAATGGCTACCGTGCCCGATTGTCACGAAAAGCTCCTGGGTTCAAATCTCTTCTAGTTTTTTCTCTATTCAATTAAAGATTCAGTTTTTATTCCAACAATACTATAGCGCTATAAGAGAAATACTTTACCAATGGTCTAGCAAGCCATCTATTAGCCGAATGGTTAGGGTGGTGGCCAGTAATTCAAAAGGTTGCAGGTTCGATTCCTACCATCTAAAAATAGATTTTTCATCTTTATAGTCCTTCTAAAACAGACGATAGATATCAGATCAAAACATATATCGGCAACAACGCTTGTAGCGCAATGGTTACCGTGACCGACTGTGACGAAAAGGTCCTGGCTTCGAATCTCTTCAAGTTTTTTCTCTATTCAATTAAAGATTCAGTTTTTATTGCAACAATACTCTAGCGCTATAAGAGAAACACTTTACGAACGGTCTTGCAAGCCATGTGTTAGCCGAATGGTTAGGGTGGTGGCCAATAATTCAAAGGGTTGCAGGTTCGATTCCCACCAGCTAAAAATAGATTTTTCATCCTTATAGTCCTTCTAAAACAGACTATAAATATCAGATCAAAACACATATCGGCAACAACGCTTGTAGCGCAATGGATACCGTGACCGAAAGTCACGAAAAGGTCCTGGGTTCGAATCTCTTCAAGATTTTTCTCTATTCAATTAAAGATTCAGTTTTTATTCCAACAATACTTTACCAATGGTCTAGCAAGCCATCTATTAGCCGAATGGTTAGGGTGGTGGCCAATAATTCAAAGGTTGCAGGTTCGAATGCTACCATCGAAAAATAGATTTTTCATCTTTATAGTCCTTCTAAAGCAGAGGATAAATATCAGATTAAAACAGATATCAGCAACAATGCTTGTAGCGCAATGGTTACCGTTACCGACTCTCGCGAACAGGTCCTGGGTTCGAATCTCTTTAAGTTTTTCTCTATTCAATTAAGGATTCAGTTTTTATTCCAAAAGTACTCGAGCGCTATAAGAGAAATAGTTTACCAATGGTCTAGCAAGCCATCTATTAGTCGAATGGTTATGGTGGTGGTAATTAATTCAAAGGGTTGCAGGTTCGATTCCTACCATCTAAAAATAGACTTTCCATCTTTATAGTCCTTCTAAAACAGACGATAAATATCAGATCAAAACATATATGGGCAACAACGCTTGTAGCGCAATGGTTACCGTGACCGACTGTCACGAAAAGGTCCTGGGTTCGAATCTCTTCAAGTTTTTTCTCTATTCAAAAAAGATTCAGTTTTTATTCCAACAATACTCTAGCGCTATACGAGAAATACTTTACCAATTGTCTAGCACGCCATCTGTTAGCCGAGTGGTTAGGGTGGTGGCCAATAATTCAAAGGGTTGCAGGTTCGATTCCTACCATCTAAAAATAGTTTTTTCATCTTTATAGTCCTTCTAAAACAGACGATAAATATCAGATCAAAACATATATCGGCAACAACGCTTGTAGCGCAATGGTTACCGTGACCGACTGTCCCGAAAAGGTCCTGGGTTCGAATCTCTTCAAGTTTTTTCTCTATTCAATTAAAGATTCAGTTTTTATTCCAACAATACCCTAGCGCTATAAGAGAAATACTTTACCAATGGTCTAGCAAGCCATCTATTAGCCGAATGGTTAGGGTGGTGGCCAATAATTCAAAGGGTTACAGGCTCGATTCCTACCATCCAAAAATAGATTTTTAATCTTTATAGTCCTTCTAAAACAGACGATAAATATCAGATCGAAACATATGTTGGCAACAACGCTTGTAGCGCAATGGTTACCGTGACCGACTGTCACGAAAAGGTCCTGGTTTCGAATCTCTTCAAGTTTTTTCTCTATTCAATTAAAGATTCAGTTTTTATTCCAACAGTACTCTAGCGCTATAAGAGAAATATTTTACCATTGGTCTAGCAAGCCATCTATTAGCCGAATGGTTAGGGTGGTGGCTAATAGTTCAAAGGGTTGCAGGTTCGATTCCTACCATCTAAAAATAAATTTTTCATCTTTATAGTCCTTCTAAAACAGACGATAAATATCAGATCAAAACATACATGGGCAACAACGCTTGTAGCGCAATGGTTACCGTGACCAACTTTTGCGAAAAGGTCCTGGGTTCGAATATCTTCAAGCTTTTCTCTATCCAATTAAGGATTCAGTTTTTATTCCAACAGTACTCTAGCGCTATAAGAGAAAGAGTTTACCATTGGTCTAGCAAGCCATTTCTTAGCCGAATGGTTAGGGTGGTGGCCAATAAATAAAAGGGTTGCAGGTGGTTTCCTACCATCTAAAAATACATTTTTCATCTTTATAGTCCTTCTAAAACAGACGATAAATATCAGATCAAAACATATATCGGCAACAGCGCTTCTAGCGCAATGTGTACCGTGACCGACTGTCACGAAAAGGTCCTGGGTTCGAATCTCTTCAAGTTTTTTCTCTATTCAATTAAGGATTCAGTTTTTATTCCAACTATACTCTAGCGCTATAAGAGAAATAACTTACCAATGGTCTAGCAAGCCATCTATTAGCCGAATGGTTATGGTGGTGGCCAGTAATTCAAAGGGTTGCAAGTTCGATTCCTACCATATAAAAATAGATTTTTCATCTTTATAGTCCTTCTAAAACAGACGATAAATATCAGATCAAAACATATATCGGCGACAACGCTTGTAGCGCAATGGTTACCGTAACCGACTGTCACGAAAAGGTCGTGGGTTCGAATCTCTTCAAGTTTTTTTCTCTATTCAATTAAAGATTCAGTTTTTATTCCAACAGTACTCTACCGCTATAAGAGAAATATTTTACCAATGGTCTAGAAAGCCATTTCTTAGCCGAATGGTTAGGGTGGTGGCCAATAATTCAAAGGGTTGCAGGTTCGATTCCTACCATCTAAAAGTAGATTTTTCATCTTTATAGTCCTTCTAAAACAGACGATAATTATCAGATCAAAACATATGTTGGCAACAACGCTTGTAGCGCAATGGCTACCGTGACCGACTGTCACGAAAAGGTCCTGGGTTCGAATCTCTTCAAGTTTTTTCTCTATTCAAATAAAGATTAAGTTTTTATTCCAACAATACTCTAGCGCTATAAGAGAAATACTTTACCAATGGTCTAGCAAGCCATCTATTAGCCGAGTGGTTAGGGTGGTGGCCAATTATTCAAAGGGTTGCAGGTTCGATTCCTACCATCTAAAAATAGATTTTTCATCTTTATAGTCCTTCTAAAACAGACGATAAATATCAGATCAAAACATATATCGGCCACAACGCCTGTAGCGCAATGGCTACCGTGACCGACTGTCACGAAAAGCTCCTGGGTTCGAATCTCTTCTAGTTTTTTCTCTATTCAATTAAACATTCAGTTTTTATTCCAGCAATACTATAGCGCTATAAGAGAAATACTTTACCAATGGTCTAGCAAGCCATCTATTAGCCGAATGGTTAGGGTGGTGGCCAAAAATTCAAAGGGATGCAGTTTCTATTCCTACCATCTAAAAATAGATTTTTCATCTTTAGAGTCCTTCTAAAACAGACGATAAATATCAGATCAAAACATATATAGGCAACAACGCCTGTAGCGCAATGGTTAACGTGACCGACTGTCACGAAAAGGTCCTGGGTTCGAATCTCTCCAAGTTTTTTCTCTATTCAATTAAAGATTCAGTTTTTATTCCAACAATACTCTAGCGCTATAAGAGAAATACTTTACAAATTGTCTAGCAAGCCATCTGTTAGCCGAATGGTTAGGGTGGTGGCCAATAATTCAAAGGTTTGCAGGTTCGATTCCTACCATCTAAAAAAGATTTTTCATCTTTAGAGTCCTTCTAAAACAGACGATAAATATCAGATCAAAACATATATCGACAACAACCCTTTTAGCGCAATGGTTACCGTAACCGACTGTCACGAAAAGGTCCTGGGTTCGAATCTGTTCAAGTTTTTTCTCTATTCAATTAAGGATTCAGTTTTTATTCCAACAATACTCTAGCGCTATGAGAGAAATACTTTACCAATGGTCTAGCAAGCCATCTATTAGCCGAATGGTTAGGGTGGTTGCCAATAATTCAAAGGGTTGCAGGTTCGATTCCTACCATCTAAAAATAGATTTTTCATCTTTATAGTCCTCCTAAAACAGACGATAAATATCAGATCAAAACTAATATCGGCAATAACGCTTGTAGCGCAATGGTTACCGTGACCGACTGTCACGAAAAGGTCCTGCGTTCGAATCTCTTCTAGTTTTTTCTCTATTCAATTAAAGATTCAGTTTTTATTCCAGCAATACTCTAGCGCTATAAGAGAAATACTTTACCAATGGTTTAGCAAGCCATCTATTAGCCGAATGGTTAGGGTGGTGGCCAATAATTCAAAGGGTTGCAGGTTCGAATCCTACCATCGAAAAATAGATTTTTCATCTTTATAGTCGTTCTAAAGCAGAGGATAAATATCAGATTAAAACAGATATCAGCAACAATGCTTGTAGCGCAATGGTTACCGTGACCGACTCTCGCGAAAAGGTCCTGGGTTCGAATCTCTTCAAGTTTTTCTCTATTCAATTAAGGATTCAGTTTTTATTCCAAAAGTACTCTAGCGCTATAAGCGAAATAGTTTACCAATGGTCTGGCAAGCCATTTCTTAGCCGAATGGTTAGGCTGGTGGCCAATAAATAAAAGGGTTGCTGGTGGATTCCTACCATCTAAAAATGGATTTTTCATCTTTGTAGTCCTTCTAAAACAGACGATAAATATCAGATCAAAACATATATCGGCAACAACGCTTGTAGCGCAATGGTTACTGTGACCGACTGTCACGAAAAGGTCTTGTGTTCGAATCTCTTCAAGTTTTTTTCTCTATTCAATTAAGGATTCAGTTTTTATTCCAACAAACTCTAGCGCTATAAGAGAAATACTTTACCAATGGTCTAGCAAGCCGTCTATTAGCCGAATGGTTAGGGAGGTGGCCAATAATTCAAACGGTTGCAGGTTCGAATCCTACCATCGAAAAATAGATTTTTCATCTTTATAGTCCTTCTAAAGAAGAGGATAAATATCAGATTAAAACTGATATCAGCAACAATGCTTGTAGCGCAATGGTTACCGTGACCGACTCTCGCGAAAAGGTCCTGGGTTCGAATCTCTTTAAGTTTTTCTCTATTCAATTAAGGATTCAGTTTTTATTCCAAAAGTACTCGAGCGCTATAAGAGAAATAGTTTACCAATGGTCTGGCAAGCCATCTATTAGCCGAATGGTTATGGTGGTGGCCAATAATTCCAAGGGTTGCAAGTTCGATTCCTACCATCTAAAAAATAGATTTTTCATCTTTATAGTCCTTCTAAAGCAGAGGATAAATATCAGATCAAAACATATATCGGCAACAACGCTTGTAGCGCAATGGTTACCGTGATCGACTCTCGCGAAAAGGACCTTGGTTCGAATCTCTTCAAGTTCTTTCTCTATTCAATTAAAGATTCAGTTTTTATTCCAACAGTACTCTAGCGCTATAAGAGAAATATTTTACCAATGGTCTAGAAAGCCATTTCTTAGCCGAATGGTTAGGGTGGTAGCCATTAAATAAAAGGGTAGCAGGTGGATTCCTACCATCTAAAAATACACTTTTCATCTTTATAGTCCTTCTAAAACAGACGAAAAATATCAGATCAAAACGTATATCGGCAACAACGCTTGTAGCGCAATGGTTACCGTGACCGACTGTCACGAAAAGGTCCTGGGTTCGAATCTCTTCAAGTTTTTTCTCTATTCAATTAAAGATTCAGTTTTTATTCCAACAATACTCTAGCGCTATAAGAGAAATACTTTACAAATGGTCTAGCAAGCCATCTATTAGCCGAATGGTTACGGTGGTGGCCAATAATTCAAAGGGTTGCAGGTTCGAATCCTACCATCGAAAAATAGATTTTTCATCTTTATAGTCCTTCTAAAGCAGAGGATAAATATCAGATTAAAACAGATATCAGCAACAATGCTTGTAGCGCAATGGTTACCGTGACCGACTGTCACGAAAAGGTCCTGGGTTCGAATCTCTTCAAGTTTTTTCTCTATTCAATTAAAGATTCAGCTTTTATTCCTACAATACTCTAGCGCTATAAGAGAAATACTTTACCAATTGTCTAGCAAGCCATCTATTAGCCGAATGGTTAGGGTGGTGGCCATTAATTCAAAGGGTTGCAGGTTCGATTTCTACCATCTAAAAATAGATTTTTCATCTTTATACTCCTTCTAAAACAGACGATAAATATCAGATCAAAACATATATCGGCAACCACGCTTGTAGCGCAATGGTTACCGTGACCGACTGTCACGAAAAGGTCCTGGGTTCGAATCTCTTCAAGTTTTTTCTCTATTCAATTAAAGATTCAGCTTTTATTCCAACAATACTCTAGCGCTATAAGAGAAATACTTTACCAATTGTCTAGCAAGCCATCTATTAGCCGAATGGTTAGGGTGGTGGCCATTAATTCAAAGGGTTGCAGGTTCGATGCCTACCATCTAAAAATAGATTTTTCATCCTTATAGTCCTTCTAAAGCAGAGGATAAATATCAGATCAAAACAGATACCAGCAACAATTCTTGTAGCGCAATGGTTACCGTGACCGACTGTCACGAAAAGGTCCTGGGTTCGAATCTCTTCAAGTTTTTTCTCTATTCAATTAAAGATTCAGTTTTTATTCCAACAATACTCTAGCGCTATAAGAGAAATACTTTACAAATGGTCTAGCAAGCCATCTATTAGCCGAATGGTTAGGGTGGTGGCCAATAATTCAAAGGGTTGCAGGTTCGAATCCTACCATCGAAAAATAGATTTTTCATCTTTATAGTCCTTCTAAAGCAGAGGATAAATATCAGATTAAAACAGATATCAGCAACAATGCTTGTAGCGCAATGGTTACCGTGGCCGACTGTCACGAAAAGGTCCTGGGTTCGAATCTCTTCAAGTTCTTTCTCTATTCAATTAAAGATTCAGTTTTTATTCCAACAATACTCTAGCGCTATAAGAGAAATACTTTACCAAAGGTCTAGCAAGCCATCTATTAGCCGAATGGTTAGGGTGGTGGCTAATAATTCAAAGGGTTGCAGGTTCGATTCCTACCATCTAAAAATAAATTTTTCATCTTTATAGTCCTTCTAAAACAGACGATAAATATCTGATCAAAACATATATCTGCAACAACGCTTGTAGCGCAATGGTTACCGTGACCGACTGTCACGAAAAGGTCCTGGGTTCGAATCTCTTCAAGTTTTTTCTCTATTCAATTAAAGATTCAGTTTTTATTCCAACAATACTCTAGCGCTATAAGAGAAATACTTTACCAATGGTCTAGCAAGCCATCTATTAGCCGAATGGTTAGGGTGGTGGCCATTAATTCAAAGGGTTGCAGGTTCGATTCCTACCATCTAAAAATAAATTTTTCATCCTTATAGTCCTTCTAAAGAAGAGGATAAATATCAGATCAAAACAGATACCAGCAACAATTCTTGTAGGTAAATGGTTACCGCGACCGACTCTCGCGAAAAGGTCCTGGGTTCGAATCTCTTTAAGTTTTTCTCTATTCAATTAAGGATTCAGTTTTTATTCCAACAATACTCTAGCGCTATATGAGAAATACTTTACCAATTGTCTAGCAAGCCATCTATTAGACGAATGGTTAGGGTTGTGGCCAATAATTCAAAGGGTTGCAGGTTCGAATCCTACCATCTAAAAATAGATTTTTCATCTCTATAGTCCTTCTAAAACAGACGATAAATATCAGATCAAAACATATATGAGCAACAAATAATGCAGCGCAATGGTTACCGTGACCGACTGTCACGAAAAGGTCCTGGGTTCGAATTTCTTCAAGTTTTTTCTCTATTCAATTAAAGATTCTGTTTTTATTCCAACAATACTCTAGCGCTATAAGAGAAATACTTTACCAATAGTCTAGCAAGCCATCTATTAGCCGAATGGTTAGGGTGGTAGCCAATAATTCAAAGGGTTGCAGGTTCGAATCCTACCATCGAAAAATAGATCTTTCATCTTTATAGTCCTTCTAAAGCAGAGGATAAATATCAGATTAAAACAGATATCAGCAACAATGCTTGTAGCGCAATGGTTACCGTGACCGACTCTCGCGAAAAGGTCCTGCGTTCGAATCTTTTTAAGTTTTTCTCTATTCAATTAAGGATTCAGTTTTTATTCCAAAAGTACTCGAGCGCTATAAGAGAAATAGTTTACCAATGGTCTAGCAAGCCATCTATTAGCCGAATGGTTATGGTGGTGCCCAATAATTCAAACGGTTGCAGGTCCGATTCCTACCATCTAAAAATAGATTTTTCATCTTTATAGACCTTCTAAAACAGACGATAAATATCAGATCAAAACATATATCGGCAACAACGCTTGTAGCGCAATGGTTACCGTGATCGACTCTCGCGAAAAGGACTTTGGTTCGAGTCTCTTCAAGTTTTTTCTCTATTCAAATAAAGATTCAGTTTTTATTCCAACAGTACTCTAGCGCTATAACAGAAATATTTTACCAATGGTCTAGCAAGCCATTTCTTAGCCGAATGGTTAGGGTGGTAGCCAATAAATAAAAGGGTAGCAGGTGGATTCCTACCATCTAAAAATACATTTTTCATGTTTATAGTCCTTCTAAAACAGACGATAAATATCAGATCAAAACATATATCTGCAACAACGCTTGTAGCGCAATGGTTACCGTTACCGACTGTCACGAAAAGGTCCTGGGTTCGAATCTCTTCAAGTTTTTTCTCTATTCAATTAAAGATTCAGTTTTTATTCCAACAATACTCTAGCGCTATAAGAGAAATACTTTACCAATGGTCTAGCAAGCCATCTATTAGCCGAATGGTTAGGGTGGTGGCCATTAATTCAAAGGGTTGCAGGTTCGATTCCTACCATCTAAAAATAAATTTTTCATCCTTATAGTCCTTCTAAAGCAGAGGATAAATATCAGATCAAAACAGATACCAGGAACAATTCTTGTAGCTAAATGGTTACCGCGACCGACTCTCGCGAAAAGGTCCTGGGTTCGAATCTCTTTAAGTTTTTCTCTATTCAATTAAGGATTCAGTTTTTATTCCAACAGTACCCTAGCACTATAAGAGAAATATTTTACCAATGGTCTAGCAAGCCATTTCTTAGCCGAATGGTTAGAGTGGTGGCTAATAAATAAAAGGGTTGCAGGTTCGATTCCTATTATCTTAAAATAGATTTTTCGTCCTTATAGTCCTTCTAAAACAGACGATAAATATCAACCAAAACATATATCGGCAACAACGCTTGTAGCGCAATGGTTACCGTGACCCACTGTCACGAAAAGGTCCTGGGTTCGAATCTCTTCAAGTTTTTTTCTCTATTCAATTAAGGATTCAGTTTTTATTCCAACAATACTCTAGCGCTATAAGAGAAATACCTTACCAATGGTCTAGCAAGCCATCTATTAGCCGAATGGGTAGGGTGGTGGCCAATAATTCAAAGGGTTGCAGGTTCGATTCCTACCATCTAAAAATAGATTTTTCATCTCTATAGTCCTTCTAAAACAGACGATAAATATCAGATCAAAACATATATCGGCAACAACGCTTGCAGCGCAATGGTTACCGTGACCGACTGTCACGAAAAGGTCCTGGGTTCGAATTTCTTCAAGTTTTTTCTCTATTCAATTAAAGATTCGGTTTTTATTCCAACAATACTCTAGCGCTATAAGAGAAATACTTTACCAATAGTCTAGCAAGCCATCTATTAGCCGAATGGTTAGGGTGGTGGCCAATAATTCAAAGGGTTGCAGGTTCGAATCCTACCATCGAAAAATAGATTTTTCATCTTTATAGTCCTTCTAAAGCAGAGGATAAATATCAGATTAAAACAGATATCAGCAACAATGCTTGTAGCGCAATGGTTGCCGTGACCGACTCTCGCGAAAAGGTCCTGCGTTCGAATCTCTTTAAGTTTTTCTCTATTCAATTAAGGATTCAGTTTTTATTCCAAAAGTACTCGAGCGCTATAAGAGAAATAGTTTACCAATGGTCTAGCAAGCCATCTATTAGCCGAATGGTTATGGTGGTGGCCAATAATTCAAAGGGTTGCAGGTTCAATTCCTACCATCTAAAAATAGATTTTTCATCTTTATAGTCCTTCTAAAACAGACGATAAATATCAGATCAAAACATATATCGGCAACAACGCTTGTAGCGCAATGGTTACCGTGACCGACTCTCGCGAAAAGGACCTTGGTTCGAATCTCTTCAAGTTTTTTCTCTATTCAATTAAAGATTCAGTTTTTATTCCAACAGTACTCTAGCGCTATAAGAGAAATATTTTACCAATGGTCTAGAAAGCCATTTCTTAGCCGAATGGTTAGGGTGGTGGCCAATAATTCAAAGGGTTGCAGGTTCGATTCCTACAATCTAAAAGTAGATTTTTTATCTTTATAGTCCTTCTAAAACAGGCGATAAATATCAGATCAAAACATATATGGGCAACAACGCTTGTAGCGCAATGGTTACCGTGATCGACTGTCACGAAAAGGTCCTGGGTTCGAATCTCTTCAAGTTTTTTCTCTATTCAAATAAAGATTCAGTTTTTATTCCAACAATACTCTAGCGCTATAAGAGAAATACTTTACCAATGGTCTAGCAAGCCATCATTTAGCCGAGTGGTTAGGATGGTGGCCAATAATTCAAAGGGTTGCAGGTTCGATTCCTACCATCTAAAAATAAATTTTTCATCCTTATAGTCCTTCTAAAGCAGAGGATAAATATCAGATCAAAACAGATACCAGGAACAATTCTTGTAGCTAAATGGTTACCGCGACCGACTCTCGAGAAAAGGTCCTGGGTTCGAATCTCTTTAAGTTTTTCTCTATTCAATTAAGGATTCAGTTTTTATTCCAACAGTACCCTAGCACTATAAGAGAAATATTTTACCAATGGTCTAGCAAGCCATTTCTTAGCCGAATGGTTAGAGTGGTGGCTAATAAATAAAAGGGTTGCAGGTTCGATTCCTATTATCTTAAAATAGATTTTTCGTCCTTATAGTCCTTCTAAAACAGACGATAAATATCAGATCAAAACATATATCGGCAACAACGCTTGTAGCGCAATGGTTACCGTGACCCACTGTCACGAAAAGGTCCTGGGTTCGAATCTCTTCAAGTTTTTTTCTCTATTCAATTAAGGATTCAGTTTTTATTCCAACAATACTCTAGCGCTATAAGAGAAATACCTTACCAATTGTCTAGCAAGCCATCTATTAGCCGAATGGTTAGGGTGGTGGCCAATAATTCAAAGGGTTGCAGGTTCGATTCCTACCATCTAAAAATAGATTTTTCATCTCTATAGTCCTTCTAAAACAGACGATAAATATCAGATCAAAACATATATCGGCAACAACGCTTGCAGCGCAATGGTTACCGTGACCGACTGTCACGAAAAGGTCCTGGGTTCGAATTTCTTCAAGTTTTTTCTCTATTCAATTAAAGATTCGGTTTTTATTCCAACAATACTCTAGCGCTATAAGAGAAATACTTTACCAATAGTCTAGCAAGCCATCTATTAGCCGAATGGTTAGAGTGGTGGCCAATAATTCAAAGGGTTGCAGGTTCGAATCCTACCATCGAAAAATAGATTTTTCATCTTTATAGTCCTTCTAAAGCAGAGGATAAATATCAGATTAAAACAGATATCAGCAACAATGCTTGTAGCGCAATGGTTGCCGTGACCGACTCTCGCGAAAAGGTCCTGTGTTCGAATCTCTTTAAGTTTTTCTCTATTCAATTAAGGATTCAGTTTTTATTCCAAAAGTACTCGAGCGCTATAAGAGAAATAGTTTACCAATGGTCTAGCAAGCCATCTATTAGCCGAATGGTTATGGTGGTGGCCAATAATTCAAAGGGTTGCAGGTTCAATTCCTACCATCTAAAAATAGATTTTTCATCTTTATAGTCCTTCTAAAACAGACGATAAATATCAGATCAAAACATATATCGGCAACAACGCTTGTAGCGCAATGGTTACCGTGACCGACTCTCGCGAAAAGGACCTTGGTTCGAATCTCTTCAAGTTTTTTCTCTATTCAATTAAAGATTCAGTTTTTATTCCAACAGTACTCTAGCGCTATAAGAGAAATATTTTACCAATGGTCTAGAAAGCCATTTCTTAGCCGAATGGTTAGGGTGGTGGCCAATAATTCAAAGGGTTGCAGGTTCGATTCCTACAATCTAAAAGTAGATTTTTTATCTTTATAGTCCTTCTAAAACAGGCGATAAATATCAGATCAAAACATATATGGGCAACAACGCTTGTAGCGCAATGGTTACCGTGATCGACTGTCACGAAAAGGTCCTGGGTTCGAATCTCTTCAAGTTTTTTCTCTATTCAATAAAGATTCAGTTTTTATTCCAACAATACTCTAGCGCTATAAGAGAAATACTTTACCAATGGTCTAGCAAGCCATCATTTAGCCGAGTGGTTAGGATGGTGGCCAATAATTCAAAGGGTTGTTGGTTCGATTCCTACCATCTAAAAATAGATTTTTCATCTCTATAGTCCTTCTAAAACAGACGATAAATATCAGATCAAAACATATATCAGCAACAACGCTTGTAGCGCAATGGCTAACGTGGCCGACTGTCACGAAAAGGTCCTGGGTTCGAATCTCTTCAAGTTTTTTCTCTATTCAATTAAAGATTCAGTTTTTATTCCAACAATACTCTAGCGCTATAAGAGAAATACTTTACCAATGGTCTAGCAAGCCATCTATTAGCCGAATGGTTAGGGTGGTGGCCAATAATTCAAAGGGTTGCAGGTTCGAATCCTACCATCGAAAAATAGATTTTTCATCTTTATAGTCCTTCTAAAGCAGAGGATAAATATCAGATTAAAACAGATATCAGCAACAATGCTTGTAGCGCAATGGTTACCGTGACCGACTCTCGCGAAAAGGTCCTGGGTTCGAATCTCTTTAAGTTTTTCTCTATTCAATTAAGGATTCAGTTTTTATTCCAAAAGTACTCGAGCGCTATAAGAGAAATAGTTTACCAATGGTCTAACAAGCCATCTATTAGCCGAATGGTTATGGTGGTGGCCAATAATTCAAAGGGTTGCAGGTTCGATTCCTACCATCTAAAAATAGATTTTTCATCTTTATAGTCCTTCTAAAACAGACGATAAATATCAGATCAAAACATATATCGGCAACAACGCTTGTAGCGCAATGGTTACCGTGATCGCCTCTCGCGAAAAGGACCTTGGTTTGAATCTCTTCAAGTTTTTTCTCTATTGAATTAAAGATTCAGTTTTTATTCCAACAGTACTCTAGCGCTATAAGAGAAATATTTTACCAATGGTCTAGCAAGCCATTTCTTAGCCGAATGGTTAGGGTGGTAGCCATTAAATAAAAGGGTAGCAGGTGGATTCCTACCATCTAAAAATACATTTTTCATGTTTATAGTCCTTCTAAAACAGACGATAAATATCAGATCAAAACATTTGTCAGCAACAACGCTTGTAGCGCAATGGTTACCGTGGCCGACTGTCACGAAAAGGTCCTGGGTTCGAATCTCTTCAAGTTTTTTCTCTATTCAATTAAAGATTCAGTTTTTATTCCAACAATACTCTAGCGCTATAAGAGAAATACTTTACCAATGGCCTAGCAAGCCATCTATTAGCCGAATGGTTAGGGTGGTGGCCATTAATTCAAAGGGTTGCAGGTTCGATTCCTACCATCTAAAAATAGATTTTTCATCCTTATAGTCCTTCTAAAGCAGAGGATAAGTATCAGATCAAAACAGATACCAGCAACAATTCTTGTAGCTAAATGGTTACCGCGACCGACTCTCGCGAAAAGGTCCTGGGTTCGAATCTCTTTAAGTTTTTCTCTGTTCAATTAAGGATTCAGTTTTTATTCCAACAGTACTCTAGCACTATAAGAGAAATATTTTACCAATGGTCTAGCAAGCCATTTCTTCGAATGGTTAGAGTGGTGGCTAATAAATAAAAGGGTTGCAGGTTCGATTCCAACCATCTTAAAATAGATTTTTCGTCCTTATAGTCCTTCTAAAACAGACGATAAATATCAGATCAAAACATATATCGGCAACAACGCTTGTAGCGCAATGGTTACCGCGACCGATTTTCACGAAAAGGTCCTGGGTTCGAATCTCTTCAAGTTTTTTTCTCTATTCAATTAAGGATTCAGTTTTTATTCCAACAATACTCTAGCGCTATAAGAGAAATACTTTACCAATTGTCTAGCAAGCCATCTATTAGCCGAATGGTTAGGGTGGTGGCCAATAATTCAAAGGGTTGCAGGTTCGATTCCTACCATCTAAAAATAGATTTTTCATCTCTATAGTCCTTCTAAAACAGACGATAAATATCAGATCAAAACATATATCGGCAACAACGCTTGCAGCGCAATGGTTACCGTGACCGACTGTCACGAAAAGGTCCTGGGTTCGAATTTCTTCAAGTTTTTTCTCTATTCAATTAAAGATTCGGTTTTTATTCCAACAATACTCTAGCGCTATAAGAGAAATACTTTACCAATAGTCTAGCAAGCCATGTATTAGCCGAATGGTTAGGCTGGTGGCTAATAATTCAAAGGGTTGCAGGTTCCATTCCTACCATCTAAAAATAGATTTTTCATCTTTATAGTCCTTCTAAAGCAGAGGATAAATATCAGATTAAAACAGATATCAGCAACAATGCTTGTAGCGCAATGGTTACCGTTACCGACTCTCGCGAAAAGGTCCTGGGTTCGAATCTCTTTAAGTTTTTCTCTATTCAATTAAGGATTCAGTTTTTACTCCAAAAGTACTCGAGCGCTATAAGAGAAATATTTTACCAATAGTCTAGAAAGCCATTTCTTAGCCGAATGGTTAGGGTGGTGGCCAATAATTCAAAGGGTTGCAGGTTCGATTTCTACCATCCAAAAGTAGATTTTTTATCTTTATAGTCCTTCTAAAACAGACGATAAATATCAGATCAAAACATATCTGGGCAACAACGCTTGTAGCGCAATGGTTACCGTGACCGACTGTCACGAAAAGGTCCTGGGTTCGAATCTCTTCAAGTTTTTTCTCTATTCAAATAAAGATTCAGTTTTTATTCCAACAATACTCTAGCGCTATAAGAGAAGTACTTTACCAATGGTCTAGCAAGCCGTTTTTTAGCCGAATGGTTAGGGTGGTGGCTAATAAATAAAAGGGTTGCAGGTTCGATTCCTACCATCTTAAAATAGACTTTTCGTCTTTATAGTCCTTCTAAAACAGACGATAAATATCAGATCAAAACATATATCGGCAGCAACGCTTGTAGCGCAATGGTTACCGTGACCGACTGTCACGAAAAGGTCCTGGGTTCGAATCTCTTCAAGTTTTATTTCTCTATTCAATTAAGGATTCAGTCTTTATTCCAACAATACTCTAGCGCTATAAGAGAAATACTTTACCAATTCTCTAGCAAGCCATCTATTAGCCGAATGGTTAGGGTGGTGGCCAATAATTCAAAGGGTTGCAGGTTCGATTCCTACCATCTAAAAATAGATTTTTGATCTCTATAGTCCTTCTGAAACAGACGATAAAAATCAGATCAAAACACATATGAGCAACAACGCTTGTAGCGCAATGGTTACCGTCACCGACTGTCACGAAAAGGTCCTGGGTTCGAATCTCTTCAAGTTTTTTCTCTATTCAATTAAAGATTCAGTTTTTATTCCAACAATACTCTAGCGCTATAAGAGAAATACTTTACCAATGGTCTAGCAAGCCATCTATTAGCCGAATGGTTAGGGTGGTGGCCAATAATTCAAAGGGTTGCAGGTGCGAATCCTACCATCGAAAAATAGATTTTTCATCTTTATAGTCCTTCTAAAGCAGAGGATAAATATCAGATTAAAACTGATATCAGCAACAATGCTTGTAGCGCAATGGTTACCGTGACCGACTCTCGCGAAAAGGTCCTGGGTTCGAATCTCTTTAAGTTTTTCTCTATTCAATTAAGGATTCAGTTTTTATTCCAAAAGTACTCGAGCGCTATAAGAGAAATAGTTTACCAATGGTCTAGCAAGCCATCTATTAGCCGAATGGTTATGGTGGTGGCCAATAATTCAAAGGGTTGCAGGTTCGATTCCTACCATCTAAAAAATAGATTTTTCATCTTTATAGTCCTTCTGAAGCAGAGGATAAATATCAGATCAAAACATATATCGGCAACAACGCTTGTAGCGCAATGGTTACCGTGATCGACTCTCGCGAAAAGGTCCTGGGTTCGAATCTCTTCAAGTTTTTCTCTATTCAATTAAGGATTCAGTTTTTATTCCAAAAGTACTCTAGCGCTATAAGCGAAATAGTTTACCAATGGTCTGGCAAGCCATTTCTTAGCCGAATGGTTAGGCTGGTGGCCAATAAATAAAAGGGTTGCTGGTGGATTCCTACCATCTAAAAATGGATTTTTCATCTTTGTAGTCCTTCTAAAACAGACGATAAATATCAGATCAAAACATATATCGGCAACAACGCTTGTAGCGCAATGGTTACTGTGACCGACTGTCACGAAAAGGTCTTGTGTTCGAATCTCTTCAAGTTTTTTTCTCTATTCAATTAAGGATTCAGTTTTTATTCCAACAAACTCTAGCGCTATAAGAGAAATACTTTACCAATGGTCTAGCAAGCCGTCTATTAGCCGAATGGTTAGGGAGGTGGCCAATAATTCAAACGGTTGCAGGTTCGAATCCTACCATTTAAAAGTAGATTTTTTATCTTTATAGTCCTTCTAAAACAGACGATAAATATCAGATCAAAACATATATCGGCAACAACGCTTGTAGCGCAATGGTTACCGTGACCGACTGTCACGAAAAGGTCTTGGGTTCGAATCTCTTCTAGTTTTTTTTCTCTATTCAATTAAGGATTCAGTTTTTATTCCAACAATACTCTAGCGCTATAAGAGAAATACTTTACCAATGGTCTAGCAAGCCGTCTATTAGCCGAATGGTTAGGGAGGTGGCCAATAATTCAAAGGGTTGCAGGTTCGAATCCTACCATCGAAAAATAGATTTTTCATCTTTATAGTCCTTCTAAAGCAGAGGATAAATATCAGATTAAAACAGATATCAGCAACTATGCTTGTAGCGCAATGGTTACCGTTACCGACTCTCGCGAAAAGGTCCTGGGTTCGAATCTCTTTAAGTTTTTCTCTATTCAATTAAGGATTCAGTTTTTACTCCAAAAGTACTCGAGCGCTATAAGAGAAATATTTTACCAGTAGTCTAGAAAGCCATTTCTTAGCCGAATGGTTAGGGTGGTGGCCAATAATTCAAAGGGTTGCAGGTTCGATTCCTACCATCCAAAAGTAGATTTTTTATCTTTATAGTCCTTCTAAAACAGACGATAAATATCAGATCAAAACATATCTGGGCAACAACGCTTGTAGCGCAATGGTTACCGTGACCGACTGTCACGAAAAGGTCCTGGGTTCGAATCTCTTCAAGTTTTTTCTCTATTCAAATAAAGATTCAGTTTTTATTCCAACAATACTCTAGCGCTATAAGAGAAGTACTTTACTAATGGTCTAGCAAGCCGTTTTTTAGCCGAATGGTTAGGGTGGTGGCTAATAAATAAAAGTGTTGCAGGTTCGATTCCTACCATCTTAAAATAGACTTTTCGTCTTTATAGTCCTTCTAAAACAGACGATAAATATCAGATCAAAACATATATCGGCATCAACGCTTGTAGCGCAATGGTTACCGTGACCGACTGTCACGAAAAGGTCCTGGGTTCGAATCTCTTCAAGTTTTATTTCTCTATTCAATTAAGGATTCAGTCTTTATTCCAACAATACTCTAGCGCTATAAGAGAAATACTTTACCAATTCTCTAGCAAGCCATCTATTAGCCGAATGGTTAGGGTGGTGGCCAATAATTCAAAGGGTTGCAGGTTCGATTCCTACCATCTAAAAATAGATTTTTCATCTCTATAGTCCTTCTAAAACAGACGATAAATATCAGATCAAAACACATATCAGCAACAACGCTTGTAGCGCAATGGTTACCGTCACCGACTGTCACGAAAAGGTCCTGGGTTCGAATCTCTTCAAGTTTTTTCTCTATTCAATTAAAGATTCAGTTTTTATTCCAACAATACTCTAGCGCTATAAGAGAAATACTTTACCAATGGTCTAGCAAGCCATCTATTAGCCGAATGGTTAGGGTGGTGGCCAATAATTCAAAGGGTTGCAGGTGCGAATCCTACCATCGAAAAATAGATTTTTCATCTTTATAGTCCTTCTAAAGCAGAGGATAAATATCAGATTAAAACTGATATCAGCAACAATGCTTGTAGCGCAATGGTTACCGTGACCGACTCTCGCGAAAAGGTCCTGGGTTCGAATCTCTTCAAGTTTTTTCTCTATTCAAATAAAGATTCAGTTTTTATTCCAACAATACTCTAGCGCTATAAGAGAAGTACTTTACTAATGGTCTAGCAAGCCGTTTTTTAGCCGAATGGTTAGGGTGGTGGCTAATAAATAAAAGTGTTGCAGGTTCGATTCCTACCATCTTAAAATAGACTTTTCGTCTTTATAGTCCTTCTAAAACAGACGATAAATATCAGATCAAAACATATATCGGCATCAACGCTTGTAGCGCAATGGTTACCGTGACCGACTGTCACGAAAAGGTCCTGGGTTCGAATCTCTTCAAGTTTTATTTCTCTATTCAATTAAGGATTCAGTCTTTATTCCAACAATACTCTAGCGCTATAAGAGAAATACTTTACCAATTCTCTAGCAAGCCATCTATTAGCCGAATGGTTAGGGTGGTGGCCAATAATTCAAAGGGTTGCAGGTTCGATTCCTACCATCTAAAAATAGATTTTTCATCTCTATAGTCCTTCTAAAACAGACGATAAATATCAGATCAAAACACATATCAGCAACAACGCTTGTAGCGCAATGGTTACCGTCACCGACTGTCACGAAAAGGTCCTGGGTTCGAATCTCTTCAAGTTTTTTCTCTATTCAATTAAAGATTCAGTTTTTATTCCAACAATACTCTAGCGCTATAAGAGAAATACTTTACCAATGGTCTAGCAAGCCATCTATTAGCCGAATGGTTAGGGTGGTGGCCAATAATTCAAAGGGTTGCAGGTGCGAATCCTACCATCGAAAAATAGATTTTTCATCTTTATAGTCCTTCTAAAGCAGAGGATAAATATCAGATTAAAACTGATATCAGCAACAATGCTTGTAGCGCAATGGTTACCGTGACCGACTCTCGCGAAAAGGTCCTGGGTTCGAATCTCTTTAAGTTTTTCTCTATTCAATTAAGGATTCAGTTTTTATTCCAAAAGTACTCGAGCGCTATAAGAGAAATAGTTTACCAATGGTCTGGCAAGCCATTTCTTAGCCGAATGGTTATGGTGGTGGCCAATAATTCCAAGGGTTGCAGGTTCGATTCCTACCATCTAAAAAATAGATTTTTCATCTTTATAGTCCTTCTAAAGCAGATGATAAATATCAGATCAAAACATATATCGGCAACAACGCTTGTAGCGCAATGGTTACCGTGATCGACTCTCGCGAAAAGGACCTTGGTTCGAATCTCTTCAAGTTCTTTCTCTATTCAATTAAAGATTCAGTTTTTATTCCAACAGTACTCTAGCGCTATAAGAGAAATATTTTACCAATGGTCTAGAAAGCCATTTCTTAGCCGAATGGTTAGGGTGGTAGCCATTAAATAAAAGGGTAGCAGGTGGATTCCTACCATCTAAAAATACACTTTTCATCTTTATAGTCCTTCTAAAACAGACGAAAAATATCAGATCAAAACGTATATCGGCAACAACGCTTGTAGCGCAATGGTTACCGTGACCGACTGTCACGAAAAGTTCCTGGATTCGAATCTCTTCCAGTTTTTTTCTCTATTCAATTAAGGATTCAGTTTTTATTCCAACAATACTCTAGCGCTATAAGAGAAATACTTTATGAATGATCTAGCAAGCCATCTATTAGCCGAATGGTTAGGGTGGTGGCCATTAATTCAAAGGGTTGCAGGTTCGATTCCTACCATCTAAAAATAGATTTTTCATGTTTATAGTCCTTCTAAAAAGACGATAAATATCAGATCAAAACATATATCGGCAACCACGCTTGTAGCGCAATGGTTACCGTGACCGACTGTCACGAAAAGGTCCTGGGTTCGAATCTCTTCAAGTTTTTTCTCTATTCAATTAAAGATTCAGCTTTTATTCCAACAATACTCTAGCGCTATAAGAGAAATACTTTACCAATTGTCTAGCAAGCCATCTATTAGCCGAATGGTTAGGGTGGTGGCCATTAATTCAAAGGGTTGCAGGTTCGATGCCTACCATCTAAAAATAGATTTTTCATCCTTATAGTCCTTCTAAAGCAGAGGATAAATATCAGATCAAAACAGATACCAGCAACAATTCTTGTAGCGCAATGGTTACCGTGACCGACTGTCACGAAAAGGTCCTGGGTTCGAATCTCTTCAAGTTTTTTCTCTATTCAATTAAAGATTCAGTTTTTATTCCAACAATACTCTAGCGCTATAAGAGAAATACTTTACCAATGGTCTAGCAAGCCATCTATTAGCCGAATGGTTACGGTGGTGGCCAATAATTCAAAGGGTTGCAGGTTCGAATCCTACCATCGAAAAATAGATTTTTCATCGTTATAGTCCTTCTAAAGCAGAGGATAAATATCAGATTAAAACAGATATCAGCAACAATGCTTGTAGCGCAATGGTTACCGTGGCCGACTGTCACGAAAAGGTCCTGGGTTCGAATCTCTTCAAGTTCTTTCTCTATTCATTTAAAGATTCAGTTTTTATTCCAACAATACTCTAGCGCTATAAGAGAAATACTTTACCAAAGGTCTAGCAAGCCATCTATTAGCCGAATGGTTAGGGTGTTGGCTAATAATTCAAAGGGCTGCAGGTTCGATTCCTACCATCTAAAAATAAATTTTTCATCTTTATAGTCCTTCTAAAACAGACGATAAATATCTGATCAAAACATATATCTGCAACAACGCTTGTAGCGCAATGGTTACCGTGACCGACTGTCACGAAAAGGTCCTGGGTTCGAATCTCTTCAAGTTTTTTCTCTATTCAATTAAAGATTCAGTTTTTATTCCAACAATACTCTAGCGCTATAAGAGAAATACTTTACCAATAGTCTAGCAAGCCATCTATTAGCCGAGTGGTTAGGGTGGTGGCCAATAATTCAAAGGGTTGCAGGTTCGAATCCTACCATCGAAAAATAGATTTTTCATCTTTATAGTCCTTCTAAAAAGACGATAAATATCAGATCAAAACATATATCGGCAACCACGCTTGTAGCGCAATGGTTACCGTGACCGACTGTCACGAAAAGGTCCTGGGTTCGAATCTCTTCAAGTTTTTTCTCTATTCAATTAAAGATTCAGCTTTTATTCCAACAATACTCTAGCGCTATAAGAGAAATACTTTACCAATTGTCTAGCAAGCCATCTATTAGCCGAATGGTTAGGGTGGTGGCCATTAATTCAAAGGGTTGCAGGTTCGATGCCTACCATCTAAAAATAGATTTTTCATCCTTATAGTCCTTCTAAAGCAGAGGATAAATATCAGATCAAAACAGATACAAGGAACAATTCTTGTAGCTAAATGGTTACCGCGACCGACTCTCGCGAAAAGGTCCTGGGTTCGAATCTCTTTAAGTTTTTCTCTATTCAATTAAGGATTCAGTTTTTATTCCAACAGTACCCTAGCACTATAAGAGAAATATTTTACCAATGGTCTAGCAAGCCATTTCTTAGCCGAATGGTTAGAGTGGTGGCTAATAAATAAAAGGGTTGCAGGTTCGATTCCTATTATCTTAAAATAGATTTTTCGTCCTTATAGTCCTTCTAAAACAGACGATAAATATCAGATCAAAACATATATCGGCAACAACGCTTGTAGCGCAATGGTTACCGTGACCCACTGTCACGAAAAGGTCCTGGGTTCGAATCTCTTCAAGTTTTTTTCTCTATTCAATTAAGGATTCAGTTTTTATTCCAACAATACTCTAGCGCTATAAGAGAAATGCCTTACCAATGGTCTAGCAAGCCATCTATTAGCCGAATGGTTAGGGTGGTGGCCAATAATTCAAAGGGTTGCAGGTTCGATTCCTACCATCTAAAAATAGATTTTTCATCTCTATAGTCCTTCTAAAACAGACGATAAATATCAGATCAAAACATATTTCGGCAACAACGCTTGCAGCGCAATGGTTACCGTGACCGACTGTCACGAAAAGGTCCTGGGTTCGAATTTCTTCAAGTTTTTTCTCTATTCAATTAAAGATTCGGTTTTTATTCCAACAATACTCTAGCGCTATAAGAGAAATACTTTACCAATAGTCTAGCAAGCCATCTATTAGCCGAATGGTTAGGGTGGTGGCCAATAATTCAAAGGGTTGCAGGTTCGAATCCTACCATCGAAAAATAGATTTTTCATCTTTATAGTCCTTCTAAAGCAGAGGATAAATATCAGATTAAAAATATATCAGCAACAATGCTTGTAGCGCAATGGTTGCCGTGACCGACTCTCGCGAAAAGGTCCTGCGTTCGAATCTCTTTAAGTTTTTCTCTATTCAATTAAGGATTCAGTTTTTATTCCAAAAGTACTCGAGCGCTATAAGAGAAATAGTTTACCAATGGTCTAGCAAGCCATCTATTAGCCGAATGGTTATGGTGGTGGCCAATAATTCAAAGGGTTGCAGGTTCAATTCCTACCATCTAAAAATAGATTTTTCATCTTTATAGTCCTTCTAAAACAGACGATAAATATCAGATCAAAACATATATCGGCAACAACGCTTGTACGCAATGGTTACCGTGACCGACTCTCGCGAAAAGGACCTTGGTTCGAATCTCTTCAAGTTTTTTCTCTATTCAATTAAAGATTCAGTTTTTATTCCAACAGTACTCTAGCGCTATAAGAGAAATATTTTACCAATGGTCTAGAAAGCCATTTCTTAGCCGAATGGTAAGGGTGGTGGCCAATAATTCAAAGGGTTGCAGGTTCGATTCCTACAATCTAAAAGTAGATTTTTTATCTTTATAGTCCTTCTAAAACAGGCGATAAATATCAGATCAAAACATATATGGGCAACAACGCTTGTAGCGCAATGGTTACCGTGATCGACTGTCACGAAAAGGTCCTGGGTTCGAATCTCTTCAAGTTTTTTCTCTATTCAAATAAAGATTCAGTTTTTATTCCAACAATACTCTAGCGCTATAAGAGAAATACTTTACCAATGGTCTAGCAAGCCATCATTTAGCCGAGTGGTTAGGATGGTGGCCAATAATTCAAAGGGTTGCAGGTTCGATTTCTACCATCTAAAAATAAATTTTTCATCCTTATAGTCCTTCTAAAGCAGAGGATAAATATCAGATCAAAACAGATACCAGGAACAATTCTTGTAGCTAAATGGTTACCGCGACCGACTCTCGAGAAAAGGTCCTGGGTTCGAATCTCTTTAAGTTTTTCTCTATTCAATTAAGGAATCAGTTTTTATTCCAACAGTACCCTAGCACTATAAGAGAAATATTTTACCAATGGTCTAGCAAGCCATTTCTTAGCCGAATGGTTAGAGTGGTGGCTAATAAATAAAAGGGTTGCAGGTTCGATTCCTATTATCTTAAAATAGATTTTTCGTCCTGATAGTCCTTCTAAAACAGACGATAAATATCAGATCAAAACATATATCGGCAACAACGCTTGTAGCGCAATGGTTACCGTGACCCACTGTCACGAAAAGGTCCTGGGTTCGAATCTCTTCAAGTTTTTTTCTCTATTCAATTAAGGATTCAGTTTTTATTCCAACAATACTCTAGCGCTATAAGAGAAATACCTTACCAATTGTCTAGCAAGCCATCTATTAGCCGAATGGTTAGGGTGGTGGCCAATAATTCAAAGGGTTGCAGGTTCGATTCCTACCATCTAAAAATAGATTTTTCATCTCTATAGTCCTTCTAAAACAGACGATAAATATCAGATCAAAACATATATCGGCAACAACTCTTGCAGCGCAATGGTTACCGTGACCGACTGTCACGAAAAGGTCCTGGGTTCGAATTTCTTCAAGTTTTTTCTCTATTCAATTAAAGATTCGGTTCTTATTCCAACAATACTCTAGCGCTATAAGAGAAATACTTTACCAATAGTCTAGCAAGCCATCTATTAGCCGAATGGTTAGAGTGGTGGCCAATAATTCAAAGGGTTGCAGGTTCGAATCCTACCATCGAAAAATAGATTTTTCATCTTTATAGTCCTTCTAAAGCAGAGGATAAATATCAGATTAAAACAGATATCAGCAACAATGCTTGTAGCGCAATGGTTGCCGTGACCGACTCTCGCGAAAAGGTCCTGGTTCGAATCTCTTTAAGTTTTTCTCTATTCAATTAAGGATTCAGTTTTTATTCCAAAAGTACTCGAGCGCTATAAGAGAAATAGTTTACCAATGGTCTAGCAAGCCATCTATTAGCCGAATGGTTATGGTGGTGGCCAATAACTCAAAGGGTTGCAGGTTCAATTCCTACCATCTAAAAATAGATTTTTCATCTTTATAGTCCTTCTAAAACAGACGATAAATATCAGATCAAAACATATATCGGCAACAACGCTTGTAGCGCAATGGTTACCGTGACCGACTCTCGCGAAAAGGACCTTGGTTCGAATCTCTTCAAGTTTTTTCTCTATTCAATTAAAGATTCAGTTTTTATTCCAACAGTACTCTAGCGCTATAAGAGAAATATTTTACCAATGGTCTAGAAAGCCATTTCTTAGCCGAATGGTTAGGGTGGTGGCCAATAATTCAAAGGGTTGCAGGTTCGATTCCTACAATCTAAAAGTAGATTTTTTATCTTTATAGTCCTTCTAAAACAGGCGATAAATATCAGATCAAAACATATATGGGCAACAACGCTTGTAGCGCAATGGTTACCGTGATCGACTGTCACGAAAAGGTCCTGGGTTCGAATCTCTTCAAGTTTTTTCTCTATTCAAATAAAGATTCAGTTTTTATTCCAACAATACTCTAGCGCTATAAGAGAAATACTTTACCAATGGTCTAGCAAGCCATCATTTAGCCGAGTGGTTAGGATGGTGGCCAATAATTCAAAGGGTTGTTGGTTCGATTCCTACCATCTAAAAATAGATTTTTCATCTCTATAGTCCTTCTAAAACAGACGATAAATATCAGATCAAAACATATATCAGCAACAACGCTTGTAGCGCAATGGCTACCGTGGCCGACTGTCACGAAAAGGTCCTGGGTTCGAATCTCTTCAAGTTTTTTCTCTATTGAATTAAAGATTCAGTTTTTATTCCAACAGTACTCTAGCGCTATAATGGAAATATTTTACCAATGGTCTAGCAAGCCATTTCTTAGCCGAATGGTTAGGGTGGTAGCCATTAAATAAAAGGGTAGCAGGTGGATTCCTACCATCTAAAAATACATTTTTCATGTTTATAGTCCTTCTAAAACAGACGATAAATATCAGATCAAAACATTTGTCAGCAACAACGCTTGTAGCGCAATGGCTACCGTGGCCGACTGTCACGAAAAGGACCTGGGTTCGAATCTCTTCAAGTTTTTTCTCTATTCAATTAAAGATTCAGTTTTTATTCCAACAATACTCTAGCGCTATAAGAGAAATACTTTACCAATGGCCTAGCAAGCCATCTATTAGCCGAATGGTTAGGGTGGTGGCCATTAATTCAAAGGGTTGCAGGTTCGATTCCTACCATCTAAAAATAGATTTTTCATCCTTATAGTCCTTCTAAAGCAGAGGATAAGTATCAGATCAAAACAGATACCAGCAACAATTCTTGTAGCTAAATGGTTACCGAGACCGACTCTCGCGAAAAGGTCCTGGGTTCGAATCTCTTTAAGTTTTTCTCTGTTCAATTAGGGATTCAGTTTTTATTCCAACAGTACTCTAGCACTATAAGAGAAATATTTTACCAATGGTCTAGCAAGCCATTTCTTCGAATGGTTAGAGTGGTGGCTAATAAATAAAAGGGTTGCAGGTTCGATTCCAACCATCTTAAAATAGATTTTTCGTCCTTATAGTCCTTCTAAAACAGACGATAAATATCAGATCAAAACATATATCGGCAACAACGCTTGTAGCGCAATGGTTACCGCGACCGATTTTCACGAAAAGGTCCTGGGTTCGAATCTCTTCAAGTTTTTTTCTCTATTCAATTAAGGATTCAGTTTTTATTCCAACAATACTCTAGCGCTATAAGGGAAATACTTTACCAATAGTCTAGCAAGCCATGTATTAGCCGAATGGTTAGGGTGGTGGCTAATAATTCAAAGGGTTGCAGGTTCCATTCCTACCATCTAAAAATAGATTTTTCATCTTTATAGTCCTTCTAAAGCAGAGGATAAATATCAGATTAAAACAGATATCAGCAACAATGCTTGTAAGGCAATGGTTACCGTTACCGACTCTCGCGAAAAGGTCCTGGGTTCGAATCTCTTTAAGTTTTTCTCTATTCAATTAAGGATTCAGTTTTTACTCCAAAAGTACTCGAGCGCTATAAGAGAAATATTTTACCAATAGTCTAGAAAGCCATTTCTTAGCCGAATGGTTAGGGTGGTGGCCAATAATTCAAAGGGTTGCAGGTTCGATTTCTACCATCCAAAAGTAGATTTTTTATCTTTATAGTCCTTCTAAAACAGACGATAAATATCAGATCAAAACATATCTGGGCAACAACGCTTGTAGCGCAATGGTTACCGTGACCGACTGTCACGAAAAGGTCCTGGGTTCGAATCTCTTCAAGTTTTTTCTCTATTCAAATAAAGATTCAGTTTTTATTCCAACAATACTCTAGCGCTATAAGAAAAGTACTTTACCAATGGTCTAGCAAGCCGTTTTTTAGCCGAATGGTTAGGGTGGTGGCTAATAAATAAAAGGGTTGCAGGTTCGATTCCTACCATCTTAAAATAGACTTTTCGTCTTTATAGTCCTTCTAAAACAGACGATAAATATCAGATCAAAACATATATCGGCAGCAACGCTTGTAGCGCAATGGTTACCGTGACCGACTGTCACGAAAAGGTCCTGGGTTCGAATCTCTTCAAGTTTATTTCTCTATTCAATTAAGGATTCAGTCTTTATTCCAACAATACTCTAGCGCTATAAGAGAAATACTTTACCAATTCTCTAGCAAGCCATCTATTAGCCGAATGGTTAGGGTGGTGGCCAATAATTCAAAGGGTTGCAGGTTCGATTCCTACCATCTAAAAATAGATTTTTGATCTCTATAGTCCTTCTAAAACAGACGATAAATATCAGATCAAAACACATATCAGCAACAACGCTTGTAGCGCAATGGTTACCGTCACCGACTGTCACGAAAAGGTCCTGGGTTCGAATCTCTTCAAGTTTTTTCTCTATTCAATTAAAGATTCAGTTTTTATTCCAACAATACTCTAGCGCTATAAGAGAAATACTTTACCAATGGTCTAGCAAGCCATCTATTAGCCGAATGGTTAGGGTGGTGGCCAATAATTCAAAGGGTTGCAGGTACGAATCCTACCATCGAAAAATAGATTTTTCATCTTTATAGTCCTTCTAAAGCAGAGGATAAATATCAGATTAAAACTGATATCAGCAACAATGCTTGTAGCGCAATGGTTACCGTGACCGACTCTCGCGAAAAGGTCCTGGGTTCGAATCTCTTTAAGTTTTTCTCTATTCAATTAAGGATTCAGTTTTTATTCCAAAAGTACTCGAGCGCTATAAGAGAAATAGTTTACCAATGGTCTAGCAAGCCATCTATTAGCCGAATGGTTATGGTGGTGGCCAATAATTCAAAGGGTTGCAGGTTCGATTCCTACCATCTAAAAAATAGATTTTTCATCTTTATAGTCCTTCTAAAACAGACGAAAAATATCAGATCAAAACGTATATCGGCAACAACCCTTGTAGCGCAATGGTTACCGTGACCGACTGTCACGAAAAGTTCCTGGGTTCGAATCTATTCAAGTTTTTTCCTCTATTCAATTAAGGATTCAGTTTTTATTCCAACAATACTCTAGCGCTATAAGAGAAATACTTTATGAATGATCTAGCAAGCCATCTATTAGCCGAATGGTTAGGGTGGTGGCCATTAATTCAAAGGGTTGCAGGTTCGATTCCTACCATCTAAAAATAGATTTTTCATGTTTATAGTCCTTCTAAAAAGACGATAAATATCAGATCAAAACATATATCAGACACAACGCTTGTAGCGCAATGGTTACTGTGGCCGACTGTCACGAAAAGGTCCTGGGATTGAATCTCTTCAAGTTTTTTCGCTATTCAATTAAAGATTCAATTTTTATTCCAACAATACTCTAGCGCTATAAGAGAAATACTTTACAAATTGTCTAGCAAGCCATCTATTAGCCGAATGGTTAGGGTGGTGCCCAATAATTCAAAGGGTTGCAGGTTCGATTTCTACCATCTAAAAATAGATTTTTCATCTTTATACTCCTTCTAAAACAGACGATAAATATCAGATCAAAACATATATCGGCAACAACGCTTGTAGCGCAATGGTTACCGTGACCGACTGTCACGAAAAGGTCCTGGGTTCGAATCTCTTCAAGTTTTTTCTCTATTCAATTAAAGATTCAGCTTTTATTCCAACAATACTCTAGCGCTATAAGAGAAATACTTTACCAATTGTCTAGCAAGCCATCTATTAGCCGAATGGTTAGGGTGGTGGCCATTAATTCAAAGGGTTGCAGGTTCGATGCCTACAATCTAAAAATAGATTTTTCATCCTTATAGTCCTTCTAAAGCAGAGGATAAATATCAGATCAAAACAGATACCAGCAACAATTCTTGTAGCGCAATGGTTACCGTGACCGACTGTCACGAAAAGGTCCTGGGTTCGAATCTCTTCAAGTTTTTTCTCTATTCAATTAAAGATTCAGTTTTTATTCCAACAATACTCTAGCGCTATAAGAGAAATACTTTACCAATGGTCTAGCAAGCCATCTATTAGCCGAATGGTTAGGGTGGTGGCCAATAATTCAAAGGGTTGCAGGTTCGAATCCTACCATCGAAAAATAGATTTTTCATCTTTATAGTCCTTCTAAAGCAGAGGATAAATATCAGATTAAAACAGATATCAGCAACAATGCTTGTAGCGCAATGGTTACCGTGACCGACTCTCGCGAAAAGGTCCTGCGTTCGAATCTCTTTAAGTTTTTCTCTATTCAATTAAGGATTCAGTTTTTATTCCAAAAGTACTCGAGCGCTATAAGAGAAATAGTTTACCAATGGTCTAGCAAGCCATCTATTAGCCGAATGGTTATGGTGGTGGCCAATAATTCAAAGGGTTGCAGGTTCGATTCCTACCATCTAAAAATAGATTTTTCATCTTTATAGTCCTTCTAAAGCAGACGATAAATATCTGATCAAAACATATATCGGCAACAGCGCTTGTAGCGCAATGGTTACCGTGATCGACTCTCGCGAAAAGGACCTTGGTTCGAGTCTCTTCAAGTTTTTTCTCTATTCAATTAAAGATTCAGTTTTTATTCCAACAGTACTCTAGCGCTATAACAGAAATATTTTACCAATGGTCTAGCAAGCCATTTCTTAGCCGAATGGTTAGGGTGGTAGCCAATAAATAAAAGGGTAGCAGGTGGATTCCTACCATCTAAAAATACATTTTTCATGTTTATAGTCCTTCTAAAACAGAGGATAAATATCAGATCAAAACATTTGTCAGCAACAACGCTTGTAGCGCAATGGTTACCGTGGCCGACTGTCACGAAAAGGTCCTGGGTTCGAATCTCTTCAAGTTCTTTCTCTATTCAATTAAAGATTCAGTTTTTATTCCAACAATACTCTAGCGCTATAAGAGAAATACTTTACCAAAGGTCTAGCAAGCCATCTATTAGCCGAATGGTTAGGGTGGTGGCTAATAATTCAAAGGGTTGCAGGTTCGATTCCTACCATCTAAAAATAGATTTTTCATCTTTATAGTCCTTCTAAAACAGACGATAAATATCAGATCAAAACATATATCGGCAACAACGCTTGTAGCGCAATGGTTACCGCGACCGATTTTCACGAAAAGGTCCTGGGTTCGAATCTCTTCAAGTTTTTTTCTCTATTAAATTAAGGATTCAGTTTTTATTCCAACAATACTCTAGCGCTATAAGGGAAATACTTTACCAATAGTCTAGCAAGCCATGTATTAGCCGAATGGTTAGGGTGGTGGCTAATAATTCAAAGGGTTGCAGGTTCCATTCCTACCATCTAAAAATAGATTTTTCATCTTTATAGTCCTTCTAAAGCTGAGGATAAATATCAGATTAAAACAGATATCAGCAACAATGCTTGTAAGGCAATGGTTACCGTTACCGACTCTCGCGAAAAGGTCCTGGGTTCGAATCTCTTTAAGTTTTTCTCTATTCAATTAAGGATTCAGTTTTTACTCCAAAAGTACTCGAGCGCTATAAGAGAAATATTTTACCAATAGTCTAGAAAGCCATTTCTTAGCCGAATGGTTAGGGTGGTGGCCAATAATTCAAAGGGTTGCAGGTTCGATTTCTACCATCCAAAAGTAGATTTTTTATCTTTATAGTCCTTCTAAAACAGACGATAAATATCAGATCAAAACATATCTGGGCAACAACGCTTGTAGCGCAATGGTTACCGTGACCGACTGTCACGAAAAGGTCCTGGGTTCGAATCTCTTCAAGTTTTTTCTCTATTCAAATAAAGATTCAGTTTTTATTCCAACAATACTCTAGCGCTATAAGAAAAGTACTTTACCAATGGTCTAGCAAGCCGTTTTTTAGCCGAATGGTTAGGGTGGTGGCTAATAAATAAAAGGGTTGCAGGTTCGATTCCTACCATCTTAAAATAGACTTTTCGTCTTTATAGTCCTTCTAAAACAGACGATAAATATCAGATCAAAACATATATCGGCAGCAACACTTGTAGCGCAATGGTTACCGTGACCGACTGTCACGAAAAGGTCCTGGGTTCGAATCTCTTCAAGTTTATTTCTCTATTCAATTAAGGATTCAGTCTTTATTCCAACAATACTCTAGCGCTATAAGAGAAATACTTTACCAATTCTCTAGCAAGCCATCTATTAGCCGAATGGTTAGGGTGGTGGCCAATAATTCAAAGGGTTGCAGGTTCGATTCCTACCATCTAAAAATAGATTTTTGATCTCTATAGTCCTTCTAAAACAGACGATAAATATCAGATCAAAACACATATCAGCAACAACGCTTGTAGCGCAATGGTTACCGTCACCGACTGTCACGAAAAGGTCCTGGGTTCGAATCTCTTCAAGTTTTTTCTCTATTCAATTAAAGATTCAGTTTTTATTCCAACAATACTCTAGCGCTATAAGAGAAATACTTTACCAATGGTCTAGCAAGCCATCTATTAGCCGAATGGTTAGGGTGGTGGCCAATAATTCAAAGGGTTGCAGGTACGAATCCTACCATCGAAAAATAGATTTTTCATCTTTATAGTCCTTCTAAAGCAGAGGATAAATATCAGATTAAAACTGATATCAGCAACAATGCTTGTAGCGCAATGGTTACCGTGACCGACTCTCGCGAAAAGGTCCTGGGTTCGAATCTCTTTAAGTTTTTCTCTATTCAATTAAGGATTCAGTTTTTATTCCAAAAGTACTCGAGCGCTATAAGAGAAATAGTTTACCAATGGTCTAGCAAGCCATCTATTAGCCGAATGGTTATGGTGGTGGCCAATAATTCAAAGGGTTGCAGGTTCGATTCCTACCATCTAAAAAATAGATTTTTCATCTTTATAGTCCTTCTAAAACAGACGAAAAATATCAGATCAAAACGTATATCGGCAACAACCCTTGTAGCGCAATGGTTACCGTGACCGACTGTCACGAAAAGTTCCTGGGTTCGAATCTATTCAAGTTTTTTCCTCTATTCAATTAAGGATTCAGTTTTTATTCCAACAATACTCTAGCGCTATAAGAGAAATACTTTATGAATGATCTAGCAAGCCATCTATTAGCCGAATGGTTAGGGTGGTGGCCATTAATTCAAAGGGTTGCAGGTTCGATTCCTACCATCTAAAAATAGATTTTTCATGTTTATAGTCCTTCTAAAAAGACGATAAATATCAGATCAAAACATATATCAGACACAACGCTTGTAGCGCAATGGTTACTGTGGCCGACTGTCACGAAAAGGTCCTGGGATTGAATCTCTTCAAGTTTTTTCGCTATTCAATTAAAGATTCAATTTTTATTCCAACAATACTCTAGCGCTATAAGAGAAATACTTTACAAATTGTCTAGCAAGCCATCTATTAGCCGAATGGTTAGGGTGGTGCCCAATAATTCAAAGGGTTGCAGGTTCGATTTCTACCATCTAAAAATAGATTTTTCATCTTTATACTCCTTCTAAAACAGACGATAAATATCAGATCAAAACATATATCGGCAACAACGCTTGTAGCGCAATGGTTACCGTGACCGACTGTCACGAAAAGGTCCTGGGTTCGAATCTCTTCAAGTTTTTTCTCTATTCAATTAAAGATTCAGCTTTTATTCCAACAATACTCTAGCGCTATAAGAGAAATACTTTACCAATTGTCTAGCAAGCCATCTATTAGCCGAATGGTTAGGGTGGTGGCCATTAATTCAAAGGGTTGCAGGTTCGATGCCTACAATCTAAAAATAGATTTTTCATCCTTATAGTCCTTCTAAAGCAGAGGATAAATATCAGATCAAAACAGATACCAGCAACAATTCTTGTAGCGCAATGGTTACCGTGACCGACTGTCACGAAAAGGTCCTGGGTTCGAATCTCTTCAAGTTTTTTCTCTATTCAATTAAAGATTCAGTTTTTATTCCAACAATACTCTAGCGCTATAAGAGAAATACTTTACCAATGGTCTAGCAAGCCATCTATTAGCCGAATGGTTAGGGTGGTGGCCAATAATTCAAAGGGTTGCAGGTTCGAATCCTACCATCGAAAAATAGATTTTTCATCTTTATAGTCCTTCTAAAGCAGAGGATAAATATCAGATTAAAACAGATATCAGCAACAATGCTTGTAGCGCAATGGTTACCGTGACCGACTCTCGCGAAAAGGTCCTGCGTTCGAATCTCTTTAAGTTTTTCTCTATTCAATTAAGGATTCAGTTTTTATTCCAAAAGTACTCGAGCGCTATAAGAGAAATAGTTTACCAATGGTCTAGCAAGCCATCTATTAGCCGAATGGTTATGGTGGTGGCCAATAATTCAAAGGGTTGCAGGTTCGATTCCTACCATCTAAAAATAGATTTTTCATCTTTATAGTCCTTCTAAAGCAGACGATAAATATCTGATCAAAACATATATCGGCAACAGCGCTTGTAGCGCAATGGTTACCGTGATCGACTCTCGCGAAAAGGACCTTGGTTCGAGTCTCTTCAAGTTTTTTCTCTATTCAATTAAAGATTCAGTTTTTATTCCAACAGTACTCTAGCGCTATAACAGAAATATTTTACCAATGGTCTAGCAAGCCATTTCTTAGCCGAATGGTTAGGGTGGTAGCCAATAAATAAAAGGGTAGCAGGTGGATTCCTACCATCTAAAAATACATTTTTCATGTTTATAGTCCTTCTAAAACAGAGGATAAATATCAGATCAAAACATTTGTCAGCAACAACGCTTGTAGCGCAATGGTTACCGTGGCCGACTGTCACGAAAAGGTCCTGGGTTCGAATCTCTTCAAGTTCTTTCTCTATTCAATTAAAGATTCAGTTTTTATTCCAACAATACTCTAGCGCTATAAGAGAAATACTTTACCAAAGGTCTAGCAAGCCATCTATTAGCCGAATGGTTAGGGTGGTGGCTAATAATTCAAAGGGTTGCAGGTTCGATTCCTACCATCTAAAAATAGGTTTTTCATCTTTATAGTCCTTCTAAAACAGACGATAAATATCTGATCAAAACATATATCTGCAACAACGCTTGTAGCGCAATGGTTACCGTGACCGACTGTCACGAAAAGGTCCTGGGTTCGAATCTCTTCAAGTTTTTTCTCTATTCAATTAAAGATTCAGTTTTTATTCCAACAATACTCTAGCGCAATAAGAGAAATACTTTACCAATGGTCTAGCAAGCCATCTATTAGCCGAATGGTTAGGGTGGTGGCCATTAATTCAAAGGGTTGCAGGTTCGATTCCTACCATCTAAAAATAAATTTTTCATCCTTATAGTCCTTCTAAAGAAGAGGATAAATATCAGATCAAAACAGATACCAGCAACAATTCTTGTAGCTAAATGGTTACCGCGACCGACTCTCGCGAAAAGGTCCTGGGTTCGAATCTCTTTAAGTTTTTCTCTATTCAATTAAGGATTCAGTTTTTATTCCAACAATACTCTAGCGCTATATGAGAAATACTTTACCAATAGTCTAGCAAGCCATCTATTAGCCGAATGGTTATGGTGGTGGCCAATAATTCAAAGGGTTGCAGGTCCGATTCCTACCATCTAAAAATAGATTTTTAATCTTTATAGACCTTCTAAAACAGACGATAAATATCAGATCAAAACATAGATCGGCAACAACGCTTGTAGCGCAATGGTTACCGTGATCGACTCTCGCGAAAAGGACTTTGGTTCGAGTCTCTTCAAGTTTTTTCTCTATTCAAATAAAGATTCAGTTTTTATTCCAACAGTACTCTAGCGCTATAACAGAAATATTTTACCAATGGTCTAGCAAGCCATTTCTTAGCCGAATGGTTAGGGTGGTAGCCAATAAATAAAAGGGTAGCAGGTGGATTCCTACCATCTAAAAATACATTTTTCATGTTTATAGTCCTTCTAAAACAGACGATAAATATCAGATCAAAACATATATCTGCAACAACGCTTGTAGCGCAATGGTTACCGTTACCGACTCTCGCGAAAAGGACCTGGGTTCGAATCTCTTCAAGTTTTTTCTCTATTCAATTAAAGATTCAGTTTTTATTCCAACAATACTCTAGCGCTATAAGAGAAATACTTTACCAATGGTCTAGCAAGCCATCTATTAGCCGAATGGTTAGGGTGGTGGCCATTAATTCAAAGGGTTGCAGGTTCGATTCCTACCATCTAAAAATAACTTTTTCATCCTTATAGTCCTTCTAAAGCAGAGGATAAATATCAGATCAAAACAGATACCAGCAACAATTCTTGTAGCTAAATGGTTACCGCGACCGACTCTCGCGAAAAGGTCCTGGGTTCGAATCTCTTTAAGTTTTTCTCTATTCAATTAAGGATTCAGTTTTTATTCCAACAGTACCCTAGCACTATAAGAGAAATATTTTACCAATGGTCTAGCAAGCCATTTCTTAGCCGAATGGTTAGAGTGGTGGCTAATAAATAAAAGGGTTGCAGGTTCGATTCCTATTATCTTAAAATAGATTTTTCGTCCTTATAGTCCTTCTAAAACAGACGATAAATATCAGATCAAAACATATATCGGCAACAACGCTTGTAGCGCAATGGTTACCGTGACCCACTGTCACGAAAAGGTCCTGGGTTCGAATCTCTTCAAGTTTTTTTCTCTATTCAATTAAGGATTCAGTTTTTATTCCAACAATACTCTAGCGCTATAAGAGAAATACCTTACCAATTGTCTAGCAAGCCATCTATTAGCCGAATGGTTAGGGTGGTGGCCAATAATTCAAAGGGTTGCAGGTTCGATTCCTACCATCTAAAAATAGATTTTTCATCTCTATAGTCCTTCTAAAACAGACGATAAATATCAGATCAAAACATATATCGGCAACAACGCTTGCAGCGCAATGGTTACCGTGACCGACTGTCACGAAAAGGTCCTGGGTTCGAATTTCTTCAAGTTTTTTCTCTATTGAATTAAAGATTCAGTTTTTATTCCAACAGTACTCTAGCGCTACAAGAGAAATATTTTACCAATGGTCTAGCAAGCCATTTCTTAGCCGAATGGTTAGGGTGGTAGCCATTAAATAAAAGGGTGGCAGGTGGATTCCTACCATCTAAAAATACATTTTTCATGTTTATAGTCCTTCTAAAACAGACGATAAATATCAGATCAAAACATTTGTCAGCAACAACGCTTGTAGCGCAATGGTTACCGTGGCCGACTGTCACGAAAAGGTCCTGGGTTCGAATCTCTTCAAGTTTTTTCTCTATTCAATTAAAGATTCAGTTTTTATTCCAACAATACTCTAGCGCTATAAGAGAAATACTTTACCAATGGTCTAGCAAGCCATCTATTAGCCGAATGGTTAGGGTGGTGGCCATTAATTCAAAGGGTTGCAGGTTCGATTCCTACCATCTAAAAATAGATTTTTCATCCTTATAGTCCTTCTAAAGCAGAGGATAAGTATCAGATCAAAACAGATACCAGCAACAATTCTTGTAGCTAAATGGTTACCGCGACCGACTCTCGCGAAAAGGTCCTGGGTTCGAATCTCTTTAAGTTTTTCTCTATTCAATTAAGGATTCAGTTTTTATTCCAACAGTACTCTAGCACTATAAGAGAAACATTTTACCAATGGTCTAGCAAGCCATTTCTTCGAATGGTTAGAGTGGTGGCTAATAAATAAAAGGGTTGCAGGTTCGATTCCAACCATCTTAAAATAGATTTTTCGTCCTTATAGTCCTTCTAAAACAGACGATAAATATCAGATCAAAACATATATCGGCAACAACGCTTGTAGCGCAATGGTTACCGTGACCGATTTTCACGAAAAGGTCCTGGGTTCGAATCTCTTCAAGTTTTTTTCTCTATTCAATTAAGGATTCAGTTTTATTCCAACAATACTCTAGCGCTATAAGAGAAATACTTTACCAATTGTCTAGCAAGCCATCTATTAGCCGAATGGTTAGGGTGGTGGCCAATAATTCAAAGGGTTGCAGGTTCGATTCCTACCATCTAAAAATAGATTTTTCATCTCTATAGTCCTTCTAAAACAGACGATACATATCAGATCAAAACATATATCGGCAACAACGCTTGCAGCGCAATGGTTACCGTGACCGACTGTCACGAAAAGGTCCTGGGTTCGAATTTCTTCAAGTTTTTTCTCTATTCAATTAAAGATTCGGTTTTTATTCCAACAATACTCTAGCGCTATAAGAGAAATACTTTACCAATAGTCTAGCAAGCCATGTATTAGCCGAATGGTTAGGGTGGTGGCCAATAATTCAAAGAGTTGCAGGTTCGAATCCTACCATCGAAAAATAGATTTTTCATCTTTATAGTCCTTCTAAAGCAGAGGATAAATATCAGATTAAAACAGATATCAGCAACAATGCTTGTAGCGCAATGGTTACCGTGACCGACTCTCGCGAAAAGGTCCTGCGTTCGAATCTCTTTAAGTTTTTCTCTATTCAATTAAGGATTCAGTTTTTATTCCAAAAGTACTCGAGCGCTATAAGAGAAATAGTTTACCAATGGTCTAGCAAGCCATCTATTAGCCGAATGGTTATGGTGGTGGCCAATAATTCAAAGGGTTGCAGGTTCGATTCCTACCATCTAAAAATAGATTTTTCATCTTTATAGTCCTTCTAAAACAGACGATAAATATCAGATCAAAACATATATCGGCAACAGCGCTTGTAGCGCAATGGTTACCGTGACCAACTCTCGCGAAAAGGACCTTGGTTCTAATCTCTTCAAGTTTTTTCTCTATTCAATTAAAGATTCAGTTTTTATTCCAACAGTACTCTAGCGCTATAAGAGAAATATTTTACCAATGGTCTAGAAAGCCATTTCTTAGCCGAATGGTTAGGGTGGTGGCCAATAATTCAAAGGGTTGCAGGTTCGATTCCTACAATCTAAAAGTAGATTTTTTATCTTTATAGTCCTTCTAAAACAGACGATAAATATCAGATCAAAACATATACGGGCAACAACGCTTGTAGCGCAATGGTTACCGTGATCGACTGTCACGAAAAGGTCCTGGGTTCGAATCTCTTCAAGTTTTTTCTCTATTCACCTAAAGATTCAGTTTTTATTCCAACAATACTCTAGCGCTATAAGAGAAATACTTTACCAATGGTCTAGCAAGCCATTTCTTAGCCGAATGGTTAGGGTGGTGGCCAATAAATAAAAGTGTTGCAGGTGGATTCCTACCATCTAAAAATACATTTGTCATCTTTATAGTCCTTCTAAAACAGACGATAAATATCAGATCAAAACATATATCGGCAACAATGCTTGTAGCGCAATGGTTTCCGTGACCGACTGTCACGAAAAGTTCCTGGGTTCGAATCTCTTCAAGTTTTTTCTCTATTCAATTAAGGATTCAGTTTTTATTCCAACAATACTCTAGCGCTATAAGAGAAATACTTTATGAATGATCTAGCAAGCCATCTATTAGCCGAATGATTAGGGTGGTGGCCAGTAATTCAAAGGGTTGCAGGTTCGATTCCTACCATCTACAAATAGATTTTTCATCTTTATAGTCCTTCTAAAACAGACGATAAATATCAGATCAAAACAGATACCAGCAACAATTCTTGTAGCTAAATGGTTACCGCGACCGACTCTCACGAAAAGGTCCTGGGTTCGAATCTCTTTAAGTTTTTCTCTATTCAATTAAGGATTCAGTTTTTATCCCAACAGTACTCTAGCACTATAAGAGAAATATTTTACCAATGGTCTAGCAAGCCATTTCTTAGCCGAATGGTTAGAGTGGTGGCTAATAAATAAAAGGGTTGCAGGTTCGATTCCTACCATCTTAAAATAGATTTTTCGTCCTTATAGTCCTTCTAAAACAGACGATAAATATCAGATCAAAACATACATCGGCAACAACGCTTGTAGCGCAATGGTTACCGTGACCGACTGTCACGAAAAGGTCCTGGGTTCGAATCTCTTCAAGTTTATTTCTCTATTCAATTAATGATTCAGTTTTTATTCCAACAATACTCTAGCGCTATAAGAGAAATACTTTACCAATTGTCTGGCAAGCCATCTATTAGCCGAATGGTTAGGGTGGTGGCCAATAATTCAAAGGGTTGCAGGTTCGATTCCTACTATCTAAAAATAGATTTTTCATCTCTATAGTCCTTCTAAAACAGACGATAAATATCAGATCAAAACATATATCAGCAACAACGCTTGCAGCGCAATGGTTACCGTAACCGACTGTCACGAAAAGGTCCTGGGTTCGAATTTCTTCAAGTTTTTTCTCTATTCAATTAAAGATTCGGTTTTTATTCCAACAATACTCTAGCGCTATAAGAGAAATACTTTACCAATAGTCTAGCAAGCCATCAATTAGCCGAATGGTTAGGGTGGTGGCCAATAATTCAAAGGGTTGCAGGTTCGAATCCTACCATCGAAAAATAGATTTTTCATCTTTATAGTCCTTCTAAAGCAGAGGATAAATATCAGATCAAAACATATATCGGCAGCAACGCTTGTAGCGCAATGGTTACCGTGACCGACTGTCACGAAAAGGTCCTGGGTTCGAATCTCTTCAAGTTTATTTCTCTATTCAATTAAGGATTCAGTCTTTATTCCAACAATACTCTAGCGCTATAAGAGAAATACTTTACCAATTCTCTAGCAAGCCATCTATTAGCCGAATGGTTAGGGTGGTGGCCAATAATTCAAAGGGTTGCAGGTTCGATTCCTACCATCTAAAAATAGATTTTTGATCTCTATAGTCCTTCTAAAACAGACGATAAATATCAGATCAAAACACATATCAGCAACAACGCTTGTAGCGCAATGGTTACCGTCACCGACTGTCACGAAAAGGTCCTGGGTTCGAATCTCTTCAAGTTTTTTCTCTATTCAATTAAAGATTCAGTTTTTATTCCAACAATACTCTAGCGCTATAAGAGAAATACTTTACCAATGGTCTAGCAAGCCATCTATTAGCCGAATGGTTAGGGTGGTGGCCAATAATTCAAAGGGTTGCAGGTACGAATCCTACCATCGAAAAATAGATTTTTCATCTTTATAGTCCTTCTAAAGCAGAGGATAAATATCAGATTAAAACTGATATCAGCAACAATGCTTGTAGCGCAATGGTTACCGTGACCGACTCTCGCGAAAAGGTCCTGGGTTCGAATCTCTTTAAGTTTTTCTCTATTCAATTAAGGATTCAGTTTTTATTCCAAAAGTACTCGAGCGCTATAAGAGAAATAGTTTACCAATGGTCTAGCAAGCCATCTATTAGCCGAATGGTTATGGTGGTGGCCAATAATTCAAAGGGTTGCAGGTTCGATTCCTACCATCTAAAAAATACATTTTTCATCTTTATAGTCCTTCTAAAACAGACGAAAAATATCAGATCAAAACGTATATCGGCAACAACCCTTGTAGCGCAATGGTTACCGTGACCGACTGTCACGAAAAGTTCCTGGGTTCGAATCTATTCAAGTTTTTTCCTCTATTCAATTAAGGATTCAGTTTTTATTCCAACAATACTCTAGCGCTATAAGAGAAATACTTTATGAATGATCTAGCAAGCCATCTATTAGCCGAATGGTTAGGGTGGTGGCCAATAATTCAAAGGGTTGCAGGTTCGAATCCTACCATCGAAAAATAGATTTTTCATCTTTATAGTCCTTCTAAAGCAGAGGATAAATATCAGATTAAAACAGATATCAGCAACAATGCTTGTAGCGCAATGGTTACCGTGACCGACTCTCGCGAAAAGGTCCTGCGTTCGAATCTCTTTAAGTTTTTCTCTATTCAATTAAGGATTCAGTTTTTATTCCAAAAGTACTCGAGCGCTATAAGAGAAATAGTTTACCAATGGTCTAGCAAGCCATCTATTAGCCGAATGGTTATGGTGGTGGCCAATAATTCAAAGGGTTGCAGGTTCGATTCCTACCATCTAAAAATAGATTTTTCATCTTTATAGTCCTTCTAAAGCAGACGATAAATATCTGATCAAAACATATATCGGCAACAGCGCTTGTAGCGCAATGGTTACCGTGATCGACTCTCGCGAAAAGGACCTTGGTTCGAGTCTCTTCAAGTTTTTTCTCTATTCAATTAAAGATTCAGTTTTTATTCCAACAGTACTCTAGCGCTATAACAGAAATATTTTACCAATGGTCTAGCAAGCCATTTCTTAGCCGAATGGTTAGGGTGGTAGCCAATAAATAAAAGGGTAGCAGGTGGATTCCTACCATCTAAAAATACATTTTTCATGTTTATAGTCCTTCTAAAACAGAGGATAAATATCAGATCAAAACATTTGTCAGCAACAACGCTTGTAGCGCAATGGTTACCGTGGCCGACTGTCACGAAAAGGTCCTGGGTTCGAATCTCTTCAAGTTCTTTCTCTATTCAATTAAAGATTCAGTTTTTATTCCAACAATACTCTAGCGCTATAAGAGAAATACTTTACCAAAGGTCTAGCAAGCCATCTATTAGCCGAATGGTTAGGGTGGTGGCTAATAATTCAAAGGGTTGCAGGTTCGATTCCTACCATCTAAAAATAGGTTTTTCATCTTTATAGTCCTTCTAAAACAGACGATAAATATCTGATCAAAACATATATCTGCAACAACGCTTGTAGCGCAATGGTTACCGTGACCGACTGTCACGAAAAGGTCCTGGGTTCGAATCTCTTCAAGTTTTTTCTCTATTCAATTAAAGATTCAGTTTTTATTCCAACAATACTCTAGCGCAATAAGAGAAATACTTTACCAATGGTCTAGCAAGCCATCTATTAGCCGAATGGTTAGGGTGGTGGCCATTAATTCAAAGGGTTGCAGGTTCGATTCCTACCATCTAAAAATAAATTTTTCATCCTTATAGTCCTTCTAAAGAAGAGGATAAATATCAGATCAAAACAGATACCAGCAACAATTCTTGTAGCTAAATGGTTACCGCGACCGACTCTCGCGAAAAGGTCCTGGGTTCGAATCTCTTTAAGTTTTTCTCTATTCAATTAAGGATTCAGTTTTTATTCCAACAATACTCTAGCGCTATATGAGAAATACTTTACCAATAGTCTAGCAAGCCATCTATTAGCCGAATGGTTATGGTGGTGGCCAATAATTCAAAGGGTTGCAGGTCCGATTCCTACCATCTAAAAATAGATTTTTAATCTTTATAGACCTTCTAAAACAGACGATAAATATCAGATCAAAACATAGATCGGCAACAACGCTTGTAGCGCAATGGTTACCGTGATCGACTCTCGCGAAAAGGACTTTGGTTCGAGTCTCTTCAAGTTTTTTCTCTATTCAAATAAAGATTCAGTTTTTATTCCAACAGTACTCTAGCGCTATAACAGAAATATTTTACCAATGGTCTAGCAAGCCATTTCTTAGCCGAATGGTTAGGGTGGTAGCCAATAAATAAAAGGGTAGCAGGTGGATTCCTACCATCTAAAAATACATTTTTCATGTTTATAGTCCTTCTAAAACAGACGATAAATATCAGATCAAAACATATATCTGCAACAACGCTTGTAGCGCAATGGTTACCGTTACCGACTCTCGCGAAAAGGACCTGGGTTCGAATCTCTTCAAGTTTTTTCTCTATTCAATTAAAGATTCAGTTTTTATTCCAACAATACTCTAGCGCTATAAGAGAAATACTTTACCAATGGTCTAGCAAGCCATCTATTAGCCGAATGGTTAGGGTGGTGGCCATTAATTCAAAGGGTTGCAGGTTCGATTCCTACCATCTAAAAATAACTTTTTCATCCTTATAGTCCTTCTAAAGCAGAGGATAAATATCAGATCAAAACAGATACCAGCAACAATTCTTGTAGCTAAATGGTTACCGCGACCGACTCTCGCGAAAAGGTCCTGGGTTCGAATCTCTTTAAGTTTTTCTCTATTCAATTAAGGATTCAGTTTTTATTCCAACAGTACCCTAGCACTATAAGAGAAATATTTTACCAATGGTCTAGCAAGCCATTTCTTAGCCGAATGGTTAGAGTGGTGGCTAATAAATAAAAGGGTTGCAGGTTCGATTCCTATTATCTTAAAATAGATTTTTCGTCCTTATAGTCCTTCTAAAACAGACGATAAATATCAGATCAAAACATATATCGGCAACAACGCTTGTAGCGCAATGGTTACCGTGACCCACTGTCACGAAAAGGTCCTGGGTTCGAATCTCTTCAAGTTTTTTTCTCTATTCAATTAAGGATTCAGTTTTTATTCCAACAATACTCTAGCGCTATAAGAGAAATACCTTACCAATTGTCTAGCAAGCCATCTATTAGCCGAATGGTTAGGGTGGTGGCCAATAATTCAAAGGGTTGCAGGTTCGATTCCTACCATCTAAAAATAGATTTTTCATCTCTATAGTCCTTCTAAAACAGACGATAAATATCAGATCAAAACATATATCGGCAACAACGCTTGCAGCGCAATGGTTACCGTGACCGACTGTCACGAAAAGGTCCTGGGTTCGAATTTCTTCAAGTTTTTTCTCTATTGAATTAAAGATTCAGTTTTTATTCCAACAGTACTCTAGCGCTACAAGAGAAATATTTTACCAATGGTCTAGCAAGCCATTTCTTAGCCGAATGGTTAGGGTGGTAGCCATTAAATAAAAGGGTGGCAGGTGGATTCCTACCATCTAAAAATACATTTTTCATGTTTATAGTCCTTCTAAAACAGACGATAAATATCAGATCAAAACATTTGTCAGCAACAACGCTTGTAGCGCAATGGTTACCGTGGCCGACTGTCACGAAAAGGTCCTGGGTTCGAATCTCTTCAAGTTTTTTCTCCATTCAATTAAAGATTCAGTTTTTATTCCAACAATACTCTAGCGCTATAAGAGAAATACTTTACCAATGGTCTAGCAAGCCATCTATTAGCCGAATGGTTAGGGTGGTGGCCATTAATTCAAAGGGTTGCAGGTTCGATTCCTACCATCTAAAAATAGATTTTTCATCCTTATAGTCCTTCTAAAGCAGAGGATAAGTATCAGATCAAAACAGATACCAGCAACAATTCTTGTAGCTAAATGGTTACCGCGACCGACTCTCGCGAAAAGGTCCTGGGTTCGAATCTCTTTAAGTTTTTCTCTATTCAATTAAGGATTCAGTTTTTATTCCAACAGTACTCTAGCACTATAAGAGAAACATTTTACCAATGGTCTAGCAAGCCATTTCTTCGAATGGTTAGAGTGGTGGCTAATAAATAAAAGGGTTGCAGGTTCGATTCCAACCATCTTAAAATAGATTTTTCGTCCTTATAGTCCTTCTAAAACAGACGATAAATATCAGATCAAAACATATATCGGCAACAACGCTTGTAGCGCAATGGTTACCGTGACCGATTTTCACGAAAAGGTCCTGGGTTCGAATCTCTTCAAGTTTTTTTCTCTATTCAATTAAGGATTCAGTTTTATTCCAACAATACTCTAGCGCTATAAGAGAAATACTTTACCAATTGTCTAGCAAGCCATCTATTAGCCGAATGGTTAGGGTGGTGGCCAATAATTCAAAGGGTTGCAGGTTCGATTCCTACCATCTAAAAATAGATTTTTCATCTCTATAGTCCTTCTAAAACAGACGATACATATCAGATCAAAACATATATCGGCAACAACGCTTGCAGCGCAATGGTTACCGTGACCGACTGTCACGAAAAGGTCCTGGGTTCGAATTTCTTCAAGTTTTTTCTCTATTCAATTAAAGATTCGGTTTTTATTCCAACAATACTCTAGCGCTATAAGAGAAATACTTTACCAATAGTCTAGCAAGCCATGTATTAGCCGAATGGTTAGGGTGGTGGCCAATAATTCAAAGAGTTGCAGGTTCGAATCCTACCATCGAAAAATAGATTTTTCATCTTTATAGTCCTTCTAAAGCAGAGGATAAATATCAGATTAAAACAGATATCAGCAACAATGCTTGTAGCGCAATGGTTACCGTGACCGACTCTCGCGAATAGGTCCTGCGTTCGAATCTCTTTAAGTTTTTCTCTATTCAATTAAGGATTCAGTTTTTATTCCAAAAGTACTCGAGCGCTATAAGAGAAATAGTTTACCAATGGTCTAGCAAGCCATCTATTAGCCGAATGGTTATGGTGGTGGCCAATAATTCAAAGGGTTGCAGGTTCGATTCCTACCATCTAAAAATAGAGTTTTCATCTTTATAGTCCTTCTAAAACAGACGATAAATATCAGATCAAAACATATATCGGCAACAACGCTTGTAGCGCAATGGTTACCGTGACCAACTCTCGCGAAAAGGACCTTGGTTCTAATCTCTTCAAGTTTTTTCTCTATTCAATTAAAGATTCAGTTTTTATTCCAACAGTACTCTAGCGCTATAAGAGAAATATTTTACCAATGGTCTAGAAAGCCATTTCTTAGCCGAATGGTTAGGGTGGTGGCCAATAATTCAAAGGGTTGCAGGTTCGATTCCTACAATCTAAAAGTAGATTTTTTATCTTTATAGTCCTTCTAAAACAGACGATAAATATCAGATCAAAACATATACGGGCAACAACGCTTGTAGCGCAATGGTTACCGTGATCGACTGTCACGAAAAGGTCCTGGGTTCGAATCTCTTCAAGTTTTTTCTCTATTCACCTAAAGATTCAGTTTTTATTCCAACAATGCTCTAGCGCTATAAGAGAAATACTTTACCAATGGTCTAGCAAGCCATTTCTTAGCCGAATGGTTAGGGTGGTGGCCAATAAATAAAAGTGTTGCAGGTGGATTCCTACCATCTAAAAATACATTTGTCATCTTTATAGTCCTTCTAAAACAGACGATAAATATCAGATCAAAACATATATCGGCAACAATGCTTGTAGCGCAATGGTTACCGTGACCGACTGTCACGAAAAGTTCCTGGGTTCGAATCTCTTCAAGTTTTTTCTCTATTCAATTAAGGATTCAGTTTTTATTCCAACAATACTCTAGCGCTATAAGAGAAATACTTTATGAATGATCTAGCAAGCCATCTATTAGCCGAATGATTAGGGTGGTGGCCAGTAATTCAAAGGGTTGCAGGTTCGATTCCTACCATCTACAAATAGATTTTTCATCTTTATAGTCCTTCTAAAACAGACGATAAATATCAGATCAAAACAGATACCAGCAACAATTCTTGTAGCTAAATGGTTACCGCGACCGACTCTCACGAAAAGGTCCTGGGTTCGAATCTCTTTAAGTTTTTCTCTATTCAATTAAGGATTCAGTTTTTATCCCAACAGTACTCTAGCACTATAAGAGAAATATTTTACCAATGGTCTAGCAAGCCATTTCTTAGCCGAATGGTTAGAGTGGTGGCTAATAAATAAAAGGGTTGCAGGTTCGATTCCTACCATCTTAAAATAGATTTTTCGTCCTTATAGTCCTTCTAAAACAGACGATAAATATCAGATCAAAACATACATCGGCAACAACGCTTGTAGCGCAATGGTTACCGTGACCGACTGTCACGAAAAGGTCCTGGGTTCGAATCTCTTCAAGTTTATTTCTCTATTCAATTAATGATTCAGTTTTTATTCCAACAATACTCTAGCGCTATAAGAGAAATACTTTACCAATTGTCTGGCAAGCCATCTATTAGCCGAATGGTTAGGGTGGTGGCCAATAATTCAAAGGGTTGCAGGTTCGATTCCTACTATCTAAAAATAGATTTTTCATCTCTATAGTCCTTCTAAAACAGACGATAAATATCAGATCAAAACATATATCAGCAACAACGCTTGCAGCGCAATGGTTACCGTAACCGACTGTCACGAAAAGGTCCTGGGTTCGAATTTCTTCAAGTTTTTTCTCTATTCAATTAAAGATTCGGTTTTTATTCCAACAATACTCTAGCGCTATAAGAGAAATACTTTACCAATAGTCTAGCAAGCCATCAATTAGCCGAATGGTTAGGGTGGTGGCCAATAATTCAAAGGGTTGCAGGTTCGAATCCTACCATCGAAAAATAGATTTTTCATCTTTATAGTCCTTCTAAAGCAGAGGATAAATATCAGATTAAAACAGATATCAGCAACAATGCTTGTAGCGCAATTGTTACCGTGACTGACTCTCGCGAAAAGGTCCTGCGTTCGAATCTCTTTAAGTTTTTCTCTATTCAATTAAGGATTCAGTTTTTATTCCAAAAGTACTCGAGCGCTATAAGAGAAATAGTTTACCAATGGTCTAGCAAGCCATCTATTAGCCGAATGGTTATGGTGGTGGCCAATAATTCAAAGGGTTGCAGGTTCTATTCCTACCATCAAAAAATAGATTTTTCATCTTTATAGTCCTTCTAAAACACACGATAAATATCAGATCAAAACCTATATCGGCAACAACGCTTGTAGCGCAATGGTTACCGTGACCGACTCTCGCGAAAAGGACCTTGGTTCGAATCTCTTCAAGTTTTTTCTCTATTCAATTAAAGATTCAGTTTTTATTCCAACAGTACTCTAGCGCTATAAGAGAAATATTTTACCAATGGTCTAGCAAGCCTTTTCTTAGCCGAATGGTTAGGGTGGTAGCCATTAAAAAACAGGGTTGCAGGGGGATTCCTACCATCTAAAAATACATTTTTCATCTTTATAGTCCTTCTAAAACAGACGATAAATATCAGATCAAAACGTATATCGGCAACATCGCTTGTAGCGCAATGGTTACCGTGACCGACAGTCACGAAAAGTTCGTGGGTTCGAATCTCTTCAAGTTTTTTCTCTATTCAATTAAGGATTCAGTTTTTATTCCAACATTACTCTAGCGCTATAAGAGAAATACTTTATGAATGCTCTAGCAAGCCATCTATTAGCCGAATGGTTAGGGTGGTGGCCAGTAATTCAAAGGGCTGCAGGTTCGATTCCTACCATCTACAAATAGATTTTTCATCTTTATAGTCCTTCTTAAACAGACGATAAATATCAGATCAAAACAGATATCGCTAACAACGCTTGTAGCGCAATGGTTACCGTGACCGATCATCACGAAAAGGTCCTGGGTTCGAACCTCTTCAAGTTTTTTCTCTATTCAATTAAAGATTCAGTTTTTATTCCAACAATACTCTAGCGCTATAAGAGAAATACTTTACCAATGGTCTAGCAAGCCATCTATTAGCCGAATGGATAGGGTGGTGGCCATTAATTCAAAGGGTTGCAGGTTCGATTCCTACCATCTAAAAATAGATTTTTCATCCCTATAGTCCTTCTAAAGCAGAGGATAAATATCAGATCAAAACAGATACCAGCAACAATTCTTGTAGCTAAATGGTTACCGCGACCGACTCTCGCGAAAAGGTCCTGGGTTCGAATCTCTTTAAGTTTTTCTCTATACAATTAAGGATTCAGTTTTTATTCCAACAGTACTCTAGCACTATAAGAGAAATATTTTACCAATGGTCTAGCAAGCCATTTCTTAGCCGAATGGTTAGGGTGGTGGCTAATAAATAAAAGGGTTGCGGGTTCGATTCCTACCATCTAAAAGTAGATTTTTCGTCTTTATAGTCCTTCTAAAACAGACGATAAATATCAGATCAAAACATATATGGACAACAACGCTTGTAGCGCAATGGTTACCGTGACCGACCGTCAGGAAAAGGTCCTGGGTTCGAATCTCTTCTAGTTTTTTTCTCTATTCAATTAAGGATTCAGTTTTTATTCCAACAATACTCTAGCGCTATAAGAGAAATACTTTACCAATGGTCTAGCAAGCCATTTCTTAGCCGAATGTGTAGGGTGGTAGCCAATAAATAAAAGGGTTGCAGGTGGATTCCTACCATCTAAAAATACATTTTTCATCTTTATAGTCCTTCTAAAACAGACGATAAATATCAGATCAAAACATATATCGGCAACAACGCTTGTAGCGCAATGGTTACCGTAACCGACTGTCACGAAAAGGTCCTGCGTTCGAATCTCTTCAAGTTTTTTCTCTATTCAATTAAAGATTCAGTTTTTATTCCAACAGTACTCTAGCGCTATAAGAGAAATATTTTACCAATGGTCTAGAAAGCCATTTCTTAGCCAAATGGTTAGGGTGGTGGCCAATAATTCAAAGGGTTGCAGGTTCGATTCCTACCATCTAAAAGTAGTTTTTTCATCTTTATAGTCCTTCTAAAACAGACGATAATTATCAGATCAAAACATATATCGGCAACAAGCTTGTAGCGCAATGGTTACCGTGACCGACTGTCACGAAAAGGTCCTGGGTTCGAATCTCTTCAAGTTTTTTCTCTATTCAAATAAAGATTCAGTTTTTATTCCAACAATACTCTAGCGCTATAAGAGAAATACTTTACCAATGGTCTAGCAAGCCATCTGTCAGCCGAGTGTTTAGGGTGGTGGCCAGTAATTTAAAGGGTTGCAGGTTCGATTCCTACCATCTAAAAATAGATTTTTCATCTCTATAGTCCTTCTAAAACAGACGATAAATATCAGATCAAAACATATATCGGCAACAACGCTTGCAGCGCAATGGTTACCGTGACCGACTGTCACGAAAAGGTCCTGGGTTCGAATTTCTTCAAGTTTTTTCTCTATTCAATTAAAGATTCGGTTTTTATTCCAACAATACTCTAGCGCTATAAGAGAAATACTTTACCAATTGTCTAGCAAGCCATCTATTAGCCGAATGGTTAGGGTGGTGGCCAATAATTCAAAGGGTTGCAGGTTCGAATCCTACCATCGAAAAATAGATTTTTCTTCTTTATAGTCCTTCTAAAGCAGAGGATAAATATCAGATTAAAACAGATTTCAGCAACAATGCTTGTAGCGCAATGGTTACCGTGACCGACTCTCGCGAAAAGGTCCTGCGTTCGAATCTCTTTAAGTTTTTCTCTATTCAATTAAGGATTCAGTTTTTATTCCAAAAGTACTCGAGCGCTATAAGAGAAATAGTTTACCAATGGTCTAGCAAGCCATCTATTAGCCGAATGGTTATGGTGGTGGCCAATAATTCAAAGGGTTGCAGGTTCGATTCCTACCATCTAAAAATAGATTTTTCATCTTTATAGTCCTTCTAAAACAGACAATAAATATCAGATCAAAACATATATCGGCAACAACGCTTGTAGCGCAATGGTTACCGTGATCGACTCTCGCGAAAAGGACTTTGGTTCGAGTCTCTTCAAGTTTTTTCTCTATTCAATTAAAGATTCAGTTTCTATTCCAACAGTACTCTAGCGCTATAACAGGAATATTTTACAAATGGTCTAGCAAGCCATTTCTTAGCCGAATTGTTAGGGTGGTAGCCAATAAATAAAAGGGTAGCACGTGGATTCCTACCATCTAAAAATACATTTTTCATGTTTATAGTCGTTCTAAAACAGACGATAAATATCAGATCAAAACATATACGGGCAACAACGCTTGTAGCGCAATGGTTACCGTGGCCGACTGTCACTAAAAGGTCCTGGGTTCGAATCTCTTCAAGTTCTTTCTCTATTCAATTAAAGATTCAGTTTTTATTCCAACAATACTCTAGCGCTATAAGAGAAATACTTTACCAATGGTCTAGCAAGCCATCTATTAGCCGAATGGTTAGGGTGGTTGCTAATAATTCAAAGGGTTGCAGGTTCGATTCCTACCATCTAAAAATAGATTTTTCATCTTTATAGTCCTTCTAAAACAGACGATAAATATCTGATCAAAACATATATCTGCAACAACGCTTGTAGCGCAATGGTTACCGTGACCGACTGTCACGAAAGGGTCCTGGGTTCGAATCTCTTCAAGTTTTTTCTCTATTCAATTAAAGATTCAGTTTTTATTCCAACAATACTCTAGCGCTATAAGAGAAATACTTTACCAATGGTCTAGCAAGCCATCTTTTAGCCGAATGGTTAGGGTGGTGGCCATTAATTCAAAGGGTTGCAGGTTCGATTCCTACCACCTAAAAATAACTTTTTCATCCTTATAGTCCTTCTAAAGCAGAGGATAAATATCAGATCAAAACATATACCAGCAACAATTCTTGTAGCTAAATGGTTACCGCGACCGACTCTCGCGAAAAGTTCCTGGGTTCGAATCTCTTTAAGTTTTTCTCTATTCAATTAAGGATTCAGTTTTTATTCCAACAGTACCTTAGCACTATAAGAGAAATATTTTACCAATGGTCTAGCAAGCCATTTCTTAGCCGAATGGTTAGAGTGGTGGCTAATAAATAAAAGGGTTGCAGGTTCGATTCCTATTATCTTAAAATAGATTTTTCGTCCTTATAGTCCTTCTAAAACAGACGATAAATATCAGATCAAAACATATATCGGCAACAACGCTTGTAGCGCAATGGTTACCGTGACCCACTGTCACGAAAATGTCCTGGGTTCGAATCTCTTCAAGTTTTTTTCTCTATTCAATTAAGGATTCAGTTTTTATTCCAACAATACTCTAGCGCTATAAGAGAAATACTTTACCAATTGTCTAGCAAGCCATCTATTAGCCGAATGGTTAGGGTGGTGGCCAATAATTCAAAGGGTTGCAGGTTCGATTCCTACCATCTAAAAATAGATTTTTCATCTCTATAGTCCTTCTAAAACAGACGATAAATATCAGATCAAAACATATATCGGCAACAACGCTTGCAGCGCAATGGTTACCGTGACCGACTGTCACGAAAAGGTCCTGGGTTCGAATTTCTTCAAGTTTTTTCTCTATTCAATTAAAGATTCAGTTTTTATTCCAAAAGTACTCGAGCGCTATAAGAGAAATAGTTTACCAATGGTCTAACAAGCCATCTATTAGCCGAATGGTTATGGTGGTGGCCAATAATTCAAAGGGTTGCAGGTTCGATTCCTACCATCTAAAAATAGATTTTTCATCTTTATAGTCCTTCTAAAACAGACGATAAATATCAGATCAAAACATATATCGGCAACAACGCTTGCAGCGCAATGGTTACCGTGACCGACTGTCACGAAAAGGTCCTGGGTTCGAATTTCTTCAAGTTTTTTCTCTATTCAATTAAAGATTCGGTTTTTATTCCAACAATACTCTAGCGCTATAAGAGAAATACTTTACCAATAGTCTAGCAAGCCATCTATTAGCCGAATGGTTAGGGTGGTGGCCAATAATTCAAAGGGTTGCAGGTTCGAATCCTACCATCGAAAAATAGATTTTTCATCCCTATAGTCCTTCTAAAGCAGAGGATAAATATCAGATTAAAACAGATATCAGCAACAATGCTTGTAGCGCAATGGTTACCGTGACCGACTCTCGCGAAAAGGTCCTGGGTTCGAATCTCTTTAAGTTTTTCTCTATTCAATTAAGGATTCAGTTTTTATTCCAAAAGTACTCGAGCGCTATAAGAGAAATAGTTTACCAATGGTCTAGCAAGCCATCTATTAGCCGAATGGTTATGGTGGTATCCAATAATTCAAAGGGTTGCAGGTTCGATTCCTACCATCTAAAAATAGATTTTTCATCTTTATAGTACTTCTAAAACAGACGATAAATATCAGATCAAAACAGATATCGGCAACAACGCTTGTAGCGCAATGGTTACCGTGACCGACTCTCGCGAAGAGGACCTTGGTTCGAATCTCTTCAAGTTTTTTCTCTATTCAATTAAAGATTCAGTTTTTATTCCAACAGTACTCTAGCGCTATAAGAGAAATATTTTACCAATGGTCTAGAAAGCCATTTCTTAGCCGAATGGTTAGGGTGGTGGCCAATAATTCAAAGGGTTGCAGGTTCGATTCCTACAATCTAAAAGTAGATTTTATATCTTTATAGTCCTTCTAAAACAGGCGATAAATATCAGATCAAAACATATATGGGCAACAACGCTTGTAGCGCAATGGTTACCGTGATCGCCTGTCACGAAAAGGTCCTGGGTTCGAATCTCTTCAAGTTTTTTCTCTATTCAAATAAAGATTCAGTTTTTATTCCAACAATACACTAGCGCTATAAGAGAAATACTTTACCAATGGTCTAGCAAGCCATCATTTAGCCGAGTGGTTAGGATGGTGGCCAATAATTCAAAGGGTTGTTGGTTCGATTCCTACCATCTAAAAATAGATTTTTCAACTCTATAGTCCTTCTAAAACAGACGATAAATATCAGATCAAAACATATATCAGCAACAACTCTTGTAGCGCAATGGTTACCGTGGCCGACTGTCACGAAAAGGTCCTGGGTTCGAATCTCTTCAAGTTTTTTCTCTATTCAATTAAAGATTCAGTTTTTATTCCAACAATACTCTAGCGCTATAAGAGAAATACTTTAACAATGGTCTAGCAAGCCATCTATTAGCCGAATGGTTAGGGTGGTGGCTAATAATTCAAATTGTTGCAGGTTCGATTCCTACCATCTAAAAATAGATTTTTCATCTTTATAGTCCTTCTAAAACAGACGATAAATATCAGATCAAAACATATATCGGCAACAACGCTTGTAGCGCAATGGTTACCGTGACCGACTGTCACGAAAAGGTCCTGGGTTCGAATCTCTTCAAGTTTTTTTTCTATTCAATTAAAGATTCAGTTTTTATTCCAAAAATACTCTAGCGCTATAAGAGAAATACTTTACCAATGGTCTAGCAAGCCATCTATTAGCCGAATGGTTAGGGTGGTGGCCAATAATTCAAAGGGTTGCAGGTTCGAATCCTACCATCGAAAAATAGATTTTTCATCTTTATAGTCCTTCTAAAGCAGAGGATAAATATCAGATTAAAACAGATATCAGCAACAATATTTGTAGCGCAATGGTTACCGTGACCGACTCTCGCGAAAAGGTCCTGGGTTCGAATCTCTTTAAGTTTTTCTCTATTCAATTAAGGATTCAGTTTTTATTCCAAAAGTACTCGAGCGCTATAAGAGAAATAGTTTACCAATGGTCTAACAAGCCATCTATTAGCCGAATGAATATGGTGGTGGCCAATAATTCAAAGGGTTGCAGGTTCGATTCCTACCATCTAAAAATAGATTTTTCATCTTTATAGTCCTTCTAAAACAGACGATAAATATCAGATCAAAACATATATCGGCAACAACGCTTGTAGCGCAATGGTTACCGTGATCGACTCTCGCGAAAAGGACCTTGGTTTGAATCTCTTCAAGTTTTTTCTCTATTCAATTAAAGATTCAGTTTTTATTCCAACAGTACTCTAGCGCTATAAGAGAAATATTTTACAAATGGTCTAGCAAGCCATTTCTTAGCCCAATGGTTAGGGTGGTAGCCATTAAATAAAAGGGTAGCAGGTGGATTCCTACCATCTAAAAATACATTTTTCATGTTTATAGTCCTTCTAAAACAGACGATAAATATCAGATCAAAACATTTGTCAGCAACAACGCTTGTAGCGCAATGGTTACCGTGGCCGACTGTCACGAAAAGGTCCTGGGTTCGAATCTCTTCAAGTTTTTTCTCTATTCAATTAAAGATTCGGTTTTTATTCCAACAATACTCTAGCGCTATAAGAGAAATACTTTACCAATGGCCTAGCAAGCCATCTATTAGCCGAATGGTTAGGGTGGTGGCCATTAATTCAAAGGGTTGCAGGTTCGATTCCTACCATCTAAAAATAGATTTTTCATCCTTATAGTCCTTCTAAAGCAGAGGATAAATATCAGATCAAAACAGATACCAGCAACAATTCTTGTAGCTAAATGGTTACCGCGACCGACTCTCGCGAAAAGGTCCTGGGTTCGAATCTCTTTAAGTTTTTCTCTATTCAATTAAGGATTCAGTTTTTATTCCAACAGTACCCTAGCACTATAAGAGAAATATTTTACCAATGGTCTAGCAAGCCATTTCTTAGCCGAATAGTTAGAGTGGTGGCTAATAAATAAAAGGGTTGCAGGTTCGATTCCTATTATCTTAAAATAGATTTTTCGTCCTTATAGTCCTTCTAAAACAGACGATAAATATCAGATCAAAACATATATCGGCAACAACGCTTGTAGCGCAATGGTTACCGTGACCCACTGTCACGAAAAGGTCCTGGGTTCGAATCTCTTCGAGTTTTTTTCTCTATTCAATTAAGGATTCAGTTTTTATTCCAACAATACTCTAGCGCTATAAGAGAAATACTTTACCAATTGTCTAGCAAGCCATCTATTAGCCGAATGGTTAGGGTGGTGGCCAATAATTCAAAGGGTTGCAGGTTCGATTCCAACCATCTAAAAATAGATTTTTCATCTCTATAGTCCTTCTAAAACAGACGATAAATATCAGATCAAAACATATATCGGCAACAACGCTTGCAGCGCAATGGTTACCGTGACCGACTGTCACGAAAAGGTCCTGGGTTCGAATTTCTTCACGTTTTTTCTCTATTCAATTAAAGATTCGGTTTTTATTCCAACAATACTCTAGCGCTATAAGAGAAATACTTTACCAATAGTCTAGCAAGCCATCTATTAGCCGAATGGTTAGGGTGGTGGCCAATAATTCAAAGGGTTGCAGGTTCGAATCCTACCATCTAAAAATAGATTTTTCATCTTTATAGTCCTTCTAAAGCAGAGGATAAATATCAGATTAAAAGAGATATCAGCAACAATGCTTGTAGCGCAATGGTTACCGTGACCGACTCTCGCGAAAAGGTCCTGGGTTCGAATCTCTTTAAGTTTTTCTCTATTCAATTAAGGATTCAGTTTTTATTCCAAAAGTACTCGAGCGCTATAAGAGAAATAGTTTACCAGTGGTCTAGCAAGCCATCTATTAGCCGAATGGTTATGGTGGTGGCCAATAATTCAAAGGGTTGCAGGTTCGATTCCTACCATCTAAAAATAGATTTTTCATCTTTATAGTCCTTCTAAAACAGACGATAAATATCAGATCAAAACATATATCGGCAACAACGCTTGTAGCGCAATGGTTACCGTGACCGACTCTCGCGAAAGGGACCTTGGTTCGAATCTCTTCAAGTTTTTTCTCTATTCAATTAAAGATTCAGTTTTTATTCCAACAGTACTCTAGCGCTATAAGAGAAATATTTTACTAATGGTCTAGAAAGCCATTTCTTAGCCGAATGGTTAGGGTGGTGGCCAATAATTTAAAGGGTTGCAGGTTCGATTCCTACAATCTAAAAGTAGATTTTTTATCTTTATAGTCCTTCTAAAGCAGAGGATAAATATCAGATTAAAAGAGATATCAGCAACAATGCTTGTAGCGCAATGGTTACCGTGACCGACTCTCGCGAAAAGGTCCTGGGTTCGAATCTCTTTATGTTTTTCTCTATTCAATTAAGGATTCAGTTTTTATTCCAAAAGTACTCGAACGCTATAAGAGAAATAGTTTACCAGTGGTCTAGCAAGCCATCTATTAGCCGAATGGTTATGGTGGTGGCCAATAATTCAAAGGGTTGCAGGTTCGATTCCTACCATCTAAAAATAGATTTTTCATCTTTATAGTCCTTCTAAAACAGACGATAAATATCAGATCAAAACATATATCGGCAACAACGCTTGTAGCGCAATGGTTACCGTGACCGACTCTCGCGAAAGGGACCTTGGTTCGAATCTCTTCAAGTTTTTTCTCTATTCAATTAAAGATTCAGTTTTTATTCCAACAGTACTCTAGCGCTATAAGAGAAATATTTTACTAATGGTCTAGAAAGCCATTTCTTAGCCGAATGGTTAGGGTGGTGGCCAATAATTTAAAGGGTTGCAGGTTCGATTCCTACAATCTAAAAGTAGATTTTTTATCTTTATAGTCCTTCTAAAACAGGCGATAAATATCAGATCAAAACATATATGGGCAACAACGCTTGTAGCGCAATGGTTACCGTGATCGACTGTCACGAAAAGGTCCTGGGTTCGAATCTCTTCAAGTTTTTTCTCTATTCAAATAAAGATTCAGTTTTTATTCCAACAATACTCTAGCGCTATAAGAGAAATACTTTACCAATGGTCTAGCAAGCCATCATTTAGCCGAGTGGTTAGGATGGTGGCCAATAATTCAAAGGGTTGTTGGTTCGATTCCTACCATCTAAAAATAGATTTTTCATCTCTATAGTCCTTCTAAAACAGACGATAAATATCAGATCAAAACATATATCAGCAACAACGCGTTGTAGCGCAATGGTTACCGTGGCCGACTGTCACGAAAAGGTCCTGGGTTCGAATCTCTTCAAGTTTTTTCTCTATTCATATAAGATTCAGTTTTTATTCCAACAATACTCTACCGCTATAAGAGAAATACTTTACCAATGGTCTAGCAAGCCATCTATTAGCCGAATGGTTAGGGTGGTGGCTAATAATTCAAATTGTTGCAGGTTCGATTCCTACCATCTAAAAATAGATTTTTCATCTTTATAGTCCTTCTAAAACAGACGATAAATATCAGATCAAAACATATATCGGCAACAACGCTTGTAGCGCAATGGTTACCGTGACCGACTGTCACGAAAAGGTCCTGGGTTCGAATCTCTTCAAGTTTTTTTTCTATTCAATTAAAGATTCAGTTTTTATTCCAAAAATACTCTAGCGCTATAAGAGAAATACTTTACCAATGGTCTAGCAAGCCATCTATTAGCCGAATGATTAGGGTGGTGGCCAATAATTCAAAGGGTTGCAGGTTCGAATCCTACCATCGAAAAATAGATTTTTCATCTTTATAGTCCTTCTAAAGCAGAGGATAAATATCAGATTAAAACAGATATCAGCAACAATGCTTGTAGCGCAATGGTTACCGTGACCGACTCTCGCGAAAAGGTCCTGGGTTCGAATCTCTTTAAGTTTTTCTCTATTCAATTAAGGATTCAGTTTTTATTCCAAAAGTACTCGAGCGCTATAAGAGAAATAGTTTACCAATGGTCTAACAAGCCATCTATTAGCCGAATGGTTATGGTGGTGGCCAATAATTCAAAGGGTTGCAGGTTCGATTCCTACCATCTAAAAATAGATTTTTCATCTTTATAGTCCTTCTAAAACAGACGATAAATATCAGATCAAAACATATATCGGCAACAACGCTTGTAGCGCAATGGTTACCGTGATCGACTCTCGCGAAAAGGACCTTGGTTTGAATCTCTGCAAGTTTTTTCTCTATTCAATTAAAGATTCAGTTTTTATTCCAACAGTACTCTAGCGCTATAAGAGAAATATTTTACCAATGGTCTAGCAAGCCATTTCTTAGCCGAATGGTTAGGGTGGTAGCCATTAAATAAAAGGGTAGCAGGTGGATTCCTACCATCTAAAAATACATTTTTCATGTTTATAGTCCTTCTAAAACAGACGATAAATATCAGATCAAAACATTTGTCAGCAACAACGCTTGTAGCGCAATGGTTACCGTCGCCGACTGTCAGGAAAAGGTCCTGGGTTCGAATCTCTTCCACTTTTTTTCTCTATTCAATTAAAGATTCAGTTTTTATTCCAACAATACTCTAGCGCTATAAGAGAAATACTTTACCAATGGCCTAGCAAGCCATCTATTAGCCGAATGGTTAGGGTGGTGGCCATTAATTCAAAGGGTTGCAGGTTCGATTCCTACCATCTAAAAATAGATTTTTCATCCTTATAGTCCTTCTAAAGCAGAGGATAAACATCAGATCAAAACAGATACCAGCAACAATTCTTGTAGCTAAATGGTTACCGCGACCGACTCTCGCGAAAAGGTCCTGGGTTCGAATCTCTTTAAGTTTTTCTCTATTCAATTAAGGATTCAGTTTTTATTCCAACAGTACTCTAGCACTATAAGAGAAATATTTTACCAATGGTCTAGCAAGCCATTTCTTAGCCGAATGGTTAGAGTGGTGGCTAATAAATAAAAGGGTTGCAGGTTCGATTCCAACCATCTTAAAATAGATTTTTCGTCCTTATAGTCCTTCTAAAACAGACGATAAATCTCAGATCAAAACATATATCGGCAACAACGCTTGCAGCGCAATGGTTACCGTGACCGACTGTCACGAAAAGGTCCTGGGTTCGAATTTCTTCAAGTTTTTTCTCTATTCAATTAAAGATTCGGTTTTTATTCCAACAATACTCTAGCGCTATAAGAGAAATACTTTACCAATAGTCTAGCAAGCCATGTATTAGCCGAATGGTTAGGGTGGTGGCCAATAATTCAAAGGGTTGCAGGTTCGAATCCTACCATCGAAAAATAGATTTTTCATCTTTATAGTCCTTCTAAAGCAGAGGATAAATATCAGATTAAAACAGATATCAGCAACAATGCTTGTAGCGCAATGGTTACCGTGACCGACTCTCGCGAAAAGGTCCTGCGTTCGAATCTCTTTAAGTTTTTCTCTATTCAATTAAGGATTCAGTTTTTATTCCAAAAGTACTCGAGCGCTATAAGAGAAATAGTTTACCAATGGTCTAGCAAGCCATCTATTAGCCGAATGGTTATGGTGGTGGCCAATAATTCAAAGGGTTGCAGGTTCGATTCCTACCATCTAAAAATAGATTTTTCATCTTTATAGTCCTTCTAAAACAGACGATAAATATCAGATCAAAACATATATCGGCAACAACGCTTGTAGCGCAATGGTTACCGTGACCGACTCTCGCGAAAAGGACCTTGGTTCGAATCTCTTCAAGTTTTTTCTCTATTCAATTAAAGATTCAGTTTTTATTCCAACAGTACTCTAGCGCTATAAGAGAAATATTTTACCAATGGTCTAGAAAGCCATTTCTTAGCCGAATGGTTAGGGTGGTGGCCAATAATTCAAAGGGTTGCAGGTTCGATTCCTACAATCTAAAAGTAGATTTTTTATCTTTATAGTCCTTCTAAAACAGACGATAAATATCAGATCAAAACATATACGGGCAACAACGCTTGTAGCGCAATGGTTACCGTGATCGACTGTCACGAAAAGGTCCTGGGTTCGAATCTCTTCAAGTTTTCTCTCTATTCAAATAAAGATTCAGTTTTTATTCCAACAATACTCTAGCGCTATAAGAGAAATACTTTACCAATGGTCTAGCAAGCCATTTCTTAGCCGAATGGTTAGGGTGGTGGCCAATAATTCAAAGGGTTGCAGGTGGGTTCCTACCATCTAAAAATACATTTTTCATCTTTATAGTCCTTCTAAAACAGACGATAAATATCAGATCAAAACATATATCGGCAACAACGCTTGTAGCGCAATGGTTACCGTGACCGACTGTCACGAAAAGTTCCTGGGTTCGAATCTCTTCAAGTTTTTTCTCTATTCAATTAAGGATTCAGTTTTTATTCCAACAATACTCTAGCGCTATAAGAGAAATACTTTACCAATTGTCTAGCAAGCCATCTATTAGCCGAATGGTTAGGGTGGTGGCCAATAATTCAAAGGGTTGCAGGTTCGATTCCTACCATCTAAAAATAGATTTTTCATCTCTATAGTCCTTCTAAAACAGACGATAAATATCAGATCAAAACATATATCGGCAACAACGCTTGCAGCGCAATGGTTACCGTGACCGACTGTCACGAAAAGGTCCTGGGTTCGAATTTCTTCACGTTTTTTCTCTATTCAATTAAAGATTCGGTTTTTATTCCAACAATACTCTAGCGCTATAAGGGAAATACTTTACCAATAGTCTAGCAAGCCATCTATTAGCCGAATGGTTAGGGTGGTGGCCAATAATTCAAAGGGTTGCAGGTTCGAATCCTACCATCTAAAAATATATTTTTCATCTTTATAGTCCTTCTAAAGCAGAGGATAAAAATCAGATTAAAAGAGATATCAGCAACAATGCTTGTAGCGCAATGGTTACCGTGACCGACTCTCGCGAAAAGGTCCTGGGTTCGAATCTCTTTATGTTTTTCTCTATTCAATTAAGGATTCAGTTTTTATTCCAAAAGTACTCGAGCGCTATAAGAGAAATAGTTTACCAGTGGTCTAGCAAGCCATCTATTAGCCGAATGGTTATGGTGGTGGCCAATAATTCAAAGGGTTGCAGATTCGATTCCTACCATCTAAAAATAGATTTTTCATCTTTATAGTCCTTCTAAAACAGACGATAAATATCAGATCAAAACATATATCGGCAACAACGCTTGTAGCGCAATGGTTACCGTGACCGACTCTCGCGAAAGGGACCTTGGTTCGAATCTCTTCAAGTTTTTTCTCTATTCAATTAAAGATTCAGTTTTTATTCCAACAGTACTCTAGCGCTATAAGAGAAATATTTTACTAATGGTCTAGAAAGCCATTTCTTAGCCGAATGGTTAGGGTGGTGGCCAATAATTTAAAGGGTTGCAGGTTCGATTCCTACAATCTAAAAGTAGATTTTTTATCTTTATAGTCCTTCTAAAACAGGCGATAAATATCAGATCAAAACATATATGGGCAACAACGCTTGTAGCGCAATGGTTACCGTGATCGACTGTCACGAAAAGGTCCTGGGTTCGAATCTCTTCAAGTTTTTTCTCTATTCACATAAAGATTCAGCTTTTATTCCAACAATACTCTAGCGCTATAAGAGAAATACTTTACCAATGGTCTAGCAAGCCATCTATTAGCCGAATGATTAGGGTGGTGGCCAGTAATTCAAAGGGTTGCAGGTTCGATTCCTACCATCTACAAATAGATTTTTCATCTTTATAGTCCTTCTAAAACAGACGATAAATATCAGATCAAAACAGATACCAGCAACAATTCTTGTAGCTAAATGGTTACCGCGACCGACTCTCACGAAAAGGTCCTGGGTTCGAATCTCTTTAAGTTTTTTCTCTATTCAATTAAAGATTCAGTTTTTATTCCAACAGTACTCTAGCGCTATAAGAGAAATATTTTACCAATGGTCTAGAAAGCCATTTCTTAGCCGAATGGTTAGGGTGGTGGCCAATAATTCAAAGGGTTGCAGGTTCGATTCCTACAATCTAAAAGTAGATTTTTTATCTTTATAGTCCTTCTAAAACAGGCGATAAATATCAGATCAAAACATATATGGGCAACAACGCTTGTAGCGCAATGGTTACCGTGATCGACTGTCACGAAAAGGTCCTGGGTTCGAATCTCTTCAAGTTTTTTCTCTATTCAAATAAAGATTCAGTTTTTATTCCAACAATACTCTAGCGCTATAAGAGAAATACTTTACCAATGGTCTAGCAAGCCATCATTTAGCCGAGTGGTTAGGATGGTGGCCAATAATTCAAAGGGTTGTTGGTTCGATTCCTACCATCTAAAAATAGATTTTTCAACTCTATAGTCCTTCTAAAACAGACGATAAATATCAGATCAAAACATATATCAGCAACAACTCTTGTAGCGCAATGGTTACCGTGGCCGACTGTCACGAAAAGGTCCTGGGTTCGAATCTCTTCAAGTTTTTTCTCTATTCAATTAAAGATTCAGTTTTTATTCCAACAATACTCTAGCGCTATAAGAGAAATACTTTAACAATGGTCTAGCAAGCCATCTATTAGCCGAATGGTTATGGTGGTGGCTAATAATTCAAATTGTTGCAGGTTCGATTCCTACCATCTAAAAATAGATTTTTCATCTTTATAGTCCTTCTAAAACAGACGATAAATATCAGATCAAAACATATATCGGCAACAACGCTTGTAGCGCAATGGTTACCGTGACCGACTGTCACGAAAAGGTCCTGGGTTCGAATCTCTTCAAGTTTTTTTTCTATTCAATTAAAGATTCAGTTTTTATTCCAAAAATACTCTAGCGCTATAAGAGAAATACTTTACCAATGGTCTAGCAAGCCATCTATTAGCCGAATGGTTAGGGTGGTGGCCAATAATTCAAAGGGTTGCAGGTTCGAATCCTACCATCGAAAAATAGATTTTTCATCTTTATAGTCCTTCTAAAGCAGAGGATAAATATCAGATTAAAACAGATATCAGCAACAATATTTGTAGCGCAATGGTTACCGTGACCGACTCTCGCGAAAAGGTCCTGGGTTCGAATCTCTTTAAGTTTTTCTCTATTCAATTAAGGATTCAGTTTTTATTCCAAAAGTACTCGAGCGCTATAAGAGAAATAGTTTACCAATGGTCTAACAAGCCATCTATTAGCCGAATGAATATGGTGGTGGCCAATAATTCAAAGGGTTGCAGGTTCGATTCCTACCATCTAAAAATAGATTTTTCATCTTTATAGTCCTTCTAAAACAGACGATAAATATCAGATCAAAACATATATCGGCAACAACGCTTGTAGCGCAATGGTTACCGTGATCGACTCTCGCGAAAAGGACCTTGGTTTGAATCTCTTCAAGTTTTTTCTCTATTCAATTAAAGATTCAGTTTTTATTCCAACAGTACTCTAGCGCTATAAGAGAAATATTTTACCAATGGTCTAGCAAGCCATTTCTTAGCCCAATGGTTAGGGTGGTAGCCATTAAATAAAAGGGTAGCAGGTGGATTCCTACCATCTAAAAATACATTTTTCATGTTTATAGTCCTTCTAAAACAGACGATAAATATCAGATCAAAACATTTGTCAGCAACAACGCTTGTAGCGCAATGGTTACCGTGGCCGACTGTCACGAAAAGGTCCTGGGTTCGAATCTCTTCAAGTTTTTTCTCTATTCAATTAAAGATTCGGTTTTTATTCCAACAATACTCTAGCGCTATAAGAGAAATACTTTACCAATGGCCTAGCAAGCCATCTATTAGCCGAATGGTTAGGGTGGTGGCCATTAATTCAAAGGGTTGCAGCTTCGATTCCTACCATCTAAAAATAGATTTTTCATCCTTATAGTCCTTCTAAAGCAGAGGATAAATATCAGATCAAAACAGATACCAGCAACAATTCTTGTAGCTAAATGGTTACCGCGACCGACTCTCGCGAAAAGGTCCTGGGTTCGAATCTCTTTAAGTTTTTCTCTATTCAATTAAGGATTCAGTTTTTATTCCAACAGTACTCTAGCACTATAAGAGAAATATTTTACCAATGGTCTAGCAAGCCATTTCTTAGCCGAATGGTTAGAGTGGTAGCTAATAAATAAAAGGGTTGCAGGTTCGATTCCAACCATCTTAAAATAGATTTTTCGTCCTTATAGTCCTTCTAAAACAGACGATAAATATCAGATCAAAACATATATCGGCAACAACGCTTGTAGCGCAATGGTTACCGTGACCGATTGTCACGAAAAGGTCCTGGGTTCGAATCTCCTCAAGTTTTTTTCTCTATTCAATTAAGGATTCAGTTTTTATTCCAACAATACTCTAGCGCTATAAGAGAAATACTTTACCAATTGTCTAGCAAGCCATCTATTAGCCGAATGGTTAAGGTGGTGGCCAATAATTCAAAGGGTTGCAGGTTCGATTCCTACCATCCAAAAATAGATTTTTCATCTCTATAGTCCTTCTAAAACAGACGATAAATCTCAGATCAAAACATATATCGGCAACAACGCTTGCAGCGCAATGGTTACCGTGACCGACTGTCACGAAAAGGTCCTGGGTTCGAATTTCTTCAAGTTTTTTCTCTATTCAATAAAAGATTCGGTTTTTATTCCAACAATACTCTAGCGCTATAAGAGAAATACTTTACCAATGGTCTAGCGGGCCATCTATTAGCCGAATGGTTAGGGTGGTGGCCATTAATTCAAAGGGTTGCAGGTTCGATTCCTACCATCTAAAAATAACTTTTTCATCCTTATAGTCCTTCTAAAGCAGAGGATAAATATCAGATCAAAACAGATACCAGCAACAATTCTTGTAGCTAAATGGTTACCGCGACCGACTCTCGCGAAAAGGTCCTGGGTTCGAATCTCTTTAAGTTTTTCTCTATTCAATTAAGGATTCAGTTTTTATTCCAACAGTACCCTAGCACTATAAGAGAAATATTTTACCAATGGTCTAGCAAGCCATTTCTTAGCCGAATAGTTAGAGTGGTGGCTAATAAATAAAAGGGTTGCAGGTTCGATTCCTATTATCTTAAAATAGATTTTTCGTCCTTATAGTCCTTCTAAAACAGACGATAAATATCAGATCAAAACATATATCGGCAACAACGCTTGTAGCGCAATGGTTACCGTGACCCACTGTCACGAAAAGGTCCTGGGTTCGAATCTCTTCGAGTTTTTTTCTCTATTCAATTAAGGATTCAGTTTTTATTCCAACAATACTCTAGCGCTATAAGAGAAATACTTTACCAATTGTCTAGCAAGCCATCTATTAGCCGAATGGTTAGGGTGGTGGCCAATAATTCAAAGGGTTGCAGGTTCGCTTCCTACCATCTAAAAATAGATTTTTCATCTCTATAGTCCTTCTAAAACAGACGATAAATATCAGATCAAAACATATATCGGCAACAACGCTTGCAGCGCAATGGTTACCGTGACCGACTGTCACGAAAAGGTCCTGGGTTCGAATTTCTTCAAGTTTTTTCTCTATTCAATTAAAGATTCGGTTTTTATTCCAACAATACTCTAGCGCTATAAGAGAAATACTTTACCAATTGTCTAGCAAGCCATCTATTAGCCGAATGGTTAGGGTGGTGGCCAATAATTCAAAGGGTTGCAGGGTCGATTCCTACCATCTAAAAATAGATTTTTCATCTCTATAGTCCTTCTAAAACAGACGATAAATATCAGATCAAAACATATATCGGCAACAACGCTTGCAGCGCAATGGTTACCGTGACCGACTGTCACGAAAAGGTCCTGGGTTCGAATTTCTTCAAGTTTTTTCTCTATTCAATTAAAGATTCGGTTTTTATTCCAACAATACTCTAGCGCTATAAGAGAAATACTTTACCAATAGTCTAGCAAGCCATCTATTAGCCGAATGGTTAGGGTGGTGGCCAATAATTCAAAGGGTTGCAGGTTCGAATCCTACCATCGAAAAATATATTTTTCATCTTTATAGTCCTTCTAAAGCAGAGGATAAATATCAGATTAAAAGAGATATCAGCAACAATGCTTGTAGCGCAATGGTTACCGTGACCGACTCTCGCGAAAAGGTCCTGGGTTCGAATCTCTTTATGTTTTTCTCTATTCAATTAAGGATTCAGTTTTTATTCCAAAAGTACTCGAACGCTATAAGAGAAATAGTTTACCAGTGGTCTAGCAAGCCATCTATTAGCCGAATGGTTATGGTGGTGGCCAATAATTCAAAGGGTTGCAGGTTCGATTCCTACCATCTAAAAATAGATTTTTCATCTTTATAGTCCTTCTAAAACAGACGATAAATATCAGATCAAAACATATATCGGCAACAACGCTTGTAGCGCAATGGTTACCGTGACCGACTCTCGCGAAAGGGACCTTGGTTCGAATCTCTTCAAGTTTTTTCTCTATTCAATTAAAGATTCAGTTTTTATTCCAACAGTACTCTAGCGCTATAAGAGAAATATTTTACTAATGGTCTAGAAAGCCATTTCTTAGCCGAATGGTTAGGGTGGTGGCCAATAATTTAAAGGGTTGCAGGTTCGATTCCTACAATCTAAAAGTAGATTTTTTATCTTTATAGTCCTTCTAAAACAGGCGATAAATATCAGATCAAAACATATATGGGCAACAACGCTTGTAGCGCAATGGTTACCGTGATCGACTGTCACGAAAAGGTCCTGGGTTCGAATCTCTTCAAGTTTTTTCTCTATTCAAATAAAGATTCAGTTTTTATTCCAACAATACTCTAGCGCTATAAGAGAAATACTTTACCAATGGTCTAGCAAGCCATCATTTAGCCGAGTGGTTAGGATGGTGGCCAATAATTCAAATGGTTGTTGGTTCGATTCCTACCATCTAAAAATAGATTTTTCATCTCTATAGTCCTTCTAAAACAGACGATAAATATCAGATCAAAACATATATCAGCAACAACGCGTTGTAGCGCAATGGTTACCGTGGCCGACTGTCACGAAAAGGTCCTGGGTTCGAATCTCTTCAAGTTTTTTCTCTATTCATATAAGATTCAGTTTTTATTCCAACAATACTCTACCGCTATAAGAGAAATACTTTACCAATGGTCTAGCAAGCCATCTATTAGCCGAATGGTTAGGGTGGTGGCTAATAATTCAAATTGTTGCAGGTTCGATTCCTACCATCTAAAAATAGATTTTTCATCTTTATAGTCCTTCTAAAACAGACGATAAATATCAGATCAAAACATATATCGGCAACAACGCTTGTAGCGCAATGGTTACCGTGACCGACTGTCACGAAAAGGTCCTGGGTTCGAATCTCTTCAAGTTTTTTTTCTATTCAATTAAAGATTCAGTTTTTATTCCAAAAATACTCTAGCGCTATAAGAGAAATACTTTACCAATGGTCTAGCAAGCCATCTATTAGCCGAATGATTAGGGTGGTGGCCAATAATTCAAAGGGTTGCAGGTTCGAATCCTACCATCGAAAAATAGATTTTTCATCTTTATAGTCCTTCTAAAGCAGAGGATAAATATCAGATTAAAACAGATATCAGCAACAATGCTTGTAGCGCAATGGTTACCGTGACCGACTCTCGCGAAAAGGTCCTGGGTTCGAATCTCTTTAAGTTTTTCTCTATTCAATTAAGGATTCAGTTTTTATTCCAAAAGTACTCGAGCGCTATAAGAGAAATAGTTTACCAATGGTCTAACAAGCCATCTATTAGCCGAATGGTTATGGTGGTGGCCAATAATTCAAAGGGTTGCAGGTTCGATTCCTACCATCTAAAAATAGATTTTTCATCTTTATAGTCCTTCTAAAACAGACGATAAATATCAGATCAAAACATATATCGGCAACAACGCTTGTAGCGCAATGGTTACCGTGATCGACTCTCGCGAAAAGGACCTTGGTTTGAATCTCTGCAAGTTTTTTCTCTATTCAATTAAAGATTCAGTTTTTATTCCAACAGTACTCTAGCGCTATAAGAGAAATATTTTACCAATGGTCTAGCAAGCCATTTCTTAGCCGAATGGTTAGGGTGGTAGCCATTAAATAAAAGGGTAGCAGGTGGATTCCTACCATCTAAAAATACATTTTTCATGTTTATAGTCCTTCTAAAACAGACGATAAATATCAGATCAAAACATTTGTCAGCAACAACGCTTGTAGCGCAATGGTTACCGTCGCCGACTGTCAGGAAAAGGTCCTGGGTTCGAATCTCTTCCACTTTTTTTCTCGATTCAATTAAAGATTCAGTTTTTATTCCAACAATACTCTAGCGCTATAAGAGAAATACTTTACCAATGGCCTAGCAAGCCATCTATTAGCCGAATGGTTAGGGTGGTGGCCATTAATTCAAAGGGTTGCAGGTTCGATTCCTACCATCTAAAAATAGATTTTTCATCCTTATAGTCCTTCTAAAGCAGAGGATAAACATCAGATCAAAACAGATACCAGCAACAATTCTTGTAGCTAAATGGTTACCGCGACCGACTCTCGCGAAAAGGTCCTGGGTTCGAATCTCTTTAAGTTTTTCTCTATTCAATTAAGGATTCAGTTTTTATTCCAACAGTACTCTAGCACTATAAGAGAAATATTTTACCAATGGTCTAGCAAGCCATTTCTTAGCCGAATGGTTAGAGTGGTGGCTAATAAATAAAAGGTTGCAGGTTCGATTCCAACCATCTTAAAATAGATTTTTCGTCCTTATAGTCCTTCTAAAACAGACGATAAATCTCAGATCAAAACATATATCGGCAACAACGCTTGCAGCGCAATGGTTACCGTGACCGACTGTCACGAAAAGGTCCTGGGTTCGAATTTCTTCAAGTTTTTTCTCTATTCAATTAAAGATTCGGTTTTTATTCCAACAATACTCTAGCGCTATAAGAGAAATACTTTACCAATAGTCTAGCAAGCCATGTATTAGCCGAATGGTTAGGGTGGTGGCCAATAATTCAAAGGGTTGCAGGTTCGAATCCTACCATCGAAAAATAGATTTTTCATCTTTATAGTCCTTCTAAAGCAGAGGATAAATATCAGATTAAAACAGATATCAGCAACAATGCTTGTAGCGCAATGGTTACCGTGACCGACTCTCGCGAAAAGGTCCTGCGTTCGAATCTCTTTAAGTTTTTCTCTATTCAATTAAGGATTCAGTTTTTATTCCAAAAGTACTCGAGCGCTATAAGAGAAATAGTTTACCAATGGTCTAGCAAGCCATCTATTAGCCGAATGGTTATGGTGGTGGCCAATAATTCAAAGGGTTGCAGGTTCGATTCCTACCATCTAAAAATAGATTTTTCATCTTTATAGTCCTTCTAAAACAGACGATAAATATCAGATCAAAACATATATCGGCAACAACGCTTGTAGCGCAATGGTTACCGTGACCGACTCTCGCGAAAAGGACCTTGGTTCGAATCTCTTCAAGTTTTTTCTCTATTCAATTAAAGATTCAGTTTTTATTCCAACAGTACTCTAGCGCTATAAGAGAAATATTTTACCAATGGTCTAGAAAGCCATTTCTTAGCCGAATGGTTAGGGTGGTGGCCAATAATTCAAAGGGTTGCAGGTTCGATTCCTACAATCTAAAAGTAGATTTTTTATCTTTATAGTCCTTCTAAAACAGACGATAAATATCAGATCAAAACATATACGGGCAACAACGCTTGTAGCGCAATGGTTACCGTGATCGACTGTCACGAAAAGGTCCTGGGTTCGAATCTCTTCAAGTTTTCTCTCTATTCAAATAAAGATTCAGTTTTTATTCCAACAATACTCTAGCGCTATAAGAGAAATACTTTACCAATGGTCTAGCAAGCCATTTCTTAGCCGAATGGTTAGGGTGGTGGCCAATAAATAAAAGGGTTGCAGGTGGGTTCCTACCATCTAAAAATACATTTTTCATCTTTATAGTCCTTCTAAAACAGACGATAAATATCAGATCAAAACATATATCGGCAACAACGCTTGTAGCGCAATGGTTACCGTGACCGACTGTCACGAAAAGTTCCTGGGTTCGAATCTCTTCAAGTTTTTTCTCTATTCAATTAAGGATTCAGTTTTTATTCCAACAATACTCTAGCGCTATAAGAGAAATACTTTATCAATGATCTAGCAAGCCATCTATTAGCCGAATAATTAGGGTGGTGGCCAGTAATTCAAAGGGTTGCAGGTTCGATTCCTACCATCTACAAATAGATTTTTCATCTTTATAGTCCTTCTAAAACAGACGATAAATATCAGATCAAAACATATATCGGCAACAACGCTTATAGCGCAATGGTTACCGTGACCGACTGTCACGAAAAGGTCCTGGGTTCGAATCTCTTCAAGTTTTTTCTCTATTTAATTAAAGATTCAGTTTTTATTCCAACAATACTCTAGCGCTATAAGAAAAATACTTTACCAATGGTCTAGCAAGCCATCTATTAGCCGAATGGTTAGGGTGGTGGCCCTTAATTCAAAGGGTAGCAGATTCGATTCCTACCATCTAAAAATAGATTTTTCATCCTTATAGTCCTTCTAAAGCAGAGGATAAATATCAGATCAAAACAGATACCAGCAACAATTCTTGTAGCTAAATGGTTACCGCGACCGACTCTCACGAAAAGGTCCTGGGTTCGAATCTCTTTAAGTTTTTCTCTATTCAAGTAAGGATTCAGTTTTTATCCCAACAGTACTCTAGCACTATAAGAGAGATATTTTACCAATGGTCTAGCAAGCCATTTCTTAGCCGAATGGTTAGAGTGGTGGCTAATAAATAAAAGGGTTGCAGGTTCGATTCCTACCATCTTAAAATAGATTTTTCGTCCTTATAGTCCTTCTAAAACAGACGATAAATATCAGATCAAAACATACATCGGCAACAACGCTTGTAGCGCAATGGTTACCGTGACCGACTGTCACGAAAAGGTCCTGGGTTCGAATCTCTTCAAGTTTTTTTCTCTATTCAATTAAGGATTCAGTTTTTATTCCAACAATACTCTAGCGCTATAAGAGAAATACTTTACCAATTTTCTAGCAAGCCATCTATTAGCCGAATGGTTAGGGTGGTGGCCAATAATTCAAAGGGTTGCAGGTTCGATTCCTACTATCTAAAAATAGATTTTTCATCTCTATAGTCCTTCTAAAACAGACGATAAATATCAGATCAAAACATATATCAGCAACAACGCTTGCAGCGCAATGGTTACCGTGACCGACTGTCACGAAAAGGTCCTGGGTTCGAATTTCTTCAAGTTTTTTCTCTATTCAATTAAAGATTCGGTTTTTATTCCAACAATACTCTAGCGCTATAAGAGAAATACTTTACCAATAGTCTAGCAAGCCATCAATTAGCCGAATGGTTAGGGTGGTGGCCAATAATTCAAAGGGTTGCAGGTTCGAATCCTACCATCGAAAAATATATTTTTCATCTTTATAGTCCTTCTAAAGCAGAGGATAAATATCAGATTAAAAGAGATATCAGCAACAATGCTTGTAGCGCAATGGTTACCGTGACCGACTCTCGCGAAAAGGTCCTGGGTTCGAATCTCTTTATGTTTTTCTCTATTCAATTAAGGATTCAGTTTTTATTCCAAAAGTACTCGAGCGCTATAAGAGAAATAGTTTACCAGTGGTCTAGCAAGCCATCTATTAGCCGAATGGTTATGTTGGTGGCCAATAATTCAAAGGGTTGCAGGTTCGATTCCTACCATCTAAAAATAGATTTTTCATCTTTATAGTCCTTCTAAAACAGACGATAAATATCAGATCAAAACATATATCGGCAACAACGCTTGCAGCGCAATGGTTACCGTGACCGACTGTCACGAAAAGGTCCTGGGTTCGAATTTCTTCAAGTTTTTTCTCTATTCAATTAAAGATTCGGTTTTTATTCCAACAATACTCTAGCGCTATAAGAGAAATACTTTACCAATAGTCTAGCAAGCCATCAATTAGCCGAATGGTTAGGGTGGTGGCCAATAATTCAAAGGGTTGCAGGTTCGAATCCTACCATCGAAAAATATATTTTTCATCTTTATAGTCCTTCTAAAGCAGAGGATAAATATCAGATTAAAAGAGATATCAGCAACAATGCTTGTAGCGCAATGGTTACCGTGACCGACTCTCGCGAAAAGGTCCTGGGTTCGAATCTCTTCAAGTTTTTTCTCTATTCAAATAAAGATTCAGTTTTTATTCCAACAATACTCTAGCGCTATAAGAGAAATACTTTACCAATGGTCTAGCAAGCCATCATTTAGCCGAGTGGTTAGGATGGTGGCCAATAATTCAAAGGGTTGCAGGTTCGAATCCTACCATCGAAAAATAGATTTTTCATCTTTATAGTCCTTCTAAAGCAGAGGATAAATATCAGATTAAAACAGATATCAGCAACAATGCTTGTAGCGCAATGGTTACCGTGACCGACTCTCGCGAAAAGGTCCTGGGTTCGAATCTCTTTAAGTTTTTCTCTATTCAATTAAGGATTCAGTTTTTATTCCAAAAGTACGCGAGCGCTATAAGCGAAATAGTTTACCAATGGTCTAACAAGCCATCTATTAGCCGAATGGTTATGGTGGTGGCCAATAATTCAAAGGGTTGCAGGTTCGATTCCTACCATCTAAAAATAGATTTTTCATCTTTATAGTCCTTCTAAAACAGACGATAAATATCAGATCAAAACATATATCGGCAACAACGCTTGTAGCGCAATGGTTACCGTGATCGACTCTCGCGAAAAGGACCTTGGTTTGAATCTCTGCAAGTTTTTTCTCTATTCAATTAAAGATTCAGTTTTTATTCCAACAGTACTCTAGCGCTATAAGAGAAATATTTTACCAATGGCCTAGCAAGCCATTTCTTAGCCGAATGGTTAGGGTGGTAGCCATTAAATAAAAGGGTAGCAGGTGGATTCCTACCATCTAAAAATACATTTTTCATGTTTATAGTCCTTCTAAAACAGACGATAAATATCAGATCAAAACATTTGTCAGCAACAACGCTTGTAGCGCAATGGTTACCGTGGCCGACTGTCACGAAAAGGTCCTGGGTTCGAATCTCTTCAAGTTTTTTCTCTATTCAATTAAAGATTCAGTTTTTATTCCAACAATACTCTAGCGCTATAAGAGAAATACTTTACCAATGGCCTAGCAAGCCATCTATTAGCCGAATGGTTAGGGTGGTGGCCATTAATTCAAAGGGTTGCAGGTTCGATTCCTACCATCTAAAAATAGATTTTTCATCCTTATGGTCCTTCTAAAGCAGAGGATAAACATCAGATCAAAACAGATACCAGCAACAATTCTTGTAGCTAAATGGTTACCGCGACCGACTCTCGCGAAAAGGTCCTGGGTTCGAATCTCTTTAAGTTTTTCTCTATTCAATTAAGGATTCAGTTTTTATTCCAACAGTACTCTAGCACTATAAGAGAAATATTTTACCAATGGTCTAGCAAGCCATTTCTTAGCCGAATGGTTAGAGTGGTGGCTAATAAATAAAAGGGTTGCAGGTTCGATTCCAACCATCTTAAAATAAATTTTTCGTCCTTATAGTCCTTCTAAAACAGACGATAAATATCAGATCAAAACATATATCGGCAACAACGCTTGTAGCGCAATGGTTACCGTGACCGATTGTCACGAAAAGGTCCTGGGTTCGAATCTCTTCAAGTTTTTTTCTCTATTCAATTAAGGATTCAGTTTTTATTCCAACAATACTCTAGCGCTATAAGAGAAATACTTTACCAATTGTCTAGCAAGCCATCTATTAGCCGAATGGTTAGGGTGGTGGCCAATAATTCAAAGGGTTGCAGGTTCGATTTCTACCATCCAAAAATAGATTTTTCATCTCTATAGTCCTTCTAAAACAGACGATAAATCTCAGATCAAAACATATATCGGCAACAACGCTTGCAGCGCAATGGTTACCGTGACCGACTGTCACGAAAAGGTCCTGGGTTCGAATTTCTTCAAGTTTTTTCTCTATTCAATTAAAGATTCGGTTTTTATTCCAACAATACTCTAGCGCTATAAGAGAAATACTTTACCAATAGTCTAGCAAGCCATGTATTAGCCGAATGGTTAGGTTGGTGGCCAATAATTCAAAGGGTTGCAGGTTCGAATCCTACCATCGAAAAATAGATTTTTCATCTTTATAGTCCTTCTAAAGCAGAGGATAAATATCAGATTAAAACAGATATCAGCAACAATGCTTGTAGCGCAATGGTTACCGTGACCGACTCTCGCGAAAAGGTCCTGCGTTCGAATCTCTTTAAGTTTTTCTCTATTCAATTAAGGATTCAGTTTTTATTCCAAAAGTACTCGAGCGCTATAAGAGAAATAGTTTACCAATGGTCTAGCAAGCCATCTATTAGCCGAATGGTTATGGTGGTGGCCAATAATTCAAAGGGTTGCAGGTTCGATTCCTACCATCTAAAAATAGATTTTTCATCTTTATAGTCCTTCTAAAACAGACGATAAATATCAGATCAAAACATATATCGGCAACAACGCTTGTAGCGCAATGGTTACCGTGACCGACTCTCGCGAAAAGGACCTTGGTTCGAATCTCTTCAAGTTTTTTCTCTATTCAATTAAAGATTCAGTTTTTATTCCAACAGTACTCTAGCGCTATAAGAGAAATATTTTACCAATGGTCTAGAAAGCCATTTCTTAGCCGAATGGTTAGGGTGGTGGCCAATAATTCAAAGGGTTGCAGGTTCGATTCCTACAATCTAAAAGTAGATTTTTTATCTTTATAGTCCTTCTAAAACAGACGATAAATATCAGATCAAAACATATACGGGCAACAACGCTTGTAGCGCAATGGTTACCGTGATCGACTGTCACGAAAAGGTCCTGGGTTCGAATCTCTTCAAGTTTTCTCTCTATTCAAATAAAGATTCAGTTTTTATTCCAACAATACTCTAGCGCTATAAGAGAAATACTTTACCAATGGTCTAGCAAGCCATTTCTTAGCCGAATGGTTAGGGTGGTGGCCAATAAATAAAAGGGTTGCAGGTGGATTCCTACCATCTAAAAATACATTTTTCATCTTTATAGTCCTTCTAAAACAGACGATAAATATCAGATCAAAACATATATCGGCAACAACGCTTGTAGCGCAATGGTTACCGTGACCGACTGTCACGAAAAGTTCCTGGGTTCGAATCTCTTCAAGTTTTTTCTCTATTCAATTAAGGATTCAGTTTTTATTCCAACAATACTCTAGCGCTATAAGAGAAATACTTTATCAATGATCTAGCAAGCCATCTATTAGCCGAATGATTAGGGTGGTGGCCAGTAATTCAAAGGGTTGCAGGTTCGATTCCTACCATCTACAAATAGATTTTTCATCTTTATAGTCCTTCTAAAACAGACGATAAATATCAGATCAAAACATATATGGGCAACAACGCTTATAGCGCAATGGTTACCGTGACCGACTGTCACGAAAAGGTCCTGGGTTCGAATCTCTTCAAGTTTTTTCTCTATTTAATTAAAGATTCAGTTTTTATTCCAACAATACTCTAGCGCTATAAGAAAAATACTTTACCAATGGTCTAGCAAGCCATCTATTAGCCGAATGGTTAGGGTGGTGGCCCTTAATTCAAAGGGTAGCAGATTCGATTCCTACCATCTAAAAATAGATTTTTCATCCTTATAGTCCTTCTAAAGCAGAGGATAAATATCAGATCAAAACAGATACCAGCAACAATTCTTGTAGCTAAATGGTTACCGCGACCGACTCTCACGAAAAGGTCCTGCGTTCGAATCTCTTTAAGTTTTTCTCTATTCAAGTAAGGATTCAGTTTTTATCCCAACAGTACTCTAGCACTATAAGAGAGATATTTTACCAATGGTCTAGCAAGCCATTTCTTAGCCGAATGGTTAGAGTGGTGGCTAATAAATAAAAGGGTTGCAGGTTCGATTCCTACCATCTTAAAATAGATTTTTCGTCCTTATAGTCCTTCTAAAACAGACGATAAATATCAGATCAAAACATACATCGGCAACAACGCTTGTAGCGCAATGGTTACCGTGACCGACTGTCACGAAAAGGTCCTGGGTTCGAATCTCTTCAAGTTTTTTTCTCTATTCAATTAAGGATTCAGTTTTTATTCCAACAATACTCTAGCGCTATAAGAGAAATACTTTACCAATTGTCTAGCAAGCCATCTATTAGCCGAATGGTTAGGGTGGTGGCCAATAATTCAAAGGGTTGCAGGTTCGATTCCTACTATCTAAAAATAGATTTTTCATATCTATAGTCCTTCTAAAACAGACGATAAATATCAGATCAAAACATATATCAGCAACAACGCTTGCAGCGCAATGGTTACCGTGACCGACTGTCACGAAAAGGTCCTGGGTTCGAATTTCTTCAAGTTTTTTCTCTATTCAATTAAAGATTCGGTTTTTATTCCAACAATACTCTAGCGCTATAAGAGAAATACTTTACCAATAGTCTAGCAAGCCATCAATTAGCCGAATGGTTAGGGTGGTGGCCAATAATTCAAAGGGTTGCAGGTTCGAATCCTACCATCGAAAAATAGATTTTTCATCTTTATAGTCCTTTTAAAGCAGAGGATAAATATCAGATTAAAACAGATATCAGCAACAATGCTTGTAGCGCAATTGTTACCGTGACCGACTCTCGCGAAAAGGTCCTGCGTTCGAATCTCTTTAAGTTTTTCTCTATTCAATTAAGGATTCAGTTTTTATTCCAAAAGTACTCGAGCGCTATAAGAGAAATAGTTTACCAATGGTCTAGCAAGCCATCTTTTAGCCGAATGGTTATGGTGGTGGCCAATAATTCAAAGGTTTGCAGGTTCTATTCCTACCATCAAAAAATAGATTTTTCATCTTAATAGTCCTTCTAAAACAGACGATAAATATCAGATCATAACATATATCGGCAACAACGCTTGTAGCGCAATGGTTACCGTGACCGACTCTCGCGAAAAGGACCTTGGTTCGAATCTCTTCAAGTTTTTTCTCTATTCAATTAAAGATTCAGTTTTTATTCCAACAGTACTCTAGCGCTATAAGAGAAATATTTTACCAATGGTCTAGAAAGCCATTTCTTAGCCGAAAGGTTAGGGTGGTGGCCAATAAATCAAAGGGTTGCAGGTTCGATTCCTACAATCTAAAAGTAGATTTTTTATCCTTATAGTCCTTCTAAAACAGACGATAAATATCAGATCAAAACATATACGGGCAACAACGCTTGTAGCGCAATGGTTACCGTGATCGACTGTCACGAAAAGGTCCTGGGTTCGAATCTCTTCAAGTTTTTTCTCTATTCAAATAAAGATTCAGTTTTTATTCCAACAATACTCTAGCGCTATAAGAGAAATACTTTACCAATGGTCTAGCAAGCCATCTGTTAGCCGAGTGGTTAGGATGGTGGCCAATAATTCAAAGGGTTGTTGGTTCGATTCCTACCATCTAAAAATAGATTTTTCATCTTTATAGTCCTTCTAAAACAAACGATAAATATCAGATCAAAACATATATCGGCAACAACGCTTGTAGCGCAATGGTTACCGTGACCGACTCTCGCGAAAAGGACCTTGGTTCGAATCTCTTCAAGTTTTTTCTCTATTCAATTAAAGATTCAGTTTTTATTCCAACAGTACTCTAGCGCTATAAGAGAAATATTTTACCAATGCTCAAGCAAGCCATTTCTTAGCCGAATGGTTAGGGTGGCAGCCATTAAAAAACAGGGTTGCCGGGGGATTCCTACCATCTAAAAATACATTTTTCATCTTTATAGTCCTTCTAAAACAGACGATAAATATCAGATCAAAACGTATATCGGCAACAACGCTTGTAGCGCAATGGTTACCGTGACCGACTGTCACGAAAAGTTCGTGGGTTCGAATCTCTTCAAGTTTTTTCTCTATTCAATTAAGGATTCAGTTTTTATTCCAACAATACTCTAGCGCTATAAGAGAAATACTTTATGAATGCTTTAGCAAGCCATCTATTAGCCGAATGGTTAGGGTGGTGGCCAGTAATTCAAAGGGCTGCAGGTTCGATTCCTACCATCTACAAATAAATTTTTCATCTTTACAGTCCTTCTTAAACAGACGATAAATATCAGATCAAAACAGATATCGCTAACAACGCTTGTAGCGCAATGGTTACCGTGACCGACTATCACGAAAAGGTCCTGGTTTCGAACCTCTTCAAGTTTTTTCTCTATTCAATTAAAGATTCAGTTTTTATTCCAACAATACTCTAGCGCTATAAGAGAAATACTTTACCAATGGTCTAGCAAGCCATCTATTAGCCGAATGGATAGGGTGGTGGCCATTAATTCAAAGGGCTGCAGGTTCGATTCCTACCATCTAAAAATAGATTTTTCATCCTTATAGTCCTTCTAAAGCAGAGGATAAATATCAGATCAAAACAGATACCAGCAACAATTCTTGTAGCTAAATGGTTACCGCGACCGACTCTCGCGAAAAGGTCCTGGGTTCGAATCTCTTTAAGTTTTTCTCTATTCAATTAAGGATTCAGTTTTTATTCCAACAGTACTCTAGCACTATAAGAGAAATATTTTACCAATGGTCTAGCAAGCCATTTCTTAGCCGAATGGTTAGGGTGGTGGCTAATAAATAAAAGGGTTGCAGGTTCGATTCCTACCATCTAAAAGTAGATTTTTCGTCTTTATAGTCCTTCTAAAACAGACGATAAATATCAGATCAAAACACATATCGGCAACAACGCTTGTAGCGCAATGGTTACCGTGACCGACCGTCAGGAAAACGACCTGGGTTCGAATCTCTTCAAGTTTTTTTCTCTATTCAATTAAGGATTCAGTTTTTATTCCAACAATACTCTAGCGCTATAAGAGAAATACTTCACCAATTGTCTAGCAAGCCATCTATTAACCGAATGGTTAGGGTGGTGGCCAATAATTCAAAGGGTTGCAGGTTCGAATCCTACCATCGAAAAATAGATTTTTCATCTTTATAGTCCTTCTAAAGCAGAGGATAAATATCAGATTAAAACAGATATCAGCAACAATGCTTGTAGCGCAATGGTTACCGTGACCGACTCTCGCGAAAAGGTCCTGGGTTCGAATCTCTTTAAGTTTTTCTCTATTCAATTAAGGATTCAGTTTTTATTCCAAAAGTACTCGAGCGCTATAAGAGAAATAGTTTACCAGTGTTCTAGCAAGCCATCTGTTAGCCGAGTGGTTAGGGTGGTGGCCAATAATTCAAAGGGCTGTTGGTTCGATTCCTACCATCTAAAAATAGATTTTTCATCTTTATAGTCCTTCTAAAACAAACGATAAATATCAGATCAAAACATATATCGGCAACAACGCTTGTAGCGCAATGGTTACCGTGACTGACTGTCACGAAAAGGTCCTGGGTTCGAATCTCTTCAAGTTTTTCTCTATTCAATTAAGGATTCAGTTTTTACTCCAACAGTACTCTAGCGCTATAAGAGAAATACTTTACCAATGGTCTAGCAAGCCATTTCTTAGCCGAATGGTTAGGGTGGTACCCAATAAATAAAAGGGTTGCAGGTGGATTCCTACCATCTAAAAATACATTTTTCATCTTTATAGTCCTTCTAAAACAGACGATAAATATCAGATCAAAACATATATCGGCAACAACGCTTGTAGCGCAATGGTTACCGTAACCGACAGTCACGAAAAGGTCCTGCGTTCGAATCTCTTCAAGTTTTTTCTCTATTCAATTAAAGATTCAGTTTTTATTCCAACAGTACTCTAGCGCTATAAGAGAAATATTTTACCAATGGTCTAGAAAGCCATCTATTAGCCAAATGGTTAGGGTGGTGGCCAATAATTCAAAGGGTTGCAGGTTCGATTCCTACCATCTAAAAGTAGAATTTTCATCTTTATAGTCCTTCTAAAACAGACGATAATTATCAGATCAAAACATATATCGGCAACAAGCTTGTAGCGCAATGGTTACCGTGACCAACTGTCACGAAAAGGTCCTGGGTTCGAATCTCTTCAAGTTTTTTCTCTATTCAAATAAAGATTCAGTTTTTATTCCAACAATACTCTAGCGCTATAAGAGAAATACTTTACCATTGGTCTAGCAAGCCATCTGTCAGCCGAGTGTTTAGGGTGGTGGCCAGTAATTTAAAGGGTTCTTGGTTCGATTCCTACCATCTAAAAATAGATTTTTCATCTTTATAGTCCTTCTAAAACAGACGATAATTATCAGATCAAAACATATATCGGCAACAACGCTTGTAGCGCAATGGTTACCGTAACCGGCTGTCACGAAAAGGTCCTGGGTTCGAATCTTTTCAAGTTTTTTCTCTATTCAATTAAAGATTCAGTTTTTATTCCAACAAAACTCTAGCGCTATAAGAGAAATACCTTACCAATGATCTAGCAAGCCATCTATTAGCCGAATGATTAGGGTGTTGGCCAGTAATTCTAAGGGTTGTAAGTTCGATTCCTACCATCTAAAAATAGATTTTTCCTCTTTATAGTCCTTCTAAAACAGACGATAAATATGAGATCAAAACATATATCGGCAACAACGCTTGTAGCGCAATGGTTACCGTGACCGACTGTCACGAAAAGGTCCTGGGTTCGAATCTCTTCAAGTTTTTTCTCTATTCAATTAAAGATTCAGTTTTTATTCCAACAATACTCTAGCGCTATAAGAGAAATACTTTACGACTGGTCTAGCAAGCCATCTATTAGCCGAATGGTTAGGGTGGTGGCCAATAATTCAAAGGGTTACAGGTTCGAATCCTACCATCGAAAAATAGATTTTTCATATTTATAGTCCTTCTAAAACAGACGATAAATATCAGATCAAAACATATATCGGCAACAACGCTTGTAGCGCAATGGTTACCGTGACCGACTGTCACGAAAAGTTCCTGGGTTCGAATCTCTTCAAGTTTTTTCTCTATTCAATTAAGGATTCAGTTTTTATTCCAACAATACTCTAGCGCTATAAGAGAAATACCTTATCAATGATCTAGCAAGCCATCTATTAGCCGAATGATTAGGGTGGTGGCCAGTAATTCAAAGGGTTGCAGGTTCGATTCCTACCATCTACAAATAGATTTTTCATCTTTATAGTCCTTCTAAAACAGACGATAAATATCAGATCAAAACATATATCGGCAACAACGCTTATAGCGCAATGGTTACCGTGACCGACTGTCACGAAAAGGTCCTGGGTTCGAATCTCTTCAAGTTTTTTCTCTATTTAATTAAAGATTCAGTTTTTATTCCAACAATACTCTAGCGCTATAAGAAAAATACTTTACCAATGGTCTAGCAAGCCATCTATTAGCCGAATGGTTAGGGTGGTGGCCCTTAATTCAAAGGGTAGCAGATTCGATTCCTACCATCTAAAAATAGATTTTTCATCCTTATAGTCCTTCTAAAGCAGAGGATAAATATCAGATCAAAACAGATACCAGCAACAATTCTTGTAGCTAAATGGTTACCGCGACCGACTCTCACGAAAAGGTCCTGGGTTCGAATCTCTTTAAGTTTTTCTCTATTCAAGTAAGGATTCAGTTTTTATCCCAACAGTACTCTAGCACTATAAGAGAGATATTTTACCAATGGTCTAGCAAGCCATTTCTTAGCCGAATGGTTAGAGTGGTGGCTAATAAATAAAAGGGTTGCAGGTTCGATTCCTACCAGCTTAAAATAGATTTTTCGTCCTTATAGTCCTTCTAAAACAGACGATAAATATCAGATCAAAACATACATCGGCAACAACGCTTGTAGCGCAATGGTTACCGTGACCGACTGTCACGAAAAGGTCCTGGGTTCGAATCTCTTCAAGTTTTTTTCTCTATTCAATTAAGGATTCAGTTTTTATTCCAACAATACTCTAGCGCTATAAGAGAAATACTTTACCAATTGTCTAGCAAGCCATCTATTAGCCGAATGGTTAGGGTGGTGGCCAATAATTCAAAGGGTTGCAGGTTCGATTCCTACTATCTAAAAATAGATTTTTCATCTCTATAGTCCTTCTAAAACAGACGATAAATATCAGATCAAAACATATATCAGCAACAACGCTTGCAGCGCAATGGTTACCGTGACCGACTGTCACGAAAAGGTCCTGGGTTCGAATTTCTTCAAGTTTTTTCTCTATTCAATTAAAGATTCGGTTTTTATTCCAACAATACTCTAGCGCTATAAGAGAAATACTTTACCAATAGTCTAGCAAGCCATCAATTAGCCGAATGGTTAGGGTGGTGGGCAATAATTCAAAGGGTTGCAGGTTCGAATCCTACCATCGAAAAATATATTTTTCATCTTTATAGTCCTTCTAAAGCAGAGGATAAATATCAGATTAAAAGAGATATCAGCAACAATGCTTGTAGCGCAATGGTTACCGTGACCGACTCTCGCGAAAAGGTCCTGGGTTCGAATCTCTTTATGTTTTTCTCTATTCAATTAAGGATTCAGTTTTTATTCCAAAAGTACTCGAGCGCTATAAGAGAAATAGTTTACCAGTGGTCTAGCAAGCCATCTATTAGCCGAATGGTTATGGTGGTGGCCAATAATTCAAAGGGTTGCAGGTTCGATTCCTACCATCTAAAAATAGATTTTTCATCTTTATAGTCCTTCTAAAACAGACGATAAATATCAGATCAAAACATATATCGGCAACAACGCTTGTAGCGCAATGGTTACCGTGACCGACTCTCGCGAAAGGGACCTTGGTTCGAATCTCTTCAAGTTTTTTCTCTATTCAATTAAAGATTCAGTTTTTATTCCAACAGTACTCTAGCGCTATAAGAGAAATATTTTACTAATGGTCTAGAAAGCCATTTCTTAGCCGAATGGTTAGGGTGGTGGCCAATAATTTAAAGGGTTGCAGGTTCGATTCCTACAATCTAAAAGTAGATTTTTTATCTTTATAGTCCTTCTAAAACAGGCGATAAATATCAGATCAAAACATATATGGGCAACAACGCTTGTAGCGCAATGGTTACCGTGATCGACTGTCACGAAAAGGTCCTGGGTTCGAATCTCTTCAAGTTTTTTCTCTATTCAAATAAAGATTCAGTTTTTATTCCAACAATACTCTAGCGCTATAAGAGAAATACTTTACCAATGGTCTAGCAAGCCATCATTTAGCCGAGTGTTTAGGATGGTGGCCAATAATTCAAAGGGTTGTTGGTTCGATTCCTACCATCTAAAAATAGATTTTTCATCTCTATAGTCCTTCTAAAACAGACGATAAATATCAGATCAAAACATATATCAGCAACAACGCGTTGTAGCGCAATGGTTACCGTGGCCGACTGTCACGAAAAGGTCCTGGGTTCGAATCTCTTGAAGTTTTTTCTCTATTCAATTAAAGATTCAGTTTTTATTCCAACAATACTCTACCGCTATAAGAGAAATACTTTACCAATGGTCTAGCAAGCCATCTATTAGCCGAATGGTTAGGGTGGTGGCTAATAATTCAAATTGTTGCAGGTTCGATTCCAACCATCTTAAAATAGATTTTTCGTCCTTATAGTCCTTCTAAAACAGACGATAAATATCAGATCAAAACATATATCGGCAACAACGCTTGTAGCGCAATGGTTACCGTGACCGATTGTCACGAAAAGGTCCTGGGTTCGAATCTCTTCAAGTTTTTTTCTCTATTCAATTAAGGATTCAGTTTTTATTCCAACAATACTCTAGCGCTATAAGAGAAATACTTTACCAATTGTCTAGCAAGCCATCTATTAGCCGAATGGTTAGGGTGGTGGCCAATAATTCAAAGGGTTGCAGGTTCGATTTCTACCATCCAAAAATAGATTTTTCATCTCTATAGTCCTTCTAAAACAGACGATAAATCTCAGATCAAAACATATATCGGCAACAACGCTTGCAGCGCAATGGTTACCGTGACCGACTGTCACGAAAAGGTCCTGGGTTCGAATTTCTTCAAGTTTTTTCTCTATTCAATTAAAGATTCGGTTTTTATTCCAACAATACTCTAGCGCTATAAGAGAAATACTTTACCAATAGTCTAGCAAGCCATGTATTAGCCGAATGGTTAGGGTGGTGGCCAATAATTCAAAGGGTTGCAGGTTCGAATCCTACCATCGAAAAATAGATTTTTCATCTTTATAGTCCTTCTAAAGCAGAGGATAAATATCAGATTAAAACAGATATCAGCAACAATGCTTGTAGCGCAATGGTTACCGTGACCGACTCTCGCGAAAAGGTCCTGCGTTCGAATCTCTTTAAGTTTTTCTCTATTCAATTAAGGATTCAGTTTTTATTCCAAAAGTACTCGAGCGCTATAAGAGAAATAGTTTACCAATGGTCTAGCAAGCCATCTATTAGCCGAATGGTTATGGTGGTGGCCAATAATTCAAAGGGTTGCAGGTTCGATTCCTACCATCTAAAAATAGATTTTTCATCTTTATAGTCCTTCTAAAACAGACGATAAATATCAGATCAAAACATATATCGGCAACAACGCTTGTAGCGCAATGGTTACCGTGACCGACTCTCGCGAAAAGGACCTTGGTTCGAATCTCTTCAAGTTTTTTCTCTATTCAATTAAAGATTCAGTTTTTATTCCAACAGTACTCTAGCGCTATAAGAGCAATATTTTACCAATGGTCTAGAAAGCCATTTCTTAGCCGAATGGTTAGGGTGGTGGCCAATAATTCAAAGGGTTGCAGGTTCGATTCCTACAATCTAAAAGTAGATTTTTTATCTTTATAGTCCTTCTAAAACAGACGATAAATATCAGATCAAAACATATACGGGCAACAACGCTTGTAGCGCAATGGTTACCGTGATCGACTGTCACGAAAAGGTCCTGGGTTCGAATCTCTTCAAGTTTTCTCTCTATTCAAATAAAGATTCAGTTTTTATTCCAACAATACTCTAGCGCTATAAGAGAAATACTTTACCAATGGTCTAGCAAGCCATTTCTTAGCCGAATGGTTAGGGTGGTGGCCAATAAATAAAAGGGTTGCAGGTGGATTCCTACCATCTAAAAATACATTTTTCATCTTTATAGTCCTTCTAAAACAGACGATAAATATCAGATCAAAACATATATCGGCAACAACGCTTGTAGCGCAATGGTTACCGTGACCGACTGTCACGAAAAGTTCCTGGGTTCGAATCTCTTCAAGTTTTTTCTCTATTCAATTAAGGATTCAGTTTTTATTCCAACAATACTCTAGCGCTATAAGAGAAATACTTTATCAATGATCTAGCAAGCCATCTATTAGCCGAATGATTAGGGTGGTGGCCAGTAATTCAAAGGGTTGCAGGTTCGATTCCTACCATCTACAAATAGATTTTTCATCTTTATAGTCCTTCTAAAACAGACGATAAATATCAGATCAAAACATATATGGGCAACAACGCTTATAGCGCAATGGTTACCGTGACCGACTGTCACGAAAAGGTCCTGGGTTCGAATCTCTTCAAGTTTTTTCTCTATTTAATTAAAGATTCAGTTTTTATTCCAACAATACTCTAGCGCTATAAGAAAAATACTTTACCAATGGTCTAGCAAGCCATCTATTAGCCGAATGGTTAGGGTGGTGGCCCTTAATTCAAAGGGTAGCAGATTCGATTCCTACCATCTAAAAATAGATTTTTCATCCTTATAGTCCTTCTAAAGCAGAGGATAAATATCAGATCAAAACAGATACCAGCAACAATTCTTGTAGCTAAATGGTTACCGCGACCGACTCTCACGAAAAGGTCCTGGGTTCGAATCTCTTTAAGTTTTTCTCTATTCAAGTAAGGATTCAGTTTTTATCCCAACAGTACTCTAGCACTATAAGAGAGATATTTTACCAATGGTCTAGCAAGCCATTTCTTAGCCGAATGGTTAGAGTGGTGGCTAATAAATAAAAGGGTTGCAGGTTCGATTCCTACCATCTTAAAATAGATTTTTCGTCCTTATAGTCCTTCTAAAACAGACGATAAATATCAGATCAAAACATACATCGGCAACAACGCTTGTAGCGCAATGGTTACCGTGACCGACTGTCACGAAAAGGTCCTGGGTTCGAATCTCTTCAAGTTTTTTCTCTATTCAATTAAGGATTCAGTTTTTATTCCAACAATACTCTAGCGCTATAAGAGAAATACTTTACCAATTGTCTAGCAAGCCATCTATTAGCCGAATGGTTAGGGTGGTGGCCAATAATTCAAAGGGTTGCAGGTTCGATTCCTACTATCTAAAAATAGATTTTTCATATCTATAGTCCTTCTAAAACAGACGATAAATATCAGATCAAAACATATATCAGCAACAACGCTTGCAGCGCAATGGTTACCGTGACCGACTGTCACGAAAAGGTCCTGGGTTCGAATTTCTTCAAGTTTTTTCTCTATTCAATTAAAGATTCGGTTTTTATTCCAACAATACTCTAGCGCTATAAGAGAAATACTTTACCAATAGTCTAGCAAGCCATCAATTAGCCGAATGGTGTGGGTGGTGCCCAATAATTCAAAGGGTTGCAGGTTCGAATCCTACCATCGAAAAATAGATTTTTCATCTTTATAGTCCTTTTAAAGCAGAGGATAAATATCAGATTAAAACAGATATCAGCAACAATGCTTGTAGCGCAATTGTTACCGTGACCGACTCTCGCGAAAAGGTCCTGCGTTCGAATCTCTTTAAGTTTTTCTCTATTCAATTAAGGATTCAGTTTTTATTCCAAAAGTACTCGAGCGCTATAAGAGAAATAGTTTACCAATGGTCTAGCAAGCCATCTATTAGCCGAATGGTTATGGTGGTGGCCAATAATTCAAAGGTTTGCAGGTTCTATTCCTACCATCAAAAAATAGATTTTTCATCTTAATAGTCCTTCTAAAACAGACGATAAATATCAGATCATAACATATATCGGCAACAACGCTTGTAGCGCAATGGTTACCGTGACCGACTCTCGCGAAAAGGACCTTGGTTCGAATCTCTTCAAGTTTTTTCTCTATTCAATTAAAGATTCAGTTTTTATTCCAACAGTACTCTAGCGCTATAAGAGAAATATTTTACCAATGGTCTAGAAAGCCATTTCTTAGCCGAATGGTTAGGGTGGTGGCCAATAAATCAAAGGGTTGCAGGTTCGATTCCTACAATCTAAAAGTAGATTTTTTATCCTTATAGTCCTTCTAAAACAGACGATAAATATCAGATCAAAACATATACGGGCAACAACGCTTGTTGCGCAATGGTTACCGTGATCGACTGTCACGAAAAGGTCCTGGGTTCGAATCTCTTCAAGTTTTTTCTCTATTCAAATAAAGATTCAGTTTTTATTCCAACAATACTCTAGCGCTATAAGAGAAATACTTTACCAATGGTCTAGCAAGCCATCTGTTAGCCGAGTGGTTAGGATGGTGGCCAATAATTCAAAGGGTTGTTGGTTCGATTCCTACCATCTAAAAATAGATTTTTCATCTTTATAGTCCTTCTAAAACAAACGATAAATATCAGATCAAAACATATATCGGCAACAACGCTTGTAGCGCAATGGTTACCGTGACCGACTCTCGCGAAAAGGACCTTGGTTCGAATCTCTTCAAGTTTTTTCTCTATTCAATTAAAGATTCAGTTTTTATTCCAACAGTACTCTAGCGCTATAAGAGAAATATTTTACCAATGGTCAAGCAAGCCATTTCTTAGCCGAATGGTTAGGGTGGTAGCCATTAAAAAACAGGGTTGCAGGGGGATTCCTACCATCTAAAAATACATTTTTCATCTTTATAGTCCTTCTAAAACAGACGATAAATATCAGATCAAAACGTATATCGGCAACAACGCTTGTAGCGCAATGGTTACCGTGACCGACTGTCACGAAAAGTTCGTGGGTTCGAATCTCTTCAAGTTTTTTCTCTATTCAATTAAGGATTCAGTTTTTATTCCAACAATACTCTAGCGCTATAAGAGAAATACTTTATGAATGCTTTAGCAAGCCATCTATTAGCCGAATGGTTAGGGTGGTGGCCAGTAATTCAAAGGGCTGCAGGTTCGATTCCTACCATCTACAAATAAATTTTTCATCTTTACAGTCCTTCTTAAACAGACGATAAATATCAGATCAAAACAGATATCGCTAACAACGCTTGTAGCGCAATGGTTACCGTGACCGACTATCACGAAAAGGTCCTGGTTTCGAACCTCTTCAAGTTTTTTCTCTATTCAATTAAAGATTCAGTTTTTATTCCAACAATACTCTAGCGCTATAAGAGAAATACTTTACCAATGGTCTAGCAAGCCATCTATTAGCCGAATGGATAGGGTGGTGGCCATTAATTCAAAGGGCTGCAGGTTCGATTCCTACCATCTAAAAATAGATTTTTCATCCTTATAGTCCTTCTAAAGCAGAGGATAAATATCAGATCAAAACAGATACCAGCAACAATTCTTGTAGCTAAATGGTTACCGCGACCGACTCTCGCGAAAAGGTCCTGGGTTCGAATCTCTTTAAGTTTTTCTCTATTCAATTAAGGATTCAGTTTTTATTCCAACAGTACTCTAGCACTATAAGAGAAATATTTTACCAATGGTCTAGCAAGCCATTTCTTAGCCGAATGGTTAGGGTGGTGGCTAATAAATAAAAGTGTTGCAGGTTCGATTCCTACCATCTAAAAGTAGATTTTTCGTCTTTATAGTCCTTCTAAAACAGACGATAAATATCAGATCAAAACATATATCGGCAACAACGCTTGTAGCGCAATGGTTACCGTGACCGACCGTCAGGAAAACGTCCTGGGTTCGAATCTCTTCAAGTTTTTTTCTCTATTCAATTAAGTATTCAGTTTTTATTCCAACAATACTCTAGCGCTATAAGAGAAATACTTTACCAATTGTCTAGCAAGCCATCTATTAACCGAATGGTTAGGGTGGTGGCCAATAATTCAAAGGGTTGCAGGTTCGAATCCTACCATCGAAAAATAGATTTTTCATCTTTATAGTCCTTCTAAAGCAGAGGATAAATATCAGATTAAAACAGATATCAGCAACAATGCTTGTAGCGCAATGGTTACCGTGACCGACTCTCGCGAAAAGGTCCTGGGTTCGAATCTCTTTAAGTTTTTCTCTATTCAATTAAGGATTCAGTTTTTATTCCAAAAGTACTCGAGCGCTATAAGAGAAATAGTTTACCAGTGTTCTAGCAAGCCATCTGTTAGCCGAGTGGTTAGGGTGGTGGCCAATAATTCAAAGGGCTGTTGGTTCGATTCCTACCATCTAAAAATAGATTTTTCATCTTTATAGTCCTTCTAAAACAAACGATAAATATCAGATCAAAACATATATCGGCAACAACGCTTGTAGCGCAATGGTTACCGTGACTGACTGTCACGAAAAGGTCCTGGGTTCGAATCTCTTCAAGTTTTTCTCTATTCAATTAAGGATTCAGTTTTTACTCCAACAGTACTCTAGCGCTATAAGAGAAATACTTTACCAATGGTCTAGCAAGCCATTTCTTAGCCGAATGGTTAGGGTGGTACCCAATAAATAAAAGGGTTGCAGGTGGATTCCTACCATCTAAAAATACATTTTTCATCTTTATAGTCCTTCTAAAACAGACGATAAATATCAGATCAAAACATATATCGGCAACAACGCTTGTAGCGCAATGGTTACCGTAACCGACAGTCACGAAAAGGTCCTGCGTTCGAATCTCTTCAAGTTTTTTCTCTATTCAATTAAAGATTCAGTTTTTATTCCAACAGTACTCTAGCGCTATAAGAGAAATATTTTACCAATGGTCTAGAAAGCCATCTATTAGCCAAATGGTTAGGGTGGTGGCCAATAATTCAAAGGGTTGCAGGTTCGATTCCTACCATCTAAAAGTAGAATTTTCATCTTTATAGTCCTTCTAAAACAGACGATAATTATCAGATCAAAACATATATCGGCAACAAGCTTGTAGCGCAATGGTTACCGTGACCAACTGTCACGAAAAGGTCCTGGGTTCGAATCTCTTCAAGTTTTTTCTCTATTCAAATAAAGATTCAGTTTTTATTCCAACAATACTCTAGCGCTATAAGAGAAATACTTTACCATTGGTCTAGCAAGCCATCTGTCAGCCGAGTGTTTAGGGTGGTGGCCAGTAATTTAAAGGGTGTTGGTTCGATTCCTACCATCTAAAAATAGATTTTCCATCTTTATAGTCCTTCTAAAACAGACGATAATTATCAGATCAAAACATATATCGGCAACAACGCTTGTAGCGCAATGGTTACCGTAACCGGCTGTCACGAAAAGGTCCTGGGTTCGAATCTTTTCAAGTTTTTTCTCTATTCAATTAAAGATTCAGTTTTTATTCCAACAAAACTCTAGCGCTATAAGAGAAATACCTTACCAATGATCTAGCAAGCCATCTATTAGCCGAATGGTTAGGGTGTTGGCCAGTAATTCTAAGGGTTGTAAGTTCGATTCCTACCATCTAAAAATAGATTTTTCCTCTTTATAGTCCTTCTAAAACAGACGATAAATATCAGATCAAAACATATATCGGCAACAACGCTTGTAGCGCAATGGGAACTGTGACCGACTGTCACGAAGAGGTCCTGGGTTCGAATCCCTTCAAGTTTTTTCTATATTCAATTAAAGATTCAGTTTTTATTCCAGCAATACTCTAGCGCTATAAGAGAAATACTTTACCAATGGTCTAGCAAGCCATCTATTAGCCGAATGGTTAGGGTGGTGGCCAATAATTCAAAGGGTTGCAGGTTCGAATCCTACCATGGAAAAATAGATTTTTCATCTTTATAGTCCTTCTAAAGCAGAGGATAAATATCAGATTAAAACAGATATCAGCAACAATGCTTGTAGCGCAATGGTTACCGTGACCGACTCTCGCGCAAAGGTCCTGGGTACGAATCTCTTCAAGTTTTTCTCTATTCAATTAAGGATTCAGTTTTTATTCCAAAAGTACTCTAGCGCTAAAGGAGAAATAGTTTACCAATGTTCCTGCAAGCCATTTCTTAGCCGAATGGTTAGGCTGGTGGCCAATAAATAAAAGGGTTGCAGGTGGATTCCTACCATCTAAAAATACATTTTTCATCTTTATAGTCCTTCTAAAACAGACGATAAATATCAGATCAAAACATATATCGGCAACAACGCTTTTAGCGCAATGGTTACCGTGACCGACTGTCACGAAAAGGTCCTGGCTTCGAATGTTTTCAAGTTTGTTCTCTATTCAATTAAAGATTCAGTTTTTATTCCAACAATACTCTAGCGCTATAAGAGAAATACTTTACCAATGGTCTAGCAAGCCATCTATTAGCCGAATGGTTAGGGTGTTGGCCAGTAATTCAAAGGGTTGCAAGTTCGATTCCTACCATCTAAAAATAGATTTTTCATCTTTATAGTCCTTCTAAAACAGACGATAAATATCAGATCAAAACATACATCGGCAACAACGCTTGTAGCGCAATGGTTACCGTAACCGACTGTCATGAAAAGGTCCTGGGTTCGAATCTCTTCAAGTTTTTTCTCTATTCAATTAAAGATTCAGTTATTATTCCAACAGTACTCTAGCGCTATAAGAGAAATATTTTACCAATGGTCTAGAAAGCCATTTCTTAGCCGAATGGTTAGGGTGGTGGCCAATAATTCAAAGGGTTGCAGGTTCGGTTCCTACCATCTAAAAGTAAATTTTTCATCTTTATAGTCCTTCTAAAACAGACGATAATTATCAGATCAAAACATATATCGGCAACAACGCTTGTAGCGCAATGGTTACCGTGACCGACTGTCATGAAAAGGTCCTGGGTTCGAATCACTTCAAGTTTTTTCTCTATTCAAATAAAGATTCAGTTTTTATTCCAACAATACTCTAGCGCTATAAGAGAAATACTTTACCAATGGTCTAGCAAGCCATCTATTAGCCGAGTGTTTAGGATGGTGGCCAATAATTCAAAGGGTTGCAGGTTTGATTCCTACCATCTAAAAATATATTTTTCATCTTTATAGTCCTTCTAAAACAGACGATAAATATCAGATCAAAACATATATCGGCAACAACGCCTGTAGCACAATGGCTACCGTGACCGACTGTCACGAAAAGCTCCTGGGTTCGAATCTCTTCTAGTTTTTTCTCTATTCAATTAAACATTCAGTTTTTATTCCAACAATTCTATAGCGCTATAAGAGAAATACTTTACCAATGGTCTGGCAAGCCATCTATTAGCCGAATGGTTAGGGTGGTGGCCAACAATTCAAGGGGTTGCAGGTTCGATTCCTACCATCTAAAAATCGATTTTTCATCTTTAGAGTCCTTCTAAAACAGACGATAAATATCAGATCAAAACATATATCGGCAACAACCCTTGTAGCGCAATGGTTACCGTAACCGACTGTCACGAAAAGGTCCTGTGTTCGAATCTCTTCAAGTTTTTTCTCTATTCAATTAAGGATTCAGTTTTTATTCCAACAATACTCTAGCGCTATAAGAGAAATACTTTACCAATGGTCTTGCAAGCCATCTATTAGCCGAATGGTTAGGGTGGTGGCCAATAATTCAAATTGTTGCAGGTCCGATTCCTACCATCTAAGAATATATTTTTCATCTTTATAGTCCTTCTAAAACAGATGATAAATATCAGATCAAAACATATATCGGCAACAGCGCTTGTAGCGCAATGGTTACCGTGACCGACTGTCACGAAAAGGTCCTGGGTTCGAATCTCTCACGTTTTTTCTCTATTCAATTAAAGATTCAGTTTTTATTCCAACAATACTCTAGCGCTATAAGAGAAATACTTTACCACTGGTCTAGCAAGCCATCTATTAGCCGAATGGTTAGGGTGGTGGCCAATAATTCAAAGGGTTGCAGGTTCGAATCCTACCATCGAAAAATAGATTTTTCATCTTTATAGTCCTTCTAAAGCAGAGGATAAATATCAGATTAAAACAGATATCAGCAACAATGCTTGTATCGCAATGGTTACCGTGGCAGACTCTCGCGAAAAGGTCCTGGGTTCGAATCTCTGCAAGTATTTTCTCTATTCAATTAAAGATTCAGTTTTATTCCAACAATACTCTAGCGCTATAAGAGAAATACTTTACCAATTGTCTAGCAAGCCATCTATTAGCCGAATGGTTAGGGTGGTGGCCAATAATTCAAAGGGTTGCAGGTTCGATTCCTACTATCTAAAAATAGATTTTTCATCTCTATAGTCCTTCTAAAACAGACGATAAATATCAGATCAAAACATATATCAGCAACAACGCTTGCAGCGCCATGGTTACCGTGACCGACTGTCACGAAAAGGTCCTGGGTACGAATTTCTTCAAGTTTTTTCTCTATTCAATTAAAGATTCGGTTTTTATTCCAACAATACTCTAGCGCTATAAGAGAAATACTTTACCAATAGTCTAGCAAGCCATCAATTAGCCGAATGGTTAGGATGGTGGCCAATAATTCAAAGGGTTGCAGGTTCCAATCCTACCATCGAAAAATAGATTTTTCATCTTTATAGTCCTTTTAAAGCAGAGGATAAATATCAGATTAAAACAGATATCAGCAACAATGCTTGTAGCGCAATTGTTACCGTGACCGACTCTCGCGAAAAGGTCCTGCGTTCGAATCTCTTTAAGTTTTTCTCTATTCAATTAAGGATTCAGTTTTTATTCCAAAAGTACTCGAGCGCTATAAGAGAAATAGTTTACCAATGGTCTAGCAAGCCATCTATTAGCCGAATGGTTATGGTGGTGGCCAATAATTCAAAGGTTTGCAGGTTCTATTCCTACCATCAAAAAATAGATTTTTCATCTTAATAGTCCTTCTAAAACAGACGATAAATATCAGATCAAAACAGATATCGCTAACAACGCTTGTAGCGCAATGGTTACCGTGACCGACTATCACGAAAAGGTCCTGGGTTCGAACCTCTTCAAGTTTTTTCTCTATTCAATTAAAGATTCAGTTTTTATTCCAACAATACCCTAGCGCTATAAGAGAAATACTTTACCAATGGTCTAGCAAGCCATCTATTAGCCGAATGGATAGGGTGGTGGCCATTAATTCAAAGGGCTGCAGGTTCGATTCCTACCATCTAAAAATAGATTTTTCATCCTTATAGTCCTTCTAAAGCAGAGGATAAATATCAGATCAAAACAGATACCAGCAACAATTCTTGTAGCTAAATGGTTACCGCGACCGACTCTCGCGAAAAGGTCCTGGGTTCGAATCTCTTTAAGTTTTTCTCTATTCAATTAAGGATTCAGTTTTTATTCCAACAGTACTCTAGCACTATAAGAGAAATATTTTACCAATGGTCTAGCAAGCCATTTCTTAGCCGAATGGTTAGGGTGGTGGCTAATAAATAAAAGGGTTGCAGGTTCGATTCCTACCATCTAAAAGTAGATTTTTCGTCTTTATAGTCCTTCTAAAACAGACGATAAATATCAGATCAAAACATATATCGACAACAACGCTTGTAGCGCAATGGTTACCGTGACCGACCGTCAGGAAAACGTCCTGGGTTCGAATCTCTTCAAGTTTTTTTCTCTATTCAATTAAGGATTCAGTTTTTATTCCAACAATACTCTAGCGCTATAAGAGAAATACTTTACCAATTGTCTAGCAAGCCATCTATTAGCCGAATGGTTAGGGTGGTGGCCAATAATTCAAAGGGTTGCAGGTTCGAATCCTACCATCGAAAAATAGATTTTTCATCTTTATAGTCCTTCTAAAGCAGAGGATAAATATCAGATTAAAACAGATATCAGCAACAATGCTTGTAGCGCAATGGTTACCGTGACCGACTCTCGCGAAAAGGTCCTGGGTTCGAATCTCTTTAAGTTTTTCTCTATTCAATTAAGGATTCAGTTTTTATTCCAAAAGTACTCGAGCGCTATAAGAGAAATAGTTTACCAATGTTCTAGCAAGCCATCTGTTAGCCGAGTGGTTAGGGTGGTGGCCAATAATTCAAAGGGCTGTTGGTTCGATTCCTACCATCTAAAAATAGATTTTTCATCTTTATAGTCCTTCTAAAACAAACGATAAATATCAGATCAAAACATATATCGGCAACAACGCTTGTAGCGCAATGGTTACCGTGACTGACTGTCACGAAAAGGTCCTGGGTTCGAATCTCTTCAAGTTTTTCTCTATTCAATTAAGGATTCAGTTTTTACTCCAACAGTACTCTAGCGCTATAAGAGAAATACTTTACCAATGGCCTAGCAAGCCATTTCTTAGCCGAATGGTTAGGGTGGTACCCAATATATAAAAGGGTTGCAGGTGGATTCCTACCATCTAAAAATACATTTTTCATCTTTATAGTCCTTCTAAAACAGACGATAAATATCAGATCAAAACATATATCGGCAACAACGCTTGTAGCGCAATGGTTACCGTAACCGACAGTCACGAAAAGGTCCTGCGTGCGAATCTCTTCAAGTTTTTTCTCTATTCAATTAAAGATTCAGTTTTTATTCCAACAGTACTCTAGCGCTATAAGAGAAATATTTTACCAATGGTCTAGAAAGCCATTTTTAGCCAAATGGTTAGGGTGGTGGCCAATAATTCAAAGGGTTGCAGGTTCGATTCCTACCATCTAAAAGTAGAATTTTCATCTTTATAGTCCTTCTAAAACAGACGATAATTATCAGATCAAAACATATATCGGCAACAAGCTTGTAGCGCAATGGTTACCGTGACCAACTGTCACGAAAAGGTCCTGGGTTCGAATCTCTTCAAGTTTTTTCTCTATTCAAATAAAGATTCAGTTTTTATTCCAACAATACTCTAGCGCTATAAGAGAAATACTTTACCATTGGTCTAGCAAGCCATCTGTCAGCCGAGTGTTTAGGGTGGTGGCCAGTAATTTAAAGGGTTGTTGGTTCGAATCCTACCATCTAAAAATAGATTTTTCATCTTTATAGTCCTTCTAAAACAGACGATAATTATCAGATCAAAACATATATCGGCAACAACGCTTGTAGCGCAATGGTAACCGTGACCGGCTGTCACGAAAAGGTCCTGGGTTCGAATCTTTTCAAGTTTTTTCTCTATTCAATTAAAGATTCAGTTTTTATTCCAACAAAACTCTAGCGCTATAAGAGAAATACCTTACCAATGATCTAGCAAGCCATCTATTAGCCGAATGGTTAGGGTGTTGGCCAGTAATTCTAAGGGTTGTAAGTTCGATTCTTACCATCTAAAAATAGATTTTTCCTCTTTATAGTCCTTCTAAAACAGACGATAAATATCAGATCAAAACATATATCGGCAACAACGCTTGTAGCGCAATGGTTACCGTGACCGACTGTCACGAAAAGGTCCTGGGTTCGAATCTCTTCAAGTTTTTTCTCTATTCAATTAAAGATTCAGTTTTTATTCCAACAATACTCTAGCGCTATAAGAGAAATACTTTACGACTGGTCTAGCAAGCCTTCTATTAGCCGAATGGTTAGGGTGGTGGCCAATAATTCAAAGGGTTACAGGTTCGAATCCTACCATCGAAAAATAGATTTTTCATATTTATAGTCCTTCTAAAGCAGAGGATAAATATAAGATTAAAACAGATATCAGCAACAATGCTTGTATCGCAATGGTTACCGTGACCGACTCTCGCGAAAAGGTCCTGGGTTCGAATCTCTTCAAGTTTTTCTCTATTCAATTAAGGATTAAGTTTTTATTGCAAAAGTACTCTAGCGCTGTAAGAGAAATAGTTTACCAATGTTCTAGCAAGCCATTTCTTAGCCGAATGGTTAGGGTGGTGGCCAACAAATAAAAGGGTTGCAGGTGGATTCCTACCATCTAAAAATACATTTTTCATCTTTATAGTCCTTCTAAAACAGACGATAAATATCAGATCAAAACATTATTCGGCAACAACGCTTGTAGCGCAATGGGTACTGTGACCGACTGTCACGAAGAGGTCCTGGGTTCGAATCCCTTCAAGTTTTTTCTATATTCAACTAAAGATTCAGTTTTTATTCCAGCAATACTCTAGCGCTATAAGAGAAATACTTTACCAATGGTCTAGCAAGCCATCTATTAGCCGAATGGTTAGGGTGGTGGCCAATAATTCAAAGGGTTGCAGGTTCGAATCCTACCATGGAAAAATAGATTTTTCATCTTTATAGTCCTTCTAAAGCAGAGGATAAATATCAGATTAAAACAGATATCAGCAACAATGCTTGTAGCGCAATGGTTACCGTGACCGACTCTCGCGCAAAGGTCCTGGGTACGAATCTCTTCAAGTTTTTCTCTATTCAATTAAGGATTCAGTTTTTATTCCAAAAGTACTCTAGCGCTAAAGGAGAAATAGTTTACCAATGTTCCTGCAAGCCATTTCTTAGCCGAATGGTTAGGCTGGTGGCCAATAAATAAAAGGGTTGCAGGTGGATTCCTACCATCTAAAAATACATTTTTCATCTTTATAGTCCTTCTAAAACAGACGATAAATATCAGATCAAAACATATATCGGCAACAACGCTTTTAGCGCAATGGTTACCGTGACCGACTGTCACGAAAAGGTCCTGGCTTCGAATGTTTTCAAGTTTTTTCTCTATTCAATTAAAGATTCAGTTTTTATTCCAACAATACTCTAGCGCTATAAGAGAAATACTTTACCAATGGTCTAGCAAGCCATCTATTAGCCGAATGGTTAGGGTGTTGGCCAGTAATTCAAAGGGTAGCAAGTTCGATTCCTACCATCTAAAAATAGATTTTTCATCTTTATAGTCCTTCTAAAACAGACGATAAATATCAGATCAAAACATATATCGGCAACAACGCCTGTAGCACAATGGCTACCGTGACCGACTGTCACGAAAAGCTCCTGGGTTCGAATCTCTTCTAGTTTTTTCTCTATTCAATTAAACATTCAGTTTTTATTCCAACAATTCTATAGCGCTATAAGAGAAATACTTTACCAATGGTCTGGCAAGCCATCTATTAGCCGAATGGTTAGGGTGGTGGCCAACAATTCAAGGGGTTGCAGGTTCGATTCCTACCATCTAAAAATCGATTTTTCATCTTTAGAGTCCTTCTAAAACAGACGATAAATATCAGATCAAAACATATATCGGCAACAACCCTTGTAGCGCAATGGTTACCGTAACCGACTGTCACGAAAAGGTCCTGTGTTCGAATCTCTTCAAGTTTTTTCTCTATTCAATTAAGGATTCAGTTTTTATTCCAACAATACTCTAGCGCTATAAGAGAAATACTTTACCAATGGTCTTGCAAGCCATCTATTAGCCGAATGGTTAGGGTGGTGGCCAATAATTCAAATTGTTGCAGGTCCGATTCCTACCATCTAAGAATATATTTTTCATCTTTATAGTCCTTCTAAAACAGATGATAAATATCAGATCAAAACATATATCGGCAACAGCGCTTGTAGCGCAATGGTTACCGTGACCGACTGTCACGAAAAGGTCCTGGGTTCGAATCTCTCACGTTTTTTCTCTATTCAATTAAAGATTCAGTTTTTATTCCAACAATACTCTAGCGCTATAAGAGAAATACTTTACCACTGGTCTAGCAAGCCATCTATTAGCCGAATGGTTAGGGTGGTGGCCAATAATTCAAAGGGTTGCAGGTTCGAATCCTACCATCGAAAAATAGATTTTTCATCTTTATAGTCCTTCTAAAGCAGAGGATAAATATCAGATTAAAACAGATATCAGCAACAATGCTTGTATCGCAATGGTTACCGTGGCAGACTCTCGCGAAAAGGTCCTGGGTTCGAATCTCTGCAAGTATTTTCTCTATTCAATTAAAGATTCAGTTTTATTCCAACAATACTCTAGCGCTATAAGAGAAATACTTTACCAATTGTCTAGCAAGCCATCTATTAGCCGAATGGTTAGGGTGGTGGCCAATAATTCAAAGGGTTGCAGGTTCGATTCCTACTATCTAAAAATAGATTTTTCATCTCTATAGTCCTTCTAAAACAGACGATAAATATCAGATCAAAACATATATCAGCAACAACGCTTGCAGCGCCATGGTTACCGTGACCGACTGTCACGAAAAGGTCCTGGGTACGAATTTCTTCAAGTTTTTTCTCTATTCAATTAAAGATTCGGTTTTTATTCCAACAATACTCTAGCGCTATAAGAGAAATACTTTACCAATAGTCTAGCAAGCCATCAATTAGCCGAATGGTTAGGATGGTGGCCAATAATTCAAAGGGTTGCAGGTTCCAATCCTACCATCGAAAAATAGATTTTTCATCTTTATAGTCCTTTTAAAGCAGAGGATAAATATCAGATTAAAACAGATATCAGCAACAATGCTTGTAGCGCAATTGTTACCGTGACCGACTCTCGCGAAAAGGTCCTGCGTTCGAATCTCTTTAAGTTTTTCTCTATTCAATTAAGGATTCAGTTTTTATTCCAAAAGTACTCGAGCGCTATAAGAGAAATAGTTTACCAATGGTCTAGCAAGCCATCTATTAGCCGAATGGTTATGGTGGTGGCCAATAATTCAAAGGTTTGCAGGTTCTATTCCTACCATCAAAAAATAGATTTTTCATCTTAATAGTCCTTCTAAAACAGACGATAAATATCAGATCAAAACAGATATCGCTAACAACGCTTGTAGCGCAATGGTTACCGTGACCGACTATCACGAAAAGGTCCTGGGTTCGAACCTCTTCAAGTTTTTTCTCTATTCAATTAAAGATTCAGTTTTTATTCCAACAATACCCTAGCGCTATAAGAGAAATACTTTACCAATGGTCTAGCAAGCCATCTATTAGCCGAATGGATAGGGTGGTGGCCATTAATTCAAAGGGCTGCAGGTTCGATTCCTACCATCTAAAAATAGATTTTTCATCCTTATAGTCCTTCTAAAGCAGAGGATAAATATCAGATCAAAACAGATACCAGCAACAATTCTTGTAGCTAAATGGTTACCGCGACCGACTCTCGCGAAAAGGTCCTGGGTTCGAATCTCTTTAAGTTTTTCTCTATTCAATTAAGGATTCAGTTTTTATTCCAACAGTACTCTAGCACTATAAGAGAAATATTTTACCAATGGTCTAGCAAGCCATTTCTTAGCCGAATGGTTAGGGTGGTGGCTAATAAATAAAAGGGTTGCAGGTTCGATTCCTACCATCTAAAAGTAGATTTTTCGTCTTTATAGTCCTTCTAAAACAGACGATAAATATCAGATCAAAACATATATCGACAACAACGCTTGTAGCGCAATGGTTACCGTGACCGACCGTCAGGAAAACGTCCTGGGTTCGAATCTCTTCAAGTTTTTTTCTCTATTCAATTAAGGATTCAGTTTTTATTCCAACAATACTCTAGCGCTATAAGAGAAATACTTTACCAATTGTCTAGCAAGCCATCTATTAGCCGAATGGTTAGGGTGGTGGCCAATAATTCAAAGGGTTGCAGGTTCGAATCCTACCATCGAAAAATAGATTTTTCATCTTTATAGTCCTTCTAAAGCAGAGGATAAATATCAGATTAAAACAGATATCAGCAACAATGCTTGTAGCGCAATGGTTACCGTGACCGACTCTCGCGAAAAGGTCCTGGGTTCGAATCTCTTTAAGTTTTTCTCTATTCAATTAAGGATTCAGTTTTTATTCCAAAAGTACTCGAGCGCTATAAGAGAAATAGTTTACCAATGTTCTAGCAAGCCATCTGTTAGCCGAGTGGTTAGGGTGGTGGCCAATAATTCAAAGGGCTGTTGGTTCGATTCCTACCATCTAAAAATAGATTTTTCATCTTTATAGTCCTTCTAAAACAAACGATAAATATCAGATCAAAACATATATCGGCAACAACGCTTGTAGCGCAATGGTTACCGTGACTGACTGTCACGAAAAGGTCCTGGGTTCGAATCTCTTCAAGTTTTTCTCTATTCAATTAAGGATTCAGTTTTTACTCCAACAGTACTCTAGCGCTATAAGAGAAATACTTTACCAATGGCCTAGCAAGCCATTTCTTAGCCGAATGGTTAGGGTGGTACCCAATATATAAAAGGGTTGCAGGTGGATTCCTACCATCTAAAAATACATTTTTCATCTTTATAGTCCTTCTAAAACAGACGATAAATATCAGATCAAAACATATATCGGCAACAACGCTTGTAGCGCAATGGTTACCGTAACCGACAGTCACGAAAAGGTCCTGCGTGCGAATCTCTTCAAGTTTTTTCTCTATTCAATTAAAGATTCAGTTTTTATTCCAACAGTACTCTAGCGCTATAAGAGAAATATTTTACCAATGGTCTAGAAAGCCATTTTTAGCCAAATGGTTAGGGTGGTGGCCAATAATTCAAAGGGTTGCAGGTTCGATTCCTACCATCTAAAAGTAGAATTTTCATCTTTATAGTCCTTCTAAAACAGACGATAATTATCAGATCAAAACATATATCGGCAACAAGCTTGTAGCGCAATGGTTACCGTGACCAACTGTCACGAAAAGGTCCTGGGTTCGAATCTCTTCAAGTTTTTTCTCTATTCAAATAAAGATTCAGTTTTTATTCCAACAATACTCTAGCGCTATAAGAGAAATACTTTACCATTGGTCTAGCAAGCCATCTGTCAGCCGAGTGTTTAGGGTGGTGGCCAGTAATTTAAAGGGTTGTTGGTTCGAATCCTACCATCTAAAAATAGATTTTTCATCTTTATAGTCCTTCTAAAACAGACGATAATTATCAGATCAAAACATATATCGGCAACAACGCTTGTAGCGCAATGGTAACCGTGACCGGCTGTCACGAAAAGGTCCTGGGTTCGAATCTTTTCAAGTTTTTTCTCTATTCAATTAAAGATTCAGTTTTTATTCCAACAAAACTCTAGCGCTATAAGAGAAATACCTTACCAATGATCTAGCAAGCCATCTATTAGCCGAATGGTTAGGGTGTTGGCCAGTAATTCTAAGGGTTGTAAGTTCGATTCTTACCATCTAAAAATAGATTTTTCCTCTTTATAGTCCTTCTAAAACAGACGATAAATATCAGATCAAAACATATATCGGCAACAACGCTTGTAGCGCAATGGTTACCGTGACCGACTGTCACGAAAAGGTCCTGGGTTCGAATCTCTTCAAGTTTTTTCTCTATTCAATTAAAGATTCAGTTTTTATTCCAACAATACTCTAGCGCTATAAGAGAAATACTTTACGACTGGTCTAGCAAGCCTTCTATTAGCCGAATGGTTAGGGTGGTGGCCAATAATTCAAAGGGTTACAGGTTCGAATCCTACCATCGAAAAATAGATTTTTCATATTTATAGTCCTTCTAAAGCAGAGGATAAATATAAGATTAAAACAGATATCAGCAACAATGCTTGTATCGCAATGGTTACCGTGACCGACTCTCGCGAAAAGGTCCTGGGTTCGAATCTCTTCAAGTTTTTCTCTATTCAATTAAGGATTAAGTTTTTATTGCAAAAGTACTCTAGCGCTGTAAGAGAAATAGTTTACCAATGTTCTAGCAAGCCATTTCTTAGCCGAATGGTTAGGGTGGTGGCCAACAAATAAAAGGGTTGCAGGTGGATTCCTACCATCTAAAAATACATTTTTCATCTTTATAGTCCTTCTAAAACAGACGATAAATATCAGATCAAAACATTATTCGGCAACAACGCTTGTAGCGCAATGGGTACTGTGACCGACTGTCACGAAGAGGTCCTGGGTTCGAATCCCTTCAAGTTTTTTCTATATTCAACTAAAGATTCAGTTTTTATTCCAGCAATACTCTAGCGCTATAAGAGAAATACTTTACCAATGGTCTAGCAAGCCATCTATTAGCCGAATGGTTAGGGTGGTGGCCAATAATTCAAAGGGTTGCAGGTTCGAATCCTACCATGGAAAAATAGATTTTTCATCTTTATAGTCCTTCTAAAGCAGAGGATAAATATCAGATTAAAACAGATATCAGCAACAATGCTTGTAGCGCAATGGTTACCGTGACCGACTCTCGCGCAAAGGTCCTGGGTACGAATCTCTTCAAGTTTTTCTCTATTCAATTAAGGATTCAGTTTTTATTCCAAAAGTACTCTAGCGCTAAAGGAGAAATAGTTTACCAATGTTCCTGCAAGCCATTTCTTAGCCGAATGGTTAGGCTGGTGGCCAATAAATAAAAGGGTTGCAGGTGGATTCCTACCATCTAAAAATACATTTTTCATCTTTATAGTCCTTCTAAAACAGACGATAAATATCAGATCAAAACATATATCGGCAACAACGCTTTTAGCGCAATGGTTACCGTGACCGACTGTCACGAAAAGGTCCTGGCTTCGAATGTTTTCAAGTTTTTTCTCTATTCAATTAAAGATTCAGTTTTTATTCCAACAATACTCTAGCGCTATAAGAGAAATACTTTACCAATGGTCTAGCAAGCCATCTATTAGCCGAATGGTTAGGGTGTTGGCCAGTAATTCAAAGGGTAGCAAGTTCGATTCCTACCATATAAAAATAGATTTTTCATCTTTATAGTCCTTCTAAAACAGACGATAAATATCAGATCAAAACATACATCGGCAACAACGCTTGTAGCGCAATGGTTACCGTAACCGACTGTCATGAAAAGGTCCTGTGTTCGAATCTCTTCAAGTTTTTTCTCTATTCAATTAAAGATTCAGTTATTATTCCAACAGTACTCTAGCGCTATAAGAGAAATATTTTACCAATGGTCTAGAAAGCCATTTCTTAGCCGAATGGTTAGGGTGGTGGCCAATAATTCAAAGGGTTGCAGGTTCGGTTCCTACCATCTAAAAGTAGACTTTTCATCTTTATAGTCCTTCTAAAACAGACGATAATTATCAGATCAAAACATATATCGGCAACAACGCTTGTAGCGCAATGGTTACCGTGACCGACTGTCACGAAAAGGTCCTGGGTTCGAATCACTTCAAGTTTTTTCTCTATTCAAATAAAGATTCAGTTTTTATTCCAACAATACTCTAGCGCTATAAGAGAAATACTTTACCAATGGTCTAGCAAGCCATCTATTAGCCGAGTGTTTAGGGTGGTGGCCAATAATTCAAAGGGTTGCAGGTTTGATTCCTACCATCTAAAAATATATTTTTCATCTTTATAGTCCTTCTAAAACAGACGATAAATATCAGATCAAAACATATATCGGCAACAACGCCTGTAGCGCAATGGCTCCCGTGACCGACTGTCACGAAAAGCTCCTGGGTTCGAATCTCTTCTAGTTTTTTCTCTATTCAATTAAACATTCAGTTTTTATTCCAACAATTCTATAGCGCTATAAGAGAAATACTTTACCAATGGTCTGGCAAGCCATCTATTAGCCGAATGGTTAGGGTGGTGGCCAATAATTCAAGGGGTTGCAGGTTCGATTCCTACCATCTAAAAATCGATTTTTCATCTTTAGAGTCCTTCTAAAACAGACGATAAATATCAGATCAAAACATATATCGGCAACAACCCTTGTAGCGCAATGGTTACCGTAACCGACTGTCACGAAAAGGTCCTGTGTTCGAATCTCTTCAAGTTTTTCTCTATTCAATTAAGGATTCAGTTTTTATTCCAACAATACTCTAGCGCTATAAGAGAAATACTTTACCAATGGTCTAGCAAGCCATCTATTAGCCGAATGGTTAGGGTGGTGGCCAATAATTCAAATTGTTGCAGGTCCGATTCCTACCATCTAAGAATATATTTTTCATCTTTATAGTCCTTCTAAAACAGATGATAAATATCAGATCAAAACATATATCGGCAACAGCGCTTGTAGCGCAATGGTTACCGTGACCGACTGTCACGAAAAGGTCCTGGGTTCGAATCTCTCACGTTTTTTCTCTATTCAATTAAAGATTCAGTTTTTATTCCAACAATACTCTAGCGCTATAAGAGAAATACTTTACCACTGGTCTAGCAAGCCATCTATTAGCCGAATGGTTAGGGTGGTGGCCAATAATTCAAAGGGTTGCAGGTTCGAATCCTACCATCGAAAAATAGATTTTTCATCTTTATAGTCCTTCTAAAGCAGAGGATAAATATCAGATTAAAACAGATATCAGCAACAATGCTTGTATCGCAATGGTTACCGTGACAGACTCTCGCGAAAAGGTCCTGGGTTCGAATCTCTGCAAGTATTTTCTCTATTCAATTAAAGATTCAGTTTTATTCCAACAATACTCTAGCGCTATAAGAGAAATACTTTACCAATGGTCTAGCAAGCCATCTATTAGCCGAATGGTTATGGTGGTGGCCAATAATTCAAAGGGTTGCAGGTTCGATTCCTACCATCTAAAAATAGATTTTTCATCTTTATAGTCCTTCTAAAACAGACGATAAATATCAGATCAAAACATATATCGGCAACAACGCCTGTAGCGCAATGGCTACCGTGACCGACTGTCACGAAAAGGTCCTGGGTTCCAATCTCTTCTAGTTTTTTCTCTATTCAATTAAAGATACAGTTTTTATTCCAACAATACTGTAGCCCTATAAGAGAATTACTTCACCAATGGTCTAGCAAGCCATCTATTAGCCGAATGGTTAGGGTGGTGGCCAATAATTCAATGGGTTGCAGGTTCCATTCCTTCCATCTAAAAATAGATTTTTCATCTTTATAGTCCTTCTAAAACAGACGATACATATCAGATCAAAACATATATCGGCAACAACGCTTGTAGCGCAATGGTTACCGTGACCGACTGTCACGAAGAGGTCCTGGGTTCGAATCACTTCAAGTTTTTTCTCTATTCAATTAAAGATTCAGTTTTTATTCCAAGAATACTCTAGAGCTATAACAGAAATACTTTACCAATGGTCTAGGGAGCCATCTATTAGCCGAGTGGTTAGGGTGGTGGCCAATAATTCAAAGGGTTGCAAGTTCGGTTGCTACCATTTAAAAATTGATTTTTCATCTTTATAGTCCTTCTAAAACAGACGATAAATATCAGATCAAAACATATATCGGCAACAACGCTTGTAGCGCAATGGTTACAGTGACCGACTCTCGCGAAAAGGACCTTGGTTCAAACCTCTTCAAGTTTTTTCTCTATTCAATTAAAGATTCAGTTTATATTCAAACAGTACTCTAGCGCTATAAGAGAAATATTTTACCAATAGTCTAGCAAGCCATTTCATAGCCGAATGGTTAGGTTGGTGGCCAATAATTCAAAGGGTTGCAGGTTCGATTCCTACCATCTAAAAGTAGATTCTTCATCCTTATAGTCCTTCTAAAACAGACGATAAATATCAGATCAAAACATATACCGGCAACAACGCTTGTAGCGCAATGGTTACCGTGATCGACTGTCACGATAAGGTCCTGGGTTCGAATCTCTTCAAGTTTTTTCTCTATTCAAATAATGATTCAGATTTTATTCCAACAATACTCTAGCGCTATAAGAGAAATACTTTACCAATGGTCTAACAGGGCATCTGTTAGCCGAGTGGTTAGGGTGGTGGCCAATAATTCAAAGTGTTGCAGGTTCGATTCCCACCATCTAAAAATAGACTTTTCATCTTTAGAGTCCTCCTAAAACAAACGATAAATATCAGATCAAAACATATATCGGCAACAACCCTTGTAGCGCAATGGTTACAGTAACCGACTGTAACGAAAAGGTCCTGGGTTCGAATCTCTACAAGTTTTTTCTCTATTCAATTAAGGATTCAGTTTTTATTCCAACAATACTCTAGCGCTATAAGAGAAATACTTTAACAATGGTCTAGCAAGCCATCTATTAGCCGAATGGTTAGGGTGGTGGCTAATAATTCAAATTGTTGCAGGTTCGATTCCTACCATCTAAAAATAGATTTTTCATCTTTATAGTCCTTCTAAAACAGACGATAAATATCAGATCAAAACATATATCGGCAACAACGCTTGTAGCGCAATGGTTACCGTGACCGACTGTCACGAAAAGGTCCTGGGTTCGAATCTCTTCAAGTTTTTTTTCTATTCAATTAAAGATTCAGTTTTTATTCCAAAAATACTCTAGCGCTATAAGAGAAATACTTTACCAATGGTCTAGCAAGCCATCTATTAGCCGAATGGTTAGGGTGGTGGCCAATAATTCAAAGGGTTGCAGGTTCGAATCCTACCATCGAAAAATAGATTTTTCATCTTTATAGTCCTTCTAAAGCAGAGGATAAATATCAGATTAAAACAGATATCAACAGCAATGCTTGTATCGCAATGGTTATAGTGACCCGCTCCTGCGAAAAGGTCCTGGGTTCGAATCTCTTCAAGTTTTTCTCTATTCAATTAAGGATTAAGTTTTTATTGCAAAAGTACTCTAGCGCTGTAAGAGAAATAGTTTACCAATGGTCTAGCAAGCCATTTCTTAGCCGAATGGTTAGGGTGGTGGCCAACAAATAAAAGGGTTGCAGGTGGATTCCTACCATCCAAAAATAGATTTTTCATCTTTATAGTCCTTCTAAAACAGACGATAAATATCAGATCAAAACATATATCGGCAACAACGCTTGTAGCGCAATGGTTACTGTGTCGAATCTCGTCAAGTTTTTTCTCTATTCAATTAAACATTCAGTTTTTATTCCAAGGGTACTCTAGCGGTATAAGAGGAATACTTTACCAATGGTCTAGCAAACCATTTGTTAGCCGAATGGTTAGGGCGGTGGCCAGTAATTTAAAGGGTTGCAGGTTCGATACCTACCATCTAAAAATAGATTTTTCATCTTTATAGTCCTTCTAAAACATACGATAAATATCAGATGAAAACATATATCGGAAACAACGCTTGTAGCGCAATGGTAACCGTGACCGACTGTCACGAAAAGATCCTGGGTTCGAATCTCTCAAGATTTTTCTCTATTCAATTAAAGATTCAGTTTTTATTCCAACAATGCTCTAGCGCTATAAGAGAAATACTTTACCAATGGTCTAGCAAGCCTTCTATTAGCCGAATGGTTAGGGGGGTGGCCAATAATTCAAAGGGTTGCAGGTTCGATTCCTACCTTCTAAAAATAGATTTTTCATCTTTATAGTCCTACTAAAACAGCCGATAAATATCAGATCAAAACATATATCGGAAACAACGCTTGTAGCGCAACGATTACCGTGACCGACTGTCACGAAAAGGTATTGGGTTCGAATCTCCTCAAGCTGTTTCTCTATTCAATTAAAGATTCACATTTTATTCCAACAATACTCTAGCGCTATAAGAGGAACACTTTACCAATGGTCTAGCAAGCCATTTCTTAGCCGAATGGTAAGGGTGGTGGCCAATAATTCAAAGGGTTGCAGGTTCGATTCCTACCATCTAAAAATAGATTTTTCATCTTTATAGTCCTTCTAAAACAGACGATAAATATCAGATCAAAACATATATCGGCAACAACGCCTGTAGCGCAATGGTTACCGTAACCGACTCTCGCGAAAAGCACCTTGGTTCGAATCTCTTCAAGTTTTTTCTCTATTCAATTAAAGATTCAGTTTTTATTCAAACAGTACTCTAGCGCTATAAGAGAAATATTTTACCAATAATCTAGCAAGCCATTTCTTAGCCGAATGGTTAGGGTGGTGGCCAATAATTCAAAGGGTTGCAGGTTCGATTCCTACCATCTAAAAGTAGATTTTTCATCTTTATAGTCCTTCTAAAACAGACGATAAATATCAGATCAAAACATATATCGGCAACAACGGTTTTAGCGCAATGGTTACCGTGACCGACTGTCACTAAAAGGTCGTGGGTTCGAATCTTTTCAAGTTTTTTCTCTATTCAATTAAAGATTCAGTTTTTATTCCAACAATACTCTAGCGCTATAAGAGAAATACCTTACCAATGGTCTAGCAAGCCATCTATTAGCCGAATGGTTAGGCTGGTGGCCAGTAATTCAAAGGGTTGCAAGTTCGATTCCTACCATATAAAAATAGATTTTTCATCTTTATAGTCCTTCTAAAACAGACGATAAATATCAGATCAAAACATATATCGGCAACAACGCTTGTAGCGCAATGGTTACCATGACCGACTCTCGCGAAAAGGACCTTGGTTCCAATCTCTTCAAGTTTTTTCTCTATTCAATTAAAGATTCAGTTTTTATTCAACAATACTCTAGCGCTATAAGAGAAATATTTTACCAATGGTCTAGAAAGCCATTTCTTAGCCGAATGGTTAGGGTGGTGGCCAATAATTCAAAGGGTTGCAGGTTCGATTCCTACCATCTAAAAGTAGATTTTTTATCTTTATAGTCCTTCTAAAACAGACGATAAATATCAGATCAAAACATATATGGGTAACAACGCTTGTAGCGCAATGGTTACCGACTGTCACGAAAAGGTCCTGGGTTCGAATCTCTTCAAGTTTTTTCTCTATTCAAATAAAGATTCAGTTTTTATTCCAACAATACTCTAGCGCTATAAGAGAAATACTTTACCAATGGTCTAGCAAGCCATGTGTTAGCCGAGTGGTTAGGGTGGTGGCCAATAATTCAAAGGGTTGTTGGTTCGATTCCTACCATCTAAAAATAGATTTTTCATCTTTATAGTCCTTCTAAAACAAACGATAAATATCAGATCAAAACATATATCGGCAAAAACGCTTGTAGCGCAATGGTTACCGTGACCGACTCTTGCGAAAAAGTCCTGGGTTCGAATCTCTTCAAGTTTTTCTCTATTCATTTAAGGATTCAGTTTTTATTCCAACAGTACTCTAGCGCTATAAGAGAAGGAGTTTACCATTGGTCTAGCAAGCCATTTCTTAGCCGAATGGTTAGGGTGGTGGCCAATAAATAAAAGGGTTGCAGGTGGATTCCTACCATCTAAAAATAGATTTTTCATCTTTATAGTCCTTCTAAAACAGACGATAAATATCAGATCAAAACATATATCGGCAACAGCGCTTGTAGTGCAATGGTTACCGTGACCGACTGTCACGAAAAGGTCCTGGGTTCGAATCTCTTCAAGTTTTTTCTCTATTCAATTAAGGATTCAGTTTTTATTCCAACAATACTCTAGCGCTATGAGAGAAATACTTTACCAACGGTCTAGCAAGCCATCTATTAGCCAAATGGTTAGGGTGTTGGCCAGTAATTCAAAGGGTTGCAAGTTCGATTCCTACCATATAAAAATAGATTTTTCATCTTTATAGTCCTTCTAAAGCAGAGGATAAATATCAGATTAAAACAGATATCAGCAACAATGCTTGTAGGGCAATGGTTAACGTGACCGACTCTCGCGAAAAGGTCCTGGGTTCGAATCTCTTCAAGTTTTTCTCTAATCAATTAAGGATTCAGTTTTTATTCCAAAAGTACATTAGCGCTATAAGAGAAATACCTTACCAATGGTCTAGCAAGCCATCTATTAGCCGAATGGTTATGGTGTTGGCCAGTAATTCAAAGGGTTGCAAGTTCGATTCCTACCATATAAAAATAGATTATTCATCTTTATAGTCCTTCTAAAACAGACGATAAATATCAGATCAAAACATATATTGGCAACAACGCTTGTAGCGCAATGGTTACTGTAACCGACTGTCACGAAAAGGTACTGGGTTCGAATCTCTTCAAGTTTTTTCTCTATTCAATTAAAGATTCAGTTTTTATTCCAACAGTACTCTAGCGCTATAAGAGAAATATTTTACCATTTCTTAGCCGAATGGTTAGGGTGGTGGCCAATAATTCAAAGGGTTGCAGGTTCGATTCCTACCATCTAAAAGTAGATATTTCATCTTTATAGTCCTTCTAAAACAGACGATAAATATCAGATCAAAACATATATCGGCAACAACGCTTGTAGCGCAATGGTTACCCTGACCGACTGTCACGAAAAGGTCCTGGGTTCGAATCTCTTCAAGTTTTTTCTCTATTCAAATAAAGCTTCAGTTTTTATTCCAACAATACTCTAGCGCTATAAGAGAAATACTTTACCAATGGTCTAGCAAGCCATCTGTTAGCCGAGTGGTTAGGGTGGTGGCCAGTAATTCAAAGGGTTGTTGTTTCGGTTCCTACCATCTAAAAATAGATTTTTCATCTTTATAGTCCTTCTAAAACAAACGATAAATATCAGATCAAAACATATATCGGCAACAACGCTTGTAGCGCAATGGTTACCGTGACCGACTGTCACGAAAAGGTCCTGGGTTCGAATCTTTTCAAGATTTTTCTCTATTCAATTAAAGATTCAGTTTTTATTCCAACAAAACTCTAGCGCTATAAGAGAAATACCTTACCAATGGTCTAGCAAGCCATCTATTAGCCGAATGGTTAGGGTGTTGGCCTGTAATTCAAAGGGTTGCAAGTTCGATTCCTACCATCTAAAAATAGATTTTTCATCTTTATAGTCCTTCTAAAACAGACGATAAATATCAGATCAAAACATATATCGGCAACAACGCTTGTAGCGCAATGGTTACCGTGACCGACTGTCACGAAAAGGTCCTGGGTTCGAATCTCTTCAAGTTTTTTCTCTATTCAATTAAAGATTCAGTTTTTATTCCAACAGTACTCTAGCGCTATAAGAGAAATATTTTACCAACGGTCTAGAAAGCCATTTCTTAGCCGAAAGGTTAGGGTGGTGGCCAATAATTCAAAGGGTTACAGGTTCGAATCCTACCATCGAAAAATAGATTTTTCATCTTTATAGTCCTTCTAAAACAGACGATAAATATCAGATCAAAACATTATTCGGCAACAACGCTTGTAGCGCAATGGTTACTGTGACCGACTGTCGCGAAAGGGTCCTGTGTCGAATCTCGTCAAGTTTTTTCTCTATTCAATTAAACATTCATTTTTTATTCCAAGGGTACTCTAGCGGTATAAGAGGAATACTTTACCAATGGTCTAGCAAACCATTTGTTAGCCGAATGGTTGGGGCGGTGGCCAGTAATTTAAAGTGTTGCAGGTTCGATTCCTACCATCTAAAAATAGATTTTTCATCTTTATAGTCCTTCTAAAACAGACGATAAATATTAGATGAAAACATATATCGGCAACAACGCTTGTAGCGCAATGGTTACCGTGACCGACTGTCACGAAAAGGTCCTGGGTTCGAATCTCTCAATTTTTTTCTCTATTCAATTAAAGATTCAGTTTTTATTCCAACAATACTCTAGGGCTATAAGAGAAATACTTTACCAATGGTGTAGCAAGCCTTCTATTAGCCGAATGGTTAGGGGGGTGTCCAATAATTCAAAGGGTTGCAGGTTCGATTCCCACCATCTAAAAATAGATTTTTCATCCTTATAGTCCTTCTAAAACAGACGATAAATATCAGATCAAAACATATATCGGCAACCACGCTTGTAGCGCAACGATTACCGTGACCGAATCTCGCGAAAAGGTCCTGGGTTCGAATCTCTTCAAGTTTTTCTCTATTCAATTAAGTATTCAGTTTTTATTCCAACAGTACTCTAGCGCTATAAGAGAAAGAGTTTACCATTGGTCTAGCAAGCCATTTCTTAGCCGAATGGTTAGGGTGGTGGATTCCTACCATCTAAAAATACAGTTTTCATCTTTATAGTCCTTCTAAAACAGACGATAAATATCAGATCAAAACATATATCGGCAACAGCGCTTGTAGCGCAATGGTTACCGTGACCGACTGTCACGAAAATGTCCTGGGTTCGAATCTCCTCTAGTTTTTTCTCTATTCAATTAAGGATTCAGTTTTTATTCCAACAATACTCTAATGCTATGAGAGAAATACTTTACCAATGGTCTAGCAAGCCATCTATTAGCCGAATGGTTAGGGGGGTGTCCAATAATTCAAAGGGTTGCAGGTTCGATTCCCACCATCTAAAAATAGATTTTTCATCCTTATAGTCCTTCTAAAACAGACGATAAATATCAGATCAAAACATATATCGGCAACCACGCTTGTAGCGCAACGATTACCGTGACCGAATCTCGCGAAAAGGTCCTGGGTTCGAATCTCTTCAAGTTTTTCTCTATTCAATTAAGTATTCAGTTTTTATTCCAACAGTACTCTAGCGCTATAAGAGAAAGAGTTTACCATTGGTCTAGCAAGCCATTTCTTAGCCGAATGGTTAGGGTGGTGGATTCCTACCATCTAAAAATACACAGTCGCTGTCCGACAGCGGAGCAGGTAACATCGCCACACCGTGACGACTTGTTTATCTTTCCGACGCGAGAGGCGGCGTTAGTAGAACGGGGCAAATTGCGGGCCTAATTCTACATCAAATTTCTTTGTGTTTTCACGTGCGTACTTTCTACTCGTGAAGTGTTAATATTTAGTGTACTATGGCTGACCCCCCTGATACGGGGCAGCTAATCTACTCCGCAATGCAGACATGTTACCAGCAAGAAGAACAACTTTCTGCTTCTACTTCTCTGCAGCAATCTCTACCGACTCTTCACTGTGAACCAGTCCAAACTTCACTCCGTCCTACGACTTCTGCTACTAGTGAAAATGACGAACGTGCTTCTAAGCGGCAGCGGACTTCAGGAGAATCCGTTGCGCCATTAGACTCCAACATGGATTTTGACTCGAGTGATGGTGTACCAAATGGGAACTTGCCAGTAGACACCTCGAACGTCGGCCCTCTTCAGTCTCCGACGACGAGGCCTTCTACACTATCTCCTCCTTCCACGTCGCGTCCTACAACCACACCTTCTACACCTGGCGTCTCTACACCACGTAGCCATTCCAATCGTTATAGCAGCGCAGATCCCGGACCTTTTTATGTGTTTATTGAAAGTTTGGATAAGAATGTGGGTAAGTTACACCCCATGAGTGTGGGTAAACTGCTATTTCGTCACAACCCGACAATCCGACGTGCAATTGTGCATATTACCTCAGCAGGAAAAAACCGACTGAAAATTGAGGCAGCATCGGCAGAGGCCGCTAATACTATAGTAGAATCACCGGCATTCACTGGAACATCTTTGGAAGTTTACATTCCCAATTTTATTATACACAAACAGGGTGTTATTCGCAACGTGGACACCAGTCTCTCAGAAGAAGAAATTGCTGAGTTTCTAGAGAGTGCCTACCCTGTTATTTCTGTCCAGCGTTTTTCTCGACCCGCTAGCGACCCTGCAGTACGGGTCCCCATTCCTGTGTGTAAGATTACCTTCCGCTCTCAAGTGTTGCCGACTCATGTAGTCATCTTTGGAACGCGATGCCAGGTGGAACCTCGTGATCCTCCAGTTTACATCTGCACTAAGTGTTTACGCTTCGGCCATCGCTCGCATCAGTGTCGGAGTGCGGCTAGATGCGGTAAATGTGCTGGACCCCATCTCTTAGAAGACTGCACCTCTACCTCAGGTCCTTGCTGCATTCACTGTCAGGGAGCTCACCTGGCAACAGACAGAAAATGCCCAGCATACCATCAATACCGGGAGGCACGGGTGGCAGCTTCTCGAGCAGATGCCCCTTGCTCGCCTCAGTCATCTCGTCCAACTTACTCACAGGCCATTAATGGAGCCCTCTCGATGACTGATACACGGTCTTTCCCTCCTCTCCCTGGAGCAATATCTCCTACAAAGTCAGCCAGTACTCTTCCGCCGCCTTCCTACACTCCTCGACCAGCACCTTCACCAGGAATCCAACCGGCCGTTGCCCTCGCCACTCCGACTTCACCTGCTGTTTCGGTACCTCGTATGTCAACTCGACCTCCCCCGGTCCGAGTTCCGCATTTTCCACCAGTTCATTCCACTCTGTATATTCCACAACGAGTACCTGTATCTCCAATAACTCATAATCCTTATCCGCCATCTTGGGCGGGTCCTTCATCGCCGTCTGCTCCCACTAGTTTGCAGCTTGTGGAGCAACTACTACAGCTCATAGTTCCTGTATTATCTGCTTTTTCTCCTTCCTCAACGGCCCCTGTTCAACTTGAACTTCTCCGCGACTTCCTTACCGGCTTATTACAAAGCTCATAAACCAACGATGACAACCCAACATTACAGCATGGCTTCAACCCTGTTGCAATGGAATTGTCGTTCTCTTCGAGCTAATTATGACTCTCTTGTGCAAGAACTCTTTGTACGCCACGTCAGCATCGCCCTGCTGTCTGAAACTTGGTTGACTCCGAATACGTCTCTTCGCATACCTTCTTTCTGCCTCTACTCCAAGGATAGGACGGACGGATGGGGAGGAGTTGCAATTCTGGTACACTCTGCTATTCCACATTACACCATTCAGATAGACCACAGCCAAATACATTCTTTTGAAGCTGTGGCGGTGAGGACTCTGCTTTGTCAACGAGAGGTCACAGTTGTCTCATTGTACTGTTCCCCTAGAATGATCATCACCAGTCGAGAATGGTATCATTTCCTGCGCCAGTTACCAACCCCCATTTTACTCGGCGGAGATTTTAATGCTCATAATACCACATGGGGTTGTGACCTGACAGGCGCTGCTGGCAGAACGCTTTTGGACTTCATCGAGGACTCTGGTTTGGTTCTTCTCAACGATGGGTCTTCCACCCTGCTCACTCGGCCCGGACACCGACCGTCAGCGATTGACTTGACGCTCTGCTCCCCTTCCCTATCTTCTGAACTCCAATGGAGGGTTCTTCCCTTTACAATGGGCTCCGATCATTTCCCGCTGGAGATTTCGACTATTCTTCCGCACGTTTCTGTGGCCCACCGGCCTTCGACCAGATGGAACTTACGGCGTGCCAATTGGGTCAAGTACGAACGTATTCTGGAAGCCACCGTCTCTGAGATTCCCAATGATCGTCCTCCGTTGGTGCGTTACGACACCTTTCTACAGTGTATCAATAGTGCGGCTTTGCTTTCCATCCCAGAGAAACGGCCAGTTCTTACGTCCCGTGGTGTACCATCTCCTTGGTGGAATGCAGAATGCAGTCGTTATGTTGCGAAGAGGAAATTGGCGCTCAGTACCTACCGGCACAACTCTACATGGGACAATTTTCTGGCCTATAAACGGGCCGCAGCTGAGGCCAAACGTTTTTTACGACAGTGCAAAAAGGAGTGCTGGAAGACCTTTTGTGCCAAACTCTCTAACACCACCCCACTTTCTCAGATTTGGGGGTTTATTAACAAATTGAGGAAGAAGGCAGTTCCTACCCGCCCTCTGAGGGATTGGATCGCTGAGTTTGCAGATCACATTGCTCCGCCATCCGTGACATCACCACCAGCACCTACTGGTCTCTCTTCTTCCGGGGACTCGCACCACACTTTGATGTCAGCATTTTCCATGTCTGAACTCCAAAGTGTACTGAAGTCGTCGTCGAATTCAGCTCCGGGTTATGATCAAATATCCTATAGCATGCTCACCCACCTTCCTCCTCGTGCGAAGATGATCCTTTTGGAACTATTCAACGACCTTTGGGCCTCCGGCGTCTTCCCCGAGGGTTGGACTACACAGATCATTGTACCTATCTTGAAGCCGGGGAAGGACCCTAGCTTTGGTACCTCTTATCGCCCGATCGCTTTGTCTTCCTGTATCGCCAAGACCTTTGAACGCTTGCTTAAACAACGACTTGAATGGTGGCTGGAATCCCGAAGATTATTACCCATGTCCCAATATGGTTTCCGCAAAACCCGGAGTACTTTGGATAGTCTCAGCATCCTGACTACTGACATCGAGCGTACCTATTTGGAACAAGGATATCTGACAGCCATCTTTTTGGACATTTCCGGCGCCTACGACAGTGTTTTACTGCCAGTTTTGCTTGGGAAGCTGCAAGCACTAGGTCTTCCTCCTCGGTACTGCTCTGGCATTTATAATCTTCTCCGACATCGCCTCATCTATATCCGTTCTCCTGATAACTCCTTCTTCGGCCCCAGAATAGTAGTTCGAGGATTGCCACAGGGAGCGATTTTGAGTCCTCTTCTTTATGCACTTTATACGTCGGATTTAGACTCCCTATTTAGTCCTCACATTCGCATTCTCCAGTACGCTGATGATATCTGTTTGTACGCTCGGTCCTCTAGTTTTTGGATTACTCGTCTGTGGCTTAGTGATGCAGCCACCGATTTATCAACCTGGGCCTCTGAACACGGATTACATCTTTCACCTTCCAAGTCTACAGTCGTAGTGTTTACTAGGAAACGACGGACATTTCCTGATGGCGTTATCCGCTTGGGACCTTTTACTTTTACCCTTGCATCTTCCGCAAAATTTTTGGGTGTCTATTTGGATAGTCGCCTTTCATGGAGTCGTCACATACAGCATCTCATCTCCAAGATTGGTGCAACTCTTAATGTTCTACGCAGTATCGCTCATTCATGGTGGGGTGGGGATGCTTCCATATTACTTCTGCTATATCGTTCCCTAATTCGGTCGGTGCTGGACTATGGCTGTATCTTCTTTGGCTCTGCTTCCACATCGGTCTTGCGCAAGTTGGATATCGCTCAGTACCGTGCTCTTAGATTTTGCCTGGGTGCTATGCTTTCTACACCGACGAATGCACTTTTGGTTGAGGCCTCCGAACCACCATTGGAGATACGACGACAGCAATTAACCCAGCGCTTTCTATTGCGAGTTTTCTCCGTGGATGCCCACCCAGTATTGCGGACGTTGCAGTATCTTGCTGCTAATTATCTCAACGTGGATTTTCCAGCTGTACGACGATTGCCCTTACTCTTACTGGGTTTTCGGGCTCTATACCACGCTTTTCCCTTAATTTTGAAAAGTCCCTCTCTTCCGGGGTTTCAATATCCATATGACTTACACTTCTTGAATGTTTCGGTGCATTATCTTCCTGATCACATCATTCGGACCCCAGACGTGAACATCACCCTCTCTCATTTCTTGCAGATTACATGGCCAGATTTCACCACGATTTACACCGACGGTTCTAAATCTGCTGATGGAGTAGGTTATGCATACGTCTGTCCTTCTACTAATGCCCTGGCTCGATACCGCCTACCTATGGAGGCTTCCAGCTACACTGCAGAGGTTTTGGCCATTCGTGACGCTTTGCAATATGGTATTTCTCAGGGCTTCCCCAAACTGCTGATCTTAACCGATGCGCAGAGTGTGCTGCAGAGACTCTCATCTCCCCGCTGGACGAGAGCCATGCACCGTTATCTTTACGAGATACTGACGTTGGTGAACAACGCTACAATAGCTGGACATCAAATTCACTTCCTTTGGATCAGAGGGCATGTCGGAATTCGAAACAATGAAGTCGCCGATCGCCTGGCAAAAGAGGGACTCACCCAAGGCACCTTCCAAGGCATCCAACTGCCCTACACGGATTTCTTCCCGGTCCTTCATCGTGACGCCTATTGTCGCTGGAATGAAGTCTGGATTCGTTCGCAGGCCATCAAAGGCAAACACCACGCCGCCGTTCAGACGCATCTATCCACGACCCCTTGGTTCTCCAGCTTCAGGATTGCACGTCGACATCTCACCTCCATCATTAGAATGCGACTTGGACATGGATGTTACCCTGCGCATCTTCACCGACTACGTCTCATCGATTCCCCTGTATGTCCTGATGACCCAGGCGAAACCGCTGACCTCAATCATCTCCTGTTCAGTTGCTCTCGCTACCGAGCCCACCGTTCTTCCTTCCTCCGCCGCCTACTTCAGCAGTCTGTTCCTTTTCCCGCTAGCGTCAACACCATATTACAGTTATGCAACAAACCTGTATACCAAGCTCTCCTACAATTTCTTAAAGACAGTGATCTACACATCTAGTTTCCTCCCAGCCTCTTAAACTTCCTTACATTATTTTTCTTATTTTTCCCTACGATGGCCATATGGGATTTTACCGAAGGCCAAAAAAAAAAAAAAAAAAAAAAAAAAAAAAAAAAAAAAAATCTAAAAATACAGTTTTCATCTTTATAGTCCTTCTAAAACAGACGATAAATATCAGATCAAAACATATATCGGCAACAGCGCTTGTAGCGCAATGGTTACCGTGACCGACTGTCACGAAAATGTCCTGGGTTCGAATCTCCTCAAGTTTTTTCTCTATTCAATTAAGGATTCAGTTTTTATTCCAACAATACTCTAGCGCTATGAGAGAAATACTTTACCAATGGTCTAGCAAGCCATCTATTAGCCGAATTGTTAGGGTGTTGGCCAGTAATTCAAAGGGTTGCAAGTTCGATTCCTACCATATAAAAATAGATTTTTCATCTTTATAGTCCTTCTAAAACAGACGATAAATATCAGATCAAAACATACATCGGCAACAACGCTTGTAGCGCAATGGTTACCGTAACCGACTGTCACGAAAAGGTCCTGGGTTCGAATCTCTTCAAGTTTTTTCTCTATTCAATTAAAGATTCAGTTTTTATTCCAACAGTACTCTAGCGCTATAAGAGAAATATTTTACCAATGGTCTAGAAAGCCATTTCTTAGCCGAATGGTTAGCGTGGTGGCCACTAATTCAAACGGTTGCAGTTTCGATTCCTACCATCTAAAAATCGATTTTTCATCTTTAGAGTCCTTCTAAAACAGACGATAAATATCAGATAAAAACATATACCGGCAACAACCCTTGTAGCGCAATGGTTACCGTAACCGACTGTCACGAAAAGGTCCTGTGTTCGAACCTCTTCAAGTTTTTTCTCTATTCAATTAAGGATTCAGTTTATATTCCAAGGGTACTCTAGCGGTATAAGAGGAATACTTTACCAATGGTCTAGCAAAGCATTTGTTAGCCGAATGGTTAGGGCGGTGGCCAGTAATATAAAGGGTTGCAGGTTCGATTCCTACCATCTAAAAATAGATTTTTCATCTTTATAGTCCTTCTAAAACAGACGATAAATATCAGATCAAAACATATATCGGCAACAACGCTTGTAGCGCAATGGTTACCGTAACCGACAGTCACGAAAAGGTCCTGCGTGCGAATCTCTTCAAGTTTTTTCTCTATTCAATTAAAGATTCAGTTTTTATTCCAACAGTACTCTAGCGCTATAAGAGAAATATTTTACCAATGGTCTAAAAAGCCATTTTTAGCCAAATGGTAAGGGTGGTGGCCAATAATTCAAAGGGTTGCAGGTTCGATTCCTACCATCTAAAAGTAGAATTTTCATCTTTATAGTCCTTCTAAAACAGACGATAATTATCAGATCAAAACATATATCGGCAACAAGCTTGTAGCGCAATGGTTACCGTGACCAACTGTCACGAAAAGGTCCTGGGTTCGAATCTCTTCAAGTTTTTTCTCTATTCAAATAAAGCTTCAGTTTTTATTCCAACAATACTCTAGCGCTATAAGAGAAATACTTTACCATTGGTCTAGCAAGCCATCTGTCAGCCGAGTGTTTAGGGTGGTGGCCAGTAATTTAAAGGGTTGTTGGTTCGATTCCTACCATCTAAAAATAGATTTTTCATCTTTATAGTCCTTCTAAAACAGACGATAATTATCAGATCAAAACATATATCGGCAACAACGCTTGTAGCGCAATGGTTACCGTGACCGGCTGTCACGAAAAGGTCCTGGGTTCGAATCTTTTCAAGTTTTTTCTCTATTCAATTAAAGATTCAGTTTTTATTCCAACAAAACTCTAGCGCTATAAGAGAAATACCTTACCAATGATCTAGCAAGCCATCTATTAGCCGAATGGTTAGGGTGTTGGCCAGTAATTCTAAGGGTTGTAAGTTCGATTCCTACCATCTAAAAATAGATTTTTCCTCTTTATAGTCCTTCTAAAACAGACGATAAATATCAGATCAAAACATATATCGGCAACAACGCTTGTAGCGCAATGGTTACCGTGACCGACTGTCACGAAAAGGTCCTGGGTTCGAATCTCTTCAAGTTTTTTCTCTATTCAATTAAAGATTCAGTTTTTATTCCAACAATACTCTAGCGCTATAAGAGAAATACTTTACGACTGGTCTAGCAAGCCATCTATTAGCCGAATGGTTAGGGTGGTGGCCAATAATTCAAAGGGTTACAGGTTCGAATCCTACCATCGAAAAATAGATTTTTCATATTTATAGTCCTTCTAAAGCAGAGGATAAATATCAGATTAAAACAGATATCAGCAACAATGCTTGTATCGCAATGGTTACCGTGACCGACTCTCGCGAAAAGGTCCTGGGTTCGAATCTCTTCAAGTTTTTCTCTATTCAATTAAGGATTAAGTTTTTATTGCAAAAGTACTCTAGCGCTGTAAGAGAAAGAGTTTACCAATGTTCTAGCAAGCCATTTCTTAGCCGAATGGTTAGGGTGGTGGCCAACAAATAAAAGGGTTGCAGGTGGATTCCTACCATCTAAAAATACATTTTTCATCTTTATAGTCCTTCTAAAACAGACGATAAATATCAGATCAAAACATTATTCGGCAACAACGCTTGTAGCGCAATGGGTACTGTGACCGACTGTCACGAAGAGGTCCTGGGTTCGAATCCCTTCAAGTTTTTTCTATATTCAATTAAAGATTCAGTTTTTATTCCAGCAATACTCTAGCGCTATAAGAGAAATACTTTACCAATGGTCTAGCAAGCCATCTATTAGCCGAATGGTTAGGGTGGTGGCCAATAATTCAAAGGGTTGCAGGTTCGAATCCTACCATGGAAAAATAGATTTTTCATCTTTATAGTCCTTCTAAAGCAGAGGATAAATATCAGTTTAAAACAGATATCAGCAACAATGCTTGTAGCGCAATGGTTACCGTGACCGACTCTCGCGCAAAGGTCCTGGGTACGAATCTCTTCAAGTTTTTCTCTATTCAATTAAGGATTCAGTTTTTATTCCAAAAGTACTCTAGCGCTAAAGGAGAAATAGTTTACCAATGTTCCTGCAAGCCATTTCTTAGCCGAATGGTTAGGCTGGTGGCCAATAAATAAAAGGGTTGCAGGTGGATTCCTACCATCTAAAAATACATTTTTCATCCTTATAGTCCTTCTAAAACAGACGATAAATATCAGATCAAAACATATATCGGCAACAACGCTTTTAGCGCAATGGTTACCGTGACCGACTGTCACGAAAAGGTCCTGGCTTCGAATGTTTTCAAGTTTTTTCTCTATTCAATTAAAGATTCAGTTTTTATTCCAACAATACTCTAGCGCTATAAGAGAAATACTTTACCAATGGTCTAGCAAGCCATCTATTAGCCGAATGGTTATGGTGGTGGCCAATAATTCAAAGGGTTGCAGGTTCGATTCTAACCATCTAAAAATAGATTTTTCATCTTTATAGTCCTTCTAAAACAGACGATAAATATCAGATCAAAACATATATCGGCAACAACGCCTGTAGCGCAATGGCTACCGTGACCGACTGTCACGAAAAGGTCCTGGGTTCCAATCTCTTCTAGTTTTTTCTCTATTCAATTAAAGATACAGTTTTTATTCCAACAATACTGTAGCGCTATAAGAGAAATACTTTACCAATGGTCTAGCAAGCCATCTATTAGCCGAATGGTTAGGGTGGTGGCCAATAATTCAATGGGTTGCAGGTTCCATTCCTTCCATCTAAAAATAGATTTTTCATCTTTATAGTCCTTCTAAAACAGACGATACATATCAGATCAAAACATATATCGGCAACAACGCTTGTAGCGCAATGGTTACCGTGACCGACTGTCACGAAAGGGCCTGGGTTCGAATCTCTTCAAGTTTTTTCTCTATTCAATTAAAGATTCAGTTTTTATTCCAACAGTACTCTAGCGCTATAAGAGAAATATTTTACCAATGGTCTAGATAGCCATTTCTTAGCCGAATGGTTCGCGTGGTGGCCAATAATTCAAAGGGTTGCAGGTTCGATTCCTGCCATCTAAAAGTAGATTTTTCATCTTTATAGTCCTTCTAAAACAGACGATAAATATCAGATCAAAACATTATTCGGCAACAACGCTTGTAGCGCAATGGTTACTGTGACCGACTGTCGCGAAAGGGTCCTGTGTCGAATCTCGTCAAGTTTTTTCTCTATTCAATTAAACATTCAGTTTTTATTTCAAGGGTACTCTAGTGCTATAAGAGGAATACTTTACCAATGGTCTAGCAAACCAATTGTTAGCCGAATGGTTAGGGCGGTGGCCAGTAATTTAAAGGGTGCAGGTTCGATTCCTACCATCTAAAAATAGATTTTTCATCTTTATAGTCCTTCTAAAACAGACGATAAATATCAGATCAAAACATATATCGGCAACAACGCTTGTAGCGCAATGGTTACCGTGACCGACTGTCACGAAAAGGTCCTGGGTTCGAATCTCTTCAAGTTTTTTCTCTATTCAATTAAAGATTCAGTTTTTATTCCAACAGTACTCTAGCGCTATAAGAGAAATACTTTACCAATGGTCTAGCAAGCCATCTATTAGCCGAATGGTCAGGGTGGTGGCCAATAATTCAAAGGGTTGCAGGTTCGATTCCTACCATCTAAAAATAGATTTTTCATCTTTATAGTCCTTCTAAAACAGACGATAAATATCAGATCAAAACATATATCGGCAACAACGCTTGTAGCGCAATGGTTACCCTGACCGACTGTCACGAAAAGGTCCTGGGTTCGAATCTCTGCAAGTATTTTCTCTATTCAATTAAAGATTCAGTTTTTATTCCAACAATACTCTAGCGCTATAAGAGAAATACTTTACCAATGGTCTAGCAAGCCATCTATTAGCCGAATGGTTATGGTGGTGGCCAATAATTCAAAGGGTTGCAGGTTCGATTCCCACCATCTAAAAATAGATTTTTCAGCTTTATAGTCCTTCTAAAACAGACGATAAATATCAGATCAAAACATATATCTGCAACAACGCTTATAGCGCAATGTTTACCGTGACCGACTGTCACGAAGAGGTCCTGGGTTCGAATCACTTCAAGTTTTTTCTCTATTCAATTAAAGATTTAGTTTTTATTCCAAGAATACTCTAGAGCTATAACAGAAATACTTTACCAATGGTCTAGGGAGCCATCTATTAGCCGAGTGGTTAGGGTGGTGGCCAATAATTCAAAGGGTTGCAAGTTCGGTTGCTACCATTTAAAAATTGATTTTTCATCTTTATAGTCCTTCTAAAACAGACGATAAATATCAGATCAAAACATATATCGGCAACAACGCTTGTAGCGCAATGGTTACCGTGACCGACTCTCGCGAAAAGGACCTTGGTTCAAACCTCTTCAAGTTTTTTCTCTATTCAATTAAAGATTCAGTTTATATTCAAACAGTACTCTAGCGCTATAAGAGAAATACTTTACCAATGGTCTAACAGGGCATCTGTTAGCCGAGTGGTTAGGGTGGTGGCCAATAATTCAAAGTGTTGCAGGTTCGATTCCCACCATCTAAAAATAGACTTTTCATCTTTAGAGTCCTCCTAAAACAAACGATAAATATCAGATCAAAACATATATCGGCAACAACCCTTGTAGCGCAATGGTTACCGTGATCGACTGTCACGATAAGGTCCTGGGTTCGAATCTCTTCAAGTTTTTTCTCTATTCAAATAATGATTCAGATTTTATTCCAACAATACTCTAGCGCTATAAGAGAAATACTTTACCAATGGTCTAACAGGGCATCTGTTAGCCGAGTGGTTAGGGTGGTGGCCAATAATTCAAAGTGTTGCAGGTTCGATTCCCACCATCTAAAAATAGACTTTTCATCTTTAGAGTCCTCCTAAAACAAACGATAAATATCAGATCAAAACATATATCGGCAACAACCCTTGTAGCGCAATGGTTACCGTAACCGACTGTAACGAAAAGGTCCTGGGTTCGAATCTCTACAAGTTTTTTCTCTATTCAATTAAGGATTCAGTTTTTATTCCAACAATACTCTAGCGCTATAAGAGAAATACTTTAACAATGGTCTAGCAAGCCATCTATTAGCCGAATGGTTAGGGTGGTGGCTAATAAGTCAAATTGTTGCAGGTTCGATTCCTACCATCTAAAAATAGATTTTTCATCTTTATAGTCCTTCTAAAACAGACGATAAATATCAGATCAAAACATATATCGGCAACAACGCTTGTAGCGCAATGGTTACCGTGACCGACTGTCACGAAAAGGTCCTGGGTTCGAATCTCTTCAAGTTTTTTTTCTATTCAATTTAAGATTCAGTTTTTATTCCAAAAATACTCTAGCGCTATAAGAGAAATACTTTACCAATGGTCTAGCAAGCCATCTATTAGCCGAATGGTTAGGGTGGTGGCCAATAATTCAAAGGGTTGCAGGTTCGAATCCTACCATCGAAAAATAGATTTTTCATCTTTATAGTCCTTCTAAAGCAGAGGATAAATATCAGATTAAAACAGATATCAACAGCAATGCTTGTATCGCAATGGTTATAGTGACCCGCTCCTGCGAAAAGGTCCTGGGTTCGAATCTCTTCAAGTTTTTCTCTATTCAATTAAGGATTAAGTTTTTATTGCAAAAGTACTCTAGCGCTGTAAGAGAAATAGTTTACCAATGGTCTAGCAAGCCATTTCTTAGCCGAATGGTTAGGGTGGTGGCCAACAAATAAAAGGGTTGCAGGTGGATTCCTACCATCCAAAAATAGATTTTTCATCTTTATAGTCCTTCTAAAACAGACGATAAATATCAGATCAAAACATATATCGGCAACAACGCTTGTAGCGCAATGGTTACTGTGTCGAATCTCGTCAAGTTTTTTCTCTATTCAATTAAACATTCAGTTTTTATTCCAAGGGTACTCTAGCGGTATAAGAGGAATACTTTACCAATGGTCTAGCAAACCATTTGTTAGCCGAATGGTTAGGGCGGTGGCCAGTAATTTAAAGGGTTGCAGGTTCGATACCTACCATCTAAAAATAGATTTTTCATCTTTATAGTCCTTCTAAAACATACGATAAATATCAGATGAAAACATATATCGGAAACAACGCTTGTAGCGCAATGGTAACCGTGACCGACTGTCACGAAAAGATCCTGGGTTCGAATCTCTCAAGATTTTTCTCTATTCAATTAAAGATTCAGTTTTTATTCCAACAATGCTCTAGCGCTATAAGAGAAATACTTTACCAATGGTCTAGCAAGCCTTCTATTAGCCGAATGGTTAGGGGGGTGGCTAATAATTCAAAGGGTTGCAGGTTCGATTCCTACCTTCTAAAAATAGATTTTTCATCTTTATAGTCCTTCTAAAACAGCCGATAAATATCAGATCAAAACATATATCGGAAACAACGCTTGTAGCGCAACGATTACCGTGACCGACTGTCACGAAAAGGTATTGGGTTCGAATCTCCTCAAGCTGTTTCTCTATTCAATTAAAGATTCACATTTTATTCCAACAATACTCTAGCGCTATAAGAGGAACACTTTACCAATGGTCTAGCAAGCCATTTCTTAGCCGAATGGTAAGGGTGGTGGCCAATAATTCAAAGGGTTGCAGGTTCGATTCCTACCATCTAAAAATAGATTTTTCATCTTTATAGTCCTTCTAAAACAGACGATAAATATCAGATCAAAACATATAACGGCAACAACGCCTGTAGCGCAATGGTTAACGTAACCGACTCTCGCGAAAAGCACCTTGGTTCGAATCTCTTCAAGTTTTTTCTCTATTCAATTAAAGATTCAGTTTTTATTCAAACAGTACTCTAGCGCTATAAGAGAAATATTTTACCAATAATCTAGCAAGCCATTTCTTAGCCGAATGGTTAGGGTGGTGGCCAATAATTCAAAGGGTTGCAGGTTCGATTCCTACCATCTAAAAGTAGATTTTTCATCTTTATAGTCCTTCTAAAACAGACGATAAATATCAGATCAAAACATATATCGGCAACAACGGTTTTAGCGCAATGGTTACCGTGACCGACTGTCACTAAAAGGTCGTGGGTTCGAATCTTTTCAAGTTTTTTCTCTATTCAATTAAAGATTCAGTTTTTATTCCAACAATACTCTAGCGCTATAAGAGAAATACCTTACCAATCGTCTAGCAAGCCATCTATTAGCCGAATGGTTAGGGTGGTGGCCAGTAATTCAAAGGGTTGCAAGTTCGATTCCTACCATATTAAAATAGATTTTTCATCTTTATAGTCCTTCTAAAACAGACGATAAATATCAGATCAAAACATATATCGGCAACAACGCTTGTAGCGCAATGGTTACCATGACCGACTCTCGCGAAAAGGACCTTGGTTCCAATCTCTTCAAGTTTTTTCTCTATTCAATTAAAGATTCAGTTTTTATTCCAACAATACTCTAGCGCTATAAGAGAAATATTTTACCAATGGTCTAGAAAGCCATTTCTTATCCGAATGGTTAGGGTGGTGGCCAATAATTCAAAGGGTTGCAGGTTCGATTCCTACCATCTAAAAGTAGATTTTTTATCTTTATAGTCCTTCTAAAACAGACGATAAATATCAGATCAAAACATATATGGGTAACAACGCTTGTAGCGCAATGGTTACCGACTGTCACGAAAAGGTCCTGGGTTCGAATCTCTTCAAGTTTTTTCTCTATTCAAATAAAGATTCAGTTTTTATTCCAACAATACTCTAGCGCTATAAGAGAAATACTTTACCAATGGTCTAGCAAGCCATGTGTTAGCCGAGTGGTTAGGGTGGTGGCCAATAATTCAAAGGGTTGTTGGTTCGATTCCTACCATCTAAAAATAGATTTTTCATCTTTATAGTCCTTCTAAAACAAACGATAAATATCAGATCAAAACATATATCGGCAAAAACGCTTGTAGCGCAATGGTTACCGTGACCGACTCTTGCGAAAAGGTCCTGGGTTCGAATCTCTTCAAGTTTTTCTCTAATCAATTAAGGATTCAGTTTTTATTCCAAAAGTACATTAGCGCTATAAGAGAAATACCTTACCAATGGTCTAGCAAGCCATCTATTAGCCGAATGGTTAGGGTGTTGGCCAGTAATTCAAAGGGTTGCAAGTTCGATTCCTACCATATAAAAATAGATTATTCATCTTTATAGTCCTTCTAAAACAGACGATAAATATCAGATCAAAACATATATCGGCAACAACGCTTGTAGCGCAATGGTTACTGTAACCGACTGTCACGAAAAGGTACTGGGTTCGAATCTCTTCAAGTTTTTTCTCTATTCAATTAAAGATTCAGTTTTTATTCCAACAGTACTCTAGCGCTATAAGAGAAATATTTTACCAACGGTCTAGAAAGCCATTTCTTAGCCGAATGGTTAGGGTGGTGGCCAATAATTCAAAGGGTTGCAGGTTCGATTCCTACCATCTAAAAGTAGATATTTCATCTTTATAGTCCTTCTAAAACAGACGATAAATATCAGATCAAAACATATATCGGCAACAACGCTTGTAGCGCAATGGTTACCCTGACCGACTGTCACGAAAAGGTCCTGGGTTCGAATCTCTTCAAGTTTTTTCTCTATTCAAATAAAGCTTCAGTTTTTATTCCAACAATACTCTAGCGCTATAAGAGAAATACTTTACCAATGGTCTAGCAAGCCATCTGTTAGCCGAGTGGTTAGGGTGGTGGCCAGTAATTCAAAGGGTTGTTGTTTCGGTTCCTACCATCTAAAAATAGATTTTTCATCTTTATAGTCCTTCTAAAACAAACGATAAATATCAGATCAAAACATATATCGGCAACAACGCTTGTAGCGCAATGGTTACCGTGACCGACTGTCACGAAAAGGTCCTGGGTTCGAATCTTTTCAAGATTTTTCTCTATTCAATTAAAGATTCAGTTTTTATTCCAACAAAACTCTAGCGCTATAAGAGAAATACCTTACCAATGGTCTAGCAAGCCATCTATTAGCCGAATGGTTAGGGTGTTGGCCTGTAATTCAAAGGGTTGCAAGTTCGATTCCTACCATCTAAAAATAGATTTTTCATCTTTATAGTCCTTCTAAAACAGACGATAAATATCAGATCAAAACATATATCGGCAACAACGCTTGTAGCGCAATGGTTACCGTGACCGACTGTCACGAAAAGGTCCTGGGTTCGAATCTCTTCAAGTTTTTTCTCTATTCAATTAAAGATTCAGTTTTTATTCCAACAGTACTCTAGCGCTATAAGAGAAATATTTTACCAACGGTCTAGAAAGCCATTTCTTAGCCGAATGGTTAGGGTGGTGGCCAATAATTCAAAGGGTTGCAGGTTCGATTCCTACCATCTAAAAGTAAATTTTTCATCTTTATAGTCCTTCTAAAACAGACGATAAATATCAGATCAAAACATATATCGGCAACAACGCTTGTAGCGCAATGGTTACCCTGACCGACTGTCACGAAAAGGTCCAGGGTTCGAATCTCTTCAAGTTTTTTCTCTATTCAATTAAAGATTCAGTTTTTATTCCAACAATACTCTAGCGCTATAAGAGAAATACTTTACCAGTGGTCTAGCAAGCCTTCTGTTAGCCGAGTGGTTAGGGTGGTGGCCAGTAATTCAAAGGGTTGTTGGTTCGATTCCTAGCATCTAAAAATAGATTTTTCATTTTTATAGTCCTTCTAAAACAAACGATAAATATCAGATCAAAACATATATCGGCAACAACGCTTGTAGCGCAATGGTTACCGTGACCGACTGTCACGAAGAGGTCCTGGGTTCTAATCTTTTCAAGTTTTTTCTCTATTCAATTAAAGATTCAGTTTTTATTCCAACAATACTCTAGCGCTATAAGAGAAATACCTTACCAATGGTCTAGCAAACCATCTATTAGCCGAATTGTTAGGGTGTTGGCCAGTAATTCAAAGGGTTGCAAGTTCGATTCCTACCATATAAAAATAGATTTTTCATCTTTATAGTCCTTCTAAAACAGACGATAAATATCAGATCAAAACATACATCGGCAACAACGCTTGTAGCGCAATGGTTACCGTAACCGACTGTCACGAAAAGGTCCTGGGTTCGAATCTCTTCAAGTTTTTTCTCTATTCAATTAAAGATTCAGTTTTTATTCCAACAGTACTCTAGCGCTATAAGAGAAATATTTTACCAATGGTCTAGAAAGCCATTTCTTAGCCGAATGGTTAGCGTGGTGGCCACTAATTCAAACGGTTGCAGGTTCGATTCCTACCATCTAAAAATCGATTTTTCATCTTTAGAGTCCTTCTAAAACAGACGATAAATATCAGATAAAAACATATACCGGCAACAACCCTTGTAGCGCAATGGTTACCGTAACCGACTGTCACGAAAAGGTCCTGTGTTCGAATCTCTTCAAGATTTTTCTCTATTCAATTAAGGATTCAGTTTATATTCCAAGGGTACTCTAGCGGTATAAGAGGAATACTTTACCAATGGTCTAGCAAAGCATTTGTTAGCCGAATGGTTAGGGCGGTGGCCAGTAATTTAAAGGGTTGCAGGTTCGATTCCTACCATCTAAAAATAGATTTTTCATCTTTATAGTCCTTCTAAAACAGACGATAAATATCAGATGAAAACATATATCGGCAACAACGCTTGTAGCGCAATGGTTACCGTGACCGACTCTCGCGAAAAGGACCTTGGTTCAAACCTCTTCAAGTTTTTTCTCTATTCAATTAAAGATTCAGTTTATATTCAAACAGTACTCTAGCGCTATAAGAGAAATATTTTACCAATAGTCTAGCAAGCCATTTCTTAGCCGAATGGTTAGGGTGGTGGCCAATAATTCAAAGGGTTGTAGGTTCGATTCCTACCATTTAAAAGTAGATTTTTCATCCTTATGGTCCTTCTAAAACAGACGATAAATATCAGATCAAAACATATACCGGCAACAACGCTTGTAGCGCAATGGTTACCGTGTTCAACTGTCACGATAAGGTCCTGGGTTCGAATCTCTTCAAATTTTTTTCTCTATTCAAATAATGATTCAGTTTTTATTCCAGCAATACTCTAGCGCTATAAGAGAAATACTTTACCAATGGTCTAACAAGCCATATGTTAGCCGAATGGTTAGGGTGTTGGCCAGTAGTTCAAAGGGTTGCAAGTTCGATTCCTACCATATAAAAATAGATTTTTCATCTTTATAGTCCTTCTAAAGCAGAGGATAAATATCAGATTAAAACAGATATCAGCAACAGTGCTTGTAGCGCAATGGTTAACGTGACCGACTCTCGCGAAAAGGTCCTGGGTTCGAATCTCTTCAAGTTTTTCTCTAATCAATTAAGCATTCAGTTTTTATTCCAAAAGTACATTAGCGCTATAAGAGAAATAGTTTACCAATGGTCCAGCAAGCCATTTCTTAGCCGAATGGTTAGGCCGGTGGCCAATAAATAAAAGGGTTGCAGGTGGATTCCTACCATCAAAAAATACATTTTTCATCTTTATAGTCCTTCTAAAACAGACGATAAATATCAGATCAAAACATATATCGGCAACAACGCTTTTAGCGCAATGGTTACCGTGACCGACTGTCACGAAAAGGTCCTGGGTTCGAATCTTTTCAAGTTTTTTCTCTATTCAATTAAAGATTCAGTTTTTATTCCAACAATACTCTAGTGCTATAAGAGAAATACCTTACCAATGGTCTAGCAAGCCATCTATTAGCCGAATGGTTAGGGTGTTGGCCAGTAATTCAAAGGGTTGCAAGTTCGATTCCTACCATATAAAAATAGATTATTCATCTTTATAGTCCTTCTAAAACAGACGATAAATATCAGATCAAAACATATATCGGCAACAACGGTTGTAGCGCAATGGTTACTGTAACCGACTGTCACGAAATGGTACTGGGTTCGAATCTCTTCAAGTTTTTTCTCTATTCAATTAAAGATTCAGTTTTTATTCCAACAGTACTCTAGCGCTATAAGAGAAATATTTTACCAACGGTCTAGAAAGCCATTTCTTAGCCGAATGGTTAAGGTGGTGGCCAATATTTCAAAGGGTTGCAGGTTCGATTCCTACCATCTAAAAGTAGATTTTTCATCTTTATAGTCCTTCTAAAACAGACGATAAATATCAGATCAAAACATATATCGGCAACAACGCTTGTAGCGCAATGGTTACCCTGACCGACTGTCACGAAAAGGTCCTGGGTTCGAATCTCTTCAAGTTTTTTCTCTATTCAAATAAAGCTTCAGTTTTTATTCCAACAATACTCTAGCGCTATAAGAGAAATACTTTACCAATGGTCTAGCAAGCCATCTGTTAGCCGAGTGGTTAGGGTGGTGGCCAGTAATTCAAAGGGTTGTTGGTTCGGTTCCTACCATCTAAAAATAGATTTTTCATCTTTATAGTCCTTCTAAAACAAACGATAAATATCAGATCAAAACATATATCGGCAACAACGCTTGTAGCGCAATGGTTACCGTGACCGACTGTCACGAAAAGGTCCTGGGTTCGAATCTTTTCAAGATTTTTCTCTATGCAATTAAAGATTCAGTTTTTATTCCAACAAAACTCTAGCGCTATAAGAGAAATACCTTACCAATGGTCTAGCAAGCCGTCTATTAGCCGAATGGTTAGGGTGTTGGCCAGTAATTCAAAGGGTTGCAAGTTCGATTCCTACCATCTAAAAATAGATTTTTCATCTTTATAGTCCTTCTAAAACAGACGATAAATATCAGATCAAAACATATATCGGCAACAACGCTTGTAGCGCAATGGTTACCGTGACCGACTGTCACGAAAAGGTCCTCGGTTCGAATCTCTTCAAGTTTTTTCTCTATTCAATTAAAGATTCAGTTTTTATTCCAACAGTACTCTAGCGCTATAAGAGAAATATTTTACCAACGGTCTAGAAAGCCATTTCTTAGCCGAATGGTTAGGGTGGTGGCCAATAATTCAAAGGGTTGCAGGTTCGATTCCTACCATCTAAAAGTAGATTTTCCATCTTTATAGTCCTTCTAAAACAGACGATAAATATCAGATCAAAACATATATCGGCAACAACGCTTGTAGCGCAATGGTTACCCTGACCGACTGTCACGAAAAGGTCCTGGGTTCGAATCTCTTCAAGTTTTTTCTCTATTCAATTAAAGATTCAGTTTTTATTCCAACAATACTCTAGCGCTATAAGAGAAATACTTTACCAATGGTCTAGCAAGCCTTCTGTTAGCCGAGTGGTTAGGGTGGTGGCCAGTAATTCAAAGGGTTGTTGGTCCGATTCCTACCATCTAAAAATAGATTTTTCATTTTTATAGTCCTTCTAAAACAAACGATAAATATCAGATCAAAACATATATAGGCAACAACGCTTGTAGCGCAATGGTTACCGTGACCGACTGTCACGAAAAGGTCCTGGGTTCGAATCTTTTCAAGATTTTTCTCTATTCAATTAAAGATTCAGTTTTTATTCCAACAAAACTCTAGCGCTATAAGAGAAATACCTTACCAATGGTCTAGCAAGCCATCTATTAGCCGAATGGTTAGGGTGTTGGCCAGTAATTCAAAGGGTTGCAAGTTCGATTCCTACCATCTAAAAATAGATTTTTCATCTTTATAGTCCTTCTAAAACAGACGATAAATATCAGATCAAAACATATATCGGCAACAACGCTTGTAGCGCAATGATTACCGTGACCGACTGTCACGAAAAGGTCCTGGGATCGAATCTCTTCAAGTTTTTTCACTATTCAATTAAAGATTCAGTTTTTATTCCAACAATACTCTAATGCTATAAGAGAAATACTTTACCACTGGTCTAGCAAGCCATCTATTAGCCGAATGGTTAGGGTGGTGGCCAATAATTCAAAGGGTTACAGGTTCGAATCCTACCATCGAAAAATAGATTTTTCATCTTTATAGTCCTTCTAAAACAGACGATAAATATCAGATCAAAACATTATTCGGCAACAACGCTTGTAGCGCAATGGTTACTGTGACCGACTGTCGCGAAAGGGTCCTGTGTCGAATCTCGTCAAGTTTTTTCTCTATTCAATTAAACATTCAGTTTTTATTCCAAGGGTACTCTAGCAGTATAAGAGGAATACTTTACCAATGGTCTAGCAAACCATTTGTTAGCCGAATGGTTGGGGCGGTGGCCAGTAATTTAAAGTGTTGCAGGTTCGATTCCTACCATATAAAAATAGATTTTTCATCTTTATAGTCCTTCTAAAACAGACGATAAATATTAGATGAAAACATATATCGGCAACAACGCTTGTAGCGCAATGGTTACCGAGACCGACTGTCACGAAAAGGTCCTGGGTTCGAATCTCTCAATTTTTTTCTCTATTCAATTAAAGATTCAGTTTTTATTCCAACAATACTCTAGGGCTATAAGAGAAATACTTTACAAATGGTGTAGCAAGCCTTCTATTAGCCGAATGGTTAGGGGGGTGTCCAATAATTCAAAGGGTTGCAGGATCGATTCCCACCATCTAAAAATAGATTTTTCATCCTTATAGTCCTTCTAAAACAGACGATAAATATCAGATCAAAACATATATCGGCAACAACGCTTGTAGCGCAACGATTACCGTGACCGAATCTCGCGAAAAGGTCCTGGGTTCGAATCTCTTCAAGTTTTTCTCTATTCAATTAAGGATTCAGTTTTTATTCCAACAGTACTCTAGCGCTATAAGAGAAAGAGTTTACCATTGGTCTAGCAAGCCATTTCTTAGCCGAATGGTTAGGGTGGTGGATTCCTACCATCTAAAAATACAGTTTTCATCTTTATAGTCCTTCTAAAACAGACGATAAATATCAGATCAAAACATATATCGGCAACCGCGCTTGTAGCGCAATGGTTACCGTGACCGACTGTCACGAAAATGTCCTGGGTTCGAATCTCCTCAAGTTTTTTCTCTATTCAATTAAGGATTCAGTTTTTATTCCAACAATACTCTAGCGCTATGAGAGAAATACTTTACCAATGGTCTAGAAAGCCATCTATTAGCCGAATGGTTAGGGTGGTGGCCAATAATTCAAAGGGTTGCAGGTTCGAATCCTACTATCGAAAAAATAGATTTTTCATCTTTATAGTCCTTCTAAAGCAGAGGATAAATATCAGATTAAAACAGATATCAGCAACAATGCTTGTAGCGCAATAGTTACCGTGACCGACTCTCGCGAAAAGGTCCTGGGTTCAAACCTCTTCAAGTTTTTTCTCTATTCAATTAAAGATTCAGTTTATATTCAAACAGTACTCTAGCGCTATAAGAGAAATATTTTACCAATAGTCTAGCAAGCCATTTCTTAGCCGAATGGTTAGGGTGGTGGCCAATAATTCAAAGGGTTGTAGGTTCGATTCCTACCATCTAAAAGTAGATTTTTCATCCTTATGGTCCTTCTAAAACAGACGATAAATATCAGATCAAAACATATACCGGCAACAACGCTTGTAGCGCAATGGTTACCGTGTTCAACTGTCACGATAAGGTCCTGGGTTCGAATCTCTTCAAATTTTTTCTCTATTCAAATAATGATTCAGTTTTTATTCCAGCAATACTCTAGCGCTATAAGAGATATACCTTACCAATGGTCTAACAAGCCATCTGTTAGCCGAATGGTTAGGGTGTTGGCTAGTAATTCAAAGGGTTGCAAGTTCGATTCCTACCATATAAAAATAGATTATTCATCTTTATAGTCCTTCTAAAACAGACGATAAATATCAGATCAAAACATATATCGGCAACAACGCTTGTAGCGCAATGGTTACTGTAACCGACTGTCACGAAAAGGTACTGGGTTCGAATCTCTTCAAGTTTTTTCTCTATTCAATTAAAGATTCAGTTTTTATTCCAACAGTACTCTAGCGCTATAAGAGAAATATTTTACCAACGGTCTAGAAAGCCATTTCTTAGCCGAATGGTTAGGGTGGTGGCCAATAATTCAAAGGGTTGCAGGTTCGATGCCTACCATCTAAAAGTAGATTTTTCATCTTTATAGTCCTTCTAAAACAGACGATAAATATCAGATCAAAACATATATCGGCAACAACGCTTGTAGCGCAATGGTTACCCTGACTGACTGTCACGAAAAGGTCCTGACTTCGAATCTCTTCAAGTTTTTTCTCTATTCAAATAAAGCTTCAGTTTTTATTCCAACAATACTCTAGCGCTATAAGAGAAATACTTTACCAATGGTCTAGCAAGCCATCTGTTAGCCGAGTGGTTAGGGTGGTGGCCAGTAATTCAAAGGGTTGTTGGTTCGGTTCCTACCATCTAAAAATAGATTTTTCATCTTTATAGTCCTTCTAAAACAAACGATAAATATCAGATCAAAACATATATCGGCAACAACGCTTGTAGCGCAATGGTTACCGTGACCGACTGTCACGAAAAGGTCCTGGGTTCGAATCTTTTCAAGATTTTTCTCTATTCAATTAAAGATTCAGTTTTTATTCCAACAAAACTCTAGCGCTATAAGAGAAATACCTTACCAATGGTCTAGCAAGCCATCTATTAGCCGAATGGTTAGGGTGTTGGCCAGTAATTCAAAGGGTTGCAAGTTCGATTCCTACCATCTAAAAATAGATTTTTCATCTTTATAGTCCTTCTAAAACAGACGATAAATATCAGATCAAAACATATATCGGCAACAACGCTTTTAGCGCAATGGTTACCGTGACCGACTGTCACGAAAAGGTCCTGGCTTCGAATGTTTTCAAGTTTTTTCTCTATTCAATTAAAGATTCAGTTTTTATTCCAACAATACTCTAGCGCTATAAGAGAAATACTTTACCAATGGTCTAGCAAGCCATCTATTAGCCGAATGGTTAGGGTGTTGGCCAGTAATTCAAAGGGTAGCAAGTTCGATTCCTACCATATAAAAATAGATTTTTCATCTTTATAGTCCTTCTAAAACAGACGATAAATATCAGATCAAAACATACATCGGCAACAACGCTTGTAGCGCAATGGTTACCGTAACCGACTGTCATGAAAAGGTCCTGGGTTCGAATCTCTTCAAGTTTTTTCTCTATTCAATTAAAGATTCAGTTATTATTCCAACAGTACTCTAGCGCTATAAGAGAAATATTTTACCAATGGTCTAGAAAGCCATTTCTTAGCCGAATGGTTAGGGTGGTGGCCAATAATTCAAAGGGTTGCAGGTTCGGTTCCTACCATCTAAAAGTAGACTTTTCATCTTTATAGTCCTTCTAAAACAGACGATAATTATCAGATCAAAACATATATCGGCAACAACGCTTGTAGCGCAATGGTTACCGTGACCGACTGTCACGAAAAGGTCCTGGGTTCGAATCACTTCAAGTTTTTTCTCTATTCAAATAAAGATTCAGTTTTTATTCCAACAATACTCTAGCGCTATAAGAGAAATACTTTACCAATGGTCTAGCAAGCCATCTATTAGCCGAGTGTTTAGGGTGGTGGCCAATAATTCAAAGGGTTGCAGGTTTGATTCCTACCATCTAAAAATATATTTTTCATCTTTATAGTCCTTCTAAAACAGACGATAAATATCAGATCAAAACATATATCGGCAATAACGCCTGTAGCGCAATGGCTCCCGTGACCGACTGTCACGAAAAGCTCCTGGGTTCGAATCTCTTCTAGTTTTTTCTCTATTCAATTAAACATTCAGTTTTTATTCCAACAATTCTATAGCGCTATAAGAGAAATACTTTACCAATGGTCTGGCAAGCCATCTATTAGCCGAATGGTTAGGGTGGTGGCCAATAATTCAAGGGGTTGCAGGTTCGATTCCTACCATCTAAAAATCGATTTTTCATCTTTAGAGTCCTTCTAAAACAGACGATAAATATCAGATCAAAACATATATCGGCAACAACCCTTGTAGCGCAATGGTTACCGTAACCGACTGTCACGAAAAGGTCCTGTGTTCGAATCTCTTCAAGTTTTTCTCTATTCAATTAAGGATTCAGTTTTTATTCCAACAATACTCTAGCGCTATAAGAGAAATACTTTACCAATGGTCTAGCAAGCCATCTATTAGCCGAATGGTTAGGGTGGTGGCCAATAATTCAAATTGTTGCAGGTCCGATTCCTACCATCTAAGAATATATTTTTCATCTTTATAGTCCTTCTAAAACAGATGATAAATATCAGATCAAAACATATATCGGCAACAGCGCTTGTAGCGCAATGGTTACCGTGACCGACTGTCACGAAAATGTCCTGGGTTCGAATCTCTCACGTTTTTTCTCTATTCAATTAAAGATTCAGTTTTTATTCCAACAATACTCTAGCGCTATAAGAGAAATACTTTACCACTGGTCTAGCAGGCCATCTATTAGCCGAATGGTTAGGGTGGTGGCCAATAATTCAAAGGGTTGCAGGTTCGAATCCTACCATCGAAAAATAGATTTTTCATCTTTATAGTCCTTCTAAAGCAGAGGATAAATATCAGATTAAAACAGATATCAGCAACAATGCTTGTATCGCAATGGTTACCGTGACAGACTCTCGCGAAAAGGTCCTGGGTTCGAATCTCTGCAAGTATTTTCTCTATTCAATTAAAGATTCAGTTTTATTCCAACAATACTCTAGCGCTATAAGAGAAATACTTTACCAATGGTCTAGCAAGCCATCTATTAGCCGAATGGTTATGGTGGTGGCCAATAATTCAAAGGGTTGCAGGTTCGATTCCTACCATCTAAAAATAGATTTTTCATCTTTATAGTCCTTCTAAAACAGACGATAAATATCAGATCAAAACATATATCGGCAACAACGCCTGTAGCGCAATGGCTACCGTGACCGACTGTCACGAAAAGGTCCTGGGTTCCAATCTCTTCTAGTTTTTTCTCTATTCAATTAAAGATACAGTTTTTATTCCAACAATACTGTAGCCCTATAAGAGAAATACTTCACCAATGGTCTAGCAAGCCATCTATTAGCCGAATGGTTAGGGTGGTGGCCAATAATTCAATGGGTTGCAGGTTCCATTCCTTCCATCTAAAAATAGATTTTTCATCTTTATAGTCCTTCTAAAACAGACGATACATATCAGATCAAAACATATATCGGCAACAACGCTTGTAGCGCAATGGTTACCGTGACCGACTGTCACGAAAGGGCCTGGGTTCGAATCTCTTCAAGTTTTTTCTCTATTCAATTAAAGATTCAGTTTTTATTCCAACAGTACTCTAGCGCTATAAGAGAAATATTTTACCAATGGTCTAGATAGCCATTTCTTAGCCGAATGGTTCGCGTGGTGGCCAATAATTCAAAGGGTTGCAGGTTCGATTCCTGCCATCTAAAAGTAGATTTTTCATCTTTATAGTCCTTCTAAAACAGACGATAAATATCAGATCAAAACATATATCTGCAACAACGCTTATAGCGCAATGTTTACCGTGACCGACTGTCACGAAGAGGTCCTGGGTTCGAATCACTTCAAGTTTTTTCTCTATTCAATTAAAGATTCAGTTTTTATTCCAAGAATACTCTAGAGCTATAACAGAAATACTTTACCAATGGTCTAGGGAGCCATCTATTAGCCGAGTGGTTAGGGTGGTGGCCAATAATTCAAAGGGTTGCAAGTTCGGTTGCTACCATTTAAAAATTGATTTTTCATCTTTATAGTCCTTCTAAAACAGACGATAAATATCAGATCAAAACATATATCGGCAACAACGCTTGTAGCGCAATGGTTACCGTGACCGACTCTCGCGAAAAGGACCTTGGTTCAAACCTCTTCAAGTTTTTTCTCTATTCAATTAAAGATTCAGTTTATATTCAAACAGTACTCTAGCGCTATAAGAGAAATATTTTACCAATAGTCTAGCAAGCCATTTCATAGCCGAATGGTTAGGTTGGTGGCCAATAATTCAAAGGGTTGCAGGTTCGATTCCTACCATCTAAAAGTAGATTCGTCATCCTTATAGTCCTTCTAAAACAGACGATAAATATCAGATCAAAACATATACCGGCAACAACGCTTGTAGCGCAATGGTTACCGTGATCGACTGTCACGATAAGGTCCTGGGTTCGAATCTCTTCAAGTTTTTTCTCTATTCAAATAATGATTCAGATTTTATTCCAACAATACTCTAGCGCTATAAGAGAAATACTTTACCAATGGTCTAACAGGGCATCTGTTAGCCGAGTGGTTAGGGTGGTGGCCAATAATTCAAAGTGTTGCAGGTTCGATTCCCACCATCTAAAAATAGACTTTTCATCTTTAGAGTCCTCCTAAAACAAACGATAAATATCAGATCAAAACATATATCGGCAACAACCCTTGTAGCGCAATGGTTACCGTAACCGACTGTAACGAAAAGGTCCTGGGTTCGAATCTCTACAAGTTTTTTCTCTATTCAATTAAGGATTCAGTTTTTATTCCAACAATACTCTAGCGCTATAAGAGAAATACTTTAACAATGGTCTAGCAAGCCATCTATTAGCCGAATGGTTAGGGTGGTGGCTAATAATTCAAATTGTTGCAGGTTCGATTCCTACCATCTAAAAATAGATTTTTCATCTTTATAGTCCTTCTAAAACAGACGATAAATATCAGATCAAAACATATATCGGCAACAACGCTTGTAGCGCAATGGTTACCGTGACCGACTGTCACGAAAAGGTCCTGGGTTCGAATCTCTTCAAGTTTTTTTTCTATTCAATTAAAGATTCAGTTTTTATTCCAAAAATACTCTAGCGCTATAAGAGAAATACTTTACCAATGGTCTAGCAAGCCATCTATTAGCCGAATGGTTAGGGTGGTGGCCAATAATTCAAAGGGTTGCAGGTTCGAATCCTACCATCGAAAAATAGATTTTTCATCTTTATAGTCCTTCTAAAGCAGAGGATAAATATCAGATTAAAACAGATATCAACAGCAATGCTTGTATCGCAATGGTTATAGTGACCCGCTCCTGCGAAAAGGTCCTGGGTTCGAATCTCTTCAAGTTTTTCTCTATTCAATTAAGGATTAAGTTTTTATTGCAAAAGTACTCTAGCGCTGTAAGAGAAATAGTTTACCAATGGTCTAGCAAGCCATTTCTTAGCCGAATGGTTAGGGTGGTGGCCAACAAATAAAAGGGTTGCAGGTGGATTCCTACCATCCAAAAATAGATTTTTCATCTTTATAGTCCTTCTAAAACAGACGATAAATATCAGATCAAAACATATATCGGCAACAACGCTTGTAGCGCAATGGTTACTGTGTCGAATCTCGTCAAGTTTTTTCTCTATTCAATTAAACATTCAGTTTTTATTCCAAGGGTACTCTAGCGGTATAAGAGGAATACTTTACCAATGGTCTAGCAAACCATTTGTTAGCCGAATGGTTAGGGCGGTGGCCAGTAATTTAAAGGGTTGCAGGTTCGATACCTACCATCTAAAAATAGATTTTTCATCTTTATAGTCCTTCTAAAACATACGATAAATATCAGATGAAAACATATATCGGAAACAACGCTTGTAGCGCAATGGTAACCGTGACCGACTGTCACGAAAAGATCCTGGGTTCGAATCTCTCAAGATTTTTCTCTATTCAATTAAAGATTCAGTTTTTATTCCAACAATGCTCTAGCGCTATAAGAGAAATACTTTACCAATGGTCTAGCAAGCCTTCTATTAGCCGAATGGTTAGGGGGGTGGCCAATAATTCAAAGGGTTGCAGGTTCGATTCCTACCTTCTAAAAATAGATTTTTCATCTTTATAGTCCTTCTAAAACAGCCGATAAATATCAGATCAAAACATATATCGGAAACAACGCTTGTAGCGCAACGATTACCGTGACCGACTGTCACGAAAAGGTATTGGGTTCGAATCTCCTCAAGCTCTTTCTCTATTCAATGAAAGATTCACATTTTATTCCAACAATACTCTAGCGCTATAAGAGGAACACTTTACCAATGGTCTAGCAAGCCATTTCTTAGCCGAATGGTAAGGGTGGTGGCCAATAATTCAAAGGGTTGCAGGTTCGATTCCTACCATCTAAAAATAGATTTTTCATCTTTATAGTCCTTCTAAAACAGACGATAAATATCAGATCAAAACATATATCGGCAACAACGCCTGTAGCGCAATGGTTACCGTAACCGACTCTCGCGAAAAGCACCTTGGTTCGAATCTCTTCAAGTTTTTTCTCTATTCAATTAAAGATTCAGTTTTTATTCAAACAGTACTCTAGCGCTATAAGAGAAATATTTTACCAATAATCTAGCAAGCCATTTCTTAGCCGAATGGTTAGGGTGGTGGCCAATAATTCAAAGGGTTGCAGGTTCGATTCCTACCATCTAAAAGTAGATTTTTCATCTTTATAGTCCTTCTAAAACAGACGATAAATATCAGATCAAAACATATATCGGCAACAACGGTTTTAGCGCAATGGTTACCGTGACCGACTGTCACTAAAAGGTCGTGGGTTCGAATCTTTTCAAGTTTTTTCTCTATTCAATTAAAGATTCAGTTTTTATTCCAACAATACTCTAGCGCTATAAGAGAAATACCTTACCAATGGTCTAGCAAGCCATCTATTAGCCGAATGGTTAGGGTGGTGGCCAGTAATTCAAAGGGTTGGAAGTTCGATTCCTACCATATAAAAATAGATTTTTCATCTTTATAGTCCTTCTAAAACAGACGATAAATATCAGATCAAAACATATATCGGCAACAACGCTTGTAGCGCAATGGTTACCATGACCGACTCTCGCGAAAAGGACCTTGGTTCCAATCTCTTCAAGTTTTTTCTCTATTCAATTAAAGATTCAGTTTTTATTCAACAATACTCTAGCGCTATAAGAGAAATATTTTACCAATGGTCTAGAAAGCCATTTCTTAGCCGAATGGTTAGGGTGGTGGCCAATAATTCAAAGGGTTGCAGGTTCGATTCCTACCACCTAAAAGTAGATTTTTTATCTTTATAGTCCTTCTAAAACAGACGATAAATATCAGATCAAAACATATATGGGTAACAACGCTTGTAGCGCAATGGTTACCGACTGTCACGAAAAGGTCCTGGGTTCGAATCTCTTCAAGTTTTTTCTCTATTCAAATAAAGATTCAGTTTTTATTCCAACAATACTCTAGCGCTATAAGAGAAATACTTTACCAATGGTCTAGCAAGCCATGTGTTAGCCGAGTGGTTAGGGTGGTGGCCAATAATTCAAAGGGTTGTTGGTTCGATTCCTACCATCTAAAAATAGATTTTTCATCTTTATAGTCCTTCTAAAACAAACGATAAATATCAGATCAAAACATATATCGGCAAAAACGCTTGTAGCGCAATGGTTACCGTGACCGACTCTTGCGAAAAAGTCCTGGGTTCGAATCTCTTCAAGTTTTTCTCTATTCATTTAAGGATTCAGTTTTTATTCCAACAGTACTCTAGCGCTATAAGAGAAGGAGTTTACCATTGGTCTAGCAAGCCATTTCTTAGCCGAATGGTTAGGGTGGTGGCCAATAAATAAAAGGGTTGCAGGTGGATTCCTACCATATAAAAATAGATTTTTCATCTTTATAGTCCTTCTAAAGCAGAGGATAAATATCAGATTAAAACAGATATCAGCAACAATGCTTGTAGCGCAATGGTTAACGTGACCGACTCTCGCGAAAAGGTCCTGGGTTCGAATCTCTTCAAGTTTTTCTCTAATCAATTAAGGATTCAGTTTTTATTCCAAAAGTACATTAGCGCTATAAGAGAAATACCTTACCAATGGTCTAGCAAGCCATCTATTAGCCGAATGGTTAGGGTGTTGGCCAGTAATTCAAAGGGTTGCAAGTTCGATTCCTACCATATAAAAATAGATTATTCATCTTTATAGTCCTTCTAAAACAGACGATAAATATCAGATCAAAACATATATTGGCAACAACGCTTGTAGCGCAATGGTTACTGTAACCGACTGTCACGAAAAGGTACTGGGTTCGAATCTCTTCAAGTTTTTTCTCCATTCAATTAAAGATTCAGTTTTTATTCCAACAGTACTCTAGCGCTATAAGAGAAATATTTTACCAAAGGTCTAGAAAGCCATTTCTTAGCCGAATGGTTAGGGTGGTGGCCAATAATTCAAAGGGTTGCAGGTTCGATTCCTACCATCTAAAAGTAGATATTTCATCTTTATAGTCCTTCTAAAACAGACGATAAATATCAGATCAAAACATATATCGGCAACAACGCTTGTAGCGCAATGGTTACCCTGACCGACTGTCACGAAAAGGTCCTGGGTTCGAATCTCTTCAAGTTTTTTCTCTATTCAAATAAAGCTTCAGTTTTTATTCCAACAATACTCTAGCGCTATAAGAGAAATACTTTACCAATGGTCTAGCAAGCCATCTGTTAGCCGAGTGGTTAGGGTGGTGGCCAGTAATTCAAAGGGTTGTTGTTTCGGTTCCTACCATCTAAAAATAGATTTTTCATCTTTATAGTCCTTCTAAAACAAACGATAAATATCAGATCAAAACATATATCGGCAACAACGCTTGTAGCGCAATGGTTACCGTGACCGACTGTCACGAAAAGGTCCTGGGTTCGAATCTTTTCAAGATTTTTCTCTATTCAATTAAAGATTCAGTTTTTATTCCAACAAAACTCTAGCGCTATAAGAGAAATACCTTACCAATGGTCTAGCAAGCCATCTATTAGCCGAATGGTTAGGGTGTTGGCCTGTAATTCAAAGGGTTGCAAGTTCGATTCCTACCATCTAAAAATAGATTTTTCATCTTTATAGTCCTTCTAAAACAGACGATAAATATCAGATCAAAACATATATCGGCAACAACGCTTGTAGCGCAATGGTTACCGTGACCGACTGTCACGAAAAGGTCCTGGGTTCGAATCTCTTCAAGTTTTTTCTCTATTCAATTAAAGATTCAGTTTTTATTCCAACAGTACTCTAGCGCTATAAGAGAAATATTTTACCAACGGTCTAGAAAGCCATTTCTTAGCCGAAAGGTTAGGGTGGTGGCCAATAATTCAAAGGGTTGCAGGTTCGATTCCTACCATCTAAAAGTAAATTTTTCATCTTTATAGTCCTTCTAAAACAGACGATAAATATCAGATCAAAACATATATCGGCAACAACGCTTGTAGCGCAATGGTTACCCTGACCGACTGTCACGAAAAGGTCCTGGGTTCGAATCTCTTCAAGTTTTTTCTCTATTCAATTAAAGATTCAGTTTTTATTCCAACAATACTCTAGCGCTATAAGAGAAATACTTTACCAGTGGTCTAGCAAGCCTTCTGTTAGCCGAGTGGTTAGGGTGGTGGCCAGTAATTCAAAGGGTTGTTGGTTCGATTCCTACCATCTAAAAATAGATTTTTCATTTTTATAGTCCTTCTAAAACAAACGATAAATATCAGATCAAAACATATATCGGCAACAACGCTTGTAGCGCAATGGTTACCGTGACCGACTGTCACGAAAAGGTCCTGGGTTCGAATCTTTTCAAGATTTTTCTCTATTCAATTAAAGATTCGGTTTTTATTCCAACAAAACTCTAGCGCTATAAGAGTAATACCTTACCAATGGTCTAGCAAGCCATCTATTATCCGAATGGTTAGGGTGTTGGCCAGTAATTCAAAGGGTTGCAAGTTCGATTCCTACCATCTAAAAATAGATTTTTCATCTTTATAGTCCTTCTAAAACAGACGATAAATATCAGATCAAAACATATATCGGCAACAACGCTTGTAGCGCAATGATTACCGTGACCGACCGTCACGAAAAGGTCCTGGGATCGAATCTCTTCAAGTTTTTTCACTATTCAATTAAAGATTCAGTTTTTATTCCAACAATACTCTAATGCTATAAGAGAAATACTTTACCACTGGTCTAGCAAGCCTTCTATTAGCCGAATGGTTAGGGTGGTGGCCAATAATTCAAAGGGTTACAGGTTCGAATCCTACCATCGAAAAATAGATTTTTCATATTTATAGTCCTTCTAAAGCAGAGGATAAATATAAGATTAAAACAGATATCAGCAACAATGCTTGTATCGCAATGGTTACCGTGACCGACTCTCGCGAAAAGGTCCTGGGTTCGAATCTCTTCAAGTTTTTCTCTATTCAATTAAGGATTAAGTTTTTATTGCAAAAGTACTCTAGCGCTGTAAGAGAAATAGTTTACCAATGTTCTAGCAAGCCATTTCTTAGCCGAATGGTTAGGGTGGTGGCCAACAAATAAAAGGGTTGCAGGTGGATTCCTACCATCTAAAAATACATTTTTCATCTTTATAGTCCTTCTAAAACAGACGATAAATATCAGATCAAAACATTATTCGGCAACAACGCTTGTAGCGCAATGGGTACTGTGACCGACTGTCACGAAGAGGTCCTGGGTTCGAATCCCTTCAAGTTTTTTCTTTATTCAACTAAAGATTCAGTTTTTATTCCAGCAATACTCTAGCGCTATAAGAGAAATACTTTACCAATGGTCTAGCAAGCCATCTATTAGCCGAATGGTTAGGGTGGTGGCCAATAATTCAAAGGGTTGCAGGTTCGAATCCTACCATGGAAAAATAGATTTTTCATCTTTATAGTCCTTCTAAAGCAGAGGATAAATATCAGATTAAAACAGATATCAGCAACAATGCTTGTAGCGCAATGGTTACCGTGACCGACTCTCGCGCAAAGGTCCTGGGTACGAATCTCTTCAAGTTTTTCTCTATTCAATTAAGGATTCAGTTTTTATTCCAAAAGTACTCTAGCGCTAAAGGAGAAATAGTTTACCAATGTTCCTGCAAGCCATTTCTTAGCCGAATGGTTAGGCTGGTGGCCAATAAATAAAAGGGTTGCAGGTGGATTCCTACCATCTAAAAATACATTTTTCATCTTTATAGTCCTTCTAAAACAGACGATAAATATCAGATCAAAACATATATCGGCAACAACGCTTTTAGCGCAATGGTTACCGTGACCGACTGTCACGAAAAGGTCCTGGCTTCGAATGTTTTCAAGTTTTTTCTCTATTCAATTAAAGATTCAGTTTTTATTCCAACAATACTCTAGCGCTATAAGAGAAATACTTTACCAATGGTCTAGCAAGCCATCTATTAGCCGAATGGTTAGGGTGTTGGCCAGTAATTCAAAGGGTAGCAAGTTCGATTCCTACCATATAAAAATAGATTTTTCATCTTTATAGTCCTTCTAAAACAGACGATAAATATCAGATCAAAACATACATCGGCAACAACGCTTGTAGCGCAATGGTTACCGTAACCGACTGTCATGAAAAGGTCCTGTGTTCGAATCTCTTCAAGTTTTTTCTCTATTCAATTAAAGATTCAGTTATTATTCCAACAGTACTCTAGCGCTATAAGAGAAATATTTTACCAATGGTCTAGAAAGCCATTTCTTAGCCGAATGGTTAGGGTGGTGGCCAATAATTCAAAGGGTTGCAGGTTCGGTTCCTACCATCTAAAAGTAGACTTTTCATCTTTATAGTCCTTCTAAAACAGACGATAATTATCAGATCAAAACATATATCGGCAACAACGCTTGTAGCGCAATGGTTACCGTGACCGACTGTCACGAAAAGGTCCTGGGTTCGAATCACTTCAAGTTTTTTCTCTATTCAAATAAAGATTCAGTTTTTATTCCAACAATACTCTAGCGCTATAAGAGAAATACTTTACCAATGGTCTAGCAAGCCATCTATTAGCCGAGTGTTTAGGGTGGTGGCCAATAATTCAAAGGGTTGCAGGTTTGATTCCTACCATCTAAAAATATATTTTTCATCTTTATAGTCCTTCTAAAACAGACGATAAATATCAGATCAAAACATATATCGGCAACAACGCCTGTAGCGCAATGGCTCCCGTGACCGACTGTCACGAAAAGCTCCTGGGTTCGAATCTCTTCTAGTTTTTTCTCTATTCAATTAAACATTCAGTTTTTATTCCAACAATTCTATAGCGCTATAAGAGAAATACTTTACCAATGGTCTGGCAAGCCATCTATTAGCCGAATGGTTAGGGTGGTGGCCAATAATTCAAGGGGTTGCAGGTTCGATTCCTACCATCTAAAAATCGATTTTTCATCTTTAGAGTCCTTCTAAAACAGACGATAAATATCAGATCAAAACATATATCGGCAACAACCCTTGTAGCGCAATGGTTACCGTAACCGACTGTCACGAAAAGGTCCTGTGTTCGAATCTCTTCAAGTTTTTCTCTATTCAATTAAGGATTCAGTTTTTATTCCAACAATACTCTAGCGCTATAAGAGAAATACTTTACCAATGGTCTAGCAAGCCATCTATTAGCCGAATGGTTAGGGTGGTGGCCAATAATTCAAATTGTTGCAGGTCCGATTCCTACCATCTAAGAATATATTTTTCATCTTTATAGTCCTTCTAAAACAGATGATAAATATCAGATCAAAACATATATCGGCAACAGCGCTTGTAGCGCAATGGTTACCGTGACCGACTGTCACGAAAAGGTCCTGGGTTCGAATCTCTCACGTTTTTTCTCTATTCAATTAAAGATTCAGTTTTTATTCCAACAATACTCTAGCGCTATAAGAGAAATACTTTACCACTGGTCTAGCAAGCCATCTATTAGCCGAATGGTTAGGGTGGTGGCCAATAATTCAAAGGGTTGCAGGTTCGAATCCTACCATCGAAAAATAGATTTTTCATCTTTATAGTCCTTCTAAAGCAGAGGATAAATATCAGATTAAAACAGATATCAGCAACAATGCTTGTATCGCAATGGTTACCGTGACAGACTCTCGCGAAAAGGTCCTGGGTTCGAATCTCTGCAAGTATTTTCTCTATTCAATTAAAGATTCAGTTTTATTCCAACAATACTCTAGCGCTATAAGAGAAATACTTTACCAATGGTCTAGCAAGCCATCTATTAGCCGAATGGTTATGGTGGTGGCCAATAATTCAAAGGGTTGCAGGTTCGATTCCTACCATCTAAAAATAGATTTTTCATCTTTATAGTCCTTCTAAAACAGACGATAAATATCAGATCAAAACATATATCGGCAACAACGCCTGTAGCGCAATGGCTACCGTGACCGACTGTCACGAAAAGGTCCTGGGTTCCAATCTCTTCTAGTTTTTTCTCTATTCAATTAAAGATACAGTTTTTATTCCAACAATACTGTAGCCCTATAAGAGAAATACTTCACCAATGGTCTAGCAAGCCATCTATTAGCCGAATGGTTAGGGTGGTGGCCAATAATTCAATGGGTTGCAGGTTCCATTCCTTCCATCTAAAAATAGATTTTTCATCTTTATAGTCCTTCTAAAACAGACGATACATATCAGATCAAAACATATATCGGCAACAACGCTTGTAGCGCAATGGTTACCGTGACCGACTGTCACGAAGAGGTCCTGGGTTCGAATCACTTCAAGTTTTTTCTCTATTCAATTAAAGATTCAGTTTTTATTCCAAGAATACTCTAGAGCTATAACAGAAATACTTTACCAATGGTCTAGGGAGCCATCTATTAGCCGAGTGGTTAGGGTGGTGGCCAATAATTCAAAGGGTTGCAAGTTCGGTTGCTACCATTTAAAAATTGATTTTTCATCTTTATAGTCCTTCTAAAACAGACGATAAATATCAGATCAAAACATATATCGGCAACAACGCTTGTAGCGCAATGGTTACCGTGACCGACTCTCGCGAAAAGGACCTTGGTTCAAACCTCTTCAAGTTTTTTCTCTATTCAATTAAAGATTCAGTTTATATTCAAACAGTACTCTAGCGCTATAAGAGAAATATTTTACCAATAGTCTAGCAAGCCATTTCATAGCCGAATGGTTAGGTTGGTGGCCAATAATTCAAAGGGTTGCAGGTTCGATTCCTACCATCTAAAAGTAGATTCTTCATCCTTATAGTCCTTCTAAAACAGACGATAAATATCAGATCAAAACATATACCGGCAACAACGCTTGTAGCGCAATGGTTACCGTGATCGACTGTCACGATAAGGTCCTGGGTTCGAATCTCTTCAAGTTTTTTCTCTATTCAAATAATGATTCAGATTTTATTCCAACAATACTCTAGCGCTATAAGAGAAATACTTTACCAATGGTCTAACAGGGCATCTGTTAGCCGAGTGGTTAGGGTGGTGGCCAATAATTCAAAGTGTTGCAGGTTCGATTCCCACCATCTAAAAATAGACTTTTCATCCTTAGAGTCCTCCTAAAACAAACGATAAATATCAGATCAAAACATATATCGGCAACAACGCTTGTAGCGCAATGGTTACCGTGACCGACTGTCACGAAAAGGTCCTGGGTTCGAATCTCTTCAAGTTTTTTTTCTATTCAATTAAAGATTCAGTTTTTATTCCAAAAATACTCTAGCGCTATAAGAGAAATACTTTACCAATGGTCTAGCAAGCCATCTATTAGCCGAATGGTTAGGGTGGTGGCCAATAATTCAAAGGGTTGCAGGTTCGATTCCTACCATCTAAAAATAGATTTTTCATCTTTATAGTCCTTCTAAAACAGACGATAAATATCAGATCAAAACATATATCGGCAACAACGCTTGTAGCGCAATGGTTACCGTGACCGACTGTCACGAAAAGGTCCTGGGTTCGAATCTCTTCAAGTTTTTTTTCTATTCAATTAAAGATTCAGTTTTTATTCCAAAAATACTCTAGCGCTATAAGAGAAATACTTTACCAATGGTCTAGCAAGCCATCTATTAGCCGAATGGTTAGGGTGGTGGCCAATAATTCAAAGGGTTGCAGGTTCGAATCCTACCATCGAAAAATAGATTTTTCATCTTTATAGTCCTTCTAAAGCAGAGGATAAATATCAGATTAAAACAGATATCAACAGCAATGCTTGTATCGCAATGGTTATAGTGACCCGCTCCTGCGAAAAGGTCCTGGGTTCGAATCTCTTCAAGTTTTTCTCTATTCAATTAAGGATTAAGTTTTTATTGCAAAAGTACTCTAGCGCTGTAAGAGAAATAGTTTACCAATGGTCTAGCAAGCCATTTCTTAGCCGAATGGTTAGGGTGGTGGCCAACAAATAAAAGGGTTGCAGGTGGATTCCTACCATCCAAAAATAGATTTTTCATCTTTATAGTCCTTCTAAAACAGACGATAAATATCAGATCAAAACATATATCGGCAACAACGCTTGTAGCGCAATGGTTACTGTGTCGAATCTCGTCAAGTTTTTTCTCTATTCAATTAAACATTCAGTTTTTATTCCAAGGGTACTCTAGCGGTATAAGAGGAATACTTTACCAATGGTCTAGCAAACCATTTGTTAGCCGAATGGTTAGGGCGGTGGCCAGTAATTTAAAGGGTTGCAGGTTCGATACCTACCATCTAAAAATAGATTTTTCATCTTTATAGTCCTTCTAAAACATACGATAAATATCAGATGAAAACATATATCGGAAACAACGCTTGTAGCGCAATGGTAACCGTGACCGACTGTCACGAAAAGATCCTGGGTTCGAATCTCTCAAGATTTTTCTCTATTCAATTAAAGATTCAGTTTTTATTCCAACAATGCTCTAGCGCTATAAGAGAAATACTTTACCAATGGTCTAGCAAGCCTTCTATTAGCCGAATGGTTAGGGGGGTGGCCAATAATTCAAAGGGTTGCAGGTTCGATTCCTACCTTCTAAAAATAGACTTTTCATCTTTATAGTCCTTCTAAAACAGCCGATAAATATCAGATCAAAACATATATCGGAAACAACGCTTGTAGCGCAACGATTACCGTGACCGACTGTCACGAAAAGGTATTGGGTTCGAATCTCCTCAAGCTGTTTCTCTATTCAATTAAAGATTCACATTTTATTCCAACAATACTCTAGCGCTATAAGAGGAACACTTTACCAATGGTCTAGCAAGCCATTTCTTAGCCGAATGGTAAGGGTGGTGGCCAATAATTCAAAGGGTTGCAGGTTCGATTCCTACCATCTAAAAATAGATTTTTCATCTTTATAGTCCTTCTAAAACAGACGATAAATATCAGATCAAAACATATATCGGCAACAACGCCTGTAGCGCAATGGTTACCGTAACCGACTCTCGCGAAAAGCACCTTGGTTCGAATCTCTTCAAGTTTTTTCTCTATTCAATTAAAGATTCAGTTTTTATTCAAACAGTACTCTAGCGCTATAAGAGAAATATTTTACCAATAATCTAGCAAGCCATTTCTTAGCCGAATGGTTAGGGTGGTGGCCAATAATTCAAAGGGTTGCAGGTTCGATTCCTACCATCTAAAAGTAGATTTTTCATCTTTATAGTCCTTCTAAAACAGACGATAAATATCAGATCAAAACATATATCGGCAACAACGGTTTTAGCGCAATGGTTACCGTGACCGACTGTCACTAAAAGGTCGTGGGTTCGAATCTTTTCAAGTTTTTTCTCTATTCAATTAAAGATTCAGTTTTTATTCCAACAATACTCTAGCGCTATAAGAGAAATACCTTACCAATGGTCTAGCAAGCCATCTATTAGCCGAATGGTTAGGGTGGTGGCCAGTAATTCAAAGGGTTGCAAGTTCGATTCCTACCATATAAAAATAGATTTTTCATCTTTATAGTCCTTCTAAAACAGACGATAAATATCAGATCAAAACATATATCGGCAACAACGCTTGTAGCGCAATGGTTACCATGACCGACTCTCGCGAAAAGGACCTTGGTTCCAATCTCTTCAAGTTTTTTCTCTATTCAATTAAAGATTCAGTTTTTATTCAACAATACTCTAGCGCTATAAGAGAAATATTTTACCAATGGTCTAGAAAGCCATTTCTTAGCCGAATGGTTAGGGTGGTGGCCAATAATTCAAAGGGTTGCAGGTTCGATTCCTACCATCTAAAAGTAGATTTTTTATCTTTATAGTCCTTCTAAAACAGACGATAAATATCAGATCAAAACATATATGGGTAACAACGCTTGTAGCGCAATGGTTACCGACTGTCACGAAAAGGTCCTGGGTTCGAATCTCTTCAAGTTTTTTCTCTATTCAAATAAAGATTCAGTTTTTATTCCAACAATACTCTAGCGCTATAAGAGAAATACTTTACCAATGGTCTAGCAAGCCATGTGTTAGCCGAGTGGTTAGGGTGGTGGCCAATAATTCAAAGGGTTGTTGGTTCGATTCCTACCATCTAAAAATAGATTTTTCATCTTTATAGTCCTTCTAAAACAAACGATAAATATCAGATCAAAACATATATCGGCAAAAACGCTTGTAGCGCAATGGTTACCGTGACCGACTCTTGCGAAAAAGTCCTGGGTTCGAATCTCTTCAAGTTTTTCTCTATTCATTTAAGGATTCAGTTTTTATTCCAACAGTACTCTAGCGCTATAAGAGAAGGAGTTTACCATTGGTCTAGCAAGCCATTTCTTAGCCGAATGGTTAGGGTGGTGGCCAATAAATAAAAGGGTTGCAGGTGGATTCCTACCATCTAAAAATAGATTTTTCATCTTTATAGTCCTTCTAAAACAGACGATAAATATCAGATCAAAACATATATCGGCAACAGCGCTTGTAGTGCAATGGTTACCGTGACCGACTGTCACGAAAAGGTCCTGGGTTCGAATCTCTTCAAGTTTTTTCTCTATTCAATTAAGGATTCAGTTTTTATTCCAACAATACTCTAGCGCTATGAGAGAAATACTTTACCAACGGTCTAGCAAGCCATCTATTAGCCGAATGGTTAGGGTGTTGGCCAGTAATTCAAAGGGTTGCAAGTTCGATTCCTACCATATAAAAATAGATTTTTCATCTTTATAGTCCTTCTAAAGCAGAGGATAAATATCAGATTAAAACAGATATCAGCAACAATGCTTGTAGGGCAATGGTTAACGTGACCGACTCTCGCGAAAAGGTCCTGGGTTCGAATCTCTTCAAGTTTTTCTCTAATCAATTAAGGATTCAGTTTTTATTCCAAAAGTACATTAGCGCTATAAGAGAAATACCTTACCAATGGTCTAGCAAGCCATCTATTAGCCGAATGGTTATGGTGTTGGCCAGTAATTCAAAGGGTTGCAAGTTCGATTCCTACCATATAAAAATAGATTATTCATCTTTATAGTCCTTCTAAAACAGACGATAAATATCAGATCAAAACATATATTGGCAACAACGCTTGTAGCGCAATGGTTACTGTAACCGACTGTCACGAAAAGGTACTGGGTTCGAATCTCTTCAAGTTTTTTCTCTATTCAATTAAAGATTCAGTTTTTATTCCAACAGTACTCTAGCGCTATAAGAGAAATATTTTACCATTTCTTAGCCGAATGGTTAGGGTGGTGGCCAATAATTCAAAGGGTTGCAGGTTCGATTCCTACCATCTAAAAGTAGATATTTCATCTTTATAGTCCTTCTAAAACAGACGATAAATATCAGATCAAAACATATATCGGCAACAACGCTTGTAGCGCAATGGTTACCCTGACCGACTGTCACGAAAAGGTCCTGGGTTCGAATCTCTTCAAGTTTTTTCTCTATTCAAATAAAGCTTCAGTTTTTATTCCAACAATACTCTAGCGCTATAAGAGAAATACTTTACCAATGGTCTAGCAAGCCATCTGTTAGCCGAGTGGTTAGGGTGGTGGCCAGTAATTCAAAGGGTTGTTGTTTCGGTTCCTACCATCTAAAAATAGATTTTTCATCTTTATAGTCCTTCTAAAACAAACGATAAATATCAGATCAAAACATATATCGGCAACAACGCTTGTAGCGCAATGGTTACCGTGACCGACTGTCACGAAAAGGTCCTGGGTTCGAATCTTTTCAAGATTTTTCTCTATTCAATTAAAGATTCAGTTTTTATTCCAACAAAACTCTAGCGCTATAAGAGAAATACCTTACCAATGGTCTAGCAAGCCATCTATTAGCCGAATGGTTAGGGTGTTGGCCTGTAATTCAAAGGGTTGCAAGTTCGATTCCTACCATCTAAAAATAGATTTTTCATCTTTATAGTCCTTCTAAAACAGACGATAAATATCAGATCAAAACATATATCGGCAACAACGCTTGTAGCGCAATGGTTACCGTGACCGACTGTCACGAAAAGGTCCTGGGTTCGAATCTCTTCAAGTTTTTTCTCTATTCAATTAAAGATTCAGTTTTTATTCCAACAGTACTCTAGCGCTATAAGAGAAATATTTTACCAACGGTCTAGAAAGCCATTTCTTAGCCGAAAGGTTAGGGTGGTGGCCAATAATTCAAAGGGTTACAGGTTCGAATCCTACCATCGAAAAATAGATTTTTCATCTTTATAGTCCTTCTAAAACAGACGATAAATATCAGATCAAAACATTATTCGGCAACAACGCTTGTAGCGCAATGGTTACTGTGACCGACTGTCGCGAAAGGGTCCTGTGTCGAATCTCGTCAAGTTTTTTCTCTATTCAATTAAACATTCATTTTTTATTCCAAGGGTACTCTAGCGGTATAAGAGGAATACTTTACCAATGGTCTAGCAAACCATTTGTTAGCCGAATGGTTGGGGCGGTGGCCAGTAATTTAAAGTGTTGCAGGTTCGATTCCTACCATCTAAAAATAGATTTTTCATCTTTATAGTCCTTCTAAAACAGACGATAAATATTAGATGAAAACATATATCGGCAACAACGCTTGTAGCGCAATGGTTACCGTGACCGACTGTCACGAAAAGGTCCTGGGTTCGAATCTCTCAATTTTTTTCTCTATTCAATTAAAGATTCAGTTTTTATTCCAACAATACTCTAGGGCTATAAGAGAAATACTTTACCAATGGTGTAGCAAGCCTTCTATTAGCCGAATGGTTAGGGGGGTGTCCAATAATTCAAAGGGTTGCAGGTTCGATTCCCACCATCTAAAAATAGATTTTTCATCCTTATAGTCCTTCTAAAACAGACGATAAATATCAGATCAAAACATATATCGGCAACCACGCTTGTAGCGCAACGATTACCGTGACCGAATCTCGCGAAAAGGTCCTGGGTTCGAATCTCTTCAAGTTTTTCTCTATTCAATTAAGTATTCAGTTTTTATTCCAACAGTACTCTAGCGCTATAAGAGAAAGAGTTTACCATTGGTCTAGCAAGCCATTTCTTAGCCGAATGGTTAGGGTGGTGGATTCCTACCATCTAAAAATACAGTTTTCATCTTTATAGTCCTTCTAAAACAGACGATAAATATCAGATCAAAACATATATCGGCAACAGCGCTTGTAGCGCAATGGTTACCGTGACCGACTGTCACGAAAATGTCCTGGGTTCGAATCTCCTCTAGTTTTTTCTCTATTCAATTAAGGATTCAGTTTTTATTCCAACAATACTCTAATGCTATGAGAGAAATACTTTACCAATGGTCTAGCAAGCCATCTATTAGCCGAATGGTTAGGGGGGTGTCCAATAATTCAAAGGGTTGCAGGTTCGATTCCCACCATCTAAAAATAGATTTTTCATCCTTATAGTCCTTCTAAAACAGACGATAAATATCAGATCAAAACATATATCGGCAACCACGCTTGTAGCGCAACGATTACCGTGACCGAATCTCGCGAAAAGGTCCTGGGTTCGAATCTCTTCAAGTTTTTCTCTATTCAATTAAAGATTCAGTTTTTATTCCAACAGTACTCTAGCGCTATAAGAGAAAGAGTTTACCATTGGTCTAGCAAGCCATTTCTTAGCCGAATGGTTAGGGTGGTGGATTCCTACCATCTAAAAATACACAGTCGCTGTCCGACAGCGGAGCAGGTAACATCGCCACACCGTGACGACTTGTTTATCTTTCCGACGCGAGAGGCGGCGTTAGTAGAACGGGGCAAATTGCGGGCCTAATTCTACATCAAATTTCTTTGTGTTTTCACGTGCGTACTTTCTACTCGTGAAGTGTTAATATTTAGTGTACTATGGCTGACCCCCCTGATACGGGGCAGCTAATCTACTCCGCAATGCAGACATGTTACCAGCAAGAAGAACAACTTTCTGCTTCTACTTCTCTGCAGCAATCTCTACCGACTCTTCACTGTGAACCAGTCCAAACTTCACTCCGTCCTACGACTTCTGCTACTAGTGAAAATGACGAACGTGCTTCTAAGCGGCAGCGGACTTCAGGAGAATCCGTTGCGCCATTAGACTCCAACATGGATTTTGACTCGAGTGATGGTGTACCAAATGGGAACTTGCCAGTAGACACCTCGAACGTCGGCCCTCTTCAGTCTCCGACGACGAGGCCTTCTACACTATCTCCTCCTTCCACGTCGCGTCCTACAACCACACCTTCTACACCTGGCGTCTCTACACCACGTAGCCATTCCAATCGTTATAGCAGCGCAGATCCCGGACCTTTTTATGTGTTTATTGAAAGTTTGGATAAGAATGTGGGTAAGTTACACCCCATGAGTGTGGGTAAACTGCTATTTCGTCACAACCCGACAATCCGACGTGCAATTGTGCATATTACCTCAGCAGGAAAAAACCGACTGAAAATTGAGGCAGCATCGGCAGAGGCCGCTAATACTATAGTAGAATCACCGGCATTCACTGGAACATCTTTGGAAGTTTACATTCCCAATTTTATTATACACAAACAGGGTGTTATTCGCAACGTGGACACCAGTCTCTCAGAAGAAGAAATTGCTGAGTTTCTAGAGAGTGCCTACCCTGTTATTTCTGTCCAGCGTTTTTCTCGACCCGCTAGCGACCCTGCAGTACGGGTCCCCATTCCTGTGTGTAAGATTACCTTCCGCTCTCAAGTGTTGCCGACTCATGTAGTCATCTTTGGAACGCGATGCCAGGTGGAACCTCGTGATCCTCCAGTTTACATCTGCACTAAGTGTTTACGCTTCGGCCATCGCTCGCATCAGTGTCGGAGTGCGGCTAGATGCGGTAAATGTGCTGGACCCCATCTCTTAGAAGACTGCACCTCTACCTCAGGTCCTTGCTGCATTCACTGTCAGGGAGCTCACCTGGCAACAGACAGAAAATGCCCAGCATACCATCAATACCGGGAGGCACGGGTGGCAGCTTCTCGAGCAGATGCCCCTTGCTCGCCTCAGTCATCTCGTCCAACTTACTCACAGGCCATTAATGGAGCCCTCTCGATGACTGATACACGGTCTTTCCCTCCTCTCCCTGGAGCAATATCTCCTACAAAGTCAGCCAGTACTCTTCCGCCGCCTTCCTACACTCCTCGACCAGCACCTTCACCAGGAATCCAACCGGCCGTTGCCCTCGCCACTCCGACTTCACCTGCTGTTTCGGTACCTCGTATGTCAACTCGACCTCCCCCGGTCCGAGTTCCGCATTTTCCACCAGTTCATTCCACTCTGTATATTCCACAACGAGTACCTGTATCTCCAATAACTCATAATCCTTATCCGCCATCTTGGGCGGGTCCTTCATCGCCGTCTGCTCCCACTAGTTTGCAGCTTGTGGAGCAACTACTACAGCTCATAGTTCCTGTATTATCTGCTTTTTCTCCTTCCTCAACGGCCCCTGTTCAACTTGAACTTCTCCGCGACTTCCTTACCGGCTTATTACAAAGCTCATAAACCAACGATGACAACCCAACATTACAGCATGGCTTCAACCCTGTTGCAATGGAATTGTCGTTCTCTTCGAGCTAATTATGACTCTCTTGTGCAAGAACTCTTTGTACGCCACGTCAGCATCGCCCTGCTGTCTGAAACTTGGTTGACTCCGAATACGTCTCTTCGCATACCTTCTTTCTGCCTCTACTCCAAGGATAGGACGGACGGATGGGGAGGAGTTGCAATTCTGGTACACTCTGCTATTCCACATTACACCATTCAGATAGACCACAGCCAAATACATTCTTTTGAAGCTGTGGCGGTGAGGACTCTGCTTTGTCAACGAGAGGTCACAGTTGTCTCATTGTACTGTTCCCCTAGAATGATCATCACCAGTCGAGAATGGTATCATTTCCTGCGCCAGTTACCAACCCCCATTTTACTCGGCGGAGATTTTAATGCTCATAATACCACATGGGGTTGTGACCTGACAGGCGCTGCTGGCAGAACGCTTTTGGACTTCATCGAGGACTCTGGTTTGGTTCTTCTCAACGATGGGTCTTCCACCCTGCTCACTCGGCCCGGACACCGACCGTCAGCGATTGACTTGACGCTCTGCTCCCCTTCCCTATCTTCTGAACTCCAATGGAGGGTTCTTCCCTTTACAATGGGCTCCGATCATTTCCCGCTGGAGATTTCGACTATTCTTCCGCACGTTTCTGTGGCCCACCGGCCTTCGACCAGATGGAACTTACGGCGTGCCAATTGGGTCAAGTACGAACGTATTCTGGAAGCCACCGTCTCTGAGATTCCCAATGATCGTCCTCCGTTGGTGCGTTACGACACCTTTCTACAGTGTATCAATAGTGCGGCTTTGCTTTCCATCCCAGAGAAACGGCCAGTTCTTACGTCCCGTGGTGTACCATCTCCTTGGTGGAATGCAGAATGCAGTCGTTATGTTGCGAAGAGGAAATTGGCGCTCAGTACCTACCGGCACAACTCTACATGGGACAATTTTCTGGCCTATAAACGGGCCGCAGCTGAGGCCAAACGTTTTTTACGACAGTGCAAAAAGGAGTGCTGGAAGACCTTTTGTGCCAAACTCTCTAACACCACCCCACTTTCTCAGATTTGGGGGTTTATTAACAAATTGAGGAAGAAGGCAGTTCCTACCCGCCCTCTGAGGGATTGGATCGCTGAGTTTGCAGATCACATTGCTCCGCCATCCGTGACATCACCACCAGCACCTACTGGTCTCTCTTCTTCCGGGGACTCGCACCACACTTTGATGTCAGCATTTTCCATGTCTGAACTCCAAAGTGTACTGAAGTCGTCGTCGAATTCAGCTCCGGGTTATGATCAAATATCCTATAGCATGCTCACCCACCTTCCTCCTCGTGCGAAGATGATCCTTTTGGAACTATTCAACGACCTTTGGGCCTCCGGCGTCTTCCCCGAGGGTTGGACTACACAGATCATTGTACCTATCTTGAAGCCGGGGAAGGACCCTAGCTTTGGTACCTCTTATCGCCCGATCGCTTTGTCTTCCTGTATCGCCAAGACCTTTGAACGCTTGCTTAAACAACGACTTGAATGGTGGCTGGAATCCCGAAGATTATTACCCATGTCCCAATATGGTTTCCGCAAAACCCGGAGTACTTTGGATAGTCTCAGCATCCTGACTACTGACATCGAGCGTACCTATTTGGAACAAGGATATCTGACAGCCATCTTTTTGGACATTTCCGGCGCCTACGACAGTGTTTTACTGCCAGTTTTGCTTGGGAAGCTGCAAGCACTAGGTCTTCCTCCTCGGTACTGCTCTGGCATTTATAATCTTCTCCGACATCGCCTCATCTATATCCGTTCTCCTGATAACTCCTTCTTCGGCCCCAGAATAGTAGTTCGAGGATTGCCACAGGGAGCGATTTTGAGTCCTCTTCTTTATGCACTTTATACGTCGGATTTAGACTCCCTATTTAGTCCTCACATTCGCATTCTCCAGTACGCTGATGATATCTGTTTGTACGCTCGGTCCTCTAGTTTTTGGATTACTCGTCTGTGGCTTAGTGATGCAGCCACCGATTTATCAACCTGGGCCTCTGAACACGGATTACATCTTTCACCTTCCAAGTCTACAGTCGTAGTGTTTACTAGGAAACGACGGACATTTCCTGATGGCGTTATCCGCTTGGGACCTTTTACTTTTACCCTTGCATCTTCCGCAAAATTTTTGGGTGTCTATTTGGATAGTCGCCTTTCATGGAGTCGTCACATACAGCATCTCATCTCCAAGATTGGTGCAACTCTTAATGTTCTACGCAGTATCGCTCATTCATGGTGGGGTGGGGATGCTTCCATATTACTTCTGCTATATCGTTCCCTAATTCGGTCGGTGCTGGACTATGGCTGTATCTTCTTTGGCTCTGCTTCCACATCGGTCTTGCGCAAGTTGGATATCGCTCAGTACCGTGCTCTTAGATTTTGCCTGGGTGCTATGCTTTCTACACCGACGAATGCACTTTTGGTTGAGGCCTCCGAACCACCATTGGAGATACGACGACAGCAATTAACCCAGCGCTTTCTATTGCGAGTTTTCTCCGTGGATGCCCACCCAGTATTGCGGACGTTGCAGTATCTTGCTGCTAATTATCTCAACGTGGATTTTCCAGCTGTACGACGATTGCCCTTACTCTTACTGGGTTTTCGGGCTCTATACCACGCTTTTCCCTTAATTTTGAAAAGTCCCTCTCTTCCGGGGTTTCAATATCCATATGACTTACACTTCTTGAATGTTTCGGTGCATTATCTTCCTGATCACATCATTCGGACCCCAGACGTGAACATCACCCTCTCTCATTTCTTGCAGATTACATGGCCAGATTTCACCACGATTTACACCGACGGTTCTAAATCTGCTGATGGAGTAGGTTATGCATACGTCTGTCCTTCTACTAATGCCCTGGCTCGATACCGCCTACCTATGGAGGCTTCCAGCTACACTGCAGAGGTTTTGGCCATTCGTGACGCTTTGCAATATGGTATTTCTCAGGGCTTCCCCAAACTGCTGATCTTAACCGATGCGCAGAGTGTGCTGCAGAGACTCTCATCTCCCCGCTGGACGAGAGCCATGCACCGTTATCTTTACGAGATACTGACGTTGGTGAACAACGCTACAATAGCTGGACATCAAATTCACTTCCTTTGGATCAGAGGGCATGTCGGAATTCGAAACAATGAAGTCGCCGATCGCCTGGCAAAAGAGGGACTCACCCAAGGCACCTTCCAAGGCATCCAACTGCCCTACACGGATTTCTTCCCGGTCCTTCATCGTGACGCCTATTGTCGCTGGAATGAAGTCTGGATTCGTTCGCAGGCCATCAAAGGCAAACACCACGCCGCCGTTCAGACGCATCTATCCACGACCCCTTGGTTCTCCAGCTTCAGGATTGCACGTCGACATCTCACCTCCATCATTAGAATGCGACTTGGACATGGATGTTACCCTGCGCATCTTCACCGACTACGTCTCATCGATTCCCCTGTATGTCCTGATGACCCAGGCGAAACCGCTGACCTCAATCATCTCCTGTTCAGTTGCTCTCGCTACCGAGCCCACCGTTCTTCCTTCCTCCGCCGCCTACTTCAGCAGTCTGTTCCTTTTCCCGCTAGCGTCAACACCATATTACAGTTATGCAACAAACCTGTATACCAAGCTCTCCTACAATTTCTTAAAGACAGTGATCTACACATCTAGTTTCCTCCCAGCCTCTTAAACTTCCTTACATTATTTTTCTTATTTTTCCCTACGATGGCCATATGGGATTTTACCGAAGGCCAAAAAAAAAAAAAAAAAAAAAAAAAAAAAAAAAAAAAAAATCTAAAAATACAGTTTTCATCTTTATAGTCCTTCTAAAACAGACGATAAATATCAGATCAAAACATATATCGGCAACAGCGCTTGTAGCGCAATGGTTACCGTGACCGACTGTCACGAAAATGTCCTGGGTTCGAATCTCCTCAAGTTTTTTCTCTATTCAATTAAGGATTCAGTTTTTATTCCAACAATACTCTAGCGCTATGAGAGAAATACTTTACCAATGGTCTAGCAAGCCATCTATTAGCCGAATTGTTAGGGTGTTGGCCAGTAATTCAAAGGGTTGCAAGTTCGATTCCTACCATATAAAAATAGATTTTTCATCTTTATAGTCCTTCTAAAACAGACGATAAATATCAGATCAAAACATACATCGGCAACAACGCTTGTAGCGCAATGGTTACCGTAACCGACTGTCACGAAAAGGTCCTGGGTTCGAATCTCTTCAAGTTTTTTCTCTATTCAATTAAAGATTCAGTTTTTATTCCAACAGTACTCTAGCGCTATAAGAGAAATATTTTACCAATGGTCTAGAAAGCCATTTCTTAGCCGAATGGTTAGCGTGGTGGCCACTAATTCAAACGGTTGCAGTTTCGATTCCTACCATCTAAAAATCGATTTTTCATCTTTAGAGTCCTTCTAAAACAGACGATAAATATCAGATAAAAACATATACCGGCAACAACCCTTGTAGCGCAATGGTTACCGTAACCGACTGTCACGAAAAGGTCCTGTGTTCGAACCTCTTCAAGTTTTTTCTCTATTCAATTAAGGATTCAGTTTATATTCCAAGGGTACTCTAGCGGTATAAGAGGAATACTTTACCAATGGTCTAGCAAAGCATTTGTTAGCCGAATGGTTAGGGCGGTGGCCAGTAATATAAAGGGTTGCAGGTTCGATTCCTACCATCTAAAAATAGATTTTTCATCTTTATAGTCCTTCTAAAACAGACGATAAATATCAGATCAAAACATATATCGGCAACAACGCTTGTAGCGCAATGGTTACCGTAACCGACAGTCACGAAAAGGTCCTGCGTGCGAATCTCTTCAAGTTTTTTCTCTATTCAATTAAAGATTCAGTTTTTATTCCAACAGTACTCTAGCGCTATAAGAGAAATATTTTACCAATGGTCTAGAAAGCCATTTTTAGCCAAATGGTTAGGGTGGTGGCCAATAATTCAAAGGGTTGCAGGTTCGATTCCTACCATCTAAAAGTAGAATTTTCATCTTTATAGTCCTTCTAAAACAGACGATAATTATCAGATTAAAACATATATCGGCAACAAGCTTGTAGCGCAATGGTTACCGTGACCAACTGTCACGAAAAGGTCCTGGGTTCGAATCTCTTCAAGTTTTTTCTCTATTCAAATAAAGATTCAGTTTTTATTCCAACAATACTCTAGCGCTATAAGAGAAATACTTTACCAATGATCTAGCAAGCCATCTATTAGCCGAATGGTTAGGGTGTTGGCCAGTAATTTAAAGGGTTGTTGGTTCGATTCCTACCATCTAAAAATAGATTTTTCATCTTTATAGTCCTTCTAAAACAGACGATAAATATCAGATCAAAACATATATCGGCAACAACGCTTGTAGCGCAATGGTTACCGTGACCGACTGTCACGAAAAGGTCCTGGGTTCGAAACTCTTCAAGTTTTTTCTCTATTCAATTAAAGATTCAGTTTTTATTCCAACAGTACTCTAGCGCTATAAGAGAAATACTTTACGACTGGTCTAGCAAGCCATCTATTAGCCGAATGGTTAGGGTGGTGGCCAATAATTCAAAGGGTTACAGGTTCGAATCCTACCATCGAAAAATAGATTTTTCATATTTATAGTCCTTCTAAAGCAGAGGATAAATATCAGATTAAAACAGATATCAGCAACAATGCTTGTATCGCAATGGTTACCGTGACCGACTCTCGCGAAAAGGTCCTGGGTTCGAATCTCTTCAAGTTTTTCTCTAATCAATTAAGGATTAAGTTTTTATTGCAAAAGTACTCTAGCGCTGTAAGAGAAATAGTTTACCAATGTTCTAGCAAGCCATTTCTTAGCCGAATGGTTAGGGTGGTGGCCAACAAATAAAAGGGTTGCAGGTGGATTCCTACCATCTAAAAATACATTTTTCATCTTTATAGTCCTTCTAAAACAGACGATAAATATCAGATCAAAACAGTATTCGGCAACAACGCTTGTAGCGCAATGGGTACTGTGACCGACTGTCACGAAGAGGTCCTGGGTTCGAATCCCTTCAAGTTTTTTCTATATTCAATTAAAGATTCAGTTTTTATTCCAGCAATACTCTAGCGCTATAAGAGAAATAATTTACCAATGGTCTAGCAAGCCATCTATTAGCCGAATGGTTAGGGTGGTGGCCAATAATTCAAAGGGTTGCAGGTTCGAATCCTACCATGGAAAAATAGATTTTTCATCTTTATAGTCCTTCTAAAGCAGAGGATAAATATCAGATTAAAACAGATATCAGCAACAATGCTTGTAGCGCAATGGTTACCGTGACCGACTCTCGCGCAAAGGTCCTGGGTACGAATCTCTTCAAGTTTTTCTCTATTCAATTAAGGATTCAGTTTTTATTCCAAAAGTACTCTAGCGCTAAAGGAGAAATAGTTTACCAATGTTCCTGCAAGCCATTTCTTAGCCGAATGGTTAGGCTGGTGGCCAATAAATAAAAGGGTTGCAGGTGGATTCCTACCATCTAAAAATACATTTTTCATCTTTATAGTCCTTCTAAAACAGACGATAAATATCAGATCAAAACATATATCGGCAACAACGCTTTTAGCGCAATGGTTACCGTGACCGACTGTCACGAAAAGGTCCTGGCTTCGAATGTTTTCAAGTTTTTTCTCTATTCAATTAAAGATTCAGTTTTTATTCCAACAATACTCTAGCGCTATAAGAGAAATACTTTACCAATGGTCTAGCAAGCCATCTATTAGCCGAATGGTTAGGGTGTTGGCCAGTAATTCAAAGGGTAGCAAGTTCGATTCCTACCATATAAAAATAGATTTTTCATCTTTATAGTCCTTCTAAAACAGACGATAAATATCAGATCAAAACATACATCGGCAACAACGCTTGTAGCGCAATGGTTACCGTAACCGACTGTCATGAAAAGGTCCTGGGTTCGAATCTCTTCAAGTTTTTTCTCTATTCAATTAAAGATTCAGTTATTATTCCAACAGTACTCTAGCGCTATAAGAGAAATATTTTACCAATGGTCTAGAAAGCCATTTCTTAGCCGAATGGTTAGGGTGGTGGCCAATAATTCAAAGGGTTGCAGGTTCGGTTCCTACCATCTAAAAGTAGACTTTTCATCTTTATAGTCCTTCTAAAACAGACGATAATTATCAGATCAAAACATATATCGGCAACAACGCTTGTAGCGCAATGGTTACCGTGACCGACTGTCACGAAAAGGTCCTGGGTTCGAATCACTTCAAGTTTTTTCTCTATTCAAATAAAGATTCAGTTTTTATTCCAACAATACTCTAGCGCTATAAGAGAAATACTTTACCAATGGTCTAGCAAGCCATCTATTAGCCGAGTGTTTAGGGTGGTGGCCAATAATTCAAAGGGTTGCAGGTTTGATTCCTACCATCTAAAAATATATTTTTCATCTTTATAGTCCTTCTAAAACAGACGATAAATATCAGATCAAAACATACATCGGCAACAACGCCTGTAGCGCAATGGATACCGTGACCGACTGTCACGAAAAGCTCCTGGGTTCGAATCTCTTCTAGTTTTTTCTCTATTCAATTAAACATTCAGTTTTTATTCCAACAATTCTATAGCGCTATAAGAGAAATACTTTACCAATGGTCTGGCAAGCCATCTATTAGCCGAATGGTTAGGGTGGTGGCCAATAATTCAAGGGGTTGCAGGTTCGATTTCTACCATCTAAAAATCGATTTTTCATCTTTAGAGTCCTTCTAAAACAGACGATAAATATCAGATCAAAACATATATCGGCAACAACCCTTGTAGCGCAATGGTTACCGTAACCGACTGTCACGAAAAGGTCCTGTGTTCGAATCTCTTCAAGTTTTTTCTCTATTCAATTAAGGATTCAGTTTTTATTCCAACAATACTCTAGCGCTATAAGAGAAATACTTTACCAATGGTCTAGCAAGCCATCTATTAGCCGAATGGTTAGGGTGGTGGCCAATAATTCAAATTGTTGCAGGTCCGATTCCTACCATCTAAGAATATATTTTTCATCTTTATAGTCCTTCTAAAACAGATGATAAATATCAGATCAAAACATATATCGGCAACAGCGCTTGTAGCGCAATGGTTACCGTGACCGACTGTCACGAAAAGGTCCTGGGTTCGAATCTCTCACGTTTTTTCTCTATTCAATTAAAGATTCAGTTTTTATTCCAACAATACTCTAGCGCTATAAGAGAAATACTTTACCACTGGTCTAGCAAGCCATCTATTAGCCGAATGGTTAGGGTGGTAGCCAATAATTCAAAGGGTTGCAGGTTCGAATCCTACCATCGAAAAATAGATTTTTCATCTTTATAGTCCTTCTAAAGCAGAGGATAAATATCAGATTAAAACAGATATCAGCAACAATGCTTGTATCGCAATGGTTACCGTGACAGACTCTCGCGAAAAGGTCCTGGGTTCGAATCTCTGCAAGTATTTTCTCTATTCAATTAAAGATTCAGTTTTATTCCAACAATACTCTAGCGCTATAAGAGAAATACCTTACCAATGGGCTAGCAAGCCATCTATTAGCCGAATGGTTATGGTGGTGGCCAATAATTCAAAGGGTTGCAGGTTCGATTCTAACCATCTAAAAATAGATTTTTCATCTTTATAGTCCTTCTAAAACAGACGATAAATATCAGATCAAAACATATATCGGCAACAACGCCTGTAGCGCAATGGCTACCGTGACCGACTGTCACGAAAAGGTCCTGGGTTCCAATCTCTTCTAGTTTTTTCTCTATTCAATTAAAGATACAGTTTTTATTCCAACAATACTGTAGCGCTATAAGAGAAATACTTTACCAATGGTCTAGCAAGCCATCTATTAGCCGAATGGTTAGGGTGGTGGCCAATAATTCAATGGGTTGCAGGTTCCATTCCTTCCATCTAAAAATAGATTTTTCATCTTTATAGTCCTTCTAAAACAGACGATACATATCAGATCAAAACATATATCGGCAACAACGCTTGTAGCGCAATGGTTACCGTGACCGACTGTCACGAAAGGGCCTGGGTTCGAATCTCTTCAAGTTTTTTCTCTATTCAATTAAAGATTCAGTTTTTATTCCAACAGTACTCTAGCGCTATAAGAGAAATATTTTACCAATGGTCTAGATAGCCATTTCTTAGCCGAATGGTTCGCGTGGTGGCCAATAATTCAAAGGGTTGCAGGTTCGATTCCTGCCATCTAAAAGTAGATTTTTCATCTTTATAGTCCTTCTAAAACAGACGATAAATATCAGATCAAAACATTATTCGGCAACAACGCTTGTAGCGCAATGGTTACTGTGACCGACTGTCGCGAAAGGGTCCTGTGTCGAATCTCGTCAAGTTTTTTCTCTATTCAATTAAACATTCAGTTTTTATTTCAAGGGTACTCTAGCGCTATAAGAGGAATACTTTACCAATGGTCTAGCAAACCATTTGTTAGCCGAATGGTTAGGGCGGTGGCCAGTAATTTAAAGGGTGCAGGTTCGATTCCTACCATCTAAAAATAGATTTTTCATCTTTATAGTCCTTCTAAAACAGACGATAAATATCAGATCAAAACATATATCGGCAACAACGCTTGTAGCGCAATGGTTACCGTGACCGACTGTCACGAAAAGGTCCTGGGTTCGAATCTCTTCAAGTTTTTTCTCTATTCAATTAAAGATTCAGTTTTTATTCCAACAGTACTCTAGCGCTATAAGAGAAATACTTTACCAATGGTCTAGCAAGCCATCTATTAGCCGAATGGTCAGGGTGGTGGCCAATAATTCAAAGGGTTGCAGGTTCGATTCCTACCATCTAAAAATAGATTTTTCATCTTTATAGTCCTTCTAAAACAGACGATAAATATCAGATCAAAACATACATCGGCAACAACGCTTGTAGCGCAATGGTTACCGTAACCGACTGTCACGAAAAGGTCCTGGGTTCGAATCTCTTCAAGTTTTTTCTCTATTCAATTAAAGATTCAGTTTTTATTCCAACAGTACTCTAGCGCTATAAGAGAAATATTTTACCAATGGTCTAGAAAGCCATTTCTTAGCCGAATGGTTAGCGTGGTGGCCACTAATTCAAACGGTTGCAGTTTCGATTCCTACCATCTAAAAATCGATTTTTCATCTTTAGAGTCCTTCTAAAACAGACGATAAATATCAGATAAAAACATATACCGGCAACAACCCTTGTAGCGCAATGGTTACCGTAACCGACTGTCACGAAAAGGTCCTGTGTTCGAACCTCTTCAAGTTTTTTCTCTATTCAATTAAGGATTCAGTTTATATTCCAAGGGTACTCTAGCGGTATAAGAGGAACACTTTACCAATGGTCTAGCAAAGCATTTGTTAGCCGAATGGTTAGGGCGGTGGCCAGTAATATAAAGGGTTGCAGGTTCGATTCCTACCATCTAAAAATAGATTTTTCATCTTTATAGTCCTTCTAAAACAGACGATAAATATCAGATCAAAACATATATCGGCAACAACGCTTGTAGCGCAATGGTTACCGTAACCGACAGTCACGAAAAGGTCCTGCGTGCGAATCTCTTCAAGTTTTTTCTCTATTCAATTAAAGATTCAGTTTTTATTCCAACAGTACTCTAGCGCTATAAGAGAAATATTTTACCAATGGTCTAGAAAGCCATTTTTAGCCAAATGGTTAGGGTGGTGGCCAATAATTCAAAGGGTTGCAGGTTCGATTCCTACCATCTAAAAGTAGAATTTTCATCTTTATAGTCCTTCTAAAACAGACGATAATTATCAGATTAAAACATATATCGGCAACAAGCTTGTAGCGCAATGGTTACCGTGACCAACTGTCACGAAAAGGTCCTGGGTTCGAATCTCTTCAAGTTTTTTCTCTATTCAAATAAAGATTCAGTTTTTATTCCAACAATACTCTAGCGCTATAAGAGAAATACTTTACCATTGGTCTAGCAAGCCATCTGTCAGCCGAGTGTTTAGGGTGGTGGCCAGTAATTTAAAGGGTTGTTGGTTCGATTCCTACCATCTAAAAATAGATTTTTCATCTTTATAGTCCTTCTAAAACAGACGATAATTATCAGATCAAAACATATATCGGCAACAACGCTTGTAGCGCAATGGTTACCGTGACCGACTCTCACGAAAAGGTCCTGGGTTCGAATCTTTTCAAGTTTTTTCTCTATTCAATTAAAGATTCAGTTTTTATTCCAACAAAACTCTAGCGCTATAAGAGAAATACCTTACCAATGATCTAGCAAGCCATCTATTAGCCGAATGGTTAGGGTGTTGGCCAGTAATTCTAAGGGTTGTAAGTTCGATTCCTACCATCTAAAAATAGATTTTTCCTCTTTATAGTCCTTCTAAAACAGACGATAAATATCAGATCAAAACATATATCGGCAACAACGCTTGTAGCGCAATGGTTACCGTGACCGACTGTCACGAAAAGGTCCTGGGTTCGAATCTCTTCAAGTTTTTTCTCTATTCAATTAAAGATTCAGTTTTTATTCCAACAATACTCTAGCGCTATAAGAGAAATACTTTACGACTGGTCTAGCAAGCCATCTATTAGCCGAATGGTTAGGGTGGTGGCCAATAATTCAAAGGGTTACAGGTTCGAATCCTACCATCGAAAAATAGATTTTTCATATTTATAGTCCTTCTAAAGCAGAGGATAAATATCAGATTAAAACAGATATCAGCAACAATGCTTGTATCGCAATGGTTACCGTGACCGACTCTCGCGAAAAGGTCCTGGGTTCGAATCTCTTCAAGTTTTTCTCTAATCAATTAAGGATTAAGTTTTTATTGCAAAAGTACTCTAGCGCTGTAAGAGAAATAGTTTACCAATGTACTAGCAAGCCATTTCTTAGCCGAATGGTTAGGGTGGTGGCCAACAAATAAAAGGGTTGCAGGTGGATTCCTACCATCTAAAAATACATTTTTCATCTTTATAGTCCTTCTAAAACAGACGATAAATATCAGATCAAAACATTATTCGGCAACAACGCTTGTAGCGCAATGGGTACTGTGACCGACTGTCACGAAGAGGTCCTGGGTTCGAATCCCTTCAAGTTTTTTCTATATTCAATTAAAGATTCAGTTTTTATTCCAGCAATACTCTAGCGCTATAAGAGAAATACTTTACCAATGGTCTAGCAAGCCATCTATTAGCCGAATGGTTAGGGTGGTGACCAATAATTCAAAGGGTTGCAGGTTCGAATCCTACCATGGAAAAATAGATTTTTCATCTTTATAGTCCTTCTAAAGCAGAGGATAAATATCAGATTAAAACAGATATCAGCAACAATGCTTGTAGCGCAATGGTTACCGTGACCGACTCTCGCGCAAAGGTCCTGGGTACGAATCTCTTCAAGTTTTTCTCTATTCAATTAAGGATTCAGTTTTTATTCCAAAAGTACTCTAGCGCTAAAGGAGAAATAGTTTACCAATGTTCCTGCAAGCCATTTCTTAGCCGAATGGTTAGGCTGGTGGCCAATAAATAAAAGGGTTGCAGGTGGATTCCTACCATCTAAAAATACATTTTTCATCTTTATAGTCCTTCTAAAACAGACGATAAATATCAGATCAAAACATATATCGGCAACAACGCTTTTAGCGCAATGGTTACCGTGACCGACTGTCACGAAAAGGTCCTGGCTTCGAATGTTTTCAAGTTTTTTCTCTATTCAATTAAAGATTCAGTTTTTATTCCAACAATACTCTAGCGCTATAAGAGAAATACTTTACCAATGGTCTAGCAAGCCATCTATTAGCCGAATGGTTAGGGTGTTGGCCAGTAATTCAAAGGGTAGCAAGTTCGATTCCTACCATATAAAAATAGATTTTTCATCTTTATAGTCCTTCTAAAACAGACGATAAATATCAGATCAAAACATACATCGGCAACAACGCTTGTAGCGCAATGGTTACCGTAACCGACTGTCATGAAAAGGTCCTGGGTTCGAATCTCTTCAAGTTTTTTCTCTATTCAATTAAAGATTCAGTTATTATTCCAACAGTACTCTAGCGCTATAAGAGAAATATTTTACCAATGGTCTAGAAAGCCATTTCTTAGCCGAATGGTTAGGGTGGTGGCCAATAATTCAAAGGGTTGCAGGTTCGGTTCCTACCATCTAAAAGTAGACTTTTCATCTTTATAGTCCTTCTAAAACAGACGATAATTATCAGATCAAAACATATATCGGCAACAACGCTTGTAGCGCAATGGTTACCGTGACCGACTGTCACGAAAAGGTCCTGGGTTCGAATCACTTCAAGTTTTTTCTCTATTCAAATAAAGATTCAGTTTTTATTCCAACAATACTCTAGCGCTATAAGAGAAATACTTTACCAATGGTCTAGCAAGCCATCTATTAGCCGAGTGTTTAGGGTGGTGGCCAATAATTCAAAGGGTTGCAGGTTTGATTCCTACCATCTAAAAATATATTTTTCATCTTTATAGTCCTTCTAAAACAGACGATAAATATCAGATCAAAACATACATCGGCAACAACGCCTGTAGCGCAATGGATACCGTGACCGACTGTCACGAAAAGCTCCTGGGTTCGAATCTCTTCTAGTTTTTTCTCTATTCAATTAAACATTCAGTTTTTATTCCAACAATTCTATAGCGCTATAAGAGAAATACTTTACCAATGGTCTGGCAAGCCATCTATTAGCCGAATGGTTAGGGTGGTGGCCAATAATTCAAGGGGTTGCAGGTTCGATTTCTACCATCTAAAAATCGATTTTTCATCTTTAGAGTCCTTCTAAAACAGACGATAAATATCAGATCAAAACATATATCGGCAACAACCCTTGTAGCGCAATGGTTACCGTAACCGACTGTCACGAAAAGGTCCTGTGTTCGAATCTCTTCAAGTTTTTTCTCTATTCAATTAAGGATTCAGTTTTTATTCCAACAATACTCTAGCGCTATAAGAGAAATACTTTACCAATGGTCTAGCAAGCCATCTATTAGCCGAATGGTTAGGGTGGTGGCCAATAATTCAAATTGTTGCAGGTCCGATTCCTACCATCTAAGAATATATTTTTCATCTTTATAGTCCTTCTAAAACAGATGATAAATATCAGATCAAAACATATATCGGCAACAGCGCTTGTAGCGCAATGGTTACCGTGACCGACTGTCACGAAAAGGTCCTGGGTTCGAATCTCTCACGTTTTTTCTCTATTCAATTAAAGATTCAGTTTTTATTCCAACAATACTCTAGCGCTATAAGAGAAATACTTTACCACTGGTCTAGCAAGCCATCTATTAGCCGAATGGTTAGGGTGGTAGCCAATAATTCAAAGGGTTGCAGGTTCGAATCCTACCATCGAAAAATAGATTTTTCATCTTTATAGTCCTTCTAAAGCAGAGGATAAATATCAGATTAAAACAGATATCAGCAACAACGCTTGTAGCGCAATGGTTACCGTGACCGACTGTCACGAAAGGGCCTGGGTTCGAATCTCTTCAAGTTTTTTCTCTATTCAATTAAAGATTCAGTTTTTATTCCAACAGTACTCTAGCGCTATAAGAGAAATATTTTACCAATGGTCTAGATAGCCATTTCTTAGCCGAATGGTTCGCGTGGTGGCCAATAATTCAAAGGGTTGCAGGTTCGATTCCTGCCATCTAAAAGTAGATTTTTCATCTTTATAGTCCTTCTAAAACAGACGATAAATATCAGATCAAAACATTATTCGGCAACAACGCTTGTAGCGCAATGGTTACTGTGACCGACTGTCGCGAAAGGGTCCTGTGTCGAATCTCGTCAAGTTTTTTCTCTATTCAATTAAACATTCAGTTTTTATTTCAAGGGTACTCTAGCGCTATAAGAGGAATACTTTACCAATGGTCTAGCAAACCATTTGTTAGCCGAATGGTTAGGGCGGTGGCCAGTAATTTAAAGGGTGCAGGTTCGATTCCTACCATCTAAAAATAGATTTTTCATCTTTATAGTCCTTCTAAAACAGACGATAAATATCAGATCAAAACATATATCGGCAACAACGCTTGTAGCGCAATGGTTACCGTGACCGACTCTCACGAAAAGGTCCTGGGTTCGAATCTCTTCAAGTTTTTTCTCTATTCAATTAAAGATTCAGTTTTTATTCCAACAGTACTCTAGCGCTATAAGAGAAATACTTTACCAATGGTCTAGCAAGCCATCTATTAGCCGAATGGTCAGGGTGGTGGCCAATAATTCAAAGGGTTGCAGGTTCGATTCCTACCATCTAAAAATAGATTTTTCATCTTTATAGTCCTTCTAAAACAGACGATAAATATCAGATCAAAACATACATCGGCAACAACGCTTGTAGCGCAATGGTTACCGTAACCGACTGTCACGAAAAGGTCCTGGGTTCGAATCTCTTCAAGTTTTTTCTCTATTCAATTAAAGATTCAGTTTTTATTCCAACAGTACTCTAGCGCTATAAGAGAAATATTTTACCAATGGTCTAGAAAGCCATTTCTTAGCCGAATGGTTAGCGTGGTGGCCACTAATTCAAACGGTTGCAGTTTCGATTCCTACCATCTAAAAATCGATTTTTCATCTTTAGAGTCCTTCTAAAACAGACGATAAATATCAGATAAAAACATATACCGGCAACAACCCTTGTAGCGCAATGGTTACCGTAACCGACTGTCACGAAAAGGTCCTGTGTTCGAACCTCTTCAAGTTTTTTCTCTATTCAATTAAGGATTCAGTTTATATTCCAAGGGTACTCTAGCGGTATAAGAGGAATACTTTACCAATGGTCTAGCAAAGCATTTGTTAGCCGAATGGTTAGGGCGGTGGCCAGTAATATAAAGGGTTGCAGGTTCGATTCCTACCATCTAAAAATAGATTTTTCATCTTTATAGTCCTTCTAAAACAGACGATAAATATCAGATCAAAACATATATCGGCAACAACGCTTGTAGCGCAATGGTTACCGTAACCGACAGTCACGAAAAGGTCCTGCGTGCGAATCTCTTCAAGTTTTTTCTCTATTCAATTAAAGATTCAGTTTTTATTCCAACAGTACTCTAGCGCTATAAGAGAAATATTTTACCAATGGTCTAGAAAGCCATTTTTAGCCAAATGGTTAGAGTGGTGGCCAATAATTCAAAGGGTTGCAGGTTCGATTCCTACCATCTAAAAGTAGAATTTTCATCTTTATAGTCCTTCTAAAACAGACGATAATTATCAGATTAAAACATATATCGGCAACAAGCTTGTAGCGCAATGGTTACCGTGACCAACTGTCACGAAAAGGTCCTGGGTTCGAATCTCTTCAAGTTTTTTCTCTATTCAAATAAAGATTCAGTTTTTATTCCAACAATACTCTAGCGCTATAAGAGAAATACTTTACCATTGGTCTAGCAAGCCATCTGTCAGCCGAGTGTTTAGGGTGGTGGCCAGTAATTTAAAGGGTTGTTGGTTCGATTCCTACCATCTAAAAATAGATTTTTCATCTTTATAGTCCTTCTAAAACAGACGATAATTATCAGATCAAAACATATATCGGCAACAACGCTTGTAGCGCAATGGTTACCGTGACCGGCTGTCACGAAAAGGTCCTGGGTTCGAATCTTTTCAAGTTTTTTCTCTATTCAATTAAAGATTCAGTTTTTATTCCAACAAAACTCTAGCGCTATAAGAGAAATACCTTACCAATGATCTAGCAAGCCATCTATTAGCCGAATGGTTAGGGTGTTGGCCAGTAATTCTAAGGGTTGTAAGTTCGATTCCTACCATCTAAAAATAGATTTTTCCTCTTTATAGTCCTTCTAAAACAGACGATAAATATCAGATCAAAACATATATCGGCAACAACGCTTGTAGCGCAATGGTTACCGTGACCGACTGTCACGAAAAGGTCCTGGGTTCGAATCTCTTCAAGTTTTTTCTCTATTCAATTAAAGATTCAGTTTTTATTCCAACAATACTCTAGCGCTATAAGAGAAATACTTTACGACTGGTCTAGCAAGCCATCTATTAGCCGAATGGTTAGGGTGGTGGCCAATAATTCAAAGGGTTGCAGGTTCGAATCCTACCATCGAAAAATAGATTTTTCATCTTTATAGTCCTTCTAAAGCAGAGGATAAATATCAGATTAAAACAGATATCAGCAACAACGCTTGTAGCGCAATGGTTACCGTGACCGACTGTCACGAAAGGGCCTGGGTTCGAATCTCTTCAAGTTTTTTCTCTATTCAATTAAAGATTCAGTTTTTATTCCAACAGTACTCTAGCGCTATAAGAGAAATATTTTACCAATGGTCTAGATAGCCATTTCTTAGCCGAATGGTTCGCGTGGTGGCCAATAATTCAAAGGGTTGCAGGTTCGATTCCTGCCATCTAAAAGTAGATTTTTCATCTTTATAGTCCTTCTAAAACAGACGATAAATATCAGATCAAAACATTATTCGGCAACAACGCTTGTAGCGCAATGGTTACTGTGACCGACTGTCGCGAAAGGGTCCTGTGTCGAATCTCGTCAAGTTTTTTCTCTATTCAATTAAACATTCAGTTTTTATTTCAAGGGTACTCTAGCGCTATAAGAGGAATACTTTACCAATGGTCTAGCAAACCATTTGTTAGCCGAATGGTTAGGGCGGTGGCCAGTAATTTAAAGGGTGCAGGTTCGATTCCTACCATCTAAAAATAGATTTTTCATCTTTATAGTCCTTCTAAAACAGACGATAAATATCAGATCAAAACATATATCGGCAACAACGCTTGTAGCGCAATGGTTACCGTGACCGACTCTCACGAAAAGGTCCTGGGTTCGAATCTCTTCAAGTTTTTTCTCTATTCAATTAAAGATTCAGTTTTTATTCCAACAGTACTCTAGCGCTATAAGAGAAATACTTTACCAATGGTCTAGCAAGCCATCTATTAGCCGAATGGTCAGGGTGGTGGCCAATAATTCAAAGGGTTGCAGGTTCGATTCCTACCATCTAAAAATAGATTTTTCATCTTTATAGTCCTTCTAAAACAGACGATAAATATCAGATCAAAACATACATCGGCAACAACGCTTGTAGCGCAATGGTTACCGTAACCGACTGTCACGAAAAGGTCCTGGGTTCGAATCTCTTCAAGTTTTTTCTCTATTCAATTAAAGATTCAGTTTTTATTCCAACAGTACTCTAGCGCTATAAGAGAAATATTTTACCAATGGTCTAGAAAGCCATTTCTTAGCCGAATGGTTAGCGTGGTGGCCACTAATTCAAACGGTTGCAGTTTCGATTCCTACCATCTAAAAATCGATTTTTCATCTTTAGAGTCCTTCTAAAACAGACGATAAATATCAGATAAAAACATATACCGGCAACAACCCTTGTAGCGCAATGGTTACCGTAACCGACTGTCACGAAAAGGTCCTGTGTTCGAACCTCTTCAAGTTTTTTCTCTATTCAATTAAGGATTCAGTTTATATTCCAAGGGTACTCTAGCGGTATAAGAGGAATACTTTACCAATGGTCTAGCAAAGCATTTGTTAGCCGAATGGTTAGGGCGGTGGCCAGTAATATAAAGGGTTGCAGGTTCGATTCCTACCATCTAAAAATAGATTTTTCATCTTTATAGTCCTTCTAAAACAGACGATAAATATCAGATCAAAACATATATCGGCAACAACGCTTGTAGCGCAATGGTTACCGTAACCGACAGTCACGAAAAGGTCCTGCGTGCGAATCTCTTCAAGTTTTTTCTCTATTCAATTAAAGATTCAGTTTTTATTCCAACAGTACTCTAGCGCTATAAGAGAAATATTTTACCAATGGTCTAGAAAGCCATTTTTAGCCAAATGGTTAGAGTGGTGGCCAATAATTCAAAGGGTTGCAGGTTCGATTCCTACCATCTAAAAGTAGAATTTTCATCTTTATAGTCCTTCTAAAACAGACGATAATTATCAGATTAAAACATATATCGGCAACAAGCTTGTAGCGCAATGGTTACCGTGACCAACTGTCACGAAAAGGTCCTGGGTTCGAATCTCTTCAAGTTTTTTCTCTATTCAAATAAAGATTCAGTTTTTATTCCAACAATACTCTAGCGCTATAAGAGAAATACTTTACCATTGGTCTAGCAAGCCATCTGTCAGCCGAGTGTTTAGGGTGGTGGCCAGTAATTTAAAGGGTTGTTGGTTCGATTCCTACCATCTAAAAATAGATTTTTCATCTTTATAGTCCTTCTAAAACAGACGATAATTATCAGATCAAAACATATATCGGCAACAACGCTTGTAGCGCAATGGTTACCGTGACCGGCTGTCACGAAAAGGTCCTGGGTTCGAATCTTTTCAAGTTTTTTCTCTATTCAATTAAAGATTCAGTTTTTATTCCAACAAAACTCTAGCGCTATAAGAGAAATACCTTACCAATGATCTAGCAAGCCATCTATTAGCCGAATGGTTAGGGTGTTGGCCAGTAATTCTAAGGGTTGTAAGTTCGATTCCTACCATCTAAAAATAGATTTTTCCTCTTTATAGTCCTTCTAAAACAGACGATAAATATCAGATCAAAACATATATCGGCAACAACGCTTGTAGCGCAATGGTTACCGTGACCGACTGTCACGAAAAGGTCCTGGGTTCGAATCTCTTCAAGTTTTTTCTCTATTCAATTAAAGATTCAGTTTTTATTCCAACAATACTCTAGCGCTATAAGAGAAATACTTTACGACTGGTCTAGCAAGCCATCTATTAGCCGAATGGTTAGGGTGGTGGCCAATAATTCAAAGGGTTACAGGTTCGAATCCTACCATCGAAAAATAGATTTTTCATATTTATAGTCCTTCTAAAGCAGAGGATAAATATCAGATTAAAACAGATATCAGCAACAATGCTTGTATCGCAATGGTTACCGTGACCGACTCTCGCGAAAAGGTCCTGGGTTCGAATCTCTTCAAGTTTTTCTCTAATCAATTAAGGATTAAGTTTTTATTGCAAAAGTACTCTAGCGCTGTAAGAGAAATAGTTTACCAATGTTCTAGCAAGCCATTTCTTAGCCGAATGGTTAGGGTGGTGGCCAACAAATAAAAGGGTTGCAGGTGGATTCCTACCATCTAAAAATACATTTTTCATCTTTATAGTCCTTCTAAAACAGACGATAAATATCAGATCAAAACATTATTCGGCAACAACGCTTGTAGCGCAATGGGTACTGTGACCGACTGTCACGAAGAGGTCCTGGGTTCGAATCCCTTCAAGTTTTTTCTATATTCAATTAAAGATTCAGTTTTTATTCCAGCAATACTCTAGCGCTATAAGAGAAATACTTTACCAATGGTCTAGCAAGCCATCTATTAGCCGAATGGTTAGGGTGGTGGCCAATAATTCAAAGGGTTGCAGGTTCGAATCCTACCATGGAAAAATAGATTTTTCATCTTTATAGTCCTTCTAAAACAGAGGATAAATATCAGATTAAAACAGATATCAGCAACAATGCTTGTAGCGCAATGGTTACCGTGACCGACTCTCGCGCAAAGGTCCTGGGTACGAATCTCTTCAAGTTTTTCTCTATTCAATTAAGGATTCAGTTTTTATTCCAAAAGTACTCTAGCGCTAAAGGAGAAATAGTTTACCAATGTTCCTGCAAGCCATTTCTTAGCCGAATGGTTAGGCTGGTGGCCAATAAATAAAAGGGTTGCAGGTGGATTCCTACCATCTAAAAATACATTTTTCATCTTTATAGTCCTTCTAAAACAGACGATAAATATCAGATCAAAACATATATCGGCAACAACGCTTTTAGCGCAATGGTTACCGTGACCGACTGTCACGAAAAGGTCCTGGCTTCGAATGTTTTCAAGTTTTTTCTCTATTCAATTAAAGATTCAGTTTTTATTCCAACAATACTCTAGCGCTATAAGAGAAATACTTTACCAATGGTCTAGCAAGCCATCTATTAGCCGAATGGTTAGGGTGTTGGCCAGTAATTCAAAGGGTAGCAAGTTCGATTCCTACCATATAAAAATAGATTTTTCATCTTTATAGTCCTTCTAAAACAGACGATAAATATCAGATCAAAACATACATCGGCAACAACGCTTGTAGCGCAATGGTTACCGTAACCGACTGTCATGAAAAGGTCCTGGGTTCGAATCTCTTCAAGTTTTTTCTCTATTCAATTAAAGATTCAGTTATTATTCCAACAGTACTCTAGCGCTATAAGAGAAATATTTTACCAATGGTCTAGAAAGCCATTTCTTAGCCGAATGGTTAGGGTGGTGGCCAATAATTCAAAGGGTTGCAGGTTCGGTTCCTACCATCTAAAAGTAGACTTTTCATCTTTATAGTCCTTCTAAAACAGACGATAATTATCAGATCAAAACATATATCGGCAACAACGCTTGTAGCGCAATGGTTACCGTGACCGACTGTCACGAAAAGGTCCTGGGTTCGAATCACTTCAAGTTTTTTCTCTATTCAAATAAAGATTCAGTTTTTATTCCAACAATACTCTAGCGCTATAAGAGAAATACTTTACCAATGGTCTAGCAAGCCATCTATTAGCCGAGTGTTTAGGGTGGTGGCCAATAATTCAAAGGGTTGCAGGTTTGATTCCTACCATCTAAAAATATATTTTTCATCTTTATAGTCCTTCTAAAACAGACGATAAATATCAGATCAAAACATACATCGGCAACAACGCCTGTAGCGCAATGGATACCGTGACCGACTGTCACGAAAAGCTCCTGGGTTCGAATCTCTTCTAGTTTTTTCTCTATTCAATTAAACATTCAGTTTTTATTCCAACAATTCTATAGCGCTATAAGAGAAATACTTTACCAATGGTCTGGCAAGCCATCTATTAGCCGAATGGTTAGGGTGGTGGCCAATAATTCAAGGGGTTGCAGGTTCGATTTCTACCATCTAAAAATCGATTTTTCATCTTTAGAGTCCTTCTAAAACAGACGATAAATATCAGATCAAAACATATATCGGCAACAACCCTTGTAGCGCAATGGTTACCGTAACCGACTGTCACGAAAAGGTCCTGTGTTCGAATCTCTTCAAGTTTTTTCTCTATTCAATTAAGGATTCAGTTTTTATTCCAACAATACTCTAGCGCTATAAGAGAAATACTTTACCAATGGTCTAGCAAGCCATCTATTAGCCGAATGGTTAGGGTGGTGGCCAATAATTCAAATTGTTGCAGGTCCGATTCCTACCATCTAAGAATATATTTTTCATCTTTATAGTCCTTCTAAAACAGATGATAAATATCAGATCAAAACATATATCGGCAACAGCGCTTGTAGCGCAATGGTTACCGTGACCGACTGTCACGAAAAGGTCCTGGGTTCGAATCTCTCACGTTTTTTCTCTATTCAATTAAAGATTCAGTTTTTATTCCAACAATACTCTAGCGCTATAAGAGAAATACTTTACCACTGGTCTAGCAAGCCATCTATTAGCCGAATGGTTAGGGTGGTAGCCAATAATTCAAAGGGTTGCAGGTTCGAATCCTACCATCGAAAAATAGATTTTTCATCTTTATAGTCCTTCTAAAGCAGAGGATAAATATCAGATTAAAACAGATATCAGCAACAATGCTTGTATCGCAATGGTTACCGTGACAGACTCTCGCGAAAAGGTCCTGGGTTCGAATCTCTGCAAGTATTTTCTCTATTCAATTAAAGATTCAGTTTTATTCCAACAATACTCTAGCGCTATAAGAGAAATACCTTACCAATGGGCTAGCAAGCCATCTATTAGCCGAATGGTTATGGTGGTGGCCAATAATTCAAAGGGTTGCAGGTTCGATTCTAACCATCTAAAAATAGATTTTTCATCTTTATAGTCCTTCTAAAACAGACGATAAATATCAGATCAAAACATATATCGGCAACAACGCCTGTAGCGCAATGGCTACCGTGACCGACTGTCACGAAAAGGTCCTGGGTTCCAATCTCTTCTAGTTTTTTCTCTATTCAATTAAAGATACAGTTTTTATTCCAACAATACTGTAGCGCTATAAGAGAAATACTTTACCAATGGTCTAGCAAGCCATCTATTAGCCGAATGGTTAGGGTGGTGGCCAATAATTCAATGGGTTGCAGGTTCCATTCCTTCCATCTAAAAATAGATTTTTCATCTTTATAGTCCTTCTAAAACAGACGATACATATCAGATCAAAACATATATCGGCAACAACGCTTGTAGCGCAATGGTTACCGTGACCGACTGTCACGAAAGGGCCTGGGTTCGAATCTCTTCAAGTTTTTTCTCTATTCAATTAAAGATTCAGTTTTTATTCCAACAGTACTCTAGCGCTATAAGAGAAATATTTTACCAATGGTCTAGATAGCCATTTCTTAGCCGAATGGTTCGCGTGGTGGCCAATAATTCAAAGGGTTGCAGGTTCGATTCCTGCCATCTAAAAGTAGATTTTTCATCTTTATAGTCCTTCTAAAACAGACGATAAATATCAGATCAAAACATTATTCGGCAACAACGCTTGTAGCGCAATGGTTACTGTGACCGACTGTCGCGAAAGGGTCCTGTGTCGAATCTCGTCAAGTTTTTTCTCTATTCAATTAAACATTCAGTTTTTATTTCAAGGGTACTCTAGCGCTATAAGAGGAATACTTTACCAATGGTCTAGCAAACCATTTGTTAGCCGAATGGTTAGGGCGGTGGCCAGTAATTTAAAGGGTGCAGGTTCGATTCCTACCATCTAAAAATAGATTTTTCATCTTTATAGTCCTTCTAAAACAGACGATAAATATCAGATCAAAACATATATCGGCAACAACGCTTGTAGCGCAATGGTTACCGTGACCGACTGTCACGAAAAGGTCCTGGGTTCGAATCTCTTCAAGTTTTTTCTCTATTCAATTAAAGATTCAGTTTTTATTCCAACAGTACTCTAGCGCTATAAGAGAAATACTTTACCAATGGTCTAGCAAGCCATCTATTAGCCGAATGGTCAGGGTGGTGGCCAATAATTCAAAGGGTTGCAGGTTCGATTCCCACCATCTAAAAATAGATTTTTCATCTTTATAGTCCTTCTAAAACAGACGATAAATATCAGATCAAAACATATATCGGCAACAACGCTTGTAGCGCAATGGTTACACTGACCGACTGTCACGAAAAGGTCCTGGGTTCGAATCTCTGCAAGTATTTTCTCTATTCAATTAAAGATTCAGTTTTTATTCCAACAATACTCTAGCGCTATAAGAGAAATACTTTACCAATGGTCTAGCAAGCCATCTCTTAGCCGAATGGTTATGGTGGTGGCCAATAATTCAAAGGGTTGCAGGTTCGATTCCCACCATCTAAAAATAGATTTTTCAGCTTTATAGTCCTTCTAAAACAGACGATAAATATCAGATCAAAACATATATCTGCAACAACGCTTATAGCGCAATGTTTACCGTGACCGACTGTCACGAAGAGGTCCTGGGTTCGAATCACTTCAAGTTTTTTCTCTATTCAATTAAAGATTCAGTTTTTATTCCAAGAATACTCTAGAGCTATAACAGAAATACTTTACCAATGGTCTAGGGAGCCATCTATTAGCCGAGTGGTTAGGGTGGTGGCCAATAATTCAAAGGGTTGCAAGTTCGGTTGCTACCATTTAAAAATTGATTTTTCATCTTTATAGTCCTTCGAAAACAGACGATAAATATCAGATCAAAACATATATCGGCAACAACGCTTGTAGCGCAATGGTTACCGTGACCGACTCTCGCGAAAAGGACCTTGGTTCAAACCTCTTCAAGTTTTTTCTCTATTCAATTAAAGATTCAGTTTATATTCAAACAGTACTCTAGCGCTATAAGAGAAATATTTTACCAATAGTCTAGCAAGCAATTTCATAGCCGAATGGTTAGGGTGGTGGCCAATAATTCAAAGGGTTGCAGGTTCGATTCCTACCATCTAAAAGTAGATTCTTCATCCTTATAGTCCTTCTAAAACAGACGATAAATATCAGATCAAAACATATACCGGCAACAACGCTTGTAGCGCAATGGTTACCGTGATCGACTGTCACGATAAGGCCCTGGGTTCGAATCTCTTCAAGTTTTTTCTCTATTCAAATAATGATTCAGATTTTATTCCAACAATACTCTAGCGCTATAAGAGAAATACTTTACCAATGGTCTAACAGGGCATCTGTTAGCCGAGTGGTTAGGGTGGTGGCCAATAATTCAAAGTGTTGCAGGTTCGATTCCCACCATCTAAAAATAGACTTTTCATCTTTAGAGTCCTCCTAAAACAAACGATAAATATCAGATCAAAACATATATCGGCAACAACCCTTGTAGCGCAATGGTTACCGTAACCGACTGTAACGAAAAGGTCCTGGGTTCGAATCTCTACAAGTTTTTTCTCTATTCAATTAAGGATTCAGTTTTTATTCCAACAATACTCTAGCGCTATAAGAGAAATACTTTAACAATGGTCTAGCAAGCCATCTATTAGCCGAATGGTTAGGGTGGTGGCTAATAAGTCAAATTGTTGCAGGTTCGAATCCTACCATCTAAAAATAGACTTTTCATCTTTATAGTCCTTCTAAAACAGACGATAAATATCAGATCAAAACATATATCGGCAACAACGCTTGTAGCGCAATGGTTACCGTGACCGACTGTCACGAAAAGGTCCTGGGTTCGAATCTCTTCAAGTTTTTTTTCTATTCAATTAAAGATTCAGTTTTTATTCCAAAAATACTCTAGCGCTATAAGAGAAATACTTTACCAATGGTCTAGCAAGCCATCTATTAGCCGAATGGTTAGGGTGGTGGCCAATAATTCAAAGGGTTGCAGGTTCGAATCCTACCATCGAAAAATAGATTTTTCATCTTTATAGTCCTTCTAAAGCAGAGGATAAATATCAGATTAAAACAGATATCAACAGCAATGCTTGTATCGCAATGTTTGTAGTGACCCGCTCCTGCGAAAAGGTCCTGGGTTCGAATCTCTTCAAGTTTTTCTCTATTCAATTAAGGATTAAGTTTTTATTGCAAAAGTACTCTAGCGCTGTAAGAGAAATAGTTTACCAATGGTCTAGCAAGCCATTTCTTAGCCGAATGGTTAGGGTGGTGGCCAACAAATAAAAGGGTTGCAGGTGGATTCCTACCATCCAAAAATAGATTTTTCATCTTTATAGTCCTTCTAAAACAGACGATAAATATCAGATCAAAACATATATCGGCAACAACGCTTGTAGCGCAATGGTTACTGTGTCGAATCTCGTCAAGTTTTTTCTCTATTCAATTAAACATTCAGTTTTTATTCCAAGGGTACTCTAGCGGTATAAGAGGAATACTTTACCAATGGTCTAGCAAACCATTTGTTAGCCGAATGGTTAGGGCGGTGGCCAGTAATTTAAAGGGTTGCAGGTTCGATACCTACCATCTAAAAATAGATTTTTCATCTTTATAGTCCTTCTAAAACATACGATAAATATCAGATGAAAACATATATCGGAAACAACCCTTGTAGCGCAATGGTAACCGTGACCGACTGTCACGAAAAGATCCTGGGTTCGAATCTCTCAAGATTTTTCTCTATTCAATTAAAGATTCAGTTTTTATTCCAACAATGCTCTAGCGCTATAAGAGAAATACTTTACCAATGGTCTAGCAAGCCTTCTATTAGCCGAATGGTTAGGGGGGTGGCTAATAATTCAAAGGGTTGCAGGTTCGATTCCTACCTTCTAAAAATAGATTTTTCATCTTTATAGTCCTTCTAAAACAGCCGATAAATATCAGATCAAAACATATATCGGAAACAACGCTTGTAGCGCAACGATTACCGTGACCGACTGTCACGAAAAGGTATTGGGTTCGAATCTCCTCAAGCTGTTTCTCTATTCAATTAAAGATTCACATTTTATTCCAACAATACTCTAGCGCTATAAGAGGAACACTTTACCAATGGTCTAGCAAGCCATTTCTTAGCCGAATGGTAAGGGTGGTGGCCAATAATTCAAAGGGTTGCAGGTTCGATTCCTACCATCTAAAAATAGATTTTTCATCTTTATAGTCCTTCTAAAACAGACGATAAATATCAGATCAAAACATATATCGGCAACAACGCCTGTAGCGCAATGGTTAACGTAACCGACTCTCGCGAAAAGCACCTTGGTTCGAATCTCTTCAAGTTTTTTCTCTATTCAATTAAAGATTCAGTTTTTATTCAAACAGTACTCTAGCGCTATAAGAGAAATATTTTACCAATAATCTAGCAAGCCATTTCTTAGCCGAATGGTTAGGGTGGTGGCCAATAATTCAAAGGGTTGCAGGTTCGATTCCTACCATCTAAAAGTAGATTTTTCATCTTTATAGTCCTTCTAAAACAGACGATAAATATCTGATCAAAACATATATCGGCAACAACGGTTTTAGCGCAATGGTTACCGTGACCGACTGTCACTAAAAGGTCGTGGGTTCGAATCTTTTCAAGTTTTTTCTCTATTCAATTAAAGATTCAGTTTTTATTCCAACAATACTCTAGCGCTATAAGAGAAATACCTTACCAATGGTCTAGCAAGCCATCTATTAGCCGAATGGTTAGGGTGGTGGCCAGTAATTCAAAGGGTTGCAAGTTCGATTCCTACCATATTAAAATAGATTTTTCATCTTTATAGTCCTTCTAAAACAGACGATAAATATCAGATCAAAACATATATCGGCAACAACGCTTGTAGCGCAATGGTTACCATGACCGACTCTCGCGAAAAGGACCTTGGTTCCAATCTCTTCAAGTTTTTTCTCTATTCAATTAAAGATTCAGTTTTTATTCCAACAATACTCTAGCGCTATAAGAGAAATATTTTACCAATGGTCTAGAAAGCCATTTCTTATCCGAATGGTTAGGGTGGTGGCCAATAATTCAAAGGGTTGCAGGTTCGATTCCTACCATCTAAAAGTAGATTTTTTATCTTTATAGTCCTTCTAAAACAGACGATAAATATCAGATCAAAACATATATGGGTAACAACGCTTGTAGCGCAATGGTTACCGACTGTCACGAAAAGGTCCTGGGTTCGAATCTCTTCAAGTTTTTTCTCTATTCAAATAAAGATTCAGTTTTTATTCCAACAATACTCTAGCGCTATAAGAGAAATACTTTACCAATGGTCTAGCAAGCCATGTGTTAGCCGAGTGGTTAGGGTGGTGGCCAATAATTCAAAGGGTTGTTGGTTCGATTCCTACCATCTAAAAATAGATTTTTCATCTTTATAGTCCTTCTAAAACAAACGATAAATATCAGATCAAAACATATATCGGCAAAAACGCTTGTAGCGCAATGGTTACCGTGATCGACTCTTGCGAAAAAGTCCTGGGTTCGAATCTCTTCAAGTTTTTCTCTATTCATTTAAGGATTCAGTTTTTATTCCAACAGTACTCTAGCGCTATAAGAGAAGGAGTTTACCATTGGTCTAGCAAGCCATTTCTTAGCCGAATGGTTAGGGTGGTGGCCAATAAATAAAAGGGTTGCAGGTGGATTCCTACCATCTAAAAATAGATTTTTCATCTTTATAGTCCTTCTAAAACAGACGATAAATATCAGATCAAAACATATATCGGCAACAGCGCTTGTAGTGCAATGGTTACCGTGACCGACTGTCACGAAAAGGTCCTGGGTTCGAATCTCTTCAAGTTTTTTCTCTATTCAATTAAGGATTCAGTTTTTATTCCAACAATACTCTAGCGCTATGAGAGAAATACTTTACCAACGGTCTAGCAAGCCATCTATTAGCCGAATGGTTAGGGTGTTGGCCAGTAATTCAAAGGGTTGCAAGTTCGATTCCTACCATATAAAAATAGATTTTTCATCTTTATAGTCCTTCTAAAGCAGAGGATAAATATCAGATTAAAACACATATCAGCAACAATGCTTGTAGCGCAATGGTTAACGTGACCGACTCTCGCGAAAAGGTCCTGGGTTCGAATCTCTTCAAGTTTTTCTCTAATCAATTAAGGATTCAGTTTTTATTCCAAAAGTACATTAGCGCTATAAGAGAAATACCTTACCAATGGTCTAGCAAGCCATCTATTAGCCGAATGGTTAGGGTGTTGGCCAGTAATTCAAAGGGTTGCAAGTTCGATTCCTACCATATAAAAATAGATTATTCATCTTTATAGTCCTTCTAAAACAGACGATAAATATCAGATCAAAACATATATCGGCAACAACGCTTGTAGCGCAATGGTTACCCTGAACGACTGTCACGAAAAGGTCCTGGGTTCGAATCTCTTCAAGTTTTTTCTCTATTCAAATAAAGCTTCAGTTTTTATTCCAACAATACTCTAGCGCTATAAGAGAAATACTTTACCAATGGTCTAGCAAGCCATCTGTTAGCCGAGTGGTTAGGGTGGTGGCCAGTAATTCAAAGGGTTGTTGTTTCGGTTCCTACCATCTAAAAATAGATTTTTCATCTTTATAGTCCTTCTAAAACAAACGATAAATATCAGATCAAAACATATATCGGCAACAACGCTTGTAGCGCAATGGTTACCGTGACCGACTGTCACGAAAAGGTCCTGGGTTCGAATCTTTTCAAGATTTTTCTCTATTCAATTAAAGATTCAGTTTTTATTCCAACAAAACTCTAGCGCTATAAGAGAAATACCTTACCAATGGTCTAGCAAGCCATCTATTAGCCGAATGGTTAGGGTGTTGGCCTGTAATTCAAAGGGTTGCAAGTTCGATTCCTACCATCTAAAAATAGATTTTTCATCTTTATAGTCCTTCTAAAACAGACGATAAATATCAGATCAAAACATATATCGGCAACAACGCTTGTAGCGCAATGGTTACCGTGACCGACTGTCACGAAAAGGTCCTGGGTTCGAATCTCTTCAAGTTTTTTCTCTATTCAATTAAAGATTCAGTTTTTATTCCAACAGTACTCTAGCGCTATAAGAGAAATATTTTACCAACGGTCTAGAAAGCCATTTCTTAGCCGAATGGTTAGGGTGGTGGCCAATAATTCAAAGGGTTGCAGGTTCGATTCCTACCATCTAAAAGTAAATTTTTCATCTTTATAGTCCTTCTAAAACAGACGATAAATATCAGATCAAAACATATATCGGCAACAACGCTTGTAGCGCAATGGTTACCCTGACCGACTGTCACGAAAAGGTCCTGGGTTCGAATCTCTTCAAGTTTTTTCTCTATTCAATTAAAGATTCAGTTTTTATTCCAACAATACTCTAGCGCTATAAGAGAAATACTTTACCAGTGGTCTAGCAAGCCTTCTGTTAGCCGAGTGGTTAGGGTGGTGGCCAGTAATTCAAAGGGTTGTTGGTTCGATTCCTAGCATCTAAAAATAGATTTTTCATTTTTATAGTCCTTCTAAAACAGACGATAAATATCAGATCAAAACATATATCGGCAACAACGCTTGTAGCGCAATGGTTACCGTGACCGACTGTCACGAAAAGGTCCTGGGTTCTAATCTTTTCAAGTTTTTTCTCTATTCAATTAAAGATTCAGTTTTTATTCCAACAATACTCTAGCGCTATAAGAGAAATACCTTACCAATGGTCTAGCAAGCCATCTATTAGCCGAATTGTTAGGGTGTTGGCCAGTAATTCAAAGGGTTGCAAGTTCGATTCCTACCATATAAAAATAGATTTTTCATCTTTATAGTCCTTCTAAAACAGACGATAAATATCAGATCAAAACATACATCGGCAACAACGCTTGTAGCGCAATGGTTACCGTAACCGACTGTCACGAAAAGGTCCTGGGTTCGAATCTCTTCAAGTTTTTTCTCTATTCAATTAAAGATTCAGTTTTTATTCCAACAGTACTCTAGCGCTATAAGAGAAATATTTTACCAATGGTCTAGAAAGCCATTTCTTAGCCGAATGGTTAGCGTGGTGGCCACTAATTCAAACGGTTGCAGGTTCGATTCCTACCATCTAAAAATCGATTTTTCATCTTTAGAGTCCTTCTAAAACAGACGATAAATATCAGATAAAAACATATACCGGCAACAACCCTTGTAGCGCAATGGTTACCGTAACCGACTGTCACGAAAAGGTCCTGTGTTCGAATCTCTTCAAGTTTTTTCTCTATTCAATTAAGGATTCAGTTTATATTCCAAGGGTACTCTAGCGGTATAAGAGGAATACTTTACCAATGGTCTAGCAAAGCATTTGTTAGCCGAATGGTTAGGGCGGTGGCCAGTAATTTAAAGGGTTGCAGGTTCGATTCCTACCATCTAAAAATAGATTTTTCATCTTTATAGTCCTTCTAAAACAGACGATAAATATCAGATGAAAACATATATCGGCAACAACGCTTGTAGCGCAATGGTTACCGTGACCGACTCTCGCGAAAAGGACCTTGGTTCAAACCTCTTCAAGTTTTTTCTCTATTCAATTAAAGATTCAGTTTATATTCAAACAGTACTCTAGCGCTATAAGAGAAATATTTTACCAATAGTCTAGCAAGCCATTTCTTAGCCGAATGGTTAGGGTGGTGGCCAATAATTCAAAGGGTTGTAGGTTCGATTCCTACCATTTAAAAGTAGATTTTTCATCCTTATGGTCCTTCTAAAACAGACGATAAATATCAGATCAAAACATATACCGGCAACAACGCTTGTAGCGCAATGGTTACCGTGTTCAACTGTCACGATAAGGTCCTGGGTTCGAATCTCTTCAAATTTTTTTCTCTATTCAAATAATGATTCAGTTTTTATTCCAGCAATACTCTAGCGCTATAAGAGAAATACTTTACCAATGGTCTAACAAGCCATATGTTAGCCGAATGGTTAGGGTGTTGGCCAGTAGTTCAAAGGGTTGCAAGTTCGATTCCTACCATATAAAAATAGATTTTTCATCTTTATAGTCCTTCTAAAGCAGAGGATAAATATCAGATTAAAACAGATATCAGCAACAGTTCTTGTAGCGCAATGGTTAACGTGACCGACTCTCGCGAAAAGGTCCTGGGTTCGAATCTCTTCAAGTTTTTCTCTAATCAATTAAGCATTCAGTTTTTATTCCAAAAGTACATTAGCGCTATAAGAGAAATAGTTTACCAATGGTCCAGCAAGCCATTTCTTAGCCGAATGGTTAGGCCGGTGGCCAATAAATAAAAGGGTTGCAGGTGGATTCCTACCATCAAAAAATACATTTTTCATCTTTATAGTCCTTCTAAAACAGACGATAAATATCAGATCAAAACATATATCGGCAACAACGCTTTTAGCGCAATGGTTACCGTGACCGACTGTCACGAAAAGGTCCTGGGTTCGAATCTTTTCAAGTTTTTTCTCTATTCAATTAAAGATTCAGTTTTTATTCCAACAATACTCTAGTGCTATAAGAGAAATACCTTACCAATGGTCTAGCAAGCCATCTATTAGCCGAATGGTTAGGGTGTTGGCCAGTAATTCAAAGGGTTGCAAGTTCGATTCCTACCATATAAAAATAGATTATTCATCTTTATAGTCCTTCTAAAACAGACGATAAATATCAGATCAAAACATATATCGGCAACAACGGTTGTAGCGCAATGGTTACTGTAACCGACTGTCACGAAATGGTACTGGGTTCGAATCTCTTCAAGTTTTTTCTCTATTCAATTAAAGATTCAGTTTTTATTCCAACAGTACTCTAGCGCTATAAGAGAAATATTTTACCAACGGTCTAGAAAGCCATTTCTTAGCCGAATGGTTAAGGTGGTGGCCAATATTTCAAAGGGTTGCAGGTTCGATTCCTACCATCTAAAAGTAGATTTTTCATCTTTATAGTCCTTCTAAAACAGACGATAAATATCAGATCAAAACATATATCGGCAACAACGCTTGTAGCGCAATGGTTACCCTGACCGACTGTCACGAAAAGGTCCTGGGTTCGAATCTCTTCAAGTTTTTTCTCTATTCAAATAAAGCTTCAGTTTTTATTCCAACAATACTCTAGCGCTATAAGAGAAATACTTTACCAATGGTCTAGCAAGCCATCTGTTAGCCGAGTGGTTAGGGTGGTGGCCAGTAATTCAAAGGGTTGTTGGTTCGGTTCCTACCATCTAAAAATAGATTTTTCATCTTTATAGTCCTTCTAAAACAAACGATAAATATCAGATCAAAACATATATCGGCAACAACGCTTGTAGCGCAATGGTTACCGTGACCGACTGTCACGAAAAGGTCCTGGGTTCGAATCTTTTCAAGATTTTTCTCTATGCAATTAAAGATTCAGTTTTTATTCCAACAAAACTCTAGCGCTATAAGAGAAATACCTTACCAATGGTCTAGCAAGCCGTCTATTAGCCGAATGGTTAGGGTGTTGGCCAGTAATTCAAAGGGTTGCAAGTTCGATTCCTACCATCTAAAAATAGATTTTTCATCTTTATAGTCCTTCTAAAACAGACGATAAATATCAGATCAAAACATATATCGGCAACAACGCTTGTAGCGCAATGGTTACCCTGACCGACTGTCACGAAAAGGTCCTGGGTTCGAATCTCTTCAAGTTTTTTCTCTATTCAATTAAAGATTCAGTTTTTATTCCAACAATACTCTAATGCTATAAGAGAAATACTTTACCACTGGTCTAGCAAGCCATCTATTAGCCGAATGGTTAGGGTGGTGGCCAATAATTCAAAGGGTTACAGGTTCGAATCCTACCATCGAAAAATAGATTTTTCATCTTTATAGTCCTTCTAAAACAGACGATAAATATCAGATCAAAACATTATTCGGCAACAACGCTTGTAGCGCAATGGTTACTGTGACCGACTGTCGCGAAAGGGTCCTGTGTCGAATCTCGTCAAGTTTTTTCTCTATTCAATTAAACATTCAGTTTTTATTCCAAGGGTACTCTAGCAGTATAAGAGGAATACTTTACCAATGGTCTAGCAAACCATTTGTTAGCCGAATGGTTGGGGCGGTGGCCAGTAATTTAAAGTGTTGCAGGTTCGATTCCTACCATATAAAAATAGATTTTTCATCTTTATAGTCCTTCTAAAACAGACGATAAATATTAGATGAAAACATATATCGGCAACAACGCTTGTAGCGCAATGGTTACCGAGACCGACTGTCACGAAAAGGTCCTGGGTTCGAATCTCTCAATTTTTTTCTCTATTCAATTAAAGATTCAGTTTTTATTCCAACAATACTCTAGGGCTATAAGAGAAATACTTTACAAATGGTGTAGCAAGCCTTCTATTAGCCGAATGGTTAGGGGGGTGTCCAATAATTCAAAGGGTTGCAGGTTCGATTCCCACCATCTAAAAATAGATTTTTCATCCTTATAGTCCTTCTAAAACAGACGATAAATATCAGATCAAAACATATATCGGCAACAACGCTTGTAGCGCAACGATTACCGTGACCGAATCTCGCGAAAAGGTCCTGGGTTCGAATCTCTTCAAGTTTTTCTCTATTCAATTAAGGATTCAGTTTTTATTCCAACAGTACTCTAGCGCTATAAGAGAAAGAGTTTACCATTGGTCTAGCAAGCCATTTCTTAGCCGAATGGTTAGGGTGGTGGATTCCTACCATCTAAAAATACAGTTTTCATCTTTATAGTCCTTCTAAAACAGACGATAAATATCAGATCAAAACATATATCGGCAACAGCGCTTGTAGCGCAATGGTTACCGTGACCGACTGTCACGAAAATGTCCTGGGTTCGAATCTCCTCAAGTTTTTTCTCTATTCAATTAAGGATTCAGTTTTTATTCCAACAATACTCTAGCGCTATGAGAGAAACACTTTACCAATGGTCTAGAAAGCCATCTATTAGCCGAATGGTTAGGGTGGTGGCCAATAATTCAAAGGGTTGCAGGTTCGAATCCTACCATCGAAAAAATAGATTTTTCATCTTTATAGTCCTTCTAAAGCAGAGGATAAATATCAGATTAAAACAGATATCAGCAACAATGCTTGTAGCGCAATAGTTACCGTGACCGACTCTCGCGAAAAGGTCCTGGGTTCAAACCTCTTCAAGATTTTTCTCTATTCAATTAAAGATTCAGTTTATATTCAAACAGTACTCTAGCGCTATAAGAGAAATATTTTACCAATAGTCTAGCAAGCCATTTCTTAGCCGAATGGTTAGGGTGGTGGCCAATAATTCAAAGGGTTGTAGGTTCGATTCCTACCATCTAAAAGTAGATTTTTCATCCTTATGGTCCTTCTAAAACAGACGATAAATATCAGATCAAAACATATACCGGCAACAACGCTTGTAGCGCAATGGTTACCGTGTTCAACTGTCACGATAAGGTCCTGGGTTCGAATCTCTTCAAATTTTTTCTCTATTCAAATAATGATTCAGTTTTTATTCCAGCAATACTCTAGCGCTATAAGAGAAATACTTTACCAATGGTCTAACAAGCCATCTGTTAGCCGAATGGTTAGGGTGTTGGCCAGTAATTCAAAGGGTTGCAAGTTCGATTCCTACCATATAAAAATAGATTTTTCATCTTTATAGTCCTTCTAAAGCAGAGGATAAATATCAGATTAAAACAGATATCAGCAACAGTGCTTGTAGCGCAATGGTTAACGTGACCGACTCTCGCGAAAAGGTTCTGGGTTCGAATCTCTTCAAGTTTTTCTCTAATCAATTAAGGATTCAGTTTTTATTCCAAAAGTACATTAGCGCTATAAGAGAAATAGTTTACCAATGGTCCAGCAAGCCATTTCTTAGCCGAATGGTTAGGCCGGTGGCCAATAAATAAAAGGGTTGCAGGTGGATTCCTACCATCTAAAAATACATTTTTCATCTTTATAGTCCTTCTAAAACAGACGATAAATATCAGATCAAAACATATATCGGCAACAACGCTTTTAGCGCAATGGTTACCGTGACCGACTGTCACGAAAAGGTCCTGGGTTCGAATCTTTTCAAGTTTTTTCTCTATTCAATTAAAGATTCAGTTTTTATTCCAACAATACTCTAGTGCTATAAGAGAAATACCTTACCAATGGTCTAGCAAGCCATCTATTAGCCGAATGGTTAGGGTGTTGGCCAGTAATTCAAAGGGTTGCAAGTTCGATTCCTACCATATAAAAATAGATTATTCATCTTTATAGTCCTTCTAAAACAGACGATAAATATCAGATCAAAACATATATCGGCAACAACGCTTGTAGCGCAATGGTTACTGTAACCGACTGTCACGAAAAGGTACTGGGTTCGAATCTCTTCAAGTTTTTTCTCTATTCAATTAAAGATTCAGTTTTTATTCCAACAGTACTCTAGCGCTATAAGAGAAATATTTTACCAACGGTCTAGAAAGCCATTTCTTAGCCGAATGGTTAGGGTGGTGGCCAATAATTCAAAGGGTTGCAGGTTCGATGTGTACCATCTAAAAGTAGATTTTTCATCTTTATAGTCCTTCTAAAACAGACGATAAATATCAGATCAAAACATATATCGGCAACAACGCTTGTAGCGCAATGGTTACCCTGACTGACTGTCACGAAAAGGTCCTGACTTCGAATCTCTTCAAGTTTTTTCTCTATTCAAATAAAGCTTCAGTTTTTATTCCAACAATACTCTAGCGCTATAAGAGAAATACTTTACCAATGGTCTAGCAAGCCATCTGTTAGCCGAGTGGTTAGGGTGGTGGCCAGTAATTCAAAGGGTTGTAGTTTCGGTTCCTACCATCTAAAAATAGATTTTTCATCTTTATAGTCCTTCTAAAACAGACGATAAATATCAGATCAAAACATATATCGGCAACAACGCTTGTAGCGCAATGGTTACCGTGACCGACTGTCACGAAAAGGTCCTGGGTTCGAATCTTTTCAAGATTTTTCTCTATTCAATTAAAGATTCAGTTTTTATTCCAACAAAACTCTAGCGCTATAAGAGAAATACCTTATCAATGGTCTAGCAAGCCTTCTATTAGCCGAATGGTTAGGGTGTTGGCCAGTAATTCAAAGGGTTGCAAGTTCGATTCCTACCATCTAAAAATAGATTTTTCATCTTTATAGTCCTTCTAAAACAGACGATAAATAACAGATCAAAACATATATCGGCAACAACGCTTGTAGCGCAATGGTTACCGTGACCGACTGTCACGAAAAGGTCCTGGGTTCGAATCTCTTCAAGTTTTTTCTCTATTCAATTAAAGATTCAGTTTTTATTCCAACAGTACTCTAGCGCTATAAGAGAAATATTTTACCAACGGTCTAGAAAGCCATTTCTTAGCCGAATGTTTAGGGTGGTGGCCAATAATTCAAAGGGTTGCAGGTTCAATTCCTACCATCTAAAAGTAAAATTTCCATCTTTATAGTCCTTCTAAAACAGACGATAAATATCAGATCAAAACATATATCGGCAACAACGCTTGTAGCGCAATGGTTACCCTGACCGACTGTCACGAAAAGGTCCTGGGTTCGAATCTCTTCAAGTTTTTTCTCTATTCAATTAAAGATTCAGTTTTTATTCCAACAATACTCTAGCGCTATAAGAGAAATACTTTACCAATGGTCTAGCAAGCCTTCTGTTAGCCGAGTGGTTAGGGTGGTGGCCAGTAATTCAAAGGGTTGTTGGTTCGATTCCTACCATCTAAAAATAGATTTTTCATTTTTATAGTCCTTCTAAAACAAACGATAAATATCAGATCAAAACATATATCGGCAACAACGCTTGTAGCGCAATGGTTACCGTGACCGACTGTCACGAAAAGGTCCTGGGTTCGAATCTTTTCAAGATTTTTCTCTATTCAATTAAAGATTCAGTTTTTATTCCAACAAAACTCTAGCGCTATAAGAGAAATACCTTACCAATGGTCTAGCAAGCCATCTATTAGCCGAATGGTTAGGGTGTTGGCCAGTAATTCAAAGGGTTGCAAGTTCGATTCCTACCATCTAAAAATAGATTTTTCATCTTTATAGTCCTTCTAAAACAGACGATAAATATCAGATCAAAACATATATCGGCAACAACGCTTGTAGCGCAATGATTACCGTGACCGACTGTCACGAAAAGGTCCTGGGATCGAATCTCTTCAAGTTTTTTCACTATTCAATTAACGATTCAGTTTTTATTCCAACAATACTCTAATGCTATAAGAGAAATACTTTACCACTGGTCTAGCAAGCCATCTATTAGCCGAATGGTTAGGGTGGTGGCCAATAATTCAAAGGGTTACAGGTTCGAATCCTACCATCGAAAAATAGATTTTTCATCTTTATAGTCCTTCTAAAACAGACGATAAATATCAGATCAAAACATTATTCGGCAACAACGCTTGTAGCGCAATGGTTACTGTGACCGACTGTCTTGAAAGGGTCCTGTGTCGAATCTCGTCAAGTTTTTTCTCTATTCAATTAAACATTCAGTTTTTATTCCAAGGTACTCTAGCGGTATAAGAGGAATACTTTACCAATGGTCTAGCAAACCATTTGTTAGCCGAATGGTTGGGGCGGTGGCCAGTAATTTAAAGTGTTGCAGGTTCGATTCCTACCATATAAAAATAGATTTTTCATCTTTATAGTCCTTCTAAAACAGACGATAAATATTAGATGAAAACATATATCGGCAACAACGCTTGTAGCGCAATGGTTACCGTGACCGACTGTCACGAAAAGGTCCTGGGTTCGAATCTCTCAATTTTTTTCTCTATTCAATTAAAGATTCAGTTTTTATTCCAACAATACTCTAGGGCTATAAGAGAAATACTTTACCAATGGTGTAGCAAGCCTTCTATTAGCCGAATGGTTAGGGGGGTGTCCAATAATTCAAAGGGTTGCAGGTTCGATTCCCACCATCTAAAAATAGATTTTTCATCCTTATAGTCCTTCTAAAACAGACGATAAATATCAGATCAAAACATATATCGGCAACAACGCTTGTAGCGCAACGATTACCGTGACCGAATCTCGCGAAAAGGTCCTGGGTTCGAATCTCTTCAAGTTTTTCTCTATTCAATTAAGGATTCAGTTTTTATTCCAACAGTACTCTAGCGCTATAAGAGAAAGAGTTTACCATTGGTCTAGCAAGCCATTTCTTAGCCGAATGGTTAGGGTGGTGGATTCCTACCATCTAAAAATACAGTTTACATCTTTATAGTCCTTCTAAAACAGACGATAAATATCAGATCAAAACATATATCGGCAACAGCGCTTGTAGCGCAATGGTTACCGTGACCGACTGTCACGAAAATGTCCTGGGTTCGAATCTCCTCAAGTTTTTTCTCTATTCAATTAAGGATTCAGTTTTTATTCCAACAATACTCTAGCGCTATGAGAGAAATACTTTACCAATGGTCTAGCAAGCCATCTATTAGCCGAATGGTTAGGGTGGTGGCCAATAATTCAAAGGGTTGCAGGTTCGAATCCTACCATCGAAAAATAGATTTTTCATCTTTATAGTCCTTCTAAAGCAGAGGATAAATATCAGATTAAAACATATATCAGCAACAATGCTTGTAGCGCAATAGTTACCGTGACCGACTCTCGCGAAAAGGTCCTGGGTTCGAATCTCTTCAAGTTTTTCTCTATTCAATTAAGGATTCAGTTTTTATTCCAAAAGTACTCTAGCGCTATAAGAGAAATAGTTTACCAATGGTCCAGCAAGCCATTTCTTAGCCGAATGGTTAGGCTGGTGGCCAATAAATAAAAGGGTTGCAGGTGGATTCCTACCATCTAAAAATACATTTTTCATCTTTATAGTCCTTCTAAAACAGAGGATAAATATCAGATCAAAACATATATCGGCAACAACGCTTTTAGCGCAATGGTTACCGTGACCGACTGTCACGAAAACGTCCTGGGTTCGAATCTTTTCAAGTTTTTTCTCTATTCAATTAAAGATTCAGTTTTTATTCCAACAATACTCTAGCGCTATAAGAGAAATACCTTACCAATGGTCTAGCAAGCCATCTATTAGCCGAATTGTTAGGGTGTTGGCCAGTAATTCAAAGAGTTGCAAGTTTGATTCCTACCATATAAAAATAGATTTTTCATCTTTATAGTCCTTCTAAAACAGACGATAAATATCAGATCAAAACATACATCGGCAACAACGCTTGTAGCGCAATGGTTACCGTAACCGACTGTCACGAAAAGGTCCTGGGTTCGAATCTCTTCAAGTTTTTTCTCTATTCAATTAAAGATTCAGTTTTTATTCCAACAGTACTCTAGCGCTATAAGAGAAATATTTTACCAATGGTCTAGAAAGCCATTTCCTAGCCGAATGGTTAGCGTGGTGGCCACTAATTCAAAGGGTTGCAGGTTCGATTCCTACCATCTAAAAATCGATTTTTCATCTTTAGAGTCCTTCTAAAACAGACGATAATTATCAGATCAAAACATATATCGGCAACAACGCTTGTAACGCAATGGTCACCGTACCGACTGTCACGAAAAGGTCCTGGGTTCGAATTACTTCAAGTTTTTTCTCTGTTCAAATAAAGATTCAGTTTTTATTCCAACAATACTCTAGCGCTATAAGAGAAATACTTTACCAATGGTCTAGCAAGCCATTTCTTAGCCGAATGGTTAGGGTGGTGGCCAATAATTCAAAGGGTTGCAGGTTCGATGCCTACCATCTAAAAGTAGATTTTTCATCTTTATAGTCCTTCTAAAACAGACGATAAATATCAGAACAAAACATATATCGGCAACAACGCTTGTAGCGCAATGGTTACCCTGACTGACTGTCACGAAAAGGTCCTGACTTCGAATCTCTTCAAGTTTTTTCTCTATTCAAATAAAGCTTCAGTTTTTATTCCAACAATACTCTAGCGCTATAAGAGAAATACTTTACCAATGGTCTAGCAAGCCATCTGTTAGCCGAGTGGTTAGGGTGGTGGCCAGTAATTCAAAGGGTTGTTGGTTCGGTTCCTACCATCTAAAAATAGATTTTTCATCTTTATAGTCCTTCTAAAACAAACGATAAATATCAGATCAAAACATATATCGGCAACAACGCTTGTAGCGCAATGGTTACCGTGACCGCCTGTCACGAAAAGGTCCTGGGTTCGAATCTTTTCAAGATTTTTCTCTATTCAATTAAAGATTCAGTTTTTATTCCAACAAAACTCTAGCGCTATAAGAGAAATACCTTACCAATGGTCTAGCAAGCCATCTATTAGCCGAATGGTTAGGGTGTTGCCAGTAATTCAAAGGGTTGCAAGTTCGATTCCTACCATCTAAAAATAGATTTTTCATCTTTATAGTCCTTCTAAAACAGACGATAAATATCAGATCAAAACATATATCGGCAACAACGCTTGTAGCGCAATGGTTACCGTGACCGACTGTCACGAAAAGGTCCTGGGTTCGAATCTCTTCAAGTTTTTTCTCTATTCAATTAAAGATTCAGTTTTTATTCCAACAGTACTCTAGCGCTATAAGAGAAATATTTTACCAACGGTCTAGAAAGCCATTTCTTAGCCGAATGTTTAGGGTGGTGGCCAATAATTCAAAGGGTTGCAGGTTCAATTCCTACCATCTAAAAGTAGATTTTCCATCTTTATAGTCCTTCTAAAACAGACGATAAATATCAGATCAAAACATATATCGGCAACAACGCTTCTAGCGCAATGGTTACCCTGACCGACTGTCACGAAAAGGTCCTGGGTTCGAATCTCTTCAAGTTTTTTCTCTATTCAATTAAAGATTCAGTTTTTATTCCAACAATACTCTAGCGCTATCAGAGAAATATTTTACCAATAGTCTAGCAAGCCATTTCTTAGCCGAATGGTTAGGGTGGTGGCCAATAATTCAAAGGGTTGTAGGTTCGATTCCTACCATCTAAAAGTAGATTTTTCATCCTTATGGTCCTTCTAAAACAGACGATAAATATCAGATCAAAACATATACCGGCAACAACGCTTGTAGCGCAATGGTTACCGTGTTCAACTGTCACGATAAGGTCCTGGGTTCGAATCTCTTCAAATTTTTTCTCTATTCAAATAATGATTCAGTTTTTATTCCAGCAATACTCTAGCGCTATAAGAGAAATACTTTACCAATGGTCTAACAAGCCATCTGTTAGCCGAATGGTTAGGGTGTTGGCCAGTAATTCAAAGGGTTGCAAGTTCGATTCCTACCATATAAAAATAGATTTTTCATCTTTATAGTCCTTCTAAAGCAGAGGATAAATATCAGATTAAAACAGATATCAGCAACAGTGCTTGTAGCGCAATGGTTAACGTGACCGACTCTCGCGAAAAGGTTCTGGGTTCGAATCTCTTCAAGTTTTTCTCTAATCAATTAAGGATTCAGTTTTTATTCCAAAAGTACATTAGCGCTATAAGAGAAATAGTTTACCAATGGTCCAGCAAGCCATTTCTTAGCCGAATGGTTAGGCCGGTGGCCAATAAATAAAAGGGTTGCAGGTGGATTCCTACCATCTAAAAATACATTTTTCATCTTTATAGTCCTTCTAAAACAGACGATAAATATCAGATCAAAACATATATCGGCAACAACGCTTTTAGCGCAATGGTTACCGTGACCGACTGTCACGAAAAGGTCCTGGGTTCGAATCTTTTCAAGTTTTTTCTCTATTCAATTAAAGATTCAGTTTTTATTCCAACAATACTCTAGTGCTATAAGAGAAATACCTTACCAATGGTCTAGCAAGCCATCTATTAGCCGAATGGTTAGGGTGTTGGCCAGTAATTCAAAGGGTTGCAAGTTCGATTCCTACCATATAAAAATAGATTATTCATCTTTATAGTCCTTCTAAAACAGACGATAAATATCAGATCAAAACATATATCGGCAACAACGCTTGTAGCGCAATGGTTACTGTAACCGACTGTCACGAAAAGGTACTGGGTTCGAATCTCTTCAAGTTTTTTCTCTATTCAATTAAAGATTCAGTTTTTATTCCAACAGTACTCTAGCGCTATAAGAGAAATATTTTACCAACGGTCTAGAAAGCCATTTCTTAGCCGAATGGTTAGGGTGGTGGCCAATAATTCAAAGGGTTGCAGGTTCGATGTGTACCATCTAAAAGTAGATTTTTCATCTTTATAGTCCTTCTAAAACAGACGATAAATATCAGATCAAAACATATATCGGCAACAACGCTTGTAGCGCAATGGTTACCCTGACTGACTGTCACGAAAAGGTCCTGACTTCGAATCTCTTCAAGTTTTTTCTCTATTCAAATAAAGCTTCAGTTTTTATTCCAACAATACTCTAGCGCTATAAGAGAAATACTTTACCAATGGTCTAGCAAGCCATCTGTTAGCCGAGTGGTTAGGGTGGTGGCCAGTAATTCAAAGGGTTGTAGTTTCGGTTCCTACCATCTAAAAATAGATTTTTCATCTTTATAGTCCTTCTAAAACAAACGATAAATATCAGATCAAAACATATATCGGCAACAACGCTTGTAGCGCAATGGTTACCGTGACCGACTGTCACGAAAAGGTCCTGGGTTCGAATCTTTTCAAGATTTTTCTCTATTCAATTAAAGATTCAGTTTTTATTCCAACAAAACTCTAGCGCTATAAGAGAAATACCTTATCAATGGTCTAGCAAGCCTTCTATTAGCCGAATGGTTAGGGTGTTGGCCAGTAATTCAAAGGGTTGCAAGTTCGATTCCTACCATCTAAAAATAGATTTTTCATCTTTATAGTCCTTCTAAAACAGACGATAAATAACAGATCAAAACATATATCGGCAACAACGCTTGTAGCGCAATGGTTACCGTGACCGACTGTCACGAAAAGGTCCTGGGTTCGAATCTCTTCAAGTTTTTTCTCTATTCAATTAAAGATTCAGTTTTTATTCCAACAGTACTCTAGCGCTATAAGAGAAATATTTTACCAACGGTCTAGAAAGCCATTTCTTAGCCGAATGTTTAGGGTGGTGGCCAATAATTCAAAGGGTTGCAGGTTCAATTCCTACCATCTAAAAGTAAAATTTCCATCTTTATAGTCCTTCTAAAACAGACGATAAATATCAGATCAAAACATATATCGGCAACAACGCTTGTAGCGCAATGGTTACCCTGACCGACTGTCACGAAAAGGTCCTGGGTTCGAATCTCTTCAAGTTTTTTCTCTATTCAATTAAAGATTCAGTTTTTATTCCAACAATACTCTAGCGCTATAAGAGAAATACTTTACCAATGGTCTAGCAAGCCTTCTGTTAGCCGAGTGGTTAGGGTGGTGGCCAGTAATTCAAAGGGTTGTTGGTTCGATTCCTACCATCTAAAAATAGATTTTTCATTTTTATAGTCCTTCTAAAACAAACGATAAATATCAGATCAAAACATATATCGGCAACAACGCTTGTAGCGCAATGGTTACCGTGACCGACTGTCACGAAAAGGTCCTGGGTTCGAATCTTTTCAAGATTTTTCTCTATTCAATTAAAGATTCAGTTTTTATTCCAACAAAACTCTAGCGCTATAAGAGAAATACCTTACCAATGGTCTAGCAAGCCATCTATTAGCCGAATGGTTAGGGTGTTGGCCAGTAATTCAAAGGGTTGCAAGTTCGATTCCTACCATCTAAAAATAGATTTTTCATCTTTATAGTCCTTCTAAAACAGACGATAAATATCAGATCAAAACATATATCGGCAACAACGCTTGTAGCGCAATGATTACCGTGACCGACTGTCACGAAAAGGTCCTGGGATCGAATCTCTTCAAGTTTTTTCACTATTCAATTAACGATTCAGTTTTTATTCCAACAATACTCTAATGCTATAAGAGAAATACTTTACCACTGGTCTAGCAAGCCATCTATTAGCCGAATGGTTAGGGTGGTGGCCAATAATTCAAAGGGTTACAGGTTCGAATCCTACCATCGAAAAATAGATTTTTCATCTTTATAGTCCTTCTAAAACAGACGATAAATATCAGATCAAAACATTATTCGGCAACAACGCTTGTAGCGCAATGGTTACTGTGACCGACTGTCTTGAAAGGGTCCTGTGTCGAATCTCGTCAAGTTTTTTCTCTATTCAATTAAACATTCAGTTTTTATTCCAAGGTACTCTAGCGGTATAAGAGGAATACTTTACCAATGGTCTAGCAAACCATTTGTTAGCCGAATGGTTGGGGCGGTGGCCAGTAATTTAAAGTGTTGCAGGTTCGATTCCTACCATATAAAAATAGATTTTTCATCTTTATAGTCCTTCTAAAACAGACGATAAATATTAGATGAAAACATATATCGGCAACAACGCTTGTAGCGCAATGGTTACCGTGACCGACTGTCACGAAAAGGTCCTGGGTTCGAATCTCTCAATTTTTTTCTCTATTCAATTAAAGATTCAGTTTTTATTCCAACAATACTCTAGGGCTATAAGAGAAATACTTTACCAATGGTGTAGCAAGCCTTCTATTAGCCGAATGGTTAGGGGGGTGTCCAATAATTCAAAGGGTTGCAGGTTCGATTCCCACCATCTAAAAATAGATTTTTCATCCTTATAGTCCTTCTAAAACAGACGATAAATATCAGATCAAAACATATATCGGCAACAACGCTTGTAGCGCAACGATTACCGTGACCGAATCTCGCGAAAAGGTCATGGGTTCGAATCTCTTCAAGTTTTTCTCTATTCAATTAAGGATTCAGTTTTTATTCCAACAGTACTCTAGCGCTATAAGAGAAAGAGTTTACCATTGGTCTAGCAAGCCATTTCTTAGCCGAATGGTTAGGGTGGTGGATTCCTACCATCTAAAAATACAGTTTACATCTTTATAGTCCTTCTAAAACAGACGATAAATATCAGATCAAAACATATATCGGCAACAGCGCTTGTAGCGCAATGGTTACCGTGACCGACTGTCACGAAAATGTCCTGGGTTCGAATCTCCTCAAGTTTTTTCTCTATTCAATTAAGGATTCAGTTTTTATTCCAACAATACTCTAGCGCTATGAGAGAAATACTTTACCAATGGTCTAGCAAGCCATCTATTAGCCGAATGGTTAGGGTGGTGGCCAATAATTCAAAGGGTTGCAGGTTCGAATCCTACCATCGAAAAATAGATTTTTCATCTTTATAGTCCTTCTAAAGCAGAGGATAAATATCAGATTAAAACATATATCAGCAACAATGCTTGTAGCGCAATAGTTACCGTGACCGACTCTCGCGAAAAGGTCCTGGGTTCGAATCTCTTCAAGTTTTTCTCTATTCAATTAAGGATTCAGTTTTTATTCCAAAAGTACTCTAGCGCTATAAGAGAAATAGTTTACCAATGGTCCAGCAAGCCATTTCTTAGCCGAATGGTTAGGCTGGTGGCCAATAAATAAAAGGGTTGCAGGTGGATTCCTACCATCTAAAAATACATTTTTCATCTTTATAGTCCTTCTAAAACAGAGGATAAATATCAGATCAAAACATATATCGGCAACAACGCTTTTAGCGCAATGGTTACCGTGACCGACTGTCACGAAAACGTCCTGGGTTCGAATCTTTTCAAGTTTTTTCTCTATTCAATTAAAGATTCAGTTTTTATTCCAACAATACTCTAGCGCTATAAGAGAAATACCTTACCAATGGTCTAGCAAGCCATCTATTAGCCGAATTGTTAGGGTGTTGGCCAGTAATTCAAAGAGTTGCAAGTTTTATTCCTACCATATAAAAATAGATTTTTCATCTTTATAGTCCTTCTAAAACAGACGATAAATATCAGATCAAAACATACATCGGCAACAACGCTTGTAGCGCAATGGTTACCGTAACCGACTGTCACGAAAAGGTCCTGGGTTCGAATCTCTTCAAGTTTTTTCTCTATTCAATTAAAGATTCAGTTTTTATTCCAACAGTACTCTAGCGCTATAAGAGAAATATTTTACCAATGGTCTAGAAAGCCATTTCCTAGCCGAATGGTTAGCGTGGTGGCCACTAATTCAAAGGGTTGCAGGTTCGATTCCTACCATCTAAAAATCGATTTTTCATCTTTAGAGTCCTTCTAAAACAGACGATAATTATCAGATCAAAACATATATCGGCAACAACGCTTGTAACGCAATGGTCACCGTGACCGACTGTCACGAAAAGGTCCTGGGTTCGAATTACTTCAAGTTTTTTCTCTGTTCAAATAAAGATTCAGTTTTTATTCCAACAATACTCTAGCGCTATAAGAGAAATACTTTACCAATGGTCTAGCAAGCCATTTCTTAGCCGAATGGTTAGGGTGGTGGCCAATAATTCAAAGGGTTGCAGGTTCGATGCCTACCATCTAAAAGTAGATTTTTCATCTTTATAGTCCTTCTAAAACAGACGATAAATATCAGAACAAAACATATATCGGCAACAACGCTTGTAGCGCAATGGTTACCCTGACTGACTGTCACGAAAAGGTCCTGACTTCGAATCTCTTCAAGTTTTTTCTCTATTCAAATAAAGCTTCAGTTTTTATTCCAACAATACTCTAGCGCTATAAGAGAAATACTTTACCAATGGTCTAGCAAGCCATCTGTTAGCCGAGTGGTTAGGGTGGTGGCCAGTAATTCAAAGGGTTGTTGGTTCGGTTCCTACCATCTAAAAATAGATTTTTCATCTTTATAGTCCTTCTAAAACAAACGATAAATATCAGATCAAAACATATATCGGCAACAACGCTTGTAGCGCAATGGTTACCGTGACCGCCTGTCACGAAAAGGTCCTGGGTTCGAATCTTTTCAAGATTTTTCTCTATTCAATTAAAGATTCAGTTTTTATTCCAACAAAACTCTAGCGCTATAAGAGAAATACCTTACCAATGGTCTAGCAAGCCATCTATTAGCCGAATGGTTAGGGTGTTGCCAGTAATTCAAAGGGTTGCAAGTTCGATTCCTACCATCTAAAAATAGATTTTTCATCTTTATAGTCCTTCTAAAACAGACGATAAATATCAGATCAAAACATATATCGGCAACAACGCTTGTAGCGCAATGGTTACCGTGACCGACTGTCACGAAAAGGTCCTGGGTTCGAATCTCTTCAAGTTTTTTCTCTATTCAATTAAAGATTCAGTTTTTATTCCAACAGTACTCTAGCGCTATAAGAGAAATATTTTACCAACGGTCTAGAAAGCCATTTCTTAGCCGAATGTTTAGGGTGGTGGCCAATAATTCAAAGGGTTGCAGGTTCAATTCCTACCATCTAAAAGTAGATTTTCCATCTTTATAGTCCTTCTAAAACAGACGATAAATATCAGATCAAAACATATATCGGCAACAACGCTTCTAGCGCAATGGTTACCCTGACCGACTGTCACGAAAAGGTCCTGGGTTCGAATCTCTTCAAGTTTTTTCTCTATTCAATTAAAGATTCAGTTTTTATTCCAACAATACTCTAGCGCTATAAGAGAAATACTTTACCAATGGTCTAGCAAGCCTTCTGTTAGCCGAGTGGTTAGGGTGGTGGCCAGTAATTCAAAGGGTTGTTGGTTCGATTCCTTCCATCTAAAAATAGATTTTTCATTTTTATAGTCCTTCTAAAACAAACGATAAATATCAGATCAAAACATATATCGGCAACAACGCTTGTAGCGCAATGGTTACCGTGACCGACTGTCACGAAAAGGTCCTGGGTTTGAATCTTTTCAAGATTTTTCTCTATTCAATTAAAGATTCAGTTTTTATTCCAACAAAACTCTAGCGCTATAAGAGAAATACCTTACCAATGGTCTAGCAAGCCATCTATTAGCCGAATGGTTAGGGTGTTGGCCAGTAATTCAAAGGGTTGCAAGTTCGATTCCTACCATCTAAAAATAGATTTTTCATCTTTATAGTCCTTCTAAAACAGACGATAAATATCAGATCAAAACATATATCGGCAACAACGCTTGTAGCGCAATGATTACCGTGACCGACTGTCACGAAAAGGTCCTGGGATCGAATCTCTTCAAGTTTTTTCACTATTCAATTAAAGATTCAGTTTTTATTCCAACAATACTCTAATGCTATAAGAGAAATACTTTACCACTGGTCTAGCAAGCCATCTATTAGCCGAATGGTTAGGGTGGTGGCCAATAATTCAAAGGGTTACAGGTTCGAATCCTACCATCGAAAAATAGATTTTTCATCTTTATAGTCCTTCTAAAACAGACGATAAATATCAGATCAAAACATTATTCGGCAACAACGCTTGTAGCGCAATGGTTACTGTGACCGACTGTCTTGAAAGGGTCCTGTGTCGAATCTCGTCAAGTTTTTTCTCTATTCAATTAAACATTCAGTTTTTATTCCAAGGGTACTCTAGCGCTATAAGAGAAATATTTTACCAACGGTCTAGAAAGCCATTTCTTAGCCGAATGGTTAGGGTGGTGGCCAATAATTCAAAGGGTTGCAGGTTCGATTCCTACCATCTAAAAGTAGATTTTCCATCTTTATAGTCCTTCTAAAACAGACGATAAATATCAGATCAAAACATATATCGGCAACAACGCTTGTAGCGCAATGGTTACCCTGACCGACTGTCACGAAAAGGTCCTGGGTTCGAATCTCTTCAAGTTTTTTCTCTATTCAATTAAAGATTCAGTTTTTATTCCAACAATACTCTAGCGCTATAAGAGAAATACTTTACCAATGGTCTAGCAAGCCTTCTGTTAGCCGAGTGGTTAGGGTGGTGGCCAGTAATTCAAAGGGTTGTTGGTCCGATTCCTACCATCTAAAAATAGATTTTTCATTTTTATAGTCCTTCTAAAACAAACGATAAATATCAGATCAAAACATATATAGGCAACAACGCTTGTAGCGCAATGGTTACCGTGACCGGCTGTCACGAAAAGGTCCTGGGTTCGAATCTTTTCAAGATTTTTCTCTATTCAATTAAAGATTCAGTTTTTATTCCAACAAAACTCTAGCGCTATAAGAGAAATACCTTACCAATAGTCTAGCAAGCCATCTATTAGCCGAATGGTTAGGGTGTTGGCCAGTAATTCAAAGGGTTGCAAGTTCGATTCCTACCATCTAAAAATAGATTTTTCATCTTTATAGTCCTTCTAAAACAGACGATAAATATCAGATCAAAACATATATCGGCAACAACGCTTGTAGCGCAATGATTACCGTGACCGACTGTCACGAAAAGGTCCTGGGATCGAATCTCTTCAAGTTTTTTCACTATTCAATTAAAGATTCAGTTTTTATTCCAACAATACTCTAATGCTATAAGAGAAATACTTTACCACTGGTGTAGCAAGCCATCTATTAGCCGAATGGTTAGGGTGGTGGCCAATAATTCAAAGGGTTACAGGTTCGAATCCTACCATCGAAAAATAGATTTTTCATCTTTATAGTCCTTCTAAAACAGACGATAAATATCAGATCAAAACATTATTCGGCAACAACGCTTGTAGCGCAATGGTTACTGTGACCGACTGTCGCGAAAGGGTCCTGTGTCGAATCTCGTCAAGTTTTTTCTCTATTCAATTAAACATTCAGTTTTTATTCCAAGGGTACTCTAGCAGTATAAGAGGAATACTTTACCAATGGTCTAGCAAACCATTTGTTAGCCGAATGGTTGGGGCGGTGGCCAGTAATTTAAAGTGTTGCAGGTTCGATTCCTACCATATAAAAATAGATTTTTCATCTTTATAGTCCTTCTAAAACAGACGATAAATATTAGATGAAAACATATATCGGCAACAACGCTTGTAGCGCAATGGTTACCGTGACCGACTGTCACGAAAAGGTCCTGGGTTCGAATCTTTTCAAGTTTTTTCTCTATTCAATTAAAGATTCAGTTTTTATTCCAACAATACTCTAGTGCTATAAGAGAAATACCTTACCAATGGTCTAGCAAGCCATCTATTAGCCGAATGGTTAGGGTGTTGGCCAGTAATTCAAAGGGTTGCAAGTTCGATTCCTACCATATAAAAATAGATTATTCATCTTTATAGTCCTTCTAAAACAGACGATAAATATCAGATCAAAACATATATCGGCAACAACGCTTGTAGCGCAATGGTTACTGTAACCGACTGTCACGAAAAGGTACTGGGTTCGAATCTCTTCAAGTTTTTTCTCTATTCAATTAAAGATTCAGTTTTTATTCCAACAGTACTCTAGCGCTATAAGAGAAATATTTTACCAACGGTCTAGAAAGCCATTTCTTAGCCGAATGGTTAGGGTGGTGGCCAATAATTCAAAGGGTTGCAGGTTCGATGCCTACCATCTAAAAGTAGATTTTTCATCTTTATAGTCCTTCTAAAACAGACGATAAATATCAGATCAAAACATATATCGGCAACAACGCTTGTAGCGCAATGGTTACCCTGACTGACTGTCACGAAAAGGTCCTGACTTCGAATCTCTTCAAGTTTTTTCTCTATTCAAATAAAGCTTCAGTTTTTATTCCAACAATACTCTAGCGCTATAAGAGAAATACTTTACCAATGGTCTAGCAAGCCATCTGTTAGCCGAGTGGTTAGGGTGGTGGCCAGTAATTCAAAGGGTTGTTGGTTCGGTTCCTACCATCTAAAAATAGATTTTTCATCTTTATAGTCCTTCTAAAACAAACGATAAATATCAGATCAAAACATATATCGGCAACAACGCTTGTAGCGCAATGGTTACCGTGACCGACTGTCACGAAAAGGTCCTGGGTTCGAATCTTTTCAAGATTTTTCTCTATTCAATTAAAGATTCAGTTTTTATTCCAACAAAACTCTAGCGCTATAAGAGAAATACCTTACCAATGGTCTAGCAAGCCATCTATTAGCCGAATGGTTAGGGTGTTGGCCAGTAATTCAAAGGGTTGCAAGTTCGATTCCTACCATCTAAAAATAGATTTTTCATCTTTATAGTCCTTCTAAAACAGACGATAAATATCAGATCAAAACATATATCGGCAACAACGCTTGTAGCGCAATGGTTACCGTGACCGACTGTCACGAAAAGGTCCTGGGTTCGAATCTCTTCAAGTTTTTTCTCTATTCAATTAAAGATTCAGTTTTTATTCCAACAGTACTCTAGCGCTATAAGAGAAATATTTTACCAACGGTCTAGAAAGCCATTTCTTAGCCGAATGGTTAGGGTGGTGGCCAATAATTCAAAGGGTTGCAGGTTCAATTCCTACCATCTAAAAGTAGATTTTCCATCTTTATAGTCCTTCTAAAACAGACGATAAATATCAGATCAAAACATATATCGGCAACAACGCTTGTAGCGCAATGGTTACCCTGACCGACTGTCACGAAAAGGTCCTGGGTTCGAATCTCTTCAAGTTTTTTCTCTATTCAATTAAAGATTCAGTTTTTATTCCAACAATACTCTAGCGCTATAAGAGAAATACTTTACCAATGGTCTAGCAAGCCTTCTGTTAGCCGAGTGGTTAGGGTGGTGGCCAGTAATTCAAAGGGTTGTTGGTTCGATTCCTACCATCTAAAAATAGATTTTTCATTTTTATAGTCCTTCTAAAACAAACGATAAATATCAGATCAAAACATATATCGGCAACAACGATTGTAGCGCAATGGTTACCGTGACCGACTGTCACGAAAAGGTCCTGGGTTCGAATCTTTTCAAGATTTTTCTCTATTCAATTAAAGATTCAGTTTTTATTCCAACAAAACTCTAGCGCTATAAGAGAAATACCTTACCAATGGTCTAGCAAGCCATCTATTAGCCGAATGGTTAGGGTGTTGGCCAGTAATTCAAAGGGTTGCAAGTTCGATTCCTACCATATAAAAATAGATTTTTCATTTTTATAGTCCTTCTAAAACAAACGATAAATATCAGATCAAAACATATATCGGCAACAACGATTGTAGCGCAATGGTTACCGTGACCGACTGTCACGAAAAGGTCCTGGGTTCGAATCTCTTCAAGTTTTTTCTCTATTCAATTAAAGATTCAGTTTTTATTCCAACAATACTCTAGCGCTATAAGAGAAATACTTTACCAATGGTCTAGCAAGCCTTCTGTTAGCCGAGTGGTTAGGGTGGTGGCCAGTAATTCAAAGGGTTGTTGGTCCGATTCCTACCATCTAAAAATAGATTTTTCATTTTTATAGTCCTTCTAAAACAAACGATAAATATCAGATCAAAACATATATAGGCAACAACGCTTGTAGCGCAATGGTTACCGTGACCGACTGTCACGAAAAGGTCCTGGGTTCGAATCTTTTCAAGATTTTTCTCTATTCAATTAAAGATTCAGTTTTTATTCCAACAAAACTCTAGCGCTATAAGAGAAATACCTTACCAATAGTCTAGCAAGCCATCTATTAGCCGAATGGTTAGGGTGTTGGCCAGTAATTCAAAGGGTTGCAAGTTCGATTCCTACCATCTAAAAATAGATTTTTCATCTTTATAGTCCTTCTAAAACAGACGATAAATATCAGATCAAAACATATATCGGCAACAACGCTTGTAGCGCAATGATTACCGTGACCGACTGTCACGAAAAGGTCCTGGGATCGAATCTCTTCAAGTTTTTTCACTATTCAATTAAAGATTCAGTTTTTATTCCAACAATACTCTAATGCTATAAGAGAAATACTTTACCACTGGTGTAGCAAGCCATCTATTAGCCGAATGGTTAGGGTGGTGGCCAATAATTCAAAGGGTTACAGGTTCGAATCCTACCATCGAAAAATAGATTTTTCATCTTTATAGTCCTTCTAAAACAGACGATAAATATCAGATCAAAACATTATTCGGCAACAACGCTTGTAGCGCAATGGTTACTGTGACCGACTGTCGCGAAAGGGTCCTGTGTCGAATCTCGTCAAGTTTTTTCTCTATTCAATTAAACATTCAGTTTTTATTCCAAGGGTACTCTAGCAGTATAAGAGGAATACTTTACCAATGGTCTAGCAAACCATTTGTTAGCCGAATGGTTGGGGCGGTGGCCAGTAATTTAAAGTGTTGCAGGTTCGATTCCTACCATCTAAAAATAGATTTTTCATCTTTATAGTCCTTCTAAAACAGACGATAAATATTAGATGAAAACATATATCGGCAACAACGCTTGTAGCGCAATGGTTACCGTGACCGACTGTCACGAAAAGGTCCTGGGTTCGAATCTCTCAATTTTTTTCTCTATTCAATTAAAGATTCAGTTTTTATTCCAACAATACTCTAGGGCTATAAGAGAAATACTTTACAAATGGTGTAGCAAGCCTTCTATTAGCCGAATGGTTAGGGGGGTGTCCAATAATTCAAAGGGTTGCAGGTTCGATTCCCACCATCTAAAATTAGATTTTTCATCTCTATAGTCCTTCTAAAACAGGCGATAAATATCAGATCAAAACATATATCGGCAACAACGCTTGTAGCGCAACGATTACCGTGACCGAATCTCGCGAAAAGGTCCTGGGTTCGAATCTCTTCAAGTTTTTCTCTATTCAATTAAGGATTCAGTTTTTATTCCAACAGTACTCTAGCGCTATAAGAGAAAGAGTTTACCATTGGACTAGCAAGCCATTTCTTAGCCGAATGGTTAGGGTGGTGGATTCCTACCATCTAAAAATACAGTTTTCATCTTTATAGTCCTTCTAAAACAGACGATAAATATCAGATCAAAACATATATAGGCAACAGCGCTTGTAGCGCAATGGTTACCGTGACCGACTGTCACGAAAATGTCCTGGGTTCGAATCTCCTCAAGTTTTTTCTCTATTCAATTAAGGATTCAGTTTTTATTCCAACAATACTCTAGCGCTATGAGAGAAATACTTTACCAATGGTCTAGAAAGCCATCTATTAGCCGAATGGTTAGGGTGGTGGCCAATAATTCAAAGGGTTGCAGGTTCGAATCCTACCATCGAAAAAATAGATTTTTCATCTTTATAGTCCTTCTAAAGCAGAGGATAAATATCAGATTAAAACGGATATCAGCAACAATGCTTGTAGCGCAATAGTTACCGTGACCGACTTTCGCGAAAAGGTCCTGGGTTCAAACCTCTTCAAGTTTTTTCTCTATTCAATTAAAGATTCAGTTTATATTCAAACAGTACTCTAGCGCTATAAGAGAAATATTTTACCAATAGTCTAGCAAGCCATTTCTTATCCGAATGGTTAGGGTGGTGGCCAATAATTCAAAGGGTTGTAGGTTCGATTCCTACCATCTAAAAGTAGATTTTTCATCCTTATGGTCCTTCTAAAACAGACGATAAATATCAGATCAAAACATATACCGGCAACAACGCTTGTAGCGCAATGGTTACCGTGTTCAACTGTCACGATAAGGTCCTGGGTTCGAATCTCTTCAAATTTTTTCTCTATTCAAATAATGATTCAGTTTTTATTCCAGCAATACTCTAGCGCTATAAGAGAAATACTTTACCAATGGTCTAACAAGCCATCTGTTAGCCGAATGGTTAGGGTGTTGGCCAGTAATTCAAAGGGTTGCAAGTTCGATTCCTACCATATAAAAATAGATTTTTCATCTTTATAGTCCTTCTAAAGCAGAGGATAAATATCAGATTAAAACAGATATCAGCAACAGTGCTTGTAGCGCAATGGTTAACGTGACCGACTCTCGCGAAAAGGTTCTGGGTTCGAATCTCTTCAAGTTTTTCTCTAATCAATTAAGGATTCAGTTTTTATTCCAAAAGTACATTAGCGCTATAAGAGAAATAGTTTACCAATGGTCCAGCAAGCCATTTCTTAGCCGAATGGTTAGGCCGGTGGCCAATAAATAAAAGGGTTGCAGGTGGATTCCTACCATCTAAAAATACATTTTTCATCTTTATAGTCCTTCTAAAACAGACGATAAATATCAGATCAAAACATATATCGGCAACAACGCTTTTAGCGCAATGGTTACCGTGACCGACTGTCACGAAAAGGTCCTGGGTTCGAATCTTTTCAAGTTTTTTCTCTATTCAATTAAAGATTCAGTTTTTATTCCAACAATACTCTAGTGCTATAAGAGAAATACCTTACCAATGGTCTAGCAAGCCATCTATTAGCCGAATGGTTAGGGTGTTGGCCAGTAATTCAAAGGGTTGCAAGTTCGATTCCTACCATATAAAAATAGATTATTCATCTTTATAGTCCTTCTAAAACATACGATAAATATCAGATCAAAACATATATCGGCAACAACGCTTGTAGCGCAATGGTTACCGTAACCGACTGTCACGAAAAGGTACTGGGTTCGAATCTCTTCAAGTTTTTTCTCTATTCAATTAAAGATTCAGTTTTTATTCCAACAGTACTCTAGCGCTATAAGAGAAATATTTTACCAACGGTCTAGAAAGCCATTTCTTAGCCGAATGGTTAGGGTGGTGGCCAATAATTCAAAGGGTTGCAGGTTCGATGCCTACCATCTAAAAGTAGATTTTTCATCTTTATAGTCCTTCTAAAACAGACGATAAATATCAGATCAAAACATATATCGGCAACAACGCTTGTAGCGCAATGGTTACCCTGACTGACTGTCACGAAAAGGTCCTGACTTCGAATCTCTTCAAGTTTTTTCTCTATTCAAATAAAGCTTCAGTTTTTATTCCAACAATACTCTAGCGCTATAAGAGAAATACTTTACCAATGGTCTAGCAAGCCATCTGTTAGCCGAGTGGTTAGGGTGGTGGCCAGTAATTCAAAGGGTTGTTGGTTCGGTTCCTACCATCTAAAAATAGATTTTTCATCTTTATAGTCTTTCTAAAACAAACGATAAATATCAGATCAAAACATATATCGGCAACAACGCTTGTAGCGCAATGGTTACCGTGACCGACTGTCACGAAAAGGTCCTGGGTTCGAATCTTTTCAAGATTTTTCTCTATTCAATTAAAGATTCAGTTTTTATTCCAACAAAACTCTAGCGCTATAAGAGAAATACCTTACCAATGGTCTAGCAAGCCATCTATTAGCCGAATGGTTAGGGTGTTGGCCAGTAATTCAAAGGGTTGCAAGTTCGATTCCTACCATCTAAAAATAGATTTTTCATCTTTATAGTCCTTCTAAAACAGACGATAAATATCAGATCAAAACATATATCGGCAACAACGCTTGTAGCGCAATGGTTACCGTGACCGACTGTCACGAAAAGGTCCTGGGTTCGAATCTCTTCAAGTTTTTTCTCTATTCAATTAAAGATTCAGTTTTTATTCCAACAGTACTCTAGCGCTATAAGAGAAATATTTTACCAACGGTCTAGAAAGCCATTTCTTAGCCGAATGGTTAGGGTGGTGGCCAATAATTCAAAGGGTTGCAGGTTCAATTCCTACCATCTAAAAGTAGATTTTCCATCTTTATAGTCCTTCTAAAACAGACGATAAATATCAGATCAAAACATATATCGGCAACAACGCTTGTAGCGCAATGGTTACCCTGACCGACTGTCACCAAAAGGTCCTGGGTTCGAATCTCTTCAAGTTTTTTCTCTATTCAATTAAAGATTCAGTTTTTATTCCAACAATACTCTAGCGCTATAAGAGAAATACTTTACCAATGGTCTAGCAAGCCTTCTGTTAGCCGAGTGGTTAGGGTGGTGGCCAGTAATTCAAAGGGTTGTTGGTTCGATTCCTACCATCTAAAAATAGATTTTTCATTTTTATAGTCCTTCTAAAACAAACGATAAATATCACATCAAAACATATATCGGCAACAACGATTGTAGCGCAATGGTTACCGTGACCGACTGTCACGAAAAGGTCCTGGGTTCGAATCTTTTCAAGATTTTTCTCTATTCAATTAAAGATTCAGTTTTTATTCCAACAAAACTCTAGCGCTATAAGAGAAATACCTTACCAATGGTCTAGCAAGCCATCTATTAGCCGAATGGTTAGGGTGTTGGCCAGTAATTCAAAGGGTTGCAAGTTCGATTCCTACCATCTAAAAATAGATTTTTCATCTTTATAGTCCTTCTAAAACAGACGATAAATATCAGATCAAAACATATATCGGCAACAACGCTTGTAGCGCAATGATTACCGTGACCGACTGTCACGAAAAGGTCCTGGGATCGAATCTCTTCAAGTTTTTTCACTATTCAATTAAAAATTCAGTTTTTATTCCAACAATACTCTAATGCTATAAGAGAAATACTTTACCACTGGTCTAGCAAGCCATCTATTAGCCGAATGGTTAGGGTGGTGGCCAATAATTCAAAGGGTTACAGGTTCGAATCCTACCATCGAAAAATAGATTTTTCATCTTTATAGTCCTTCTAAAACAGACGATAAATATCAGATCAAAACATTATTCGGCAACAACGCTTGTAGCGCAATGGTTACTGTGACCGACTGTCTTGAAAGGGTCCTGTGTCGAATCTCGTCAAGTTTTTTCTCTATTCAATTAAACATTCAGTTTTTATTCCAAGGGTACTCTAGCGGTATAAGAGGAATACTTTACCAATGGTCTAGCAAACCATTTGTTAGCCGAATGGTTGGGGCGGTGGCCAGTAATTTAAAGTGTTGCAGGTTCGATTCCTACCATATAAAAATAGATTTTTCATCTTTATAGTCCTTCTAAAACAGACGATAAATATTAGATGAAAACATATATCGGCAACAACGCTTGTAGCGCAATGGTTACCGTGACCGACTGTCACGAAAAGGTCCTGGGTTCGAATCTCTCAATTTTTTTCTCTATTCAATTAAAGATTCAGTTTTTATTCCAACAATACTCTAGGGCTATAAGAGAAATACTTTACCAATGGTGTAGCAAGCCTTCTATTAGCCGAATGGTTAGGGGGGTGTCCAATAATTCAAAGGGTTGCAGGTTCGATTCCCACCATCTAAAAATAGATTTTTCATCCTTATAGTCCTTCTAAAACAGACGATAAATATCAGATCAAAACATATATCGGCAACAACGCTTGTAGCGCAACGATTACCGTGACCGAATCTCGCGAAAAGGTCCTGGGTTCGAATCTCTTCAAGTTTTTCTCTATTCAATTAAGGATTAAGTTTTTATTCCAACAGTACTCTAGCGCTATAAGAGAAAGAGTTTACCATTGGTCTAGCAAGCCATTTCTTAGCCGAATGGTTAGGGTGGTGGATTCCTACCATCTAAAAATAGATTTTTCATCTTTATAGTCCTTCTAAAACAGACGATAAATATCAGATCAAAACATATATCGGCAACAGCGCTTGTAGCGCAATGGTTACCGTGACCGACTGTCACGAAAATGTCCTGGGTTCGAATCTCCTCAAGTTTTTTCTCTATTCAATTAAGGATTCAGTTTTTATTCCAACAATACTCTAGCGCTATGAGAGAAATACTTTACCAATGGTCTAGCAAGCCATCTATTAGCCGAATGGTTAGGGTGGTGGCCAATAATTCAAAGGGTTGCAGGTTCGAATCCTACCATCGAAAAATAGATTTTTCATCTTTATAGTCCTTCTAAAGCAGAGGATAAATATCAGATTAAAACATATATCAGCAACAATGCTTGTAGCGCAATAGTTACCGTGACCGACTCTCGCGAAAAGGTCCTGGGTTCGAATCTCTTCAAGTTTTTCTCTATTCCATTAAGGATTCAGTTTTTATTCCAAAAGTACTCTAGCGCTATAAGAGAAATAGTTTACCAATGGTCCAGCAAGCCATTTCTTAGCCGAATGGTTAGGCTGGTGGCCAATAAATAAAAGGGTTGCAGGTGGATTCCTACCATCTAAAAATACATTTTTCATCTTTATAGTCCTTCTAAAACAGAGGATAAATATCAGATCAAAACATACATCGGCAACAACGCTTGTAGCGCAATGGTTACCGTAACCGACTGTCACGAAAAGGTCCTGGGTTCGAATCTCTTCAAGTTTTTTCTCTATTCAATTAAAGATTCAGTTTTTATTCCAACAGTACTCTAGCGCTATAAGAGAAATATTTTACCAATGGTCTAGAAAGCCATTTCCTAGCCGAATGGTTAGCGTGGTGGCCACTAATTCATAGGGTTGCAGGTTCGATTCCTACCATCTAAAAATCGATTTTTCATCTTTAGAGTCCTTCTAAAACAGACGATAATTATCAGATCAAAACATATATCGGCAACAACGCTTGTAACGCAATGGTCACCGTGACCGACTGTCACGAAAAGGTCCTGGGTTCGAATTACTTCAAGTTTTTTCTCTGTTCAAATAAAGATTCAGTTTTTATTCCAACAATACTCTAGCGCTATAAGAGAAATACTTTACCAATGGTCTAGCAAGCCATCTATTAGCCGAGTGGTTAGGGTGGTGGCCAATAATTCAAAGGGTTGCAGGTTCGATTCCTACCATCTAAAAATAGATTTTTCATCTTTATAGTCCTTCTAAAACAGACGATAAATATCAGATCAAAACATATATCGGCAACAACGCCTGTAGCGCAATGGCTACCGTGACCGACTGTCACGAAAAGGTCCTGGGTTCGAATCTCCTCAAGTTTTTTCTCTATTCAAGTAAAGATTCACATTTTATTCCAACAATACTCTAGCGCTATAAGAGAAATACTTTACCAATGGTCTAGCAAGCCATCTATAAGCCGAATGGTTATGGTGGTGGCCAATAATTCAAAGGGTTTCAAGTTCGATTCCCACCATCTAAAAATAGATTTTTCATCTTTATAGTCCTTCTAAAACAGACGATAAATATCAGATCAAAACATATATCAGCAACAACGCTTGTAGCGCAGTGATTACCGTGACAGACTGTCACGAAAAGGTCCTGGGTTCGAATCTCTTCAAGTTTTTTCTCTATTCAATTAAAGATTCAGTTTTTATTCCAACAATACTCTAGAGCTATAAGAGAAATACTTTACCAATGGTCTAGCAAGCCATCTTTTAGCCGAGTGGTTAGGGTGGTGGCCAATAATTCAAAGGGTTGCAAGTTCGGTTCCTACCATTTAAAAATTGATTTTTCATTTTTATAGTCCTTCTAAAACAGACGATAAATATCAGATCAAAACATACATCAGCAACAACGCTTGTAGCGCAATGATTACCGTGACCGACTGTCACGAAAAGGTCCTGGGTTCGAATCTCTTCAAGTTTTTTCTCTATTCAATTAAAGATTCAGTTTTAATTCCAACAATACTCTAGCGCTATAAGAGAAATACTTTACCAATGGTCTAGCAAGCCATCCATTAGCAGAATGGTTAGGGTGGTGGCCTATAATTCAAATTGTTGCAGGTTCGATTCCTACCATCTAAAAATAGATTTTTCATCTTTATAGTCCTTCTAAAACAGACGATAAATATCAGATCAAAACATATATCGGCAACAACGCTTGTAGCGCAATGGTTACCGTGACCGACTCTCGCGAAAAGGACCTTGGTTCAAACCTCTTCAAGTTTTTTCTCTATTCAATTAAAGATTCAGTTTATATTCAAACAGCACTCTAGCGCTATAAGAGAAATATTTTACCAATAGTCTAGCAAGCCATTTCTTAGCCGAATGGTTACGGTGGTGGCCAATAATTCAAAGGGTTGTAGGTTCGATTCCTACCATCTAAAAGTAGATTTTTCATCCTTATGGTCCTTCTAAAACAGACGATAAATATCAGATCAAAACATATACCGGCAACAACGCTTGTAGCGCAATGGTTACCGTGATCAACTGTCACGATAAGGTCCTGGGTTCGAATCGCTTCAAATTTTTTCTCTATTCAAATAATGATTCAGTTTTTATTCCAGCAATACTCTAGCGCTATAAGAGAAATACTTTACCAATGGTCTAACTAGCCATCTGTTAGCCGAGTGGTTAGGGTGGTGGCCAATAATTCAAAGGGTTGCAGGTTCGATTCCTACCATCTAAAAAATAGATTTTTCATCTTTATAGTCCTTCTAAAGCAGAGGATAAATATCAGATCAAAACATATATCGGCAACAACGCTTGTAGCGCAATGGTTACCGTGATCGACTCTCGCGAAAAGGACCTTGGTTCGAATCTCTTCAAGTTTTTTCTCTATTCAATTAAGGATTCAGTTTTTATTCCAACAATACTCTAGCGCTATAAGAGAAATACTTTATGAATGATCTAGCAAGCCATCTATTAGCCGAATGGTTAGGGTGGTGGCCAGTAATTCAAAGGGTTGCAGGTTCGATTCCTACCATCTAAAAATAGATTTTTCATGTTTATAGTCCTTCTAAAAAAACGATAAATATCAGATCAAAACATATATCAGCAACAACGCTTGTAGCGCAATGGTTACCGTGGCCGACTGTCACGAAAAGGTCCTGGGATTGAATCTCTTCAAATTTTTTCGCTATTCAATTAAAGATTCAATTTTTATTCCAACAATACTCTAGTTCTATAAGAGAAATACTTTACAAATTGTCTAGCAAGCCATCTATTAGCCGAATGGTTAGGGTGGTGCCCAATAATTCAAAGGGTTGCAGGTTCGATTCCTACCATCTAAAAATAGATTTTTCATCTTAATACTCCTTCTAAAACAGACGATAAATATCAGATCAAAACAGATACCAGCAACAATTCTTGTAGCGCAATGGTTACCGTGACCGACTGTCACGAAAAGGTCCTGGGTTCGAATCTCTTCAAGTTTTTTCTCTATTCGATTAAAGATTCAGTTTTTATTCCAACAATACTCTAGCGCTATAAGAGAAATACTTTACCAATGGTCTAGCAAGCAATCTATTAGCCGAATGTTTAGGGTGGTGGCCAATAATTCAAAGGGTTGCAGGTTCGAATCCTACCATCGAAAAATAGATTTTTCATCTTTATAGTCCTTCTAAAGCAGAGGATAAATATCAGATTAAAACAGATATCAGCAACAATGCTTATAGCGCAATGGTCACCGTGACCGAATCTCGCTAAAAGGTCCTGGGCTCGAATCTCTTTAAGTTTTTCTCTATTCAATTAAGGATTCAGTTTTTATTCCAAAAGTACTCGAGCGCTATAAGAGAAATAGTTTACAAATGGTCTAACAAGCCATCTATTAGCCGAATGGTTATGGTGGTGGCCATTAATTCAAAGGGTTGCAGGTTCGATTCCTACCATCTAAAAATAGATTTTTCATCTTTATAGTCCTTCTAAAACAGACGATAAATATCAGATCAAAACATATATCGGCAACAACGCTTGTAGCGCAATGGCTACCGTGATCGACTCTCGCGAAAAGGACCTTGGTTCGAGTCTCTTCAAGTTTTTTCTCTATTCAATTAAAGATTCAGTTTTTATTCCAACACTACTCTAGCGCTATAACAGAAATATTTTACCAATGGTCTAGCAAGCCATTTCTTAGCCGAATGGTTAGGGTGGTAGCCAATAAATAAAAGGGTAGCAGGTGGATTCCTACCATCTAAAAATACATTTTTCATGTTTATAGTCCTTCTAAAACAGAGGATAAATTTCAGATCAAAACACTTGTCAGCAAAAACGCTTGTAGCGCAATGGTTACCGTGGCCGACTGTCACGAAAAGGTCCTGGGTTCGAATCTCTTCAAGTTCTTTCTCTATTCAATCAAAGATTCAGTTTTTATTCCAACAATACTCTAGCGCTATAAGAGAAATACTTTACCAATGGTCTAGCAAGCCATCTATTAGCCGAATGGTTAGGGTGGTGGACATTAATTCAAAGGGTTGCAGGTTCGATTCCTACCATCTAAAAATAAATTTTTCATCCTTATAGTCCTTCTAAAGCAGAGGATAAATATCAGATCAAAACAGATACCAGCAACAATTCTTGTAGCTAAATGGTTACCGCGACCGACTCTCGCGAAAAGGTCCTGGGTTCGAATCTCTTTAAGTTTTTCTCTATTCAATTAAGGATTCAGTTTTTATTCCAACAGTACCCTAGCACTATAAGAGAAATATTTTACCAATGGTCTAGCAAGCCATTTCTTAGCCGAATGGTTAGAGTGGTGGCTAATAAATAAAAGGGTTGCAGGTTCGATTCCTACCATCTTAAAATAGATTTTTCGTCCTTATAGTCCTTCTAAAACAGACGATAAATATCAGATCAAAACATATATCGGCAACAACGCTTGTAGCGCAATGGTTACCGTGACCGACTGTCACGAAAAGGTCCTGGGTTCGAATCTCTTCAAGTTTTTTTCTCTATTCAATTAAGGATTCAGTTTTTATTCCAACAATACTCTAGCGCTATAAGAGAAATACTTTACCAATTGTCTAGCAAGCCATCTATTAGCCGAATGGTTAGGGTTGTGGCCAATAATTCAAAGGGTTGCAGGTTCGATTCCTACCATCTAAAAATAGATTTTTCATCTCTATAGTCCTTCTAAAACAGACGATAAATATCAGATCAAAACATATATCGGCAACAAAGCTTGCAGCGCAATGGTTACCGTGACAGACTGTCACGAAAAGGTCCTGGGTTCGAATTACTTCAAGTTTTTTCTCTATTCAATTAAAGATTCGGTTTTTATTCCAACAATACTCTAGCGCTATAAGAGAAATACTTTACCAATAGTCTAGCAAGGCATCTATTAGCGGAATGGTTAGGGTGGTGGCCAATAATTCAAAGGGTTGCAGGTTCGAATCCTACCATCGAAAAATAGATTTTTCATCTTTATAGTCCTTCTAAAGCAGAGGATAAATATCAGATTAAAACAGATATCAGCAACAATGCTTGTAGCGCAATGGTTACCATGACCGACTCTCGCGAAAAGGTCCTGCGTTCGAATTTCTTTAAGTTTTTCTCTATTCAAATAAGGATTCAGTTTTTATTCCAAAAGTACTCGAGCGCTATAAGAGAAATAGTTTACCAATGGTCTAGCAAGCCATCTATTAGCCGAATGGTTATGGTGGTGGCCAATAATTCAAAGGGTTGCAGGTTCGATTCCTACCATCTAAAAATAGATTTTTCATCTTTATAGTCCTTCTAAAACAGACGATAAATAACAGATCAAAACATATATCGGCAAAAACGCTTGTAGCGCAATGGTTACCGTGATCGACTCTCGCGAAAAGGACTTTGGTTCGAGTCTCTTCAAGTTTTTTCTCTATTCAATTAAAGATTCAGTTTTTATTCCAACAGTACTCTAGCGCTATAACAGAAATATTTTACCAATGGTCTAGCAAGCCATTTCTTAGCCGAATGGTTAGGGTGGTAGCCAATAAATAAAAGGGTAGCAGGTGGATTCCTACCATCTAAAAATACATTTTTCATGTTTATAGTCCTTCTAAAACAGACGATAAATATCAGATCAAAACATTTGTCAGCAACAACGCTTGTAGCGCAATGGTTACCGTGGCCGACTGTCACGAAAAGGTCCTGGGTTCGAATCTCTTCAAGTTCTTTCTCTATTCAATTAAAGATTCAGTTTTTATTCCAACAATACTCTAGCGCTATAAGAGAAATACTTTACCAATGGTCTAGCAAGCCATCTATTAGCCGAATGGTTAGGGTGGTGGCTAATAATTCTAAGGGTTGCAGGTTCGATTCCTACCATATAAAAATAGATTTTTCATCTTTATAGTCCTTCTAAAACAGACGATAAATATCTGATCAAAACATATATCTGCAACAACGCTTGTAGCGCAATGGTTACCGTGACCGACTGTCACGAAAAGGTCCTGGGTTCGAATCTCTTCAAGTTTTTTCTCTATTCAATTAAAGATTCAGTTTTTATTCCAACAATACTCTAGCGCTATAAGAGAAATACTTTACCAATGGTCTAGCAAGCCATCTATTAGCCGAATGGTTAGGGTGGTGGCCATTAATTCAAAGGGTTGCAGGTTCGATTCCTACCATCTAAAAATAACTTTTTCATCCTTATAGTCCTTCTAAAGCAGAGGATAAATATCAGATCAAAACAGATATCAGCAACAATTCTTGTAGCTAAATGGTTACCGCGACCGACTCTCGCGAAAAGGTCCTGGCTTCGAATCTCTTCAAGTTTTTTCTCTATTCAATTAAAGATTCAGTTTTTATTCAAACAATACTCTAGCGCTATAAGAGAAATACTTTACCAATGGCCTTGCAAGCCATCTATTAGCCAAATGGTTAGGGTGGTGGCCATTAATTCAAAGGGTTGCAGGTTCGATTCCTACCATCTAAAAATAGATTTTTCATCCTTATAGTCCTTCTAAAGCAGAGGATAAATATCAGATCAAAACAGATACCAGCAACAATTCTTGTAGCTAAATGGTTACCGCGACCGACTCTCGCGAAAAGGTCCTGTGTTCGAATCTCTTTAAGTTTTTCTCTATTCAATTAAGGATTCAGTTTTTATTCCAACAGTACTCTAGCACTATAAGAGAAATATTTTACCAATGGTCTAGCAAGCCATTTCTTAGCCGAATGGTTAGAGTGGTGGCTAATAAATAAAAGGGTTGCAGGTTCGATTCCAACCATCTTAAAATAGATTTTTCGTCCTTATAGTCCTTCTAAAACAGACGATAAATATCAGATCAAAACATATATCGGCAACAACGCTTGTAGCGCAATGGTCACCGTGACCGACTGTCACGAAAAGGTCCTGGGTTCGAATTACTTCAAGTTTTTTCTCTGTTCAAATAAAGATTCAGTTTTTATTCCAACAATACTCTAGCGCTATAAGAGAAATACTTTACCAATGTTCTAGCAAGCCATCTATTAGCCGAGTGGTTAGGGTGGTGGCCAATAATTCAAAGGGTTGCAGGTTCGATTCCTACCATCTAAAAATAGATTTTTCATCTTTATAGTCCTTCTAAAACAGACGATAAATATCAGATCAAAACATATATCGGCAACAACGCCTGTAGCGCAATGGCTACCGTGACCGACTGTCACGAAAAGGTCCTGGGATCGAATCTCTTCAAGTTTTTTCACTATTCAATTAAAGATTCAGTTTTTATTCCAACAATACTCTAATGCTATAAGAGAAATACTTTACCACTGGTCTAGCAAACCATCTATTAGCCGAATGGTTAGGGTGGTGGCCAATAATTCAAAGGGTTACAGGTTCGAATCCTACCATCGAAAAATAGATTTTTCATCTTTATAGTCCTTCTAAAACAGACGATAAATATCAGATCAAAACATTATTCGGCAACAACGCTTGTAGCGCAATGGTTACTGTGACCGACTGTCGCGAAAGGGTCCTGTGTCGAATCTCGTCAAGTTTTTTCTCTATTCAATTAAACATTCAGTTTTTATTCCAAGGGTACTCTAGCGGTATAAGAGGAATACTTTACCAATGGTCTAGCAAACCATTTGTTAGCCGAATGGTTGGGGCGGTGGCCAGTAATTTAAAGTGTTGCAGGTTCGATTCCTACCATCTAAAAATAGATTTTTCATCTTTATAGTCCTTCTAAAACAGACGATAAATATTAGATGAAAACATATATCGGCAACAACGCTTGTAGCGCAATGGTTACCGTGACCGACTGTCACGAAAAGGTCCTGGGTTCGAATCTCTCAATTTTTTTCTCTATTAAATTAAAGATTCAGTTTTTATTCCAACAATACTCTAGGGCTATAAGAGAAATACTTTACCAATTGTGTAGCAAGCCTTCTATTAGCCGAATGGTTAGGGGGGTGTCCAATAATTCAAAGGGTTGCAGGTTCGATTCCCACCATCTAAAAATAGATTTTTCATCCTTATAGTCCTTCTAAAACAGACGATAAATATCAGATCAAAACATATATCGGCAACAACGCTTGTAGCGCAACGATTACCGTGACCGAATCTCGCGAAAAGGTCCTGGGTTCGAATCTCTTCAAGTTTTTCTCTATTCAATTAAGGATTCAGTTTTTATTCCAACAGTACTCTAGCGCTATAAGAGAAAGAGTTTACCATTAGTCTAGCAAGCCATTTCTTAGCCGAATGGTTAGGGTGGTGGATTCCTACCATCTAAAAATACAGTTTTCATCTTTATAGTCCTTCTAAAACAGACGATAAATATCAGATCAAAACATATATCGGCAACAGCGCTTGTAGCGCAATGGTGACCGTGACCGACTGTCACGAAAAGGTCCTGTGTTCGAATCTCTTCAAGTTTTTTCTCTATTCAATTAAGGATTCAGTTTATATTCCAAGGGTACTCTAGCGGTATAAGAGAAATAGTTTACCAATGGTCCAGCAAGCCATTTCTTAGCCGAATGGTTAGGCTGGTGGCCAATAAATAAAAGGGTTGCAGGTGGATTCCTACCATCTAAAAATACATTTTTCATCTTTATAGTCCTTATAAAACAGAGGATAAATATCAGATCAAAAGATATATCGGCAACAACGCTTTTAGCGCAATGGTTACCGTGACCGACTGTCACGAAAAGGTCCTGGGTTCGAATCTTTTCAAGTTTTTTCTCTATTCAATTAAAGATTCAGTTTTTATTCCAAAAATACTCTAGCGCTATAAGAGAAATACTTTACCAATGGTCTAGCAAGCCATCTATTAGCCGAGTGGTTAGGGTGGTGGCCAATAATTCAAAGGGTTGCAGGTTCGATTCCTACCATCTAAAAATAGATTTTTCATCTTTATAGTCCTTCTAAAACAGACGATAAATATCAGATCAAAACATATATCGGCAACAACGCCTGTAGCGCAATGGCTACCGTGACCGACTGTCACGAAAAGGTCCTGTGTTCGAATCTCTTCAAGTTTTTTCTCTATTCAATTAAGGATTCAGTTTATATTCCAAGGGTACTCTAGCGGTATAAGAGGAATACTTTACCAATGGTCTAGCAAACCATTTGTTAGCCGAATGGTTAGGGCGGTGGCCAGTAATTTAAAGGGTTGCAGGTTCGATTCCTACCATCTAAAAATAGATTTTTCATCTTTATAGTCCTTCTAAAACAGACGATAAATATCAGATCAAAACATATATCGGCAACAACGCTTGTAGCGCAATGGTTACCGTGACCGACTGTCACGAAAAGGTCCTGGGTTCGAGTCTCTCAAGTTTTTTCTCTATTCAATTAAAGATTCAGTTTTTATTCCAACAATACTCTAGCGCTATAAGAGAAATACTTTACCAATGGTCTAGCAAGCCTTCTATTAGCCGAATGGTTAGGGGGCTGGCCAATAATTCAAAGGGTTGCAGGTTCGATTCCTACCATCTAAAAATAGATTTTTCATCTTTATAGTCCTTCTAAAACAGACGATTAATATCAGATCAAAACATATATCGGCAACAACGCTTGTAGCGCAACGATTACCGTGACCGACTGTCACGAAAAGGTCCTGGGTTCGAATCTCCTCAAGTTTTTTCTCTATTCAAGTAAAGATTCACATTTTATTCCAACAATACTCTAGCGCTATAAGAGAAATACTTTACCAATGGTCTAGCAAGCCATCTATTAGCCGAATGGTTATGGTGGTGGCCAATAATTCAAAAGGTTTCAAGTTCGATTCCCACCATCTAAAAATAGATTTTTCATCTTTATAGTCCTTCTAAAACAGACGATAAATATCAGATCAAAACATATATCAGCAACAACGCTTGTAGCGCAATGATTACCGTGACCGACTGTCACGAAAAGGTCCTGGGTTCGAATCTCTTCAAGTTTTTTCTCTATTCAATTAAAGATTCAGTTTTTATTCCAACAATACTCTAGAGCTATAAGAGAAATACTTTACCAATGGTCTAGCAAGCCATCTTTTAGCCGAGTGGTTAGGGTGGTGGCCAATAATTCAAAGGGTTGCAAGTTCGGTTCCTACCATTTAAAAATTGATTTTTCATTTTTATAGTCCTTCTAAAACAGACGATAAATATCAGATCAAAACATACATCAGCAACAACGCTTGTAGCGCAATGATTACCGTGACCGACTGTCACGAAAAGGTCCTGGGTTCGAATCTCTTCAAGTTTTTTCTCTATTCAATTAAAGATTCAGTTTTTATTCCAACAATACTCTAGCGCTATAAGAGAAATACTTTACCAATGGTCTAGCAAGCCATCCATTAGACGAATGGTTGGGGTGGTGGCCTATAATTCAAATTGTTGCAGGTTCGATTCCTACCATCTAAAAATAGATTTTTCATCTTTATAGTCCTTCTAAAACAGACGATAAATATCAGATCAAAACATATATCGGCAACAACGCTTGTAGCGCAATGGTTACCGTGACCGACTCTCGCGAAAAGGACCTTGGTTCAAACCTCTTCAAGTTTTTTCTCTATTCAATTAAAGATTCAGTTTATATTCAAACAGTACTCTAGCGCTATAAGAGAAATATTTTAACAATAGTCTAGCAAGCCATTTCTTAGCCGAATGGTTAGGGTGGTGGCCAATAATTCAAAGGGTTGTAGGTTCGATTCCTACCATCTAAAAGTAGATTTTTCATCCTTATGGTCTTTCTAAAACAGACGATAAATATCAGATCAAAACATATACCGGCAACAACGCTTGTAGCGCAATGGTTACCGTGATCAACTGTCACGATAAGGTCCTGGGTTCGAATCTCTTCAAATTTTTTCTCTATTAAATTAAAGATTCAGTTTTTATTCCAACAGTACTCTAGTGCTATAAGAGAAATATTTTACCAATGGTCTAGAAAGCCATTTCTTAGCCGAATGGTTAGGGTGGTAGCCATTAAATAAAAGGGTAGCAGGTGGATTCCTACCATCTAAAAATACAATTTTCATCTTTATAGTCCTTCTAAAACAGACGAAAAATATCAGATCAAAACGTATATCGGCAACAACGCTTGTAGCGCAATGGTTACCGTGACCGACTGTCACGAAAAGTTCCTGGGTTCGAATCTCTTCAAGTTTTTTCTCTATTCAATTAAGGATTCAGTTTTTATTCCAACAATACTCTAGCGCTATAAGAGAAATACTTTATGAATGATCTAGCAAGCCATCTATTAGCCGAATGGTTAGGGTGGTGGCCAGTAATTCAAAGGGTTGCAGGTTCGATTCCTACCATCTAAAAATAGATTTTTCATGTTTATAGTCCTTCTAAAAAAACGATAAATATCAGATCAAAACATACATCAGCAACAACGCTTGTAGCGCAATGGTTACCGTGGCCGACTGTCACGAAAAGGTCCTGGGATTGAATCTCTTCAAGTTTTTTCGCTATTCAATTAAAGATTAAATTTTTATTCCAACAATACTCTAGCGCTATAAGAGAAATACTTTACAAATTGTCTAGCAAGCCATCTATTAGCCGAATGGTTAGGGTGGTGCCCAATAATTCAAAGGGTTGCAGGTTCGATTCCTACCATCTAAAAATAGATTTTTCATCTTAATACTCCTTCTAAAACAGACGATAAATATCAGATCAAAACAGATACCAGCAACAATTCTTGTAGCGCAATGGTTACCGTGACCGACTGTCACGAAAAGGTCCTGGGTTCGAATCTCTTCAAGTTTTTTCTCTATTCGATTAAAGATTCAGTTTTTATTCCAACAATACTCTAGCGCTATAAGAGAAATACTTTACCAATGGTCTAGCAAGCCATCTATTAGCCGAATGGTTAGGGTGGTGGCCAATAATTCAAAGGGTTGCAGGTTCGAATCCTACCATCGAAAAATAGATTTTTCATCTTTATAGTCCTTCTAAAGCAGAGGATAAATATCAGATTAAAACAGATATCAGCAACAATGCTTATAGCGCAATGGTCACCGTGACCGAATCTCGCGAAAAGGTCCTGGGTTCGAATCTCTTTAAGTTTTTCTCTATTCAATTAAGGATTCAGTTTTTATTCCAAAAGTACTCGAGCGCTATAAGAGAAATAGTTTACCAATGGTCTAACAAGCCATCTATTAGCCGAATGGTTATGGTGGTGGCCATTAATTCAAAGGGTTGCAGGTTCAATTCCTACCATCTAAAAATAGATTTTTCATCTTTATAGTCCTTCTAAAACAGACGATAAATATCAGATCAAAACATATATCGGCAACAACGCTTGTAGCGCAATGGTTACCGTGATCGACTCTCGCGAAAAGGACCTTGGTTCGAGTCTCTTCAAGTTTTTTCTCTATTCAATTAAAGATTCAGTTTTTATTCCAACACTACTCTAGCGCTATAACAGAAATATTTTACCAATGGTCTAGCAAGCCATTTCTTAGCCGAATGGTTAGGGTGGTAGCCAATAAATAAAAGGGTAGCAGGTGGATTCCTACCATCTAAAAATACATTTTTCATGTTTATAGTCCTTCTAAAACAGAGGATAAATATCAGATCAAAACAATTGTCAGCAAAAACGCTTGTAGCGCAATGGTTACCGTGGCCGACTGTCACGAAAAGGTCCTGGGTTCGAATCTCTTCAAGTTCTTTCTCTATTCAATTAAAGATTCAGTTTTTATTCCAACAATACTCTAGCGCTATAAGAGAAATACTTTACCAATGGTCTAGCAAGCCATCTATTAGCCGAATGGTTAGGGTGGTGGCTAATAATTCAAAGGGTTGCAGGTTCGATTCCTACCATCTAAAAATAGATTTTTCATCTTTATAGTCCTTCTAAAACAGACGATAAATATCTGATCAAAACATATATCTGCAACAACGCTTGTAGCGCAATGGTTACCGTGACCGACTGTCACGAAAAGGTCCTGGGTTCGAATCTCTTCAAGTTTTTTCTCTATTCAATTAAAGATTCAGTTTTTATTCCAACAATACTCTAGCGCTATAAGAGAAATACTTTACCAATGGGCTAGCAAGCCATCTATTAGCCGAATGGTTAGGGTGGTGGACATTAATTCAAAGCGTTGCAGGTTCGATTCCTACCATCTAAAAATAAATTTTTCATCCTTATAGTCCTTCTAAAGCAGAGGATAAATATCAGATCAAAACAGATACCAGCAACAATTCTTGTAGCTAAATGGTTACCGCGACCGACTCTCGCGAAAAGGTCCTGGGTTCGAATCTCTTTAAGTTTTTCTCTATTCAATTAAGGATTCAGTTTTTATTCCAACAGAAATACTTTACCAACGGTCTAGCAAGCCATCTATTAGCCGAATGGTTAGGGTGGTGGCCAGTAATTCAAAGGGTTGCAGTTTCGATTCCTACCATCTAAAAATAGATTTTTCATGTTTATAGTCCTTCTAAAAAAACGATAAATATCAGATCAAAACATACATCAGCAACAACGCTTGTAGCGCAATGGTTACCGTGGCCGACTGTCACGAAAAGGTCCTGGGATTGGATCTCTTCAAGTTTTTTCGCTATTCAATTAAAGATTCAATTTTTATTCCAACAATACTCTAGCGCTATAAGAGAAATACTTTACAAATTGTCTAGCAAGCCATCTATTAGCCGAATGGTTAGGGTGGTGCCCAATAATTCAAAGGGTTGCAGGTTCGATTCCTACCATCTAAAAATAGATTTTTCATCTTAATACTCCTTCTAAAACAGACGATAAATATCAGATCAAAACAGATACCAGCAACAATTCTTGTAGCGCAATGGTTACCGTGACCGACTGTCACGAAAAGGTCCTGGGTTCGAATCTCTTCAAGTTTTTTCTCTGTTCGATTAAAGATTCAGTTTTTATTCCAACAATACTCTAGCGCTATAAGAGAAATACTTTACCAATGGTCTAGCAAGCCATCTATTAGCCGAATGGTTAGGGTGGTGGCCAATAATTCAAAGGGTTGCAGGTTCGAATCCTACCATCGAAAAATAGATTTTTCATCTTTATAGTCCTTCTAAAGCAGAGGATAAATATCAGATTAAAACACATATCAGCAACAATGCTTATAGCGCAATGGTCACCGTGACCAAATCTCGCGAAAAGGTCCTGGGTTCGAATCTCTTTAAGTTTTTCTCTATTCAATTAAGGATTCAGTTTTTATTCCAAAAGTACTCGAGCGCTATAAGAGAAATAGTTTACCAATGGTTTAACAAGCCATCTATTAGCCGAATGGTTATCGTGGTGGCCATTAATTCAAAGGGTTGCAGGTTCAATTCCTACCATCTAAAAATAGATTTTTCATCTTTATAGTCCTTCTAAAACAGACGATAAATATCAGATCAAAACATATATCAGCAACAACGCTTGTAGCGCAATGGTTACCGTGATCGACTCTCGCGAAAAGGACCTTGGTTCGAGTCTCTTCAAGTTTTTTCTCTATTCAATTAAAGATTCAGTTTTTATTCCAACACTACTCTAGCGCTATAACAGAAATACTTTACCAATGGTCTAGCAAGCCATTTCTTAGCCGAATGGTTAGGGTGGTAGCCAATAAATAAAAGGGTAGCAGGTGGATTCCTACCATCTAAAAATAGATTTTTCATCTTTATAGTCCTTCTAAAACAGACGATAAATATCTGATCAAAACATATATCTGCAACAACGCTTGTAGCGCAATGGTTACCGTGACCGACTGTCTCGAAAAGGTCCTGGGTTCGAATCTCTTCAAGTTTTTTCTCTATTCAATTAAAGATTCATTTTTTATTCCAACAATACTCTAGCGCTATAAGAGAAATACTTTACCAATGGTCTAGCAATTCATCTATTAGCCGAATGGTTAGGGTGGTGGACATTAATTCAAAGCGTTGCAGGTTCGATTCCTACCATCTAAAAATAAATTTTTCATCCTTATAGTCCTTCTAAAGCAGAGGATAAATATCAGATCAAAACAGATACCAGCAACAATTCTTGTAGCTAAATGGTTACCGCGACCGACTCTCGCGAAAAGGTCCTGGGTTCGAGTCTCTTCAAGTTTTTTCTCTATTCAATTAAAGATTCAGTTTTTATTCCAACAGTACTCTAGCGCTATAACAGAAATATTTTACCAATGGTCTAGCAAGCCATTTCTTAGCCGAATGGTTAGGGTGGTAGCCAATAAATAAAAGGGTAGCAGGTGGATTCCTACCATCTAAAAATACATTTTTCATGTTTATAGTCCTTCTAAAACAGACGATAAATATCAGATCAAAACATTTGTCAGCAACAACGCTTGTAGCGCAATGGTTACCGTGGCCGACTGTCACGAAAAGGTCCTGGGTTCGAATCTCTTCAAGTTCTTTCTCTATTCAATTAAAGATTCAGTTTTTATTCCAACAATACTCTAGCGCTATAAGAGAAATACTTTACCAATGGTCTAGCAAGCCATCTATTAGCCGAATGGTTAGGGTGGTGGCTAATAATTCTAAGGGTTGCAGGTTCGATTCCTACCATATAAAAATAGATTTTTCATCTTTATAGTCCTTCTAAAACAGACGATAAATATCTGATCAAAACATATATCTGCAACAACGCTTGTAGCGCAATGGTTACCGTGACCGACTGTCACGAAAAGGTCCTGGGTTCGAATCTCTTCAAGTTTTTTCTCTATTCAATTAAAGATTCAGTTTTTATTCCAACAATACTCTAGCGCTATAAGAGAAATACTTTACCAATGGTCTAGCAAGCCATCTATTAGCCGAATGGTTAGGGTGGTGGCCATTAATTCAAAGGGTTGCAGGTTCGATTCCTACCATCTAAAAATAACTTTTTCATCCTTATAGTCCTTCTAAAGCAGAGGATAAATATCAGATCAAAACAGATATCAGCAACAATTCTTGTAGCTAAATGGTTACCGCGACCGACTCTCGCGAAAAGGTCCTGGCTTCGAATCTCTTCAAGTTTTTTCTCTATTCAATTAAAGATTCAGTTTTTATTCAAACAATACTCTAGCGCTATAAGAGAAATACTTTACCAATGGCCTTGCAAGCCATCTATTAGCCAAATGGTTAGGGTGGTGGCCATTAATTCAAAGGGTTGCAGGTTCGATTCCTACCATCTAAAAATAGATTTTTCATCCTTATAGTCCTTCTAAAGCAGAGGATAAATATCAGATCAAAACAGATACCAGCAACAATTCTTGTAGCTAAATGGTTACCGCGACCGACTCTCGCGAAAAGGTCCTGGGTTCGAATCTCTTTAAGTTTTTCTCTATTCAATTAAGGATTCAGTTTTTATTCCAACAGTACTCTAGCACTATAAGAGAAATATTTTACCAATGGTCTAGCAAGCCATTTCTTAGCCGAATGGTTAGAGTGGTGGCTAATAAATAAAAGGGTTGCAGGTTCGATTCCAACCATCTTAAAATAGATTTTTCGTCCTTATAGTCCTTCTAAAACAGACGATAAATATCAGATCAAAACATATATCGGCAACAACGCTTGTAGCGCAATGGTCACCGTGACCGACTGTCACGAAAAGGTCCTGGGTTCGAATTACTTCAAGTTTTTTCTCTGTTCAAATAAAGATTCAGTTTTTATTCCAACAATACTCTAGCGCTATAAGAGAAATACTTTACCAATGTTCTAGCAAGCCATCTATTAGCCGAGTGGTTAGGGTGGTGGCCAATAATTCAAAGGGTTGCAGGTTCGATTCCTACCATCTAAAAATAGATTTTTCATCTTTATAGTCCTTCTAAAACAGACGATAAATATCAGATCAAAACATATATCGGCAACAACGCCTGTAGCGCAATGGCTACCGTGACCGACTGTCACGAAAAGGTCCTGGGATCGAATCTCTTCAAGTTTTTTCACTATTCAATTAAAGATTCAGTTTTTATTCCAACAATACTCTAATGCTATAAGAGAAATACTTTACCACTGGTCTAGCAAACCATCTATTAGCCGAATGGTTAGGGTGGTGGCCAATAATTCAAAGGGTTACAGGTTCGAATCCTACCATCGAAAAATAGATTTTTCATCTTTATAGTCCTTCTAAAACAGACGATAAATATCAGATCAAAACATTATTCGGCAACAACGCTTGTAGCGCAATGGTTACTGTGACCGACTGTCGCGAAAGGGTCCTGTGTCGAATCTCGTCAAGTTTTTTCTCTATTCAATTAAACATTCAGTTTTTATTCCAAGGGTACTCTAGCGGTATAAGAGGAATACTTTACCAATGGTCTAGCAAACCATTTGTTAGCCGAATGGTTGGGGCGGTGGCCAGTAATTTTAAGTGTTGCAGGTTCGATTCCTACCATCTAAAAATAGATTTTTCATCTTTATAGTCCTTCTAAAACAGACGATAAATATTAGATGAAAACATATATCGGCAACAACGCTTGTAGCGCAATGGTTACCGTGACCGACTGTCACGAAAAGGTCCTGGGTTCGAATCTCTCAATTTTTTTCTCTATTAAATTAAAGATTCAGTTTTTATTCCAACAATACTCTAGGGCTATAAGAGAAATACTTTACCAATTGTGTAGCAAGCCTTCTATTAGCCGAATGGTTAGGGGGGTGTCCAATAATTCAAAGGGTTGCAGGTTCGATTCCCACCATCTAAAAATAGATTTTTCATCCTTATAGTCCTTCTAAAACAGACGATAAATATCAGATCAAAACATATATCGGCAACAACGCTTGTAGCGCAACGATTACCGTGACCGAATCTCGCGAAAAGGTCCTGGGTTCGAATCTCTTCAAGTTTTTCTCTATTCAATTAAGGATTCAGTTTTTATTCCAACAGTACTCTAGCGCTATAAGAGAAAGAGTTTACCATTAGTCTAGCAAGCCATTTCTTAGCCGAATGGTTAGGGTGGTGGATTCCTACCATCTAAAAATACAGTTTTCATCTTTATAGTCCTTCTAAAACAGACGATAAATATCAGATCAAAACATATATCGGCAACAGCGCTTGTAGCGCAATGGTTACCGTGACCGACTGTCACGAAAAGGTCCTGTGTTCGAATCTCTTCAAGTTTTTTCTCTATTCAATTAAGGATTCAGTTTATATTCCAAGGGTACTCTAGCGGTATAAGAGAAATAGTTTACCAATGGTGCAGCAAGCCATTTCTTAGCCGAATGGTTAGGCTGGTGGCCAATAAATAAAAGGGTTGCAGGTGGATTCCTACCATCTAAAAATACATTTTTCATCTTTATAGTCCTTATAAAACAGAGGATAAATATCAGATCAAAAGATATATCGGCAACAACGCTTTTAGCGCAATGGTTACCGTGACCGACTGTCACGAAAAGGTCCTGGGTTCGAATCTTTTCAAGTTTTTTCTCTATTCAATTAAAGATTCAGTTTTTATTCCAAAAATACTCTAGCGCTATAAGAGAAATACTTTACCAATGGTCTAGCAAGCCATCTATTAGCCGAGTGGTTAGGGTGGTGGCCAATAATTCAAAGGGTTGCAGGTTCGATTCCTACCATCTAAAAATAGATTTTTCATCTTTATAGTCCTTCTAAAACAGACGATAAATATCAGATCAAAACATATATCGGCAACAACGCCTGTAGCGCAATGGCTACCGTGACCGACTGTCACAAAAAGGTCCTGTGTTCGAATCTCTTCAAGTTTTTTCTCTATTCAATTAAGGATTCAGTTTATATTCCAAGGGTACTCTAGCGGTATAAGAGGAATACTTTACCAATGGTCTAGCAAACCATTTGTTAGCCGAATGGTTAGGGCGGTGGCCAGTAATTTAAAGGGTTGCAGGTTCGATTCCTACCATCTAAAAATAGATTTTTCATCTTTATAGTCCTTCTAAAACAGACGATAAATATCAGATCAAAACATATATCGGCAACAACGCTTGTAGCGCAATGGTTACCGTGACCGACTGTCACGAAAAGGTCCTGGGTTCGAGTCTCTCAAGTTTTTTCTCTATTCAATTAAAGATTCAGTTTTTATTCCAACAATACTCTAGCGCTATAAGAGAAATACTTTACCAATGGTCTAGCAAGCCTTCTATTAGCCGAATGGTTAGGGGGCTGGCCAATAATTCAAAGGGTTGCAGGTTCGATTCCTACCATCTAAAAATAGATTTTTCATCTTTATAGTCCTTCTAAAACAGACGATTAATATCAGATCAAAACATATATCGGCAACAACGCTTGTAGCGCAACGATTACCGTGACCGACTGTCACGAAAAGGTCCTGGGTTCGAATCTCCTCAAGTTTTTTCTCTATTCAAGTAAAGATTCACATTTTATTCCAACAATACTCTAGCGCTATAAGAGAAATACTTTACCAATGGTCTAGCAAGCCATCTATTAGCCGAATGGTTATGGTGGTGGCCAATAATTCAAAAGGTTTCAAGTTCGATTCCCACCATCTAAAAATAGATTTTTCATCTTTATAGTCCTTCTAAAACAGACGATAAATATCAGATCAAAACATATATCAGCAACAACGCTTGTAGCGCAATGATTACCGTGACCGACTGTCACGAAAAGGTCCTGGGTTCGAATCTCTTCAAGTTTTTTCTCTATTCAATTAAAGATTCAGTTTTTATTCCAACAATACTCTAGAGCTATAAGAGAAATACTTTACCAATGGTCTAGCAAGCCATCTTTTAGCCGAGTGGTTAGGGTGGTGGCCAATAATTCAAAGGGTTGCAAGTTCGGTTCCTACCATTTAAAAATTGATTTTTCATTTTTATAGTCCTTCTAAAACAGACGATAAATATCAGATCAAAACATACATCAGCAACAACGCTTGTAGCGCAATGATTACCGTGACCGACTGTCACGAAAAGGTCCTGGGTTCGAATCTCTTCAAGTTTTTTCTCTATTCAATTAAAGATTCAGTTTTTATTCCAACAATACTCTAGCGCTATAAGAGAAATACTTTACCAATGGTCTAGCAAGCCATCCATTAGACGAATGGTTGGGGTGGTGGCCTATAATTCAAATTGTTGCAGGTTCGATTCCTACCATCTAAAAATAGATTTTTCATCTTTATAGTCCTTCTAAAACAGACGATAAATATCAGATCAAAACATATATCGGCAACAACGCTTGTAGCGCAATGGTTACCGTGACCGACTCTCGCGAAAAGGACCTTGGTTCAAACCTCTTCAAGTTTTTTCTCTATTCAATTAAAGATTCAGTTTATATTCAAACAGTACTCTAGCGCTATAAGAGAAATATTTTAACAATAGTCTAGCAAGCCATTTCTTAGCCGAATGGTTAGGGTGGTGGCCATTAATTCAAAGGGTTGTAGGTTCGATTCCTACCATCTAAAAGTAGATTTTTCATCCTTATGGTCTTTCTAAAACAGACGATAAATATCAGATCAAAACATATACCGGCAACAACGCTTGTAGCGCAATGGTTACCGTGATCAACTGTCACGATAAGGTCCTGGGTTCGAATCTCTTCAAATTTTTTCTCTATTAAATTAAAGATTCAGTTTTTATTCCAACAGTACTCTAGTGCTATAAGAGAAATATTTTACCAATGGTCTAGAAAGCCATTTCTTAGCCGAATGGTTAGGGTGGTAGCCATTAAATAAAAGGGTAGCAGGTGGATTCCTACCATCTAAAAATACAATTTTCATCTTTATAGTCCTTCTAAAACAGACGAAAAATATCAGATCAAAACGTATATCGGCAACAACGCTTGTAGCGCAATGGTTACCGTGACCGACTGTCACGAAAAGTTCCTGGGTTCGAATCTCTTCAAGTTTTTTCTCTATTCAATTAAGGATTCAGTTTTTATTCCAACAATACTCTAGCGCTATAAGAGAAATACTTAATGAATGATCTAGCAAGCCATCTATTAGCCGAATGGTTAGGGTGGTGGCCAGTAATTCAAAGGGTTGCAGGTTCGATTCCTACCATCTAAAAATAGATTTTTCATGTTTATAGTCCTTCTAAAAAAACGATAAATATCAGATCAAAACATACATCAGCAACAACGCTTGTAGCGCAATGGTTACCGTGGCCGACTGTCACGAAAAGGTCCTGGGATTGAATCTCTTCAAGTTTTTTCGCTATTCAATTAAAGATTAAATTTTTATTCCAACAATACTCTAGCGCTATAAGAGAAATACTTTACAAATTGTCTAGCAAGCCATCTATTAGCCGAATGGTTAGGGTGGTGCCCAATAATTCAAAGGGTTGCAGGTTCGATTCCTACCATCTAAAAATAGATTTTTCATCTTAATACTCCTTCTAAAACAGACGATAAATATCAGATCAAAACAGATACCAGCAACAATTCTTGTAGCGCAATGGTTACCGTGACCGACTGTCACGAAAAGGTCCTGGGTTCGAATCTCTTCAAGTTTTTTCTCTATTCGATTAAAGATTCAGTTTTTATTCCAACAATACTCTAGCGCTATAAGAGAAATACTTTACCAATGGTCTAGCAAGCCATCTATTAGCCGAATGGTTAGGGTGGTGGCCAATAATTCAAAGGGTTGCAGGTTCGAATCCTACCATCGAAAAATAGATTTTTCATCTTTATAGTCCTTCTAAAGCAGAGGATAAATATCAGATTAAAACAGATATCAGCAACAATGCTTATAGCGCAATGGTCACCGTGACCGAATCTCGCGAAAAGGTCCTGGGTTCGAATCTCTTTAAGTTTTTCTCTATTCAATTAAGGATTCAGTTTTTATTCCAAAAGTACTCGAGCGCTATAAGAGAAATAGTTTACCAATGGTATAACAAGCCATCTATTAGCCGAATGGTTATGGTGGTGGCCATTAATTCAAAGGGTTGCAGGTTCAATTCCTACCATCTAAAAATAGATTTTTCATCTTTATAGTCCTTCTAAAACAGACGATAAATATCAGATCAAAACATATATCGGCAACAACGCTTGTAGCGCAATGGTTACCGTGATCGACTCTCGCGAAAAGGACCTTGGTTCGAGTCTCTTCAAGTTTTTTCTCTATTCAATTAAAGATTCAGTTTTTATTCCAACACTACTCTAGCGCTATAACAGAAATATTTTACCAATGGTCTAGCAAGCCATTTCTTAGCCGAATGGTTAGGGTGGTAGCCAATAAATAAAAGGGTAGCAGGTGGATTCCTACCATCTAAAAATACATTTTTCATGTTTATAGTCCTTCTAAAACAGAGGATAAATATCAGATCAAAACAATTGTCAGCAAAAACGCTTGTAGCGCAATGGTTACCGTGGCCGACTGTCACGAAAAGGTCCTGGGTTCGAATCTCTTCAAGTTCTTTCTCTATTCAATTAAAGATTCAGTTTTTATTCCAACAATACTCTAGCGCTATAAGAGAAATACTTTACCAATGGTCTAGCAAGCCATCTATTAGCCGAATGGTTAGGGTGGTGGCTAATAATTCAAAGGGTTGCAGGTTCGATTCCTACCATCTAAAAATAGATTTTTCATCTTTATAGTCCTTCTAAAACAGACGATAAATATCTGATCAAAACATATATCTGCAACAACGCTTGTAGCGCAATGGTTACCGTGACCGACTGTCACGAAAAGGTCCTGGGTTCGAATCTCTTCAAGTTTTTTCTCTATTCAATTAAAGATTCAGTTTTTATTCCAACAATACTCTAGCGCTATAAGAGAAATACTTTACCAATGGGCTAGCAAGCCATCTATTAGCCGAATGGTTAGGGTGGTGGACATTAATTCAAAGCGTTGCAGGTTCGATTCCTACCATCTAAAAATAAATTTTTCATCCTTATAGTCCTTCTAAAGCAGAGGATAAATATCAGATCAAAACAGATACCAGCAACAATTCTTGTAGCTAAATGGTTACCGCGACCGACTCTCGCGAAAAGGTCCTGGGTTCGAATCTCTTTAAGTTTTTCTCTATTCAATTAAGGATTCAGTTTTTATTCCAACAGAAATACTTTACCAACGGTCTAGCAAGCCATCTATTAGCCCAATGGTTAGGGTGGTGGCCAGTAATTCAAAGGGTTGCAGTTTCGATTCCTACCATCTAAAAATAGATTTTTCATGTTTATAGTCCTTCTAAAAAAACGATAAATATCAGATCAAAACATACATCAGCAACAACGCTTGTAGCGCAATGGTTACCGTGGCCGACTGTCACGAAAAGGTCCTGGGATTGGATCTCTTCAAGTTTTTTCGCTATTCAATTAAAGATTCAATTTTTATTCCAACAATACTCTAGCGCTATAAGAGAAATACTTTACAAATTGTCTAGCAAGCCATCTATTAGCCGAATGGTTAGGGTGGTGCCCAATAATTCAAAGGGTTGCAGGTTCGATTCCTACCATCTAAAAATAGATTTTTCATCTTAATACTCCTTCTAAAACAGACGATAAATATCAGATCAAAACAGATACCAGCAACAATTCTTGTAGCGCAATGGTTACCGTGACCGACTGTCACGAAAAGGTCCTGGGTTCGAATCTCTTCAAGTTTTTTCTCTGTTCGATTAAAGATTCAGTTTTTATTCCAACAATACTCTAGCGCTATAAGAGAAATACTTTACCAATGGTCTAGCAAGCCATCTATTAGCCGAATGGTTAGGGTGGTGGCCAATAATTCAAAGGGTTGCAGGTTCGAATCCTACCATCGAAAAATAGATTTTTCATCTTTATAGTCCTTCTAAAGCAGAGGATAAATATCAGATTAAAACAGATATCAGCAACAATGCTTATAGCGCAATGGTCACCGTGACCAAATCTCGCGAAAAGGTCCTGGGTTCGAATCTCTTTAAGTTTTTCTCTATTCAATTAAGGATTCAGTTTTTATTCCAAAAGTACTCGAGCGCTATAAGAGAAATAGTTTACCAATGGTTTAACAAGCCATCTATTAGCCGAATGGTTATGGTGGTGGCCATTAATTCAAAGGGTTGCAGGTTCAATTCCTACCATCTAAAAATAGATTTTTCATCTTTATAGTCCTTCTAAAACAGACGATAAATATCAGATCAAAACATATATCAGCAACAACGCTTGTAGCGCAATGGTTACCGTGATCGACTCTCGCGAAAAGGACCTTGGTTCGAGTCTCTTCAAGTTTTTTCTCTATTCAATTAAAGATTCAGTTTTTATTCCAACACTACTCTAGCGCTATAACAGAAATACTTTACCAATGGTCTAGCAAGCCATTTCTTAGCCGAATGGTTAGGGTGGTAGCCAATAAATAAAAGGGTAGCAGGTGGATTCCTACCATCTAAAAATAGATTTTTCATCTTTATAGTCCTTCTAAAACAGACGATAAATATCTGATCAAAACATATATCTGCAACAACGCTTGTAGCGCAATGGTTACCGTGACCGACTGTCACGAAAAGGTCCTGGGTTCGAATCTCTTCAAGTTTTTTCTCTATTCAATTAAAGATTCATTTTTTATTCCAACAATACTCTAGCGCTATAAGAGAAATACTTTACCAATGGTCTAGCAAGCCATCTATTAGCCGAATGGTTAGGGTGGTGGACATTAATTCAAAGCGTTGCAGGTTCGATTCCTACCATCTAAAAATAAATTTTTCATCCTTATAGTCCTTCTAAAGCAGAGGATAAATATCAGATCAAAACAGATACCAGCAACAATTCTTGTAGCTAAATGGTTACCGCGACCGACTCTCGCGAAAAGGTCCTGGGTTCGAATCTCTTTAAGTTTTTCTCTATTCAATTAAGGATTCAGTTTTTATTCCAACAGTACCCTAGCACTATAAGAGAAATATTTTACCAATGGTCTAGCAAGCCATTTCTTAGCCGAATGGTTAGAGTGGTGGCTAATAAATAAAAGGGTTGCAGGTTCGATTCCTACCATCTTAAAATAGATTTTTCGTCCTTATAGTCCTTCTAAAACAGACGATAAATATCAGATCAAAACATATATCGGCAACAACGCTTGTAGCGCAATGGTTACCGTGACCCACTGTCACGAAAAGGTCCTGGGTTCGAATCTCTTCAAGTTTTTTTCTCTATTCAATTAAGGATTCAGTTTTTATTCCAACAATACTCTAGCGCTATAAGAGAAATACTTTACCAATTGTCTAGCAAGCCATCTATTAGCCGAATGGTTAGGGTGGTGGCCAATAATTCAAAGGGTTGCAGGTTCGATTCCTACCATCTAAAAATAGATTTTTCATCTCTATAGTCCTTCTAAAACAGACGATAAATATCAGATCAAACCATATATCGGCAACAACGCTTGCAGCGCAATGGTTACCGTGACCGACTGTCACGAAAAGGTCCTGGGGTCGAATTTCTTCAAGTTTTTTCTCTATTCAATTAAAGATTCGGTTTTTATTCCAACAATACTCTAGCGCTATAAGAGAAATACTTTACCAATAGTCTAGCAAGACATCTATTAGCCGAATGGTTAGGGTGGTGGCCAATAATTCAAAGGGTTGCAGGTTCGAATCCTACCATCGAAAAATAGATTTTTCATCTTTATAGTCCTTCTAAAGCAGAGGATAAATATCAGATTAAAACAGATATCAGCAACAATGCTTGTAGCGCAATGGTTACCGTGACCGACTCTCGCGAAAAGGTCCTGCGTTCGAATCTCTTTAAGTTTTTCTCTATTCAATTAAGGATTCAGTTTTTATTCCAAAAGTACTCGAGCGCTATATGAGAAATGGTTTACCAATGGTCTAGCAAGCCATCTATTAGCCGAATGGTTATGGTGGTGGCCAATAATTCAAAGGGTTGCAGGTTCGATTCCTACCATCTAAAAATAGATTTTTCATCTTTATAGTCCTTCTAAAACAGACGATAAATATCAGATCAAAACATATATCGGCAACAACGCTTGTAGCGCAATGGTTACCGTGACCGACTCTCGCGAAAAGGATCTTGGTTCGAATCTCTTCAAGTTTTTTCTCTATTCAATTAAAGATTCAGTTTTTATTCCAACAGTACTCTAGCGCTATAAGAGAAATATTTTACCAATGGTCTAGAAAGCCATTTCTTAGCCGAATGGTTAGGGTGGTGGCCAATAATTCAAAGGGTTGCAGGTTTGATTCCTACAATCTAAAAGTAGATTTTTTATCTTTATAGTCCTTCTAAAACAGGCGATAAATATCAGATCAAAACATATATGGGCAACAACGCTTGTAGCGCAATGGTTACCGTGATCGACTGTCACGAAAAGGTCCTGGGTTCGAACCTCTTCAACTTTTTTCTCTATTCAAATAAAGATTCAGTTTTTATTCCAACAATACTCTAGCGCTATAAGAGAAATACTTTACCAATGGTCTAGCAAGCCATCATTTAGCCGAGTGGTTAGGATGGTGGCCAATAATTCAAAGGGTTGTTGGTTCGATTCCTACCATCTAAAAATAGATTTTTCATCTCTATAGTCCTTCTAAAACAGACGATAAATATCAGATCAAAACATATATCAGCAACAACGCTTGTAGCGCAATGGTTACCGTGGCCGACTGTCACGAAAAGGTCCTGGGTTCGAATCTCTTCAAGTTTTTTCTCTATTCAATTAAAGATTCAGTTTTTATTCCAACAATACTCTAGCGCTATAAGAGAAATACTTTACCAGTGGTCTAGCAAGCCATCTATTAGACGAATGGTTAGGGTGGTGGCCAATAATTGAAAGGGTTGCAGATTCGAATCCTACCATCGAAAAATAGATTTTTCATCTTTATAGTCCTTCTAAAGCAGAGGATAAATATCAGATTAAAACAGATATCAGCAACAATGCTTGTAGCGCAATGGTTACCGTGACCGACTCTCGCGAAATGGTCCTGGGTTCGAATCTCTTTAAGTTTTTCTCTATTCAATTAAGGTTTCAGTTTTTATTCCAAAAGTACTCGAGCGCTATAAGAGAAATAGTTTACCAATGGTCTAAGAAGCCATCTATTAGTCGAATGGTTATGGTGGTGGCCAATAATTCAAAGGGTTGCAGGTTCGATTCCTACCATCTAAAAATAGATTTTTCATCTTTATAGTCCTTCTAAATCAGACGATAAATATCAGATCAAAACATATATCGGCAACAACGCTTGTAGCGCAATGGTTACCGTGATCGACTCTCGCGAAAAGGACCTTGCTTCGAATCTCTTCAAGTTTTTTCTCTATTCAATTAAAGATTCATTTTTTATTCCAACAATACTCTAGCGCTATAAGAGAAATACTTTACCAATGGTCTAGCAAGCCATCTATTAGCCGAATGGTTAGGGTGGTGGACATTAATTCAAAGCGTTGCAGGTTCGATTCCTACCATCTAAAAATAAATTTTTCATCCTTATAGTCCTTCTAAAGCAGAGGATAAATATCAGATCAAAACAGATACCAGCAACAATTCTTGTAGCTAAATGGTTACCGCGACCGACTCTCGCGAAAAGGTCCTGGGTTCGAATCTCTTTAAGTTTTTCTCTATTCAATTAAGGATTCAGTTTTTATTCCAACAGTACCCTAGCACTATAAGAGAAATATTTTACCAATGGTCTAGCAAGCCATTTCTTAGCCGAATGGTTAGAGTGGTGGCTAATAAATAAAAGGGTTGCAGGTTCGATTCCTACCATCTTAAAATAGATTTTTCGTCCTTATAGTCCTTCTAAAACAGACGATAAATATCAGATCAAAACATATATCGGCAACAACGCTTGTAGCGCAATGGTTACCGTGACCCACTGTCACGAAAAGGTCCTGGGTTCGAATCTCTTCAAGTTTTTTTCTCTATTCAATTAAGGATTCAGTTTTTATTCCAACAATACTCTAGCGCTATAAGAGAAATACTTTACCAATTGTCTAGCAAGCCATCTATTAGCCGAATGGTTAGGGTGGTGGCCAATAATTCAAAGGGTTGCAGGTTCAATTCCTACCATCTAAAAATAGATTTTTCATCTCTATAGTCCTTCTAAAACAGACGATAAATATCAGATCAAACCATATATCGGCAACAACGCTTGCAGCGCAATGGTTACCGTGACCGACTGTCACGAAAAGGTCCTGGGTTCGAATTTCTTCAAGTTTTTTCTCTATTCAATTAAAGATTCGGTTTTTATTCCAACAATACTCTAGCGCTATAAGAGAAATACTTTACCAATAGTCTAGCAAGACATCTATTAGCCGAATGGTTAGGGTGGTGGCCAATAATTCAAAGGGTTGCAGGTTCGAATCCTACCATCGAAAAATAGATTTTTCATCTTTATAGTCCTTCTAAAGCAGAGGATAAATATCAGATTAAAACAGATATCAACAACAATGCTTGTAGCGCAATGGTTACCGTGACCGACTCTCGCGAAAAGGTCCTGCGTTCGAATCTCTTTAAGTTTTTCTCTATTCAATTAAGGATTCAGTTTTTATTCCAAAAGTACTCGAGCGCTATATGAGAAATGGTTTACCAATGGTCTAGCAAGCCATCTATTAGCCGAATGGTTATGGTGGTGGCCAATAATTCAAAGGGTTGCAGGTTCGATTCCTACCATCTAAAAATAGATTTTTCATCTTTATAGTCCTTCTAAAACAGACGATAAATATCAGATCAAAACATATATCGGCAACAACGCTTGTAGCGCAATGGTTACCGTGACCGACTCTCGCGAAAAGGATCTTGGTTCGAATCTCTTCAAGTTTTTTCTCTATTCAATTAAAGATTCAGTTTTTATTCCAACAGTACTCTAGCGCTATAAGAGAAATATTTTACCAATGGTCTAGAAAGCCATTTCTTAGCCGAATGGTTAGGGTGGTGGCCAATAATTCAAAGGGTTGCAGGTTTGATTCCTACAGTCTAAAAATACATTTTTCATGTTTATAGTCCTTCTAAAACAGACGATAAATATCAGATCAAAACATTTGTCAGCAACAACGCTTGTAGCGCAATGGTTACCGTGGCCGACTGTCACGAAAAGGTCCTGGGTTCGAATCTCTTCAAGTTTTTTCTCTATTCAATTAAAGATTCAGTTTTTATTCAAACAATACTCTAGCGCTATAAGAAAAATACTTTACCAATGGCCTAGCAAGCCATCTATTAGCCAAATGGTTAGGTAGGTGGCCATTAATTCAAAGGGTTGCAGGTTCGATTCCTACCATCTAAAAATAGATTTTTCATCCTTATAGTCCTTCTAAAGCAGAGGATAAATATCAGATCAAAACAGATACCAGCAACAATTCATGTAGCTAAATGGTTACCGCGACCGACTCTCGCGAAAAGGTCCTGGGTTCGAATCTCTTTAAGTTTTTCTCTATTCAATTAAGGATTCAGTTTTTATTCCAACAGTACTCTAGCACTATAAGAGAAATATTTTACCAATGGTCTAGCAAGCCATTTCTTAGCCGAATGGTTAGAGTGGTGGCTAATAAATAAAAGGGTTGCAGGTTCGATTCCAACCATCTTAAAATAGATTTTTCGTCCTTATAGTCCTTCTAAAACAGACGATAAATATCAGATCAAAACATATATCGGCAAAAACGCTTGTAGCGCAATGGTTACCGTGACCGATTGTCACGAAAAGGTCCTGGGTTCAAATCTCTTCAAGTTTTTTTCTCTATTCAATTAAGGATTCAGTTTTTATTCCAACAATACTCTAGCGCTATAAGAGAAATACTTTACCAATTGTCTAGCAAGCCATCTATTAGCCGAATGGTTAGGGTGGTGGCCAATAATTCAAAGGGTTGCAGGTTCGATTCCTACAATCTAAAAGTAGATTTTTTATCTTTATAGTCCTTCTAAAACAGACGATAAATATCAGATCAAAACATATACGGGAAACAACACTTGTAGCGCAATGGTTACCGTGATCGACTGTCACGAAAAGGTCCTGGGTTCGAATCTCTTCAAGTTTTTTCTCTATTCAAATAAAGATTCAGTTTTTATTCCAACAATACTCTAGCGCTATAAGAGAAATACTTTACCAATGGTCTAGCAAGCCATCTGTTAGCCGAGTGGTTAGGATGGTGGCCAATAATTCAAAGGGTTGTTGGTTCGATTCCTACCATCTAAAAATAGATTTTTCATCTTTATAGTCCTTCTAAAACAAACGATAAATATCAGATCAAAACATATATCGGCAACAACTCTTGTAGCGCAATGGTTACCGTGACCGACTCTTGCGAAAAGGTCCTGGGTTCGAATCTCTTCAAGTTTTTCTCTATTCAATTAAGGATTCAGTTTTTATTCCAACAGTACTCTAGCGCTATAAGAGAAAGAGTTTACCATTGGTCTAGCAAGCCATTTCTTAGCCGAATGGTTAGGGTGTTGGCCAATAAATAAAAGGGTTGCAGGTGGATTCCTACCATCTAAAAATACATTTTTCATCTTTATAGTCCTTCTAAAACAGACGATAAATATCAGATCAAAACATATATCGGCAGCAACGCTTGTAGCGCAATGGTTACCGTGACCGACTCTCGCGAAAAGGACCTTGGTTCGAATCTCTTCAAGTTTTTTCTCTATTCAATTAAAGATTCAGTTTTTATTCCAACAGTACTCTTGCGCTATAAGAGAAATATTTTACCAATGGTCTAGCAAGCCATTTCTTAGCCGAATGGTTAGGGTGGTAGCCATTAAATAAAAGGGTTGCAGGGGGATTCCTACCATCTAAAAATACATTTTTCATCTTTATAGTCCTTCTAAAACAGACGATAAATATCAGATCAAAACATATATCGGCAACAACGCTTGTAGCGCAATGGTTACCGTGACCGACTGTCACGAAAAGTTCCTGGGTTCGGATCTCTTCAAGTTTTTTCTCTATTCAATTAAGGATTCAGTTTTTATTCCAACAATACTCTAGCGCTATAAGAGAAATACTTTATGAATGATCTAGCAAGCCATCTATTAGCCGAATGATTAGGGTGGTGGCCAGTAATTCAAAGGGTTGCAGGTTCGATTCCTACCATCTACAAATAGATTTTTCATCCTTATAGTCCTTCTAAAACAGACGATAAATATCAGATCAAAACATATATCGGCAACAACGCTTGTAGCGCAATGGTTACCGTGACCGACTGTCACGAAAAGGTCCTGGGTTCGAATCTCTTCAATTTTTTTCTCTATTTAATTAAAGATTCAGTTTTTATTCCAACAATACTCTAGCGCTATAAGAAAAATACTTTACCAATGGTCTAGCAAGCCATCTATTAGCCGAATGGTTAGGGTGGTGGCCGTTAATTCAAAGGGTTGCAGATTCGATTCCTACCATCTAAAAATAGATTTTTCATCCTTATAGTCCTTCTAAAGCAGAGGATAAATATCAGATCAAAACAGATACCAGCAACAATTCTTGTAGCTAAATGGTTACCGCGACCGACTCTCACGAAAAGGTCCTGGGTTCGAATCTCTTTAAGTTTTTCTCTATTCAATTAAGGATTCAGTTTTTATCCCAACAGTACTCTAGCACTATAAGAGAAATATTTTACCAATGGTCTAGCAAGCCATTTCTTAGCCGAATGGTTAGAGTGGTGGCTAATAAATAAAAGGGTTGCAGGTTAGATTCCTACCATCTTAAAATAGATTTTTCGTCCTTATAGTCCTTCTAAAACAGACGATAAATATCAGATCAAAACATACATCGGCAACAACGCTTGTAGCGCAATGGTTACCGTGACCGACTGTCACGAAAAGGTCCTGGGTTCGAATCTCTTCAAGTTTTTTTCTCTATTCAATTAAGGATTCAGTTTTTATTCCAACAATACTCTAGCGCTATAAGAGAAATACTTTACCAATTGTCTAGCAAGCCATCTATTAGCCGAATGGTTAGGGTGGTGGCCAATAATTCAAAGGGTTGCAGGTTCGATTCCTACTATCTAAAAATAGACTTTTCATCTCTATAGTCCTTCTAAAACAGACGATAAATATCAGATCAAAACATATATCAGCAACAACGCTTGCAGCGCAATGGTTACCGTGACCGACTGTCACGAAAAGGTCCTGGGTTCGAATTTCTCCAAGTTTTTTCTCTATTCAATTAAAGATTCGGTTTTTATTCCAACATTACTCTAGCGCTATAAGAGAAATACTTTACCAATAGTCTAGCAAGCCATCTATTAGCCGAATGGTTAGGGTGGTGGCCAATAATTCAAAGGGTTGCAGGTTCGAATCCTACCATCGAAAAATAGATTTTTCATCTTTATAGTCCTTCTAAAGCAGAGGATAAATATCAGATTAAAACAGATATCAGCAACAATGCTTGTAGCGCAATTGTTACCGTGACCGACTCTCGCGAAAAGGACCTTGGTTCGAATCTCTTCAAGTTTTTTCTCTATTCAATTAAAGATTCAGTTTTTATTCCAAAAGTACTCGAGCGCTATAAGAGAAATAGTTTACCAATGTTCTAGCAAGCCATCTATTAGCCGAATGGTTATGGTGGTGGCCAATAATTCAAAGGGTTGCAGGTTCTATTCCTACCATCAAAAATAGATTTTTCATCTTTATAGTCCTTCTAAAACAGACGATAAATATCAGATCAAAACATACATCGGCAACAACGCTTGTAGCGCAATGGTTACCGTGACCGACTATCACAAAAAGGTCCTGGGTTCGAACCTCTTCAATTTTTTTCTCTATTCAATTAAAGATTCAGTTTTTATTCCAACAATACTCTAGCGCTATAAGAGAAATACTTTACCAATGGTCTAGCAAGCCATCTATTAGCCGAATGGATAGGGTGGTGGCCATTAATTCAAAGGGTTGCAGGTTCGATTCCTACCATCTAAAAATAGATTTTTCATCCTTATAGTCCTTCTAAAGCAGAGGATAAATATCAGATCAAAACAGATACCAGCAACAATTCTTGTAGCTAAATGGTTACCGCGACCGACTCTCGCGAAAAGGTCCTGGGTTCGAATCTCTTCAAGTTTTTTTCTCTATTCAATTAAGGATTCAGTTTTTATTCCAACAATACTCTAGCGCTATAAGAGAAATACTTTACCAATTGTCTAGCAAGCCATCTATTAGCCGAATGGTTAGGGTGGTGGCCAATAATTCAAAGGTTTGCAGGTTCGAATCCTACCATCGAAAAATAGATTTTTCATCTTTATAGTCCTTCTAAAGCAGAGCATAAATATCAGATTAAAACAGATATCAGCAACAATGCTTGTAGCGCAATGGTTACCGTGACCGACTCTCGCGAAAAGGTCCTGGGTTCGAATCTCTTTAAGTTTTTCTCTATTCAATTAAGGATTCAGTTTTTATTCCAAAAGTACTCGAGCGCTATAAGAGAAATAGTTTACCAATGTTCTAGCAAGCCATCTGTTAGCCGAGTGGTTAGGGTGGTGGCCAATAATTCAAAGGGCTGTTGGTTGGATTCCTACCTTCTAAAAATAGATTTTTCATCTTTATAGTCCTTCTAAAACAAACGATAAATATCAGATCAAAACATATATCGGCAACAACGCTTGTAGCGCAATGGTTACCGTGACTGACTGTCACGAAAAGGTCCTGGTTTCGAATCTCTTCATGTTTTACTCTATTCAATTAAGGATTCAGTTTTTACTCCAACAGTACTCTAGCGCTATAAGAGAAATACTTTACCAATGGTCTAGCAAGCCATTTCTTAGCCGAATGGTTAGGGTGGTAGCCAATAAATTAAAGGGTTGCAGGTGGATTCCTACCATCTAAAAATACATTTTTCATCTTTATAGTCCTTCTAAAACAGACGATAAATATCAGATCAAAACATATATCAGCAACAACGCTTGTAGCGCAATGGTTACCGTAACCGACTGTCACGAAAAGGTCCTGGGTTCGAATCTCTTTAAGTTTTTCTCTATTCAATTAAAGATTCAGTTTTTATTCCAACGGTACTCTAGCGGTATAAGAGAAATATTTTACCAATGGTCTAGAAAGCCATTTCTTAGCCAAATGGTTAGGGTGGTGGCCAATAATTCAAAGGGTTGCAAGTTCGATTCCTACCATCTAAAAATAGATTTTTCATCTTTATAGTCCTTCTAAAACAAACGATAAATATCAGATCAAAACATATATCGGCAACAACGCTTGTAGCGCAATGGTTACCGTGACCGACTGTCACGAAAAGGTCCTGGGTTCGAATCTTTTCAAGTTTTTTCTCTATTCAATTAAAGATTCAGTTTTTATTCCAACAAAACTCTAGCGCTATAAGAGAAATACCTTACCAATGATCTAGCAAGCCATCTATTAGCCGAATGGTTAGGGTGTTGGCCAGTAATTCTAAGGGTTGCGAGTTCGATTCCTACCATCTAAAAATACATTTTTCTACTTTATAGTCCTTCTAAAACAGACGATAAATATCAGATCAAAACATTATTCAGCAACAACGCTTGTAGCGCAATGGGTACTGTGACCGACTGTCACGAAGAGGTCCTGGGTTCGAATCCCTTCAAGTTTTTTCTATATTCAATTAAAGATTCAGTTTTTATTCCAGCAATACTCTAGCGCTATAAGAGAAATACTTTACCAATGGTTTAGCAAGCCATCTATTAGCCGAATGGTTAGGGTGGTGGCCAATAATTCAAAGGGTTGCAGGTTCGAATCCTACCATCGAAAAATAGATTTTTCATCTTTATAGTCCTTCTAAAGCAGAGGATAAATATCAGATTAAAACAGATATCAGCAACAATGCTTGTAGCGCAATGGTTACCGTGACCGACTCTCGCGCAAAGGTCCTGGGTACGAATCTCTTCAAGTTTTTCTCTATTCAATTAAGGATTCAGTTTTTATTCCAAAAGTACTCTAGCGCTAAAGGAGAAATAGTTTACCAATGTTCCAGCAAGCCATTTCTTACCCGAATGGTTAGGCTGGTGGCCAATAAATAAAAGGGTTGCAGGTTCGATTCCCACCATCTAAAAATAGATTTTTCATCTTTATAGTCCTTCTAAAACAGACGATAAATATCAGATCAAAACATATATCTGCAACAACGCTTATAGCGCAATGTTTACCGTGACCGACTGTCACGAAGAGGTCCTGGGTTCGAATCACTTCAAGTTTTTTCTCTATTCAATTAAAGATTCAGTTTTTATTCCAAGAATACTCTAGAGCTATAACAGAAATACTTTACCAATGGTCTAGGAAGCCATCTATTAGCCGAGTGGTTAGGGTGGTGGCCAATAATTCAAAGGGTTGCAAGTTCGGTTGCTACGATTTAAAAATTGATTTTTCATCTTTATAGTCCTTCTAAAACAGACGATAAATATCAGATCAAAACATATATCGGCAACAACCCTTGTAGCGCAATGGTTACCGTAACCGACTGTAACGAAAAGGTCCTGGGTTCGAATCTCTACAAGTTTTTTGTCTATTCAATTAAGGATTCAGTTTTTATTCCAACAATACTCTAGCGCTATAAGAGAAATACTATACCAATGGTCTAGCAAGCCATCTATTAGCCGAATGGTTAGGGTGGTGGCTAATAATTTAAATTGTTGCAGGTTCGATTCCTACCATCTAAAAATAGATTTTTCATCTTTATAGTCCTTCTAAAACAGACGATAAATATCAGATTAAAACATATATCGGCAACAACGCTTGTAGCGCAATGGTTACCGTGACCGACTGTCACGAAAAGGTCCTGGGTTCGAATCTCTTCAAGTTTTTTTTTCTATTCAATTAAAGATTCAGTTTTTATTCATACAATACTCTAGCGCTATAAGAGAAATACTTTACCAATGGTCTAGCAAGCCATCTATTAGCCGAATGGTTAGGGTGGTGGCCAATAATTCAAAGGGTTGCAGGTTCGAATCCTACCATCGAAAAATAGATTTTTCATCTTTATAGTCCTTCTAAAGCAGAGGATAAATATCAGATTAAAACACATATCAACAGCAATGCTTGTATCGCAATGGTTATAGTGACCGGCTCCTGCGAAAAGGTCCTGGGTTCGAATCTCTTCAAGTTTTTCTCTATTCAATTAAGCATTAAGTTTTTATTGCAAAAGTACTCTAGCGCTGTAAGAGAAATAGTTTACCAATGGTCTAGCAAGCCATTTCTTAGCCGAATGGTTAGAGTGGTGGCCAACGAATAAAAGGGTTGCAGGTGGATTCCTACCATCCAAAAATAGATTTTTCATCTTTATAGTCCTTCTAAAACAGACGATAAATATCAGATCAAAACATATATCGGCAACAACGCTTGTAGCGCAATGGTTACCATGACCGACTCTCGCGAAAAGGACCTTGGTTCCAATCTCTTCAAGTTTTTTCTCTATTCAATTAAACATTCAGTTTTTATTCCAACAGTACTCTAGCGCTATAAGAGAAATATTTTACCAATGGTCTAGAAAGCCATTTCTTAGCCGAATGGTTAGGGTGGTGGCCAATAATTCAAAGGGTTGCAGGTTCGATTCCTACCATCTAAAAGTAAATTTTTTATCTTTATAGTCCTTCTAAAACAGACGATAAATATCAGATCAAAACATATATATGGGCAACAACGCTTGTAGCGCAATGGTTACCGACTGTCACGAAAAGGTCCTGGGTTCGAATCTCTTCAAGTTTTTTCTCTATTCAAATAAAGATTCAGTTTTTATTCCAACAATACTCTAGCGCTATAAGAGAAATACTTTACCAATGGTCTAGCAAGCCGTCTGTTAGCCGAGTGGTTAGGGTGGTGGCCAATAATTCAAAGGGTTGTTGGTTCGATTCCCACCATCTAAAAATAGATTTTTCATCTTTATAGTCCTTCTAAAACAAACGATAAATATCAGATCAAAACATATATCGGCAACAACGCTTGTAGCGCAATGGTTACCGTGACCGACTCTTGCGAAAAAGTCCTGGGTTCGAATCTCTTCAAGTTCTTCTCTATTCATTTAAGGATTCAGTTTTTATTCCAACAGTACTCTAGCGCTATAAGAGAAGGAGTTTACCATTGGTCTAGTAAGCCATTTCTTATCCGAATGGTTAGGGTGGTGGCCAATAAATAAAAGGGTTGCAGGTGGATTGCTACCATCTAAAAATAGATTTTTCATCTTTATAGTCCTTCTAAAACAGACGATAAATATCAGATCACAACATATATCGGCAACAGCGCTTGTAGTGCAATGGTTACCGTGACCGACTGTCACGAGAAGGTCCTGGGTTCGAATCTCCTCAAGTTTTTTCTCAATTCAATTAAGGATTCAGTTTTTATTCCAACAATACTCTAGCGCTATGAGAGAAATACTTTACCAACGGTCTAGCAAGCCATCTATTAGCCGAATGGTTAGGGTGTTGGCCAGTAATTCAAAGGGTTGCAAGTTCGATTCCTACCATATAAAAATAGATTTTTCATCTTTATAGTCCTTCTAAAGCAGAGGATAAATATCAGATTAAAACAGATATCAGCAACAATGCTTGTAGCGCAATGGTTACCGTGACCGACTCTCGCGAAAAGGTCCTGGGTTCGAATCTCTTCAAGTTTTTCTCTAATCAATTAAGGATTCAGTTTTTATTCCAAAAGTACATTAGCGCTATAAGAGAAATAGTTTACCAATGGTCCAGCAAGCCATTTCTTAGCCGAATGGTTAGGCCGGTGGCCAATAAATAAAAGGGTTGCAGGTGGATTCCTACCATCTAAAAATACATTTTTCATCTTTATAGTCCTTCTAAAACAGACGATAAATATCAGATCAAAACATATATCGGCAACAACGCTTTTAGCGCAATGGTTACCGTGACCGACTGTCACGAAAAGGTCCTGCGTTCGAATCTTTTCAAGTTTTTTCTCTATTCAATTAAAGATTCACTTTTTATTCCAACAATACTCTAGCGCTATAAGAGAAATACCTTACCAATGGTCTAGCAAGCCATCTATTAGCCGAATGGTTAGGGTGTTGGCCAGTAATTCAAAGGGTTGCAAGTTCGATTCCTACCATATAAAAATAGATTTTTCATCTTTATAGTCCTTCTAAAACAGACGATAAATATCAGATCAAAACATATATCGGCAACAACGCTTGTAGCGCAATGGTTACTGTAACCGACTGTCACGAAAAGGTCCTGGGTTCGAATCTCTTCAAGTTTTTTCTCTATTCAATTAAAGATTCAGTTTTTATTCCAACAGTACTCTAGCGCTATAAGAGAAATATTTTACCAACGGTCTAGAAAGCCATTTCTTAGCCGAATGGTTAGGGTGGTGGCCAATAATTCAAAGGGTTGCAGGTTCGATTCCTACCATCTAAAAGTAGATTTTTCATCTTTATAGTCCTTCTAAAACAGACGATAAATATCATATCAAAACATATATCGGCAACAACGCTTGTAGCGCAATGGTTACCCTGACCGACTGTCACGAAAAGGTCCTGGGTTCGAATCTCTTCAAGTTTTTTTTCTATTCAATTAAAGATTCAGTTTTTATTCCAACAATACTCTAGCGCTATAAGAGAAATACTTTACCAATGGTCTAGCAAGCCATCTATTAGCCGAATGGTTAGGGTGGTGGCCAATAATTCAAAGGGTTGCAGGTTCGAATCCTACCATCGAAAAATAGATTTTTCATCTTTATAGTCCTTCTAAAGCAGAGGATAAATATCAGAGTAAAACAGATATCAACAGCAATGCTTGTATCGCAATGGTTATAGTGACCGGCTCCTGCGAAAAGGTCCTGGGTTCGAATCTCTTCAAGTTTTTCTCTATTCAATTAAGGATTAAGTTTCTATTGCAAAAGTACTCTAGCGCTGTAAGAGAAATAGTTTACCAATTGTCTAGCAAGCCATTTCTTAGCCGAATGGTTAGGGTGGTGGCCAACAAATAAAAGGTTTGCAGGTGGACTCCTACCATCCAAAAATATATTTTTCATCTTTATAGTCCTTCTAAAACAGACGATAAATATCAGATCAAAACATATATCGGCAACAACGCTTGTAGCGCAATGGTTACCATGACCGACTCTCGCGAAAAGGACCTTGGTTCCAATCTCTTCAAGTTTTTTCTCTATTCAATTAAAGATTCAGTTTTTATTCCAACAGTACTCTAGCGCTATAAGAGAAATATTTTACCAATGGTCTAGAAAGCCATTTCTTAGCCGAATGGGTAGGGTGGTGGCCAATAATTCAAAGGGTTGCAGGTTCGATTCCTACCATCTAAAAGTAGATTTTTTATCTTTATAGTCCTTCTAAAACAGACGATAAATATCAGATCAAAACATATATGGGCAACAATGCTTGTAGCGCAATGGTTACCGACTGTCACGAAAAGGTCCTGGGTTCGAATCTCTTCAAGTTTTTTCTCTATTCAAATAAAGATTCAGTTTTTATTCCAACAATACTCTAGCGCTATAAGAGAAATACTTTACCAATGGTCTAGCAAGCCGTCTGTTAGCCGAGTGGTTAGGGTGGTGGCCAATAATTCAAAGGGTTGTTGGTTCGATTCCTACCATCTAAAAATAGATTTGTCATCTTTATAGTCCTTCTAAAACAAACGATAAATATCAGATCAAAACATATATCGGCAACAACGCTTGTAGCGCAATGGTTACCCTGACCGACTGTCACGAAAAGGTCCTGGGTTCGAATCTCTTCAAGTTTTTTCTCTATTCAAATAAAGATTCAGTTTTTATTCCAACAATACTCTAGCGCTATAAGAGAAATACTTTACCAATGGTCTAGCAAGCCATCTGTTAGCCGAGTGGTTAGGGTGGTGGCCAGTAATTCAAGGGGTTGTTGGTTCGGTTCCTACCATCTAAAAATAGATTTTTCATCTTTATAGTCCTTCTAAAACAAACGATAAATATCAGATCAAAACATATAACGGCAACAACGCTTGTAGCGCAATGGTTACCGAGACCGACTGTCACGAAAAGGTCCTGGGTTCGAATCTTTTCAAGATTTTTCTCTATTCAATTAAAGATTCAGTTTTTATTCCAACAAAACTCTAGCGCTATAAGAGAAATACCTTACCAATGGTCTAGCAAGCCATCTATTAGCCGAATGGTTAGGGTGTTGGCCAGTAATTCAAAGGGTTGCAAGTTCGATTCCTACCATCTAAAAATACATTTTTCATCTTTATAGTCCTTCTAAAACAGACGATAAATATCAGATCAAATCATATATCGGCAACAACGCTTGTAGCGCAATGGTTACCGTGACCGACTGTCACGAAAAGGTCCTGGGTTCGAATCTCTTCAAGTTTTTTCTCTATTCAATTAAAGATTCAGTTTTTATTCCAACAGTACTCTAGCGCATTAAGAGAAATATTTTACCAACGGTCAAGAAAGCCATTTCTTAGCCGAATGGTTAGGGTGGTGGTCAATAATTCAAAGGGTTGCAGGTTCGATTCCTACCATCTAAAAGTAGATTTTTCATCTTTATAGTCCTTCTAAAACAGACTATAAATATCAGATCAAAACATATATCGGCAACAACGCTTGTAGCGCAATGGTTACCGTGACCGACTGTCACGAAAAGGTCCTGGGTTCGAATCTCTTCAAGTTTTTTCTCTATTCAAATAAAGATTCAGTTTTTATTCCAACAATACTCTAGCGCTATAAGAGAAATACTTTACCAATGGTCTAGCAAGCCATCTGTTAGCCGAGTGGTTAGGGTGGTGGCCAGTAATTCAAAGGGTTTTTGGTTCGATTCCTACCATCTAAAAATAGATTTTTCATCTTTATAGTCCTTCTAAAACAAACGATAAATATCAGATCAAAACATATATCGGCAACAACGCTTGTAGCGCAATGATTACCGTGACCGACTGTCACGAAAAGGTCCTGGGATCGAATCTCTTCAAGTTTTTTCTCTATTCAATTAAACATTCAGTTTTTATTCCAACAATACTCTAATGCTATAAGAGAAATACTTTACCACTGGTCTAGCAAGCCATCTATTAGCCGAATGGTTAGTGTGGTGGCCAATAATTCAAAGGGTTACAGGTTCGATTCCTACCATCGAAAAATAGATTTTTCATCTTTATAGTCCTTCTAAAACAGACGATAAATATCAGATAAAAACATTATTCGGCAACAACGCTTGTAGCGCAATGGTTACTGTGACCGACTGTCGCGAAAGGGTCCTGTGTCGAATCTCGTCAAGTTTTTTCTCTATTCAATTAAACATTCAGTTTTTATTCCAAGGGTACTCTAGCGGTATAAGAGGAATACTTTACCAATGTTCTAGCAAAACCATTTGTTAGCCGAATGGTTGGGGCGGTGGCCAGTAATTTAAAGGGTTGCAGGTTCGATTCCTACCATCTAAAAATAGATTTTTCATCTTTATAGTCCTTCTAAAACAGACGATAAATATTAGATGAAAACATATATCGGCAACAACGCTTGTAGCGCAATGGTTACCGTGACCGACTGTCACGAAAAGGTCCTGGGTTCGAATCTCTCAATTTTTTTCTCTAATCAATTAAAGATTCAGTTTTTATTCCAACAATACTCTAGGGCTATAAGAGAAATACTTTACCAATGGTGTAGCAAGCCTTCTATTAGCCGAATGGTTAGGGGGGTGGCCAATAATTCAAAGGGTTGCAGGTTCGATTCCTACCATCTAAAAATAGATTTTTAATCCTTATAGTCCTTCTAAAACAGACGATAAATATCAGATCAAAACATATATCGGCAACAACGCTTGTAGCGCAACGATTACCGTGACCGAATCTCGCGAAAAGGTCCTGGGTTCGAATCTCTTCAAGTTTTTTCTATATTCAATTAAAGATTCAGTTTATATTCAAACAGTACTCTAGCGCTATAAGAGAAATATTTTACCAATAGTCTAGCAAGCCATTCCTTAGCCGAATGGTTAGGGTGGTGGCCAATAATTCAAAGGGTTGTAGGTTCGATTCCTACCATCTAAAAGTAGATTTTTCATCCTTATAGTCCTTCTAAAACAGACGATAAATATCAGATCAAAACATATACCGGCAACAACGCTTGTAGCGCAATGGTTACCGTGATCAACTGTCACGATAAGGTCCTGGGTTCGAATCTCTTCAAATTTTTTCTCTATTCAAATAATGATTCAGTTTTTATTCCAACAATACTCTAGCGCTATAAGAGAAATACTTTACCAATGGTCTAACAAGCCATCTGTTAGCCGAGTGGTTAGGGTGGTGGCCAATAATTCAAAGGGTTGCAGGTTCGATTCCTACCATCTAAAAATAGATTTTTCATCTTTATAGTCCTTCTAAAACAGACGATAAATATCAGATCAAAACATATATCGGCAACAACGCTTGTAGCGCAATGGTTACCGTGACCGACTGTCACGAAAGGGCCTGGGTTCGAATCTCTTCAAGTTTTTTCTCTATTCAATTAAAGATTCAGTTTTTATTCCAACAGTACTCTAGCGCTATAAGAGAAATATTTTACCAATGGTCTAGAAAGCCATCTCTTAGCAGAATGGTTAGCGTGGTGGCCAATAATTCAAAGGGTTGCAGGTTCGATTCCCACCATCTAAAAGTAGATTTTTCATCTTTATAGTCCTTCTAAAACAGACGATAAATATCAGATCAAAACATATATCGGAAGCAACGCTTGTAGCGCAATGGTTACCGTGACCGACTGTCACGAAAAGGTCCTGGGTTCGAATCTCTTCAAGTTTTTTCTCTATTCAAATAAAGATTCAGTTTTTATTCCAACAATACTCTAGCGCTATAAGAGAAATAATTTACCAATGGTCTAGCAAGCCATCTATTAGCCGAGTGGTTAGGGTGGTGGCCAATAATTCAAAGGGTTGCAGGTTCTATTCCTACCATCTAAAAATAGATTTTTCATCTTTATAGTCCTTCTAAAACAGACGATAAATATCAGATCAAAACATATATCGGCAACACCGCCTGTAGCGCAATGGCTAACGTGACCGACTGTCACGAAAAGGTCCTGGGTTCGAATCTCTTCTAGTTTTTTCTCTATTCAATTAAACATTCAGTTTTTATAATAACAATACTATAGCGCTATACGAGAAATACCTTACCAATGGTCTAACAAGCCATCTATTAGCCGAATGGTTATGGTGGTGGCCAGTAATTCAAAGGGTTGCAAGTTCGATTCCTACCATATAAAAATAGATTTTTCATCTTTATAGTCCTTCTAAAACAGACGATAAATATCAGATCAAAACATATATCGGCAACAACGCTTGTAGCGCAATGGTTACCGTAACCGACTGTCACGAAAAGGTCCTGGGTTCGAATCTCTTCAAGTTTTTTCTCTATTCAATTAAAGATTCAGTTTTTATTCCAACAGTACTCTAGCGCTATAAGAGAAATATTTTACCAACGGTCTAGAAAGCCATTTCTTAGCCGAATGGTTAGGGTGGTGGCCAATAATTCAAAGGGTTGCAGGTTCGATTCCTACCATCTAAAAGTAGATTTTTCATCTTTATAGTCCTTCTAAAACAGACGATAATTATCAGATCAAAACATATATCGGCAACAACGCTTGTAGCGCAATGGTTACCGTGACCGACTGTCTCGAAAAGGTCCTGGGTTCGAATCTCTTCAAGTTTTTTCTCTATTCAAATAAAGATTCAGTTTTTATTCCAACAATACTCTAGCGCTATAAGAGAAATACTTTACCACTGGTCTAGCAAGCCATCTATTAGCCGAATGGTTAGTGTGGTGGCCAATAATTCAAAGGGTTACAGCTTCGATTCCTACCATCGAAAAATAGATTTTTCATCTTTATAGTCCTTCTAAAACAGACGATAAATATCAGATAAAAACATTATTCGGCAACAACGCTTGTAGCGCAATGGTTACTGTGACCGACTGTCGCGAAAGGGTCCTGTCTCGAATCTCGTCAAGTTTTTTCTCTATTCAATTAAACATTCAGTTTTTATTCCAAGGCTACTCTAGCGGTATAAGAGGAATACTTTACCAATGGTCTAGCAAACCATTTGTTAGCCGAATGGTTGGGGCGGTGGCCAGTAATTTAAAGGGTTGCAGGTTCGATTCCTACCATCTAAAAATAGATTTTTCATCTTTATAGTCCTTCTAAAACAGACGATAAATATTAGATGAAAACATATATCGGCAACAACGCTTGTAGCGCAATGGTTACCGTGACCGACTGTCACGAAAAGGTCCTGGGTTCGAATCTCTCAATTTTTTTCTCTAATCAATTAAAGATTCAGTTTTTATTCCAACAATACTCTAGGGCTATAAGAGAAATACTTTACCAATGGTGTAGCAAGCCTTCTATTAGCCGAATGGTTAGGGGGGTGGCCAATAATTCAAAGGGTTGCAGGTTCGATTCCTACCATCTAAAAATAGATTTTTCATCCTTATAGTCCTTCTAAAACAGACGATAAATATCAGATCAAAACATATATCGGCAACAACGCTTGTAGCGCAACGATTACCGTGACCGAATCTCGCGAAAAGGTCCTGGGTTCGAATCTCTTCAAGTTTTTCTCTATTCAATTAAGGATTCAGTTTTTATTCCAACAGTACTCTAGCGCTATAAGAGAAAGAGTTTACCATTGGTCTAGCAAGCCATTTCTTAGCCGAATGGTTAGGGTGGTGGATTCCTACCATCTAACAATACAGTTTTCATCTTTATAGTCCTTCTAAAACAGACGATAAATATCAGATCAAAACATATATCGGCAACAGCGCTTGTAGCGCAATGGTTACCGTGACCGACTGTCACGAAAATGTCCTGGGTTCGAATCTCCTCAAGTTTTTCTCTATTCAATTAAGGATCCAGTTTTTATTCCAACAATACTCTAGCGCTATGAGAGAAATACTTTACCAATGGTTTAGCAAGCCATCTATTAGCCGAATGGTTAGGGTGGTGGCCAAAAATTCAAAGGGTTGCAGGTTCGATTCCTATCATCTAAAAATAAATTTTTCATCTTTATAGTCCTTCTAAAACAGACGATAAATATCAGATCAAAACATATATCGGCAACAACGCTTGTAGCGCAATGGTTACCGTGACCGACTGTCACGAAAAGGTCCTGGGTTCGAATCTCTTCAAGTTTTTTCTATATTCAATTAAAGATTCAGTTTTTATTCCAGCAATACTCTAGCGCTATAAGAGAAATACTTTACCAATGGTCTAGCAAGCCATCTATTAGCCGAATGGTTAGGGTGGTGGCCAATAATTCAAAGGGTTGCAGGTTCGAATCCTACCATCGAAAAATAGATTTTTCATCTTTATAGTCCTTCTAAAACAGACGATAAATATCAGATCAAAACATATATCGGCAACAACGCTTGTAGCGCAATGGTTACCGTGACCGACTCTCGCGAAAAGGACCTTGGTTCAAAACTCTTCAAGTTTTTTCTCTATTCAATTAAAGATTCAGTTTATATTCAAACAGTACTCTAGCGCTATAAGAGAAATATTTTACCAATAGTCTAGCAAGCCATTCCTTAGTCGAATGGTTAGGGTGGTGGCCAATAATTCAAAGGGTTGTAGGTTCGATTCCTACCATCTAAAAGTAGATTTTTCATCCTTATAGTCCTTCTAAAACAGACGATAAATATCAGATCAAAACATATACCGGCAACAACGCTTGTAGCGCAATGGTTACCGTGATCAACTGTCACGATAAGGTCCTGGGTTCGAATCTCTTCAAATTTTTTCTCTATTCAAATAATGATTCAGTTTTTATTCCAACAATACTCTAGCGCTATAAGAGAAATACTTTACCAATGGTCTAACAAGCCATCTGTTAGCCGAGTGGTTAGGGTGGTGGCCAATAATTCAAAGGGTTGCAGGTTCGATTCCTACCATCTAAAAATAGATTTTTCATCTTTATAGTCCTTCTAAAACAGACGATAAATATCAGATCAAAACATATATCGGCAACAACGCTTGTAGCGCAATGGTTACCGTGACCGACTGTCACGAAAGGGCCTGGGTTCGAATCTCTTCAAGTTTTTTCTCTATTCAATTAAAGATTCAGTTTTTATTCCAACAGTACTCTAGCGCTATAAGAGAAATATTTTACCAATGGTCTAGAAAGCCATCTCTTAGCCGAATGGTTAGCGTGGTGGCCAATAATTCAAAGGGTTGCAGGTTCGATTCCCACCATCTAAAAGTAGATTTTTCATCTTTATAGTCCTTCTAAAACAGACGATAAATATCAGATCAAAACATATATCGGAAGCAACGCTTGTAGCGCAAAGGTTACCGTGACCGACTGTCACGAAAAGGTCCTGGGTTCGAATCTCTTCAAGTTTTTTCTCTATTCAAATAAAGATTCAGTTTTTATTCCAACAATACTCTAGCGCTATAAGAGAAATAATTTACCAATGGTCTAGCAAGCCATCTATTAGCCGAGTGGTTAGGGTGGTGGCCAATAATTCAAAGGGTTGCAGGTTCTATTCCTACCATCTAAAAATAGATTTTTCATCTTTATAGTCCTTCTAAAACAGACGATAAATATCAGATCAAAACATATATCGGCAACACCGCCTGTAGCGCAATGGCTAACGTGACCGACTGTCACGAAAAGCTCCTGGGTTCGAATCTCTTCTAGTTTTTTCTCTATTCAATTAAACATTCAGTTTTTATAATAACAATACTATAGCGCTATACGAGAAATACCTTACCAATGGTCTAACAAGCCATCTATTAGCCGAATGGTTATGGTGGTGGCCAGTAATTCAAAGGGTTGCAAGTTCGATTCCTACCATATAAAAATAGATTTTTCATCTTTATAGTCCTTCTAAAACAGACGATAAATATCAGATAAAAACATTATTCGGCAACAACGCTTGTAGCGCAATGGTTACTGTGACCGACTGTCGCGAAAGGGTCCTGTGTCGAATCTCGTCAAGTTTTTTCTCTATTCAATTAAACATTCAGTTTTTATTCCAAGGGTACTCTAGCGGTATAAGAGGAATACTTTACCAATGTTCTAGCAAACCATTTGTTAGCCGAATGGTTGGGGCGGTGGCCAGTAATTTAAAGGGTTGCAGGTTCGATTCCTACCATCTAAAAATAGATTTTTCATCTTTATAGTCCTTCTAAAACAGACGATAAATATTAGATGAAAACATATATCGGCAACAACGCTTGTAGCGCAATGGTTACCGTGACCGACTGTCACGAAAAGGTCCTGGGTTCGAATCTCTCAATTTTTTTCTCTAATCAATTAATGATTCAGTTTTTATTCCAACAATACTCTAGGGCTATAAGAGAAATACTTTACCAATGGTGTAGCAAGCCTTCTATTAGCCGAATGGTTAGGGGGGTGGCCAATAATTCAAAGGGTTGCAGGTTCGATTCCTACCATCTAAAAATAGATTTTTCATCCTTATAGTCCTTCTAAAACAGACGATAAATATCAGATCAAAACATATATCGGCAACAACGCTTGTAGCGCAACGATTACCGTGACCGAATCTCGCGAAAAGGTCCTGGGTTCGAATCTCTTCAAGTTTTTCTCTATTCAATTAAGGATTCAGTTTTTATTCCAACAGTACTCTAGCGCTATAAGAGAAAGAGTTTACCATTGGTCTAGCAAGCCATTTCTTAGCCGAATGGTTAGGGTGGTGGATTCCTACCATCTAACAATACAGTTTTCATCTTTATAGTCCTTCTAAAACAGACGATAAATATCAGATCAAAACATATATCGGCAACAGCGCTTGTAGCGCAATGGTTACCGTGACCGACTGTCACGAAAATGTCCTGGGTTCGAATCTCCTCAAGTTTTTCTCTATTCAATTAAGGATTCAGTTTTTATTCCAACAATACTCTAGCGCTATGAGAGAAATACTTTACCAATGGTTTAGCAAGCCATCTATTAGCCGAATGGTTAGGGTGGTGGCCAAAAATTCAAAGGGTTGCAGGTTCGATTCCTATCATCTAAAAATAAATTTTTCATCTTTATAGTCCTTCTAAAACAGACGATAAATATCAGATCAAAACATATATCGGCAACAACGCTTGTAGCGCAATGGTTACCGTGACCGACTGTCACGAAAAGGTCCTGGGTTCCAATCTCTTCAAGTTTTTTCTATATTCAATTAAAGATTCAGTTTTTATTCCAGCAATACTCTAGCGCTATAAGAGAAATACTTTACCAATGGTCTAGCAAGCCATCTATTAGCCGAATGGTTAGGGTGGTGGCCAATAATTCAAAGGGTTGCAGGTTCGAATCCTACCATCGAAAAATAGATTTTTCATCTTTATAGTCCTTCTAAAACAGACGATAAATATCAGATCAAAACATATATCGGCAACAACGCTTGTAGCGCAATGGTTACCGTGACCGACTCTCGCGAAAAGGACCTTGGTTCAAACCTCTTCAAGTTTTTTCTCTATTCAATTAAAGATTCAGTTTATATTCAAACAGTACTCTAGCGCTATAAGAGAAATATTTTACCAATAGTCTAGCAAGCCATTCCTTAGTCGAATGGTTAGGGTGGTGGCCAATAATTCAAAGGGTTGTAGGTTCGATTCCTACCATCTAAAAGTAGATTTTTCATCCTTATAGTCCTTCTAAAACAGACGATAAATATCAGATCAAAACATATACCGGCAACAACGCTTGTAGCGCAATGGTTACCGTGATCAACTGTCACGATAAGGTCCTGGGTTCGAATCTCTTCAAATTTTTTCTCTATTCAAATAATGATTCAGTTTTTATTCCAACAATACTCTAGCGCTATAAGAGAAATACTTTACCAATGGTCTAACAAGCCATCTGTTAGCCGAGTGGTTAGGGTGGTGGCCAATAATTCAAAGGGTTGCAGGTTCGATTCCTACCATCTAAAAATAGATTTTTCATCTTTATAGTCCTTCTAAAACAGACGATAAATATCAGATCAAAACATATATCGGCAACAACGCTTGTAGCGCAATGGTTACCGTGACCGACTGTCACGAAAGGGCCTGGGTTCGAATCTCTTCAAGTTTTTTCTCTATTCAATTAAAGATTCAGTTTTTATTCCAACAGTACTCTAGCGCTATAAGAGAAATATTTTACCAATGGTCTAGAAAGCCATCTCTTAGCCGAATGGTTAGCGTGGTGGCCAATAATTCAAAGGGTTGCAGGTTCGATTCCCACCATCTAAAAGTAGATTTTTCATCTTTATAGTCCTTCTAAAACAGACGATAAATATCAGATCAAAACATATATCGGAAGCAACGCTTGTAGCGCAAAGGTTACCGTGACCGACTGTCACGAAAAGGTCCTGGGTTCGAATCTCTTCAAGTTTTTTCTCTATTCAAATAAAGATTCAGTTTTTATTCCAACAATACTCTAGCGCTATAAGAGAAATAATTTACCAATGGTCTAGCAAGCCATCTATTAGCCGAGTGGTTAGGGTGGTGGCCAATAATTCAAAGGGTTGCAGGTTCTATTCCTACCATCTAAAAATAGATTTTTCATCTTTATAGTCCTTCTAAAACAGACGATAAATATCAGATCAAAACATATATCGGCAACACCGCCTGTAGCGCAATGGCTAACGTGACCGACTGTCACGAAAAGCTCCTGGGTTCGAATCTCTTCTAGTTTTTTCTCTATTCAATTAAACATTCAGTTTTTATAATAACAATACTATAGCGCTATACGAGAAATACCTTACCAATGGTCTAACAAGCCATCTATTAGCCGAATGGTTATGGTGGTGGCCAGTAATTCAAAGGGTTGCAAGTTCGATTCCTACCATATAAAAATAGATTTTTCATCTTTATAGTCCTTCTAAAACAGACGATAATTATCAGATCAAAACATATATCGGCAACAACGCTTGTAGCGCAATGGTTACCGTGACCGACTGTCTCGAAAAGGTCCTGGGTTCGAATCTCTTCAAGTTTTTTTTCTATTCAAATAAAGATTCAGTTTTTATTCCAACAATACTCTAGCGCTATAAGAGAAATACTTTACCAATGGTCTAGCAAGCCATCTATTAGCCGAGTGGTTAGGGTGGTGGCCAATAATTCAAAGGGTTGCAGGTTCGATTCCTACCATCTAAAAATAGATTTTTCATCTTTATAGTCCTTCTAAAACAGACGATAATTATCAGATCAAAACATGTATCGGCAACAACGCCTGTAGCGCAATGGCTACCGTGACCGACTGTCACGAAAAGCTCCTGGGTTCGAATCTCTTCTAGTTTTTTCTCTATTCAATTAAACATTCAGTTTTTATTCCAACAATACTATAGCGCTATAAGAGAAATACTTTACCAAAGGTCTAGCAAGCCATCTATTAGCCGAATGGTTAGGGTGGTGGCCAATAATTCAAAAGGTTGCAGGTTCGAATCCTACCATCGAAAAATAGATTTTTCATCTTTATAGTCCTTCTAAAGCAGACGATAAATATCAGATTAAAACAGATATCAGCAACAATGCTTGTATCGCAATGTTTACCGTGACCGACTGTCACGAAAGGGCCTGGGTTCGAATCTCTTCAACTTTTTTCTCTATTCAATTAAAGATTCAGTTTTTATTCCAACAGTACTCTAGCGCTATAAGAGAAATATTTTACCAATGGTCTAGAAAGCCATTTCTTAGCCGAATGGTTAGGGTGGTGGCCAACAATTCAAAGAGTTGCAGGTTCGATTCCTACCATATAAAAGTATTTTTTTCATCCTTATAGTCCTTCTAAAACAGACGATAATTATCAGATCAAAACATATATCGGCAACAGCGCTTGTAGCGCAATGGTTACCGTGACCGACTGTCACGAAAAGGTCCTGGGTTCGAATCTCTTCAAGTTTTTTCTCTATTCAAATAAAGATTTAGTTATTCCAACAATACTCTAGCGCAGAATTCCTAAAACACCTGAGTCCAAATAGTCTGAAGACTTGCTTGCTACTATTTAATCAGATATGGCACTCAACCATCCCCATGGAATGGAAAAAGGCTGTTATTATTCCTATTTTAAAGGAAAAGAAACCAGCAAATGATATTTCCAGTTATCGGCCTATATCACTAACAAGTATTCTATCTAAAATAATGGAAAGAATGATTAATGCTCGGTTGACATGGTTCTTGGAAAATAATAATATTCTAACTCCTGCACAAGCTGGATTTCGAAAGAATCAATCTACCACACAACAAATATTAAAACTTAACCAGCATATTAAAGATGCCCTAGATGCAAGGCAAACCACTTTAGCTGTATTTGTGGACTTCAGAAAGGCTTACGACATGGTATGGACAACTAAACTATTAGATAAGCTAGTAGACTATGGAATTAAAGGGCGATTATTACATTGGGTAAAAGACTTTTTAACTCAAAGAATGTGTGCAACACGTTTTAATAACGTAACTTCAAAATATAAACAACAAAAGGTTGGATTACCACAAGGAGCTGTCTTGAGCCCATTGCTTTTTAATGTAATGATAAACGACCTACCTACTACTCTTTATGAGGAATCAAGAATTAAATCTGCTCTATATGCCGACGATTTAGTAATGTGGCTGTCATTACCCAGAAATCATAATGACAAATTATCTGAAACCATGAACACAGCACTCAAATCTCTGGAAGGTTGGGTAGAACGTAATAGGTTAATTATAAATACTGAAAAAACATATTACCATGTCTTCACACTGGCACACAAAACCCCAAATATACACTTACAATACAAATCTGAAGATATTATTGAGAATACAACTCCTAAATACTTAGGAATGCACTTGGACCAAAAACTTTCATGGAAAACTCATGTTAAGAAGACTGCAGAAAAGGCTAGAACCAGATTAAACGTCCTAAAACGTCTTACAGGAAAAAAATGGGGATGCTCACTATCAACTTTGAATAGAACATATAACATTTATATTAAACCCATTCTTCTCTATGGCTGTGAAAATTTGATATCCGCAAATATAAAAGAATTAGAACTGGTACAAAATCAAGCGCTGAGGATAATAACCGGAGCAGTTAAAACCACACCTATCATCGCAATGGAGATCGTAACCACAAATCATCCCATTGTCCATGAAATAAATAAATTAGCTCTTATACAGTATGAAAAATTGATAAGATTATATTCAGATAATTATTGGAAAAATTATGACCGAAAACCAAGAAAACTCAAAACTACCAAAGGATTTATCCAACATATTGATACTATACGAAAGCTGGAAACTCAAGATGCTGAAGTAGAAGAATTATTATACCCAACAAACCCAATTGAATATATTGAAGTCGAATGCAAATTAAGTCTCAGGGAACAAGTGAAAAAATCCGAAACTCCTATGTCCATTTTAAAATCTCTTGCTTTAGAAACAATAAATACTGATTACCCAGAAAACGAATGGCTTGTACAATGGATCCCATCGCATGTTGGAATAATGGGAAATGAACAAGCTGATTATCTTGCAAAAAAGGGAACTGAAATTCTTAATTGTTGGACAACACCAGTATCATTCCATTCAGCGAAACTTCACATTAAGACATCATTCAAGGCAGAAAGGTTAAAATATATTACCGACATAACAAAAGATAAAAACTGGAAGAAATTAGTCACCGACAGAACACTAATACCAGATCTACCTCGATATGAAACAGTTGCTGCATTTCGAAATATTACACAACATAATTGTCTAGCAGAACATCTCCATCGCATGGGACTCATGCCGACTCCAAATTGTATGCTGTGCACTGGGAACTCCATTATGAACTGGGAACATCTTAGAAAATGCCCTGCACTTCAGACACATTGGACAAAATCAGACGGAACATTATATTGGGAAGCCAGAAGACAAATGGAATTTTTCCAACATGTCTAGAGCATTTGTTTAAATAAATAAATAAATACTCTAGCGCTATAAGAGAAATAATTTACCAATGGTCTAGCAAGCCATCTATTAGCCGAGTGGTTAGGGTGGTGGCCAATAATTCAAAGGGTTGCAGGTTCGATTCCTACCATCTAAAAATAGATTTTTCATCTTTATAGTCCTTCTAAAACAGACGATAATTATCAGATCTAAACATATATCGGCAACAACGCCTGTAGCGCAATGGCTACCGTGACCGACTGTCACGAAAAGCTCCTGGGTTCGAATCTCTTCTAGTTTTTTCTCTATTCAATTAAACATTCAGTTTTTATTCCAACAATACTATAGCGCTATAAGAGAAATCCTTTACCAATGGTCTAGCAAGCCATCTATTAGCCGAATGGTTAGGGTGGTGGCCAATAATTCAGAGGGTTGCAGGTTTGATTCCTACCATCTAAAAATAGATTATTCATCTTTATAGTCCTTCTAAAACAGACGATAGATATCAGATCAAAACATATATCGGCAACAACGCTTGTGGCGCAATGGTTACCGTGACCGACTGTCACGAAAAGGTCCTGGGTTCGAATCTCCTCAAGTTTTTTCTCTATTCAATTAAAGATTCAGTTTTATTCCAACAATACTCTAGCGCTATAAGAGAAATACTTTACCAATGGTCTAGCAAGCTATGTGTTAGCCGAATGGTTAGGGTGGTGGCCAATAATTCAAAGGGTTGCAGGTTCGATTCCTACCATCTAAAAAAACATTTTTCAATTTTATAGTCCTTCTAAAACAGACGATAAATACCAGATCAAAACATATACCGGCAACAACGCTTGTACCGCAATGGTTACCGTGACCGACTGTCACGAAAAGGTCCTGGGTTCGAATCTCTCAAGTTTTTTCTCTATTCAATTAAAGATACAGTTTTTATTCCAACAATACTCTAGCGCTATAAGAGAAATACTTTACCGAAGGTCTACCAAGCCATCTATTAGCCGAATGGTTAGGGGGGTGGCCAATAATTCAAAGGGTTGCAGGTTCGATTCCTACCATCTAAAAATAGATTTTTCATCTTTATAGTCCTTCTAAAACAGACGATAAATAACAGATCAAAACATATATCGGCAACAACGCTTGTATCGCAATGGTTACCGTGACCGACTGTCACGAAAAGGTCCTGGGTTCGAATCTCTGCAAGTATTTTCTCTATTCAATTAAAAATTCAGTTTTTATTCCAACAATACTCTAGCGCTCTAAGAGAAATACTTTACCAATGGTCTAGCAAGACATCTATTCGCCGAATGGTTATGGTGGTGGCCAATAATTCAAAGGGTTGCAGGTTCCATTCCTACCATCTAAAAATAGATTTTTCATCTTTATAGTCCTTCTAAAACAGACGATAAATATCAGATCAAAACATATATCGGCAACAACGCCTGTAGCGCAATGGCTACCGTGACCGACTGTAACGAAAAGGTCCTGGGTTCGAATCTCTTCTAGTCTTTTCTCTATTCAATTAAAGATTCAGTTTTAATTCCAACAATACTCTAGCGCTATAAGAGAAATACTTTACCAATTGTCTAGCAAGCCATCTATTAGCCGAATGGTTAGGGTGGTGGCCAATAATTCAAAGGCTTGCAGGTTCGATTCCTTCCATCTAAAAATAGATTTTTCATCTTTATAGTTCTTCTAAAACAGACGATAAATATCAGATCAAAACATACATCGGCAACTACGCTTGTAGCGCAATGGTTACCGTGACCCACTGTCCCAAAAGGCCCTGGGTTCGAAGCTCTTTAAGTTTTTTCTCTATTCAATTAAAGATTCAGTTTTTATTCCAGCAGTACTCTAGCGCTATAAGAGAAATATTTTACCAATGGTCTAGAAAGCCATTTCTAGGCCGAATGGTTAGGGTGGTGGTGGCCAATAATTCAAAGGGTTGCAGGTTCGATTCCTACCATCTAAAAGTAGATTTTTCATATTTATAGTCCTTCTAAAACAGACGATAATTATCAGATCAAAACATATATCGGCAACAACGCTTGTAGCGCAATGGTTACCGTGACCGACTGTCACGAAAAGGTCCTGGGTTCGAATCTCTTCAAGTTTTTTCTCTATTCAAATAAAGATTCAGTTTTTATTCCAACAATACTCTAGCGCTATAAGAGAAATAATTTACCAACGGTCTAGCAAGCCATCTGTTAGCCGAGTGGTTAGGGTGGTGGCCAATAATTCAAAGGGTTGCAGGTTCGATTCCTACCATCTAGAAATGGATTTTTCATCTTTATAGTCCTTCTAAAGCAGAGGAGAAATATCAGATTAAAACAGAAATCAGCAACAATGCTTGTATCGCAATGGTTACCGTGGCCGACTCTTGCGAAAAGGTCCTGGGTTCGAATCTCTTCAAGTTTTTCCCTATTCAATTAAGGATTAAGTTTTTATTGCAAAAGTACTCTAGCGCTGTAAGAGAAATAGTTTACCAATGGTCTAGCAAGCCATTTCTTAGCCGAACGGTTAGGGTGGTGAACAACAAATAAAAGGGTTGCAGGTGGATTCCTACCATCTAAAAATACATTTTTCATTTTTATAGTGCTTCTAAAACAGACGATAAATATCAGATAAAAACATATATCGGCAACAACGCTTGTATCGCAATGGTTACCGTGACCGACTGTCACGAAAAGGTCCTGGGTTCGAATCTCTGCAAGTATTTTCTCTATTCAATTAAAGATTCAGTTTTTATTCCAACAATACTCTAGCGCTCTAAGAGAAATACTTTACCAATGGTCTAGCAAGCCTTCTATTAGCCGAATGGTTAGGGTGGTGGCCAATAATTCAAAGGGTTGCAGGTTCGATTCCTACCATCTAAAAGTAGATTTTTCATATTTATAGTCCTTCTAAAACAGACGATAATTATCAGATCAAAACATATATCGGCAACAACGCTTGTAGCGCAATGGTTACCGTGACCGACTGTCACGAAAAGGTCCTGGGTTCGAATCTCTTCAAGTTTTTTCTCTATTCAAATAAAGATTCAGTTTTTATTCCAACAATACTCTAGCGCTATAAGAGAAATAATTTACCAACGGTCTAGCAAGCCATCTATTAGACGAGTGGTTAGGGTGGTGGCCAATAATTCAAAGGGTTGCAGGTTCGATTCCTACCATCTAAAAGTAGATTTTTCATATTTATAGTCCTTCTAAAACAGACGATAATTATCAGATCAAAACATATATCGGAAACAACGCTCGTAGCGCAATGGTTACCGTGACCGACTGTCACGAAAAGGTCCTGGGTTCGAATCTCTTCAAGTTTTTTCTCTATTCAAATAAAGATTCAGTTTTTAGTCCAACAATACTCTAGCGCTATAAGAGAAATAATTTACCAACGGTCTAGCAAGCCATCTATTAGCCGAGTGGTTAGGGTGGTGGCCAATAATTCAAAGGGTTGCAGGTTCGATTCCTACCATCTAGAAATGGATTTTTCATCTTTATAGTCCTTCTAAAGCAGAGGAGAAATATCAGATTAAAAAAGAAATCAGCAACAATGCTTGTATCGCAATGGTTACCGTGACCGACTCTTGCGAAAAGGTCCTGGGTTCGAATCTCTTCAAGTTTTTCTCTATTCAATTAAGGATTAAGTTTTTATTGCAAAAGTACTCTAGCGCTGTAAGAGAAATAGTTTACCAATGGTCTAGCAAGCCATTTCTTAGCCGAACGGTTAGGGTGGTGGCCAACAAATAAAAGGGTTGCAGGTGCATTCCTACCATCTAAAAATACATTTTTCATTTTTATAGTCCTTCTAAAACAGACGATAAATATCAGATCAAAGCATATATCGACAACAACGCTTGTAGCGCAATGGTTACCCTGACCGAATGTCACGAAAAGGTCCTGGGTTCGAATCTCTCAAGTTTTTTCTCTATTCAATTAAAGATTCAGTTTTTATTCCAACAATACTCTAGCGCTATAAGAGAAATACTTTACCAATGGTCTAGCAAGCCATCTATTAGCCGAATGGTTAGGGTGGTGGCCAATAATTCAAAGGGTTGCAGGGTCGATTCCTACCATCTAAAAATAGATTTTTCATCTTTATAGTCCTTCTAAAACAGACGATAAATACCAGATCAAAACATATATCGGCAACAACGCTTGTAGCGCAATGGTTACCGTGACCGACTGTCACGAAAAGTTCCTGGGTTCGAATCTCTGCAAGTATTTTCTCTATTCAATTAAAGATTCAGTTTTTATTCCAACAACACTCTAGCGCTATAAGAGAAATACTTTACCAGTCGTCTAGCAAGCCATCTATTAGCCGAATGGTTATGGTGGTGGCCAATAATTCAAAGGGTTGCAGGTTCGATTCCTACCATCTAAAAATAGATTTTTCATCTTTATAGTCCTTCTAAAACAGACGATAAATATCAGATCAAAACATACATCGGCAACAACGCTTGTAGCGCAATGGTTACCGTGACCGACTGTCACGAAAGGCCCTGGGTTCGAATCTCTTCAAGTTTTTTCTCTATTCAAATAAAGATTCAGTTTTTATTCCAACAATACTCTAGCGCTATAAGAGAAATAATTTACCAATGGTCTAGCAAGCCATCTATTAGCCGAGTGGTTAGGGTGGTGGCCAATAATTCAAAGGGTTGCACGTTCGATTCCTACCATCTAAAAATAGATTTTTCATCTTTATAGTCCTTCTAAAACAGACGATAAATATCAGATCAAAAAATATATCGGCAACAACGCTTGTTGCGCAATGGTTACCCTGACCGAATGTCACGAAAAGGTCCTGGGTTCGACTCTCTTCAAGTTTTTTATCTATTCAATTAAAGATTCAATTTTTATTCCAACAATACTCTAGCGCTATAAGAGAAATACTTTACCAATGGTCTAGCAAGCCATCTATTAGCCGAATGGTTAGGGTGGTGGCCGATGATTCAAAGGGTTGCAGGTTCGATTCCTACCATCGAAAAACAGTTTTTTCATCTTTATAGTCCTTCTAAAACAGACGATAAATATCAGATCAAAACATATATCGGCAACAACGCTGGTAGCGCAACGGTTACCGTGACCGACTGTCACGAAAAGGTCCTGGGTTCGAATCTCTTCAAGTTTTTTTCTCTATTCAAGTAAAGATTATGGTTTTATTCCAACAATACTCTAGCGCTATAAGAGAAATGCCTTACCAATGGTCTAGCATGCCATCCATTAGCCGAATGGTTAGGGTGGTGGCCAGTAATTCAAAGGGTTGCAGGTTCGATTCCTACCATCTAAAAATAGATTTTTCATCTTTAGAGTCCTTCTAAAACAGACGATAAATATCAGATCAAAACATATATCGGCAACAACCCTTGTAGCGCAATGGTTACCGTAATCGACTGTCACGAAAAGGTCCTGGGTTCGAATCTCTTCAAGTTTTTTCTCTATTCAATTAAGGATTCAGTTTTTATTCCAACAGTACTCTAGCGCTATAAGAGAAATACTTTACCAATGGTCTAGCAAGCCATCTATTAGCCGAATGGTTAGGGTGGTGGCCAATAATTCAAAGGGTTACAGGTTCGATTCCTACCATTTAAAAATAGATATTTCATCTTTATAGTCCTTCTAAAACAGACGATAAATATCAGATCAAAACATATATCGGCAACAACGCTTGTAGCGCAATGGTTACCGTGACCGACTGTCACGAAAAGGTCCTGGGTTCGAATCTCTTCAAGTTTTTCTCTATTCAATTAAGGATTCAGTTTTTATTCCAAAGTACTCTAGCGCTATAAGAGAAATCCTTTACCAATGGTCCAGCAAGCCATTTCTTAGCCGAATGGTTAGGCTGGTGGCCAATAAATAAAAGGGTTGCAGGTGGATTCCTACCATCTAAAAATACATTTTTCATCTTTATAGTCCTTCTAAAACAGAGGATAAATATCAGATCAAAACATATATCGGCAACAACGCTTTTAGCGCAATGGTTACCGTGACCGACTGTCACGAAAAGGTCCTGGGTTCGAATCTTTTCAAGTTTTTTCTCTATTCAATTAAAGATTCAGTTTTTATTTAAACAATACTCTAGCGCTATAAGAGAAATACCTTACCAATGGTCTAGCAAGCCATCTATTAGCCGAATGGTTAGGAAGTTGGCCAGTAATTCAAAGGGTTGCAAGTTCGATTCCTACCATATAAAAATAGATTTTTCATCTTTATAGTCCTTCTAAAACAGACGATAAATATCAGATCAAAACATACATCGGCAACAACGCTTGTAGCGCAATGGTTACCGTAACCGACTGTCACGAAAAGGTCCTGGGTTCGAATCTCTTCAAGTTTTTTCTCTATTCAATTAAAGATTCAGTTTTTATTCCAACAGTCATCTAGCGCTATAAGAGAAATATTTTACCAATGGTCTAGCAAGCCATCTATTAGCCGAATGGTTAGGGTGGTGGCCCCTAATTCAAAGGGTTGCAGGTTCGATTCCTACCATCTAAAAATCGATTTTTCATCTTTAGAGTCCTTCTAAAACAGACGATAATTATCAGATCAAAACATATATCGGCACCAACGCTTGTAGCGCAATGGTCACCGAGACCGACTGTCACGAAAAGGTCCTGGGTTCGAATCACTTCAAGTTTTTTCTCTATTCAAATAAAGATTCAGTTTTTATTCCAACAATACTATAGCGCTATAAGAGAAATACTTTACCACTGGTCTAGCAAGCCATCTATTAGCCGAATGGTTAGGGTGGTGGCCAATAATTCAAAGGGTTGCAGGTTCGAATCCTACCATCGAAAAGTAGATTTTTCATCTTTATAGTCCTTCTAAAGCAGAGGATAAATATCAGATTAAAACAGATATCAGCAACAATGCTTGTATCGCAATGGTTACCGTGACCGACTCTCGCGAAAAGGTCCTGGGTTCGAATCTCTGCAAGTATTTTCTCTATTCAATTAAAGACTCAGTTTTTATTCCAACAATACTCTAGCGCTATAAGAGAAATACTTTACCAATGGTCTAGCAAGACATCTATTAGCCGAATGGTTATGGTGGTGGCCAATAATTCAAAGGGTTGCCGGTTCGATTCCTACCATCTAAAAATGGATTTTTCATCTTTATTGTCCTTCTAAAACAGACGATAAATATCAGATCAAAACATATATATCGGCAAAAACGCCTGTAGCGCAATGGCTACCGTGACCGACTGTCACGAAATGGTCCTGGGTTCGAATCTCTTCTAGTTTTTTCTCTATTCAATTAAAGATTCAGTTTTTATTCCAACAATACTGTAGCGCTATAAGAGAAATCCTTTACCAATGGTCTAGCAAGCCATCTATTAGCCGAATGGTTAGGGTGGTGGCCAATCATTCAAGGGGTTGCAGGTTCGATTCCTTCCATCTAAAAATAGATTTTTCATCTTTATAGTCCTTCTAAAACAGACGATAAATATCAGATCAAAACATATATCGGCAACAACGCTTGTAGCGCAATGGTAACCGTGACCGACTGTCACGAAAGGGCCTGGGTTCGAATCTCTTCTAGTTTTTTCTCTATTCAATTAAAGATTCAGTTTTTATTCCAACAGTACTCTAGCGCTATAAGAGAAATATTTTACCAATGGTCTAGATAGCCATTTCTTAGCCGAATGGTTAGCGTGGTGGCCAATAATTCAAAGTGTTGCAGGTTCGATTCCCACCATCTAAAACTAGATTTTTCATCTTTATAGTCCTTCTAAAACAGACGATAAATATCAGATCAAAACATTATTCGGCAACAACGCTTGTAGCGCAATGGTTACTGTGACCGACTGTCGCGAACGGGTCCTGTGTCGAATCTCGTCAAGTTTTTTCTCTATTCAATTAAACATTCAGTTTTTATTCCAAGGGTACTCTAGCGGTATAAGAGGAATACTTTACCAATGGTCTAGCAAACCATTTGTTAGCCGAATGGTTAGGGCGGTGGCCAGTAATTTAAAGGGTTGCAGGTTCGATTCCTACCATCTAAAAATAGATTTTTCATCTTTATAGTCCTTCTAAAACAGACGATAAATATCAGATGGAAACATATATCGGCAACAACGCTTGTAGCGCAATGGTTACCGTGACCGACTGTCACGAAAAGGTCCTGGGTTCGAATCTCTCAAGTTTTTTCTCTATTCAATTAAAGATTCAGTTTTTATTCCAACAATACTCTAGCGCTATAAGAGAAATACTTTACCAATGGTCTAGCAAGCCTTCTATTAGCCGAATGGTTGGGGTGGTGGCCAATAATTCAAAGGGTTGCAGGTTCGATTCCTACCATCTAAAAATAGATTTTTCATCTTTATAGTCCTTCTAAAACAGACGATTAATATCAGATCAAAACATATTTCGGCAACAACGCTTGTAGCGCAACGATTACCGTGACCGACTGTCACGAAAAGGTCCTGGGTTCGAATCTCTCAAGTTTTTTCTCTATTCAAGTAAAGATTCACATTTTATTCCAACAATACTCTAGCGCTATAAGAGAAATAATTTACCAATGGTCTAGCAAGCTATCTATTAGCCGAATGATTAGGGGGGTATCAAAGGGTTGCAGGTTCGATTCCCACTATCTAAAAATAGATTTTTCATCTTTATAGTCCTTCTAAAACAGACGATAAATATCAGATCAAAACATATATCAGCAACAACGCTTGTAGCGCAATGATTACCGTGACCAACGGTCACGAAAAGGTCCTGGATTCGAATCTCTTCAAGTTATTTCTCTATTCAATTAAGCATTCAGATTTTATTCCAACAATACTCTAGAGCTATAAGAGAAATACTTTACCAATGGTCTAGCAAGCCATCTTTTAGCCGAGTGGTTAGGGTGGTGGCCAATAATTCAAAGGGTTGCAAGTTCGGTTCCTACCATTTAAAAATTGATTTTTCATTTTTATAGTCCTTCTAAAACAGACGATAAATATCAGATCAGAACATATATCGGCAACAACGCTTGTAGCGCAATGGTTACCGTGACCGACTCTCGCGAAAAGGACCTTGGTTCAAACCTCTTCAAGTTTTTTCTCTATTCAATTAAAGATTCAGTTTATATTCAAACAGTACTCTAGTGCTATAAGAGAAATATTTTACCAATATTCTAGCAAGCCATTTCTTAGCCGAATGGTTAGGGTGGTGGCCAATAATTCAAAGGGTTGTAGGTTCGATTCCTACCATCTAAAAGTAGATTTTTCATCCTTATAGTCCTTCTAAAACAGACGATAAATATCAGATCAAAACATATACCGGCAACAACGCTTGTAGCGCAATGGTTACCGTGATCAACTGTCACGATAAGGTCCTGGGTTCGAATCTCTTCAAATTTTTTCTCTATTCAAATAATGATTCAGTTTTTATTCCAACAATACTCTAGCGTTATAAGAGAAATACTTTACCAATGGTCTAGCAAGCCATCTATTAGCCGAATGGTTAGGGTGGTGGCCAATTATTCAAAGGGTTGCAGGTTCGATTCCTTCCATCTAAAAATAGATTTTTCATCTTTATAGTCCTTCTAAAACAGACGATAAATATCAGATCAAAACAAAATATCGGCAACAACGCTTGTAGCGCAATGGTTACCGTGACCGACTGTCACGAAAGGGCCTGGGTTCGAATCTCTTCTAGTTTTTTCTCTATTCAATTAAAATTCAGTTTTTATTCCAACAGTACTGTAGCGCTATAAGAGAAATCCTTTACCAATGGTCTAGCAAGCCATCTATTAGCCGAATGGTTAGGGTGGTGGCCAATAATTCAAAGGGTTGCAGGTTCGATTCCTTCCATCTAAAAATAGATTTTTCATCTTTATAGTCCTTCTAAAACAGACGATAAATATCAGATCAAAACATATATCGGCAACAACGCTTGTAGCGCAATGGTTACCGTGACCGACTGTCACGAAAGGGCCTGGGTTCGAATCTCTTCAAGTTTTTTCTCTATTCAATTAAAGATACAGTTTTTATTCCAACAGTACTCTAGCGCTATAAGAGAAATATTTTACCAATGGTCTAGAAAGCCATTTCTTAGCCGAATGGTTAGCGTGGTGGCCAATAATTCAAAGGGTTGCAGGTTCGATTCCCACCATCTAAATGTAGATTTTTCATCTTTATAGTCCTTCTAAAACAGACGATAAATATCAGATCAAAACATATATCGGCAGCAACGCTTGTAGCGCAATGGTTACCGTGACCGACTGTAACGAAAAGGTCCTGGGTTCGAATCTTTTCAAGGTTTTTTCTCTATTCAATTAAAGATTTAGTTTTTATTCCAACAATACTCTAGCGCTATAAGAGAAATACCTTACCAATGGTATAGCAAGCCATCTATTAGCCGAATGGTTATGGTGGTGGCCAGTAATTCAAAGGGTTGCAAGTTCGATTCCTACCATATAAAAATAGATTTTTCATCTTTATAGTCCTTCTAAAACAGTCGATAAATATCAGATCAAAACATATATCGGCAACAACGCTTGTAGCGCAATGGTTACCGTAACCGACTGTCACGAAAAGGTCCTGGGTTCGAATCTCTTCAAGTTTTTTCTCTATTCAATTAAAGATTCAGTTTTTATTCCAACAGTACTCTAGCGCTATAAGAGAAATATTTTACCAATGGTCTAGAAAGCCATTTCTTAGCCGAATGGTTAGGGTGGTGGCCAATAATTCAAAGGATTGCAGGTTCAATTCCTACCATCTAAAAGTATTTTTTTCATCTTTATAGTACTTCTAAAACAGACGATAATTATCAGATCAAAACATATATCGGCAACAGCGCTTGTAGCGCAATGGTTACCGTGACCGACTGTCACGAAAAGGTCCTGGGTTCGAATCTCTTCAAGTTTTTTCTCTATTCAAATAAAGATTTAGTTTTTATTCCAACAATACTCTAGCGCTATAAGAGAAATAATTTACCAATGGTCTAGCAAGCCATCTATTAGCCGAGTGGTTAGAGTGGTGGCCAATAATTCAAAGGGTTGCAGGTTCGATTCCTACCATCTAAAAATATATTTTTCATCTTTATAGTCCTTCTAAAACAGACGATAAATATCAGATCTAAACATATATCGGCAACAACGCCTGTAGCGCAATGGCTACCGTGACCGACTGTCACGAAAAGCTCCTGGGTTCGAATCTCTTCTAGTTTTTTCTCTATTCAATTAAACATTCAGTTTTTATTCCAACAATACTATAGCGCTATAAGAGAAATGCTTTACCAATGGTCTAGCAAGCCATCTATTAGCCGAATGGTTAGGGTGGTGGCCAATAATTCAAAGGGTTGCAGGTTTGATTCCTACCATCTAAAAATAGATTATTCATCTTTATAGTCCTTCTAAAACAGACGATATATATCAGATCAAAAAATATATCGGCAACAACGCTTGTAGCGCAATGGTTAACCTGATCGAATGTCACGAAAAGATCCTGGGTTCGAATCTCTTCAAGTTTTTTTCTCTATTCAAGTAAAGATTCTGGTTTTATTCCAACAATACTCTAGCGCTATAAGAGAAATACTTTACCAATGGTCTAGCATGCCATCTATTAGCCGAATGGTTAGGGTGGTGGCCAGTAATTCAAAGGGTTGCAGGTTCGATTCCTACCATCTAAAAATAGATTTTTCATCTTTAGAGTCCTTCTAAAACAGACGATAAATATCAGATAAAAACATATATCGGCAACAACCCTTGTAGCGCAATGGTTACCATAACCGACTGTCACGAAAAGGTCCTGGGTTCGAATCACTTCAAGTTTTTTCTCTATTCAAATAGAGATTCAGTTTTTATTCCAACAATAATCTAGCGCTATAAGAGAAATACTTTACCAATGGTCTAGCAAGCCATCTATTAGCCGAGTGGTTAGGGTGGTGGCCAATAATTCAAAGGGTTGCAGGTTCGATTCCTACCATCTAAAAATAGATTTTTCATCTTTATAGTCCTTCTAAAACAGACGATATATATCAGATCAAAACATATATCGGCAACAACGCCTGTAGCGCAATGGCTACCGTGACCGACTGTCACGAAAAGCTCCTGGGTTCGAATCTCTTCTAGTATTTTCTCTATTCAATTAAACATTCAGTTTTTATTCCAACAATACTATAGCGCTATAAGAGAAATACTTTACCACTGGTCTAGCAAGCCATCTATTAGCCGAATGGTTAGGGTGGTGGCCAATAATTCAAAGGGTTGCAGGTTCGAATCCTACCATCGAAAAGTAGATTTTTCATCTTTATAGTCCTTCTAAAGCAGAGGATAAATATCAGATTAAAACAGATATCAGCAACAATGCTTGTATCGCAATGGTTACCGTGACCGACTCTCGCGAAAAGGTCCTGGGTTCGAATCTCTGCAAGTATTTTCTCTATTCAATTAAAGACTCAGTTTTTATTCCAACAATACTCTAGCGCTATAAGAGAAATACTTTACCAATGGTCTAGCAAGACATCTATTAGCCGAATGGTTATGGTGGTGGCCAATAATTCAAAGGGTTGCCGGTTCGATTCCTACCATCTAAAAATAGATTTTTCATCTTTATAGTCCTTCTAAAGAGACGATAAATATCAGATCAAAACATATATCGGCAACAACGCTTGTAGCGCAATGGTAACCGTGACCGACTGTCACGAAAGGGCCTGGGTTCGAATCTCTTCTAGTTTTTTCTCTATTCAATTAAAGATTCAGTTTTTATTCCAACAGTACTCTAGCGCTATAAGAGAAATATTTTACCAATGGTCTAGATAGCCATTTCTTAGCCGAATGGTTAGGCCGGTGGCCAATAAATAAAAGGGTTGCAGGTTCGATTCCTACCATCTAAAAATAGATTTTTCATCTTTATAGTCCTTCTAAAACAGACGATTAATATCAGATCAAAACATATATCGGCAACAACGCTTGTAGCGCAACGATTACCGTGACCGACTGTCACGAAAAGGTCCTGGGTTCGAATCTCTCAAGTTTTTTCTCTATTCAAGTAAAGATTCACATTTTATTCCAACAATACTCTAGCGCTATAAGAGAAATAATTTACCAATGGTCTAGCAAGCTATCTATTAGCCGAATGGTTAGGGGGGTAGCGAATAATTCAAAGGGTTGCAGGTTCGATTCCCACTATCTAAAAATAGATTTTTCATCTTTATAGTCCTTCTAAAACAGACGATAAATATCAGATCAAAACATATATCAGCAACAACGCTTGTAGCGCAATGATTACCGTGACCGACGGTCACGAAAAGGTCCTGGATGCGAATCTCTTCAAGTTTTTTCTCTATTCAATTAAGCATTCAGATTTTATTCCAACAATACTCTAGAGCTATAAGAGAAATACTTTACCAATGGTCTAGCAAGCCATCTTTTAGCCGAGTGGTTAGGGTGGTGGCCAATAATTCAAAGGGTTGCAAGTTCGGTTCCTACCATTTAAAAATTGATTTTTCATTTTTATAGTCCTTCTAAAACAGACGATAAATATCAGATCAGAACATATATCGGCAACAACGCTTGTAGCGCAATGGTTACCGTGACCGACTCTCGCGAAAAGGACCTTGGTTCAAACCTCTTCAAGTTTTTTCTCTATTCAATTAAAGATTCAGTTTATATTCAAACAGTACTCTAGTGCTATAAGAGAAATATTTTACCAATAGTCTAGCAAGCCATTTCTTAGCCGAGTGGTTAGGGTGGTGGCCAATAATTCAAAGGGTTGTAGGTTCGATTCCTACCATCTAAAAGTAGATTTTTCATCCTTATAGTCCTTCTAAAACAGACGATAAATATCAGATCAAAACATATACCGGCAACAACGCTTGTAGCGCAATGGTTACCGTGATCAACTGTCACGATAAGGTCCTGGGTTCGAATCTCTTCAAATTTTTTCTCTATTCAAATAATGATTCAGTTTTTATTCCAACAATACTCTAGCGCTATAAGAGAAATACTTTACCAATGGTCTAGCAAGCCATCTATTAGCCGAATGGTTAGGGTGGTGGCCAATTATTCAAAGGGTTGCAGGTTCGATTCCTTCCATCTAAAAATAGATTTTTCATCTTTATAGTCCTTCTAAAACAGACGATAAATATCAGATCAAAACAAAATATCGGCAACAACGCTTGTAGCGCAATGGTTACCGTGACCGACTGTCACGAAAGGGCCTGGGTTCGAATCTCTTCTAGTTTTTTCTCTATTCAATTAAAATTCAGTTTTTATTCCAACAGTACTGTAGCGCTATAAGAGAAATCCTTTACCAATGGTCTAGCAAGCCATCTATTAGCTGAATGGTTAGGGTGGTGGCCAATAAATCAAAGGGTTGCAGGTTCGATTCCTTCCATCTAAAAATAGATTTTTCATCTTTATAGTCCTTCTAAAACAGACGATAAATATCAGATCAAAACATATATCGGCAACAACGCTTGTAGCGCAATGGTTACCGTGACCGACTGTCACGAAAGGGCCTGGGTTCGAATCTCTTCAAGTTTTTTCTCTATTCAATTAAAGATACAGTTTTTATTCCAACAGTACTCTAGCGCTATAAGAGAAATATTTTACCAATGGTCTAGAAAGCCATTTCTTAGCCGAATGGTTAGCGTGGTGGCCAATAATTCAAAGGGTTGCAGGTTCGATTCCCACCATCTAAATGTAGATTTTTCATCTTTATAGTCCTTCTAAAACAGACGATAAATATCAGATCAAAACATATATCGGCAGCAACGCTTGTAGCGCAATGGTTACCGTGACCGACTGTAACGAAAAGTTCCTGGGTTCGAATCTTTTCAAGTTTTTTCTCTATTCAATTAAAGATTTAGTTTTTATTCCAACAATACTCTAGCGCTATAAGAGAAATACCTTACCAATGCTATAGCAAGCCATCTATTAGCCGAATGGTTATGGTGGTGGCCAGTAATTCAAAGGGTTGCAAGTTCGATTCCTACCATATAAAAATAGATTTTTCATCTTTATAGTCCTTCTAAAACAGTCGATAAATATCAGATCAAAACATATATCGGCAACAACGCTTGTAGCGCAATGGTTACCGTAACCGACTGTCACGAAAAGGTCCTGGGTTCGAATCTCTTAAAGTTTTTTCTCTATTCAATTAAAGATTCAGTTTTTATTCCAACAGTACTCTAGCGCTATAAGAGAAATATTTTACCAATGGTCTAGAAAGCCATTTCTTAGCCGAATGGTTAGGGTGATGGCCAATAATTCAAAGGGTTGCAGGTTCGATTCCTACCATCTAAAAGTATTTTTTTCATCTTTATAGTACTTCTAAAACAGACGATAATTATCAGATCAAAACATATATCGGCAACAGCGCTTGTAGCGCAATGGTTACCGTGACCGACTGTCACGAAAAGGTCCTGGGTTCGAATCTCTTCAAGTTTTTTCTCTATTCAAATAAAGATTTAGTTTTTATTCCAACAATACTCTAGCGCTATAAGAGAAATAATTTACCAATGGTCTAGCAAGCCGTCTATTAGCCGAGTGGTTAGGGTGGTGGCCAATAATTCAAAGGGTTGCAGGTTGGATTCCTACCATCTAAAAATATATTTTTCATCTTTATAGTCCTTCTAAAACAGACGATAAATATCAGATCTAAACTTATATCGGCAACAACGCCTGTAGCGCAATGGCTACCGTGACCGACTGTCACGAAAAGCTCCTGGGTTCGAATCTCTTCTAGTTTTTTCTCTATTCAATTAAACATTCAGTTTTTATTCCAACAATACTATAGCGCTATAAGAGAAATGCTTTACCAATGGTCTAGCAAGCCATCTATTAGCCGAATGGTTAGGGTGGTGGCCAATAATTCAAAGGGTTGCAGGTTTGATTCCTACCATCTGAAAATAGATTATTCATCTTTATAGTCCTTCTAAAACAGACGATATATATCAGATCAAAAAATATATCGGCAACAACGCTTGTAGCGCAATGGTTAACCTGATCGAATGTCACGAAAAGATCCTGGGTACGAATCTCTTCAAGTTTTTTTCTCTATTCAAGTAAAGATTCTGGTTTTATTCCAACAATACTCTAGCGCTATAAGAGAAATACTTTACCAATGGTCTAGCATGCCATCTATTAGCCGAATGGTTAGGGTGGTGGCCAGTAATTCAAAGGGTTGCAGGTTCGATTCCTACCATCTAAAAATAGATTTTTCATCTTTAGAGTCCTTCTAAAACAGACGATAAATATCAGATAAAAACATATATCGGCAACAACCCTTGTAGCGCAATGGTTACCATAACCGACTGTCACGAAAAGGTCCTGGGTTCGAATCACTTCAAGTTTTTTCTCTATTCAAATAAAGATTCAGTTTTTATTCCAACAATAATCTAGCGCTATAAGAGAAATACTTTACCAATGGTCTAGCAAGCCATCTATTAGCCGAGTGGTTAGGGTGGTGGCCAATAATTCAAAGGGTTGCAGGTTCGATTCCTACCATCTAAAAATAGATTTTTCATCTTTATAGTCCTTCTAAAACAGACGATATATATCAGATCAAAACATATATCGGCAACAACGCCTGTAGCGCAATGGCTACCGTGACCGACTGTCACGAAAAGCTCCTGGGTTCGAATCTCTTCTAGTTTTTTCTCTATTCAATTAAAGATTCAGTTTTTATTCCTACAGTACTCTAGCGCTATAAGAGAAATATTTTACCAATGGTCTAGAAAGCCATTTCTTAGCCGAATGGTTAGGGTGGTGGCCCCTGATTCAAAGGGTTGCAGGTTCGATTCCTACCATCTAAAAATCGATTTTTCATCTTTAGAGTCCTTCTAAAACAGACGATAATTATCAGATCAAAACATATATCGGCAACAACGCTTGTAGCGCAATGGTCACCGAGACCGACTGTCACGAAAAGGTCCTGGGTTCGAATCACTTCAAGTTTTTTCTCTATTCAAATAAAGATTCAGTTTTTATTCCAACAATACTCTAGCGCTATAAGAGAAATACTTTACCAATGGTCTAGCAAGCCATCTATTAGCCGAGTGGTTAGGGTGGTGGCCAATAATTCAAAGGGTTGCAGGTTCGATTCCTACCATCTAAAAATAGATTTTTCATCTTTATAGTCCTTCTAAAACAGACGATATATATCAGATCAAAACATATATCGGCAACAACGCCTGTAGCGCAATGGCTACCGTGACCGACTGTCACGAAAAGCTCCTGGGTTCGAATCTCTTCTAGTTTTTTCTCTATTCAATTAAACATTCAGTTTTTATTCCAACAATACTATAGCGCTATAAGAGAAATACTTTACCACTGGTCTAGCAAGCCATCTATTAGCCGAATGGTTAGGGTGGTGGCCAATAATTCAAAGGGTTGCAGGTTCGAATCCTACCATCGAAAAGTAGATTTTTCATCTTTATAGTCCTTCTAAAGCAGAGGATAAATATCAGATTAAAACAGATATCAGCAACAATGCTTGTATCGCAATGGTTACCGTGACCGACTCTCGCGAAAAGGTCCTGGGTTCGAATCTCTGCAAGTATTTTCTCTATTCAATTAAAGACTCAGTTTTTATTCCAACAATACTCTAGCGCTATAAGAGAAATACTTTACCAGTGGTCTAGCAAGACATCTATTAGCCGAATGGTTATGGTGGTGGCCAATAATTCAAAGGGTTGCCGGTTCGATTCCTACCATCTAAAAATAGATTTTTCATCTTTATAGTCCTTCTAAAACAGACGATAAATATCAGATCAAAACATATATCGGCAACAACGCTTGTAGCGCAATGGTAACCGTGACCGACTGTCACGAAAGGGCCTGGGTTCGAATCTCTTCTAGTTTTTTCTCTATTCAATTAAAGATTCAGTTTTTATTCCAACAGTACTCTAGCGCTATAAGAGAAATATTTTACCAATGGTCTAGAAAGCCATTTCTTAGCCGAATGGTTAGCGTGGTGGCCAATAATTCAAAGTGTTGCAGGTTCGATTCCCACCATCTAAAACTAGATTTTTCATGTTTATAGTCCTTCTAAAACAGACGATAAATATCAGATCAAAACATTATTCGGCAACAACGCTTGTAGCGCAATGGTTACTGTGACCGACTGTCGCGAAAGGGTCCTGTGTCGAATCTCGTCAAGTTTTTTCTCTATTCAATTAAACATTCAGTTTTTATTCCAAGGGTACTCTAGCGGTATAAGAGGAATACTTTACCAATGGTCTAGCAAACCATTTGTTAGTCGAATGGTTAGGGCGGTGGCCAGTAATTTAAAGGGTTGCAGGTTCGATTCCTACCATCTAAAAATAGATTTTTCATCTTTATAGTCCTTCTAAAACAGACTATAAATATCAGATGGAAACATATATCGGCAACAACGGTTGTAGCGCAATGGTTACCGTGACCGACTGTCACGAAAAGGTCCTGGGTTCGAATCTCTCAAGTTTTTTCTCTATTCAATTAAAGATTCAGTTTTTATTCCAACAATACTCTAGCGCTATAAGAGAAATACTTTACCAATGGTCTAGCAAGCCTTCTATTAACCGAATGGTTGGGGTGGTGGCCAATAATTCAAAGGGTTGCAGGTTCGATTCCTACCATCTAAAAATAGATTTTTCATCTTTATAGTCCTTCTAAAACAGACGATTAATAACAGATCAAAACATTTATCGGCAACAACGCTTGTAGCGCAACGATTACCGTGACCGACTGTCACGAAAAGGTCCTGGGTTCGAATCTCCTCAAGTTTTTTCTCTATTCAAGTAAAGATTCACATTTTATTCCAACAATACTCTAGCGCTATAAGAGAAATAATTTACCAATGGTCTAGCAAGCCATCTATTAGCCGAATGGTTAGGGGGGTGGCAAATAATTCAAAGGGTTGCAGGTTCGATTCCCACTATCTAAAAATAGATTTTTCATCTTTATAGTCCTTCTAAAACAGACGATAAATATCAGATCAAAACATATATCAGCAACAACGCTTGTAGCGCAATGATTACCGTGACCGACGGTCACGAAAAGGTCCTGGATTCGAATCTCTTCAAGTTTTTTCTCTATTCAATTAAGCATTCAGATTTTATTCCAACAATACTCTAGAGCTATAAGAGAAATACTTTACCAATGGTCTAGCAAGCCATCTTTTAGCCGAGTAGTTAGGGTGGTGGCCAATAATTCAAAGGGTTGCAAGTTCGGTTCCTACCATTTAAAAATTGATTTTTCATTTTTATAGTCCTTCTAAAACAGACGATAAATATCAGATCAAAACATATATCGGCAACAACGCTTGTAGCGCAATGGTTACCGTGACCGACTGTCACGAAAATGTCCTGCGTTCGAATCTCTTCAAGTTTTTCTCTATTCAATTAAAGAGTCAGTTTTTATTCCAACAATACTCTAGCGCTATAAGAGAAATACTTTACCAATGGTCTAGCAAGCCATACATTAGCCGAATGGTTAGCGTGGTGGCCAATAATTCAAAGGGTTGCAGGTTTGATTCCTACCATCTAAAAATAGATTATTCATCTTTATAGTCCTTCTAAAACAGACGATAGATATCAGATCAAAACATAAATAGGCAACAACGCTTGTAGCGCAATGGTTACCGTGACCGACTGTAACGAAAAGGTCCTGAGTTCGAATCTTTTCAAGTTTTTTCTCTATTCAATTAAAGATTTAGTTTTTATTCCAACAATACTCTAGCGCTATAAGAGAAATACCTTACCAATGGTCTAGCAAGCCATCTATTAGCCGAATGGTTATGGTGGTGGCCAGTAATTCAAAGGGTTGCAAGTTCGATTCCTACCATATAAAAATAGATTTTTCATCTTTATAGTCCTTCTAAAACAGTCGATAAATATCAGATCAAAACATATATCGGCAACAACGCTTGTAGCGCAATGGTTACCGTAACCGACTGTCACGAAATGGTCCTGGGTTCGAATCTCTTCAAGTTTTTTCTCGATTCAATTAAAGATTCAGATTTATTCCAACAGTACTCTAGCGCTATAAGAGAAATATTTTACCAATGGTCTAGAAAGCCATTTCTTAGCCGAATGGTTAGGGTGGTGGCCAATAATTCAAAGGGTTGCAGGTTCGATTCCTACCATCTAAAAGTATTTTTTCATCTTTATAGTACTTCTAAAACAGACGATAGATATCAGATCAAAACATATATCGGCAACAGCGCTTGTAGCGCAATGGTTACCGTGACCGACTGTCACGAAAAGGTCCTGGGTTCGAATCTGTTCAAGTTTTTTCTCTATTCAAATAAAGATTTAGTTTTTATTCCAACAATACTCTAGCGCTATAAGAGAAATAATTTACCAATGGTCTAGCAAGCCATCTATTAGCCGAGTGGTTAGGGTGGTGGCCAATAATTCAAAGGGTTGCAGGTTCGATTCCTACCATCTAAAAATATATTTTTCATCTTTATAGTCCTTCTAAAACAGACGATAAATATCAGATCTAAACATATATCGGCAACAACGCCTGTAGCGCAATGGCTACCGTGATCGACTGTCACGAAAAGCTCCTGGGTTCGAATCTCTTCTAGTTTTTTCTCTATTCAATTAAGCATTCAGTTTTTATTCCAACAATACTATAGCGCTATAAGAGAAATGCTTTACCAATGATCTAGCAAGCCATCTATTAGCCGAATGGTTAGGGTGGTGGCCAATAATTCAAATGGTTGCAGGTTTGATTCCTACCATCTAAAAATAGATTATTCATCTTTATAGTCCTTCTAAAACAGACGATAGATATCAGATCAAAACATATATCGGCAACAACGCTTGTAGCGCAATGGTTACCGTGACAGACTGTCACGAAAAGGTCCTGGGTTCGAATCTCCTCAAGTTCTTTCTCTATTCAATTAAAGATTCAGTTTTTACTCCAACAATACTCTAGCGCTATAAGAGAAATACTTTACCAATGGTCTAGGAAGCTATGTGTTAGCCGAAAGGTTAGGGTGGTGGCCAATAATTCAAAGGGTTGCAGGTTCGATTCCTACCATCTAAAAATAGATTTTTCATCTTTATAGTCCTTCTAAAACAGACGATAAATATCAGATCAAAACATATACCGGCAACAACGCTTGTAGCGCAATGGTTACCGTGATCAACTGTCACGATAAGGTCCTGGGTTCGAATCTCTTCAAATTTTTTCTCTATTCAAATAATGATTCAGTTTTTATTCCAACAATACTCTAGCGCTATAAGAGAAATACTTTACCAATGGTCTAGCAAGCCATCTATTAGCCGAATGGTTAGGGTGTTGGCCAATTATTCAAAGGGTTGCAGGTTCGATTCCTTCCATCTAAAAATAGATTTTTCATCTTTATAGTCCTTCTAAAACAGACGATAAATATCAGATCAAAACAAAATATCGGCAACAACGCTTGTAGCGCAATGGTTACCGTGACCGACTGTCACGAAAGGGCCTGGGTTCGAATCTCCTCTAGTTTTTTCTCTATTCAATTAAAATTCAGTTTTTATTCCAACAGTACTGTAGCGCTATAAGAGAAATCCTTTACCAATGGTCTAGCAAGCCATCTATTAGCTGAATGGTTAGGGTGGTGGCCAATAATTCAAAGGGTTGCAGGTTCGATTCCTTCCATCTAAAAATAGATTTTTCATCTTTATAGTCCTTCTAAAACAGACGATAAATATCAGATCAAAACATATATCGGCAACAACGCTTGTAGCGCAATGGTTACCGTGACCGACTGTCACGAAAGGGCCTGGGTTCGAATCTCTTCAAGTTTTTTCTCTATTCAATTAAAGATACAGTTTTTATTCCAACAGTACTCTAGCGCTATAAGAGAAATATTTTACCAATGGTCTAGAAAGCCATTTCTTAGCCGAATGGTTAGCGTGGTGGCCAATAATTCAAAAGGTTGCAGGTTCGATTCCCACCATCTAAATGTAGATTTTTCATCTTTATAGTCCTTCTAAAACAGACGATAAATATCAGATCAAAACATATATCGGCAGCAACGCTTGTAGCGCAATGGTTACCGTGACCGACTGTAACGAAAAGGTCCTGGGTTCGAATCTTTTCAAGTTTTTTCTCTATTCAATTAAAGATTTAGTTTTTATTTCAACAATACTCTAGCGCTATAAGAGAAATACCTTACCAATGGTATAGCAAGCCATCTATTAGCCGAATGGTTATGGTGGTGGCCAGTAATTCAAAGGGTTGCAAGTTCGATTCCTACCATATAAAAATAGATTTTTCATCTTTATAGTCCTTCTAAAACAGTCGATAAATATCAGATCAAAACATATATCGGCAACAACGCTTGTAGCGCAATGGTTACCGTAACCGACTGTCACGAAAAGGTCCTGGGTTCGAATCTCTTAAAGTTTTTTCTCTATTCAATTAAAGATTCAGTTTTTATTCCAACAGTACTCTAGCGCTATAAGAGAAATATTTTACCAATAGTCTAGAAAGCCATTTCTTAGCCGAATGGTTAGGGTGATGGCCAATAATTCAAAGGGTTGCAGGTTCGATTCCTACCATCTAAAAGTATTTTTTTCATCTTTATAGTACTTCTAAAACAGACGATAATTATCACATCAAAACATATATCGGCACAGCGCTTGTAGCGCAATGGTTACCGTGACCGACTGTCACGAAAAGGTCCTGGGTTCGAATCTCTTCAAGTTTTTTCTCTATTCAAATAAAGATTTAGTTTTTATTCCAACAATACTCTAGCGCTATAAGAGAAATAATTTACCAATGGTCTAGCAAGCCGTCTATTAGCCGAGTGGTTAGGGTGGTGGCCAATAATTCAAAGGGTTGCAGGTTCGATTCCTACCATCTAAAAATATATTTTTCATCTTTATAGTCCTTCTAAAACAGACGATAAATGTCAGATGGAAACATATATCGGCAACAACGGTTGTAGCGCAATGGCTACCGTGACCGACTGTCACGAAAAGCTCCTGGGTTCGAATCTCTTCTAGTTTTTTCTCTATTCAATTAAACATTCAGTTTTTATTCCAACAATACTATAGCGCTATAAGAGAAATGCTTTACCAATGGTCTAGCAAGCCATCTATTAGCCGAATGGTTAGGGTGGTGGCCAATAATTCAAAGGGTTGCAGGTTTGATTCCTACCATCTAAAAATAGATTATTCATCTTTATAGTCCTTCTAAAACAGACGATATATATCAGATCAAAAAATATATCGGCAACAACGCTTGTAGCGCAATGGTTAACCTGATCGAATGTCACGAAAAGATCCTGGGTTCGAATCTCTTCAAGTTTTTTTCTCTATTCAAGTAAAGATTCTGGTTTTATTCCAACAATACTCTAGCGCTATAAGAGAAATACTTTACCAATGGTCTAGCATGCCATCTATTAGCCGAATGGTTAGGGTGGTGGCCAGTAATTCAAAGGGTTGCAGGTTCGATTCCTACCATCTAAAAATAGATTTTTCATCTTTAGAGTCCTTCTAAAACAGACGATAAATATCAGATAAAAACATATATCGGCAACAACCCTTGTAGCGCAATGGTTACCATAACCGACTGTCACGAAAAGGTCCTGGGTTCGAATCACTTCAAGTTTTTTCTCTATTCAAATAAAGATTCAGTTTTTATTCCAACAATAATCTAGCGCTATAAGAGAAATACTTTACCAATGGTCTAGCAAGCCATCTATTAGCCGAGTGGTTAGGGTGGTGGCCAATAATTCAAAGGGTTGCAGGTTCGATTCCTACCATCTAAAAATAGATTTTTCATCTTTATAGTCCTTCTAAAACAGACGATATATATCAGATCAAAACATATATCGGCAACAACGCCTGTAGCGCAATGGCTACCGTGACCGACTGTCACGAAAAGCTCCTGGGTTCGAATCTCTTCTAGTTTTTTCTCTATTCAATTAAAGATTCAGTTTTTATTCCTACAGTACTCTAGCGCTATAAGAGAAATATTTTACCAATGGTCTAGAAAGCCATTTCTTAGCCGAATGGTTAGGGTGGTGGCCCCTGATTCAAAGGGTTGCAGGATCGATTCCTACCATCTAAAAATCGATTTTTCATCTTTAGAGTCCTTCTAAAACAGACGATAATTATCAGATCAAAACATATATCGGCAACAACGCTTGTAGCGCAATGGTCACCGAGACCGACTGTCACGAAAAGGTCCTGGGTTCGAATCACTTCAAGTTTTTTCTCTATTCAAATAAAGATTCAGTTTTTATTCCAACAATACTCTAGCGCTATAAGAGAAATACTTTACCAATGGTCTAGCAAGCCATCTATTAGCCGAGTGGTTAGGGTGGTGGCCAATAATTCAAAGGGTTGCAGGTTCGATTCCTACCATCTAAAAATAGATTTTTCATCTTTATAGTCCTTCTAAAACAGACGATATATATCAGATCAAAACATATATCGGCAACAACGCCTGTAGCGCAATGGCTACCGTGACCGACTGTCACGAAAAGCTCCTGGGTTCGAATCTCTTCTAGTTTTTTCTCTATTCAATTAAACATTCAGTTTTTATTCCAACAATACTATAGCGCTATAAGAGAAATACTTTACCACTGGTCTAGCAAGCCATCTATTAGCCGAATGGTTAGGGTGGTGGCCAATAATTCAAAGGGTTGCAGGTTCGAATCCTACCATCGAAAAGTAGATTTTTCATCTTTATAGTCCTTCTAAAGCAGAGGATAAATATCAGATTAAAACAGATATCAGCAACAATGCTTGTATCGCAATGGTTACCGTGACCGACTCTCTCGAAAAGGTCCTGGGTTCGAATCTCTGCAAGTATTTTCTCTATTCAATTAAAGACTCAGTTTTTATTCCAACAATACTCTAGCGCTATAAGAGAAATACTTTACCAATGGTCTAGCAAGCCATGTATTAGCCGAATGGTTATGGTGGTGGCCAATAATTCAAAGGGTTGCCGGTTCGATTCCTACCATCTAAAAATAGATTTTTCATCTTTATAGTCCTTCTAAAACAGACGATAAATATCAGATCAAAACATATATCGGCAACAACGCTTGTAGCGCAATGGTAACCGTGACCGACTGTCACGAAAGGGCCTGGGTTCGAATCTCTTCTAGTTTTTTCTCTATTCAATTAAAGATTCAGTTTTTATTCCAACAGTACTCTAGCGCTATAAGAGAAATATTTTACCAATGGTCTAGAAAGCCATTTCTTAGCCGAATGGTTAGCGTGGTGGCCAATAATTCAAAGTGTTGCAGGTTCGATTCCCACCATCTAAAACTAGATTTTTCATCTTTATAGTCCTTCTAAAACAGACGATAAATATCAGATCAAAACATTATTCGGCAACAACGCTTGTAGCGCAATGGTTACTGTGACCGACTGTCGCGAAAGGGTCCTGTGTCGAATCTCGTCAAGTTTTTTCTCTATTCAATTAAACATTCAGTTTTTATTCCAAGGGTACTCTAGCGGTATAAGAGGAATACTTTACCAATGGTCTAGCAAACCATTTGTTAGCTGAATGGTTAGGGCGGTGGCCAGTAATTTAAAGGGTTGCAGGTTCGATTCCTACCATCTAAAAATAGATTTTTCATCTTTATAGTCCTTCTAAAACAGACGATAAATGTCAGATGGAAACATATATCGGCAACAACGGTTGTAGCGCAATGGTTACCGTGACCGACTGTCACGAAAAGGTCCTGGGTTCGAATCTCTCAAGTTTTTTCTCTATTCAATTAAAGATTCAGTTTTTATTCCAACAATACTCTAGCGCTATAAGAGAAATACTTTACCAATGGTCTAGCAAGCCTTCTATTAACCGAATGGTTGGGGTGGTGGCCAATAATTCAAAGGGTTGCAGGTTCGATTCCTACCATCTAAAAATAGATTTTTCATCTTTATAGTCCTTCTAAAACAGACGATTAATAACAGATCAAAACATTTATCGGCAACAACGCTTGTAGCGCAACGATTACCGTGACCGACTGTCACGAAAAGGTCCTGGGTTCGAATCTCCTCAAGTTTTTTCTCTATTCAAGTAAAGATTCACATTTTATTCCAACAATACTCTAGCGCTATAAGAGAAATAATTTACCAATGGTCTAGCAAGCCATCTATTAGCCGAATGGTTAGGGGGGTGGCAAATAATTCAAAGGGTTGCAGGTTCGATTCCCACTATCTAAAAATAGATTTTTCATCTTTATAGTCCTTCTAAAACAGACGATAAATATCAGATCAAAACATATATCAGCAACAACGCTTGTAGCGCAATGATTACCGTGACCGACGGTCACGAAAAGGTCCTGGATTCGAATCTCTTCAGGTTTTTTCTCTATTCAATTAAGCATTCAGATTTTATTCCAACAATACTCTAGAGCTATAAGAGAAATACTTTACCAATGGTCTAGCAAGCCATCTTTTAGCCGAGTAGTTAGGGTGGTGGCCAATAATTCAAAGGGTTGCAAGTTCGGTTCCTACCATTTAAAAATTGATTTTTCATTTTTATAGTCCTTCTAAAACAGACGATAAATATCAGATCAAAACATATATCGGCAACAACGCTTGTAGCGCAATGGTTACCGTGACCGACTGTCACGAAAATGTCCTGCGTTCGAATCTCTTCAAGTTTTTCTCTATTCAATTAAAGAGTCAGTTTTTATTCCAACAATACTCTAGCGCTATAAGAGAAATACTTTACCAATGGTCTAGCAAGCCATACATTAGCCGAATGGTTAGGGTGGTGGCCTATAATTCAAATTGTTGCAGGTTCGATTCCTACCATCTAAAAATAGATTTTTCATCTTTATAGTCCTTCTAAAACAGACGATAAATATCAGATCAAAACATATATCGGCAGCAACGCTTGTAGCGCAATGGTTAACGTGACCGACTGTCACGAAGAGGTCCTGGGTTCGAATCTCTTCAAGTTTTTTCTCTATTCAAATAAAGATTCAGTTTTTATTCCAACAATACTCTAGCGCTATAAGAGAAATATTTTACCAATGGTCTAGAAAGCCATTTCTTAGCCGAATGGTTAGGGTGGTGGCCAATAATTCAAAGGGTTGCAGGTTCGATTCCTACCATCTAAAAGTATTTTTTCATCTTTATAGTACTTCTAAAACAGACGATAATTATCAGATCAAAACATATATCGGCAACAGCGCTTGTAGCGCAATGGTTACCGTGACCGACTGTCACGAAAAGGTCCTGGGTTCGAATCTGTTCAAGTTTTTTCTCTATTCAAATAAAGATTTAGTTTTTATTCCAACAATACTCTAGCGCTATAAGAGAAATAATTTACCAATGGTCTAGCAAGCCATCTATTAGCCGAGTGGTTAGGGTGGTGGCCAATAATTCAAAGGGTTGCAGGTTCGATTCCTACCATCTAAAAATATATTTTTCATCTTTATAGTCCTTCTAAAACAGACGATAAATATCAGATCTAAACATATATCGGCAACAACGCCTGTAGCGCAATGGCTACCGTGATCGACTGTCACGAAAAGCTCCTGGGTTCGAATCTCTTCTAGTTATTTCTCTATTCAATTAAGCATTCAGTTTTTATTCCAACAATGCTATAGCGCTATAAGAGAAATGCTTTACCAATGGTCTAGCAAGCCATCTATTAGCCGAATGGTTAGGGTGGTGGCCAATAATTCAAATGGTTGCAGGTTTGATTCCTACCATCTAAAAATAGATTATTCATCTTTATAGTCCTTCTAAAACAGACGATAGATATCAGATCAAAACATATATCGGCAACAACGCTTGTAGCGCAATGGTTACCGTGACAGACTGTCACGAAAAGGTCCTGGGTTCGAATCTCCTCAAGTTCTTTCTCTATTCAATTAAAGATTCAGTTTTTATTCCAACAATACTCTAGCGCTATAAGAGAAATACTTTACCAATGGTCTAGCAATCTATGTGTTAGCCGAAAGGTTAGGGTGGTGGCCAATAATTCAAAGGGTTGCAGGTTCGATTCCTACCATCTAAAAATAGATTTTTCATCTTTATAGTCCTTCTAAAACTGACGATAAATATCAGATCAAAAAATATATCGGCAACAACGCTTGTAGCGCAATGGTTAACCTGATCGATGGCACGAAAAGATCCTGGGTTCGAATCTCTTCAAGTTTTTTTCTCTATTCAAGTAAAGATTCTGGTTTTATTCCAACAATACTCTAGCGCTATAAGAGAAATACTTTACCAATGGTCTAACATGCCATCTATTAGCCGAATGGTTAGGGTGGTGGCCAGTAATTCAAAGGGTTGCAGGTTCGATTCCTACCATCTAAAAACAGATTTTTCATCTTTAGAGTCCTTCTAAAACAGACGATAAATATCAGATAAAAACATATATCGGCAACAACGCTTGTAGCGCAATGGTTACCATAACCGACTGTCACGAAAAGGTCCTGGGTTCGAATCACTTCAAGTTTTTTCTCTATTCAAATAAAGATTCAGTTTTTATTCCAACAATAATCTAGCGCTATAAGAGAAATACTTTACCAATGGTCTAGCATGCCATCTATTAGCCGAATGGTTAGGGTGGTGGCCAATAATTCAAAGGGTTGCAGGTTCGATTCCTACCATCTAAAAATAGATTTTTCATCTTTATAGTCCTTCTAAAACAGACGATATATATCAGATCAAAACATATATCGGCAACAACGCCTGTAGAGCAATGGCTACCGTGACCGACTGTCACGAATAGCTCCTGGGTTCGAATCTCTTCTAGTTTTTTCTCTATTCAATTAAACATTCAGTTTTTATTCCAACAATACTATAGCGCTATAAGAGAAATACTTTACCAATGGTCTAGCAAGCCATCTATTAGCCGAATGGTTAGGGTGGTGGCCAATAATTCAAGGGGTTATAGGTTCGATTCCTACCATCTAAAAATCGATTTTTCATCTTTAGAGTCCTTCTAAAACAGACGATAAATATCAGATCAAAACATATACCGGCAACAACCCTTGTAGCGCAATGATTACCGTAACCGACTGTCACGAAAAGGTCCTGGGTTCGAATCTCTTCAAGTTTTTTCTTTATTCAATTAAGGATTCAGTTTATATTCCAACAATACTCTAGCGCTATAAGAGAAATACTTTACCAATGGTCTAGCAAGCCATGTATTAGCCGAATGGTTAGGGTGGTGGCCAATAATTCAAATTGTTGCAGGTTCGATTCCTACCATCTAAGAATAGATTTTTCATCTTTATAGTCCTTCTAAAACAGACGATATATATCAGATCAAAACATATATCGGCAACAACGCTTGTAGCGCAATGGTTACCGTGACCGACTGTCACGAAAAGGTCCTGGGTTCGAATCTCTTCAAATTTTTCTCCCTATTCAATAAAAGATTCAGTTTTTATTCCAACAATACGCTAGCGCTATAAGAGAAATAATTTACCACTGGTCTAGCAAGCCATCTATTAGCCGAATGGTTAGGGTGGTGGCCAATAATTCAAAGGGTTGCAGGTTCGAATCCTACCATCTAAAAATAGATTTTTCATCTTTATAGTCCTTCTAAAACAAACGATAAATATCAGATCAAAACATATAACGGCAACAACGCTTGTAGCGCAATGGTTACCGAGACCGACTGTCACGAAAAGGTCCTGGGTTCGAATCTCTGCAAGTATTTTCTCTATTCAATTAAAGACTCAGTTTTTATTCCAACAATACACTAGCGCTATAAGAGAAATACTTTACCAATGGTCTAGCAAGACATCTATTAGCCGAATGGTTATGGTGGTGGCCAATAATTCAAAGGGTTGCCGGTTCGATTCCTACCATCTAAAAATAGATTTTTCATCTTTATAGTCCTTCTAAAACAGACGATAAATATCAGATCAAAACATATATCGGCAACAACGCCTGTAGCGCGATAGCTACCGTGACCGACTGTCACGAAAAGGTCCTGGGTTCGAATCTCTTCTAGTTTTTCTCTATTCAATTAAAGATTCAGTTTTTATTCCAACTATACTGTAGCGCTATAAGAGAAATCCTTTACCAATGGTATAGCAAGCCATCTATTAGCCGAATGGTTATGGTGGTGGCCAATAATTTAAAGGGTTGCAGGTTCGATTCCTTCCATCTAAAAATAGATTTTTCATCTTTATAGTCCTTCTAAAACAGACGATAAATATCAGATCAAAACATATATCGGCAACAGCGCTTGTAGCGCAATGGTAACCGTGACCGACTGTCACGAAAGGGCCTGGGTTCGAATCTCTTCTAGTTTTTTCTTTATTCAATTAAAGATTCAGTTTTTATTCCAACAGTACTCTAGCGCTATAAGAGAAATATTTTACCAATGGTCTAGAAAGCCATTTCTTAGCCGAATGGTTAGCGTGGTGGCCAATAATTCAAAGTGTTGCAGGTTCGATTTCCACCATCTAAAACTAGATTTTTCATCTTTATAGTCCTTCTAAAACAGACGATAAATATCAGATCAAAACATTATTCGGCAACAACGCTTGTAGCGCAATGGTTACTGTGACCGACTGTCGCGAAAGGGTCCTGTGTCGAATCTCGTCAAGTTTTTTCTCTATTCAAATAAAGCTTCAGTTTTTATTCCAACAATACTCTAGCGCTATAAGAGAAATACTTTACCAATGGTCTAGCAAGCCATCTGTTAGCCGAGTGGTTAAGGTGGTGGCCAGTAATTCAAAGGGTTGTTGGTTCGGTTCCTACCATCTAAAAATAGATTTTTCATCTTTATAGTCCTTCTAAAACAAACGATAAATATCAGATCAAAACATATATCGGCAACAACGCTTGTAGCGCAATGGTTACCGTGACCGACTGTCACGAAAAGGTCCTGGGTTCGAATCTTTTCAAGATTTTTCTCTATTCAATTAAAGATTCAGTTTTTATTCCAACAAAACTCTAGCGCTATAAGAGAAATACCTTACCAATGGTCTAGCAAGCCATCTATTAGCCGAATGGTTAGGGTGTTGGCCAGTAATTCAAAGGGTTGCAAGTTCGATTCCTACCATCTAAAAATAGATTTTTCATCTTTATAGTCCTTCTAAAACAGATGATAAATATCAGATCAAAACATATATCGGCAACAACGCTTGTAGCGCAATGGTTACCGTGACCGACTGTCACGAAATGGTCCTGGGTTCGAATCTCTTCAAGTTTTTTCTCTATTCAATTAAAGATTCAGTTTTTATTCCAACAGTACTCTAGCGCTATAAGACAAATATTTTACCAACGGTCTAGAAAGCCATTTCTTAGCCGAATGGTTAGGGTGGTGGCCAATAATTCAAAGGGTTGCAGGTTCGATTCCTACCATCTAAAAGTAGATTTTTCATCTTTATAGTCCTTCTAAAACAGACGATAAATATCAGATCAAAACATATATCGGCAGCAACGTTTGTAGCGCAATGGTTACCGTGACCGACTGTCACGAAAAGGTCCTGGGTTCGAATCTCTTCAAGTTTTTTCTCTATTCAAATAAAGATTTAGTTTTTATTCCAACAATACTCTAGCGCTATAAGAGAAATAATTTACCAATGGTCTAGCAAGCCATCTATTAGCCGAGTGGTTAGGGTGGTGGCCAATAATTCAAAGGGTTGCAGGTTCGATTCCTACCATCTAAAAATAGATTTTTCATCTTTATAGTCCTTCTAAAACAGACGATAAATATCAGATCTAAACATATATCGGCAACAACGCCTGTAGCGCAATGGCTACCGTGACCGACTGTCACGAAAAGCTCCTGGGTTCGAATCTCTTCTAGTTTTTTCTCTATTCAATTAAACATTCAGTTTTTATTCCAACAATACTCTAGCGCTATAAGAGAAATACTTTACCAATGGTCTAGCATGCCATCTATTAGCCGAATGGTTAGGGTGGTGGCCAGTAATTCAAAGGGTTGCAGGTTCGATTCCTACCATCTAAAAATAGATTTTTCATCTTTAGAGTCCTTCTAAAACAGACGATAAATATCAGATAAAAACATATATCGGCAACAACCCTTGTAGCGCAATGGTTACCATAACCGACTGTTACGAAAAGGTCCTGGGTTCGAATCTCTACAGGTTTTTTTCTATTCAATTAAGGATTATGTTTTTATTCCAAAAATACCCTAGCGCTATAAGAGAAATACTTTACCAGTGGTCTAGCAAGCCATCTATTAGCCGAATGGTTAGGGTGGTGGCCAATAATTCAAATTGTTGCAGGTTCGATTCCTACCATCTAGAAATGGATTTTTCATCTTTATAGTCCTTCTAAAACAGACGATAAATGTCAGATCAAAACATATATCGGCAACAACGCTTGTAGCGCAATGGTTACCGTGACCGACTGTCACGAAAAGCTCCTGGGTTCGAATCTCTTCAAGTTTTTTCTCTATTCAATTAAAGATTCAGTTTTTATTCCAACAATACTCTAGCGCTATAAGAGAAATACTTTACCAATGGTCTAGCAAGCAATCTACTAGCCGAATGGTTAGGGTGGTGGCCAATAATTCAAAGGGTTGCAGGTTCGAATCCTACCATCGAAAAATAGATTTTTCATCTTTATAGTCCTTCTAAAGCGGAGGATAAATATCAGATTAAAACAGATATCAACAGCAATGCTTGTATCGCAATGGTTACCGTGACCGGCTCCTGCGAAAAGGTCCTGGGTTCGAATCTCTTCAAGTTTTTCTCTATTCAATTAAGGATTAAGTTTTTATTGCAAAAGTACTCTAGCGCTGTAAGAGAAATAGATTACCAATGGTCTAGCTAGCCATTTCTGAGCCGAATGGTTAGGGTGGTGGCCAACAAATAAAAGGGTTGCAGGTGGATTCCTACCATCTAAAAATATATTTTTCATCTTTATAGTCCTTCTAAAACAGACGATAAATATCAGATCAAAACATATATCGGCAACAACGCTTGTAGCGCAATGGTTACTGTGACCGACTGTCGCGAAAGGGTCCTGTGTCGAATCTCGTCAAGTTTTTTCTCTATTCAATTAAACATTCAGTTTTTATTCCAAGGGTACTCTAGCGGTATAAGAGGAATACTTTACCAATGGTCTAGCAAACCATTTGTTAGCCGAATGGTTACGGCGGTGGCCAGTAATTTAAAGGGTTGCAGGTTCGATTCCTACCATCTAAAAATAGATTTTTCATCTTTATAGTCCTTCTAAAACAGACGATAAATATCAGATGAAAACATATATCGGCAACAACGCTTTAGCGCAATGGTTACCGTGACCGACTGTCACGAAAAGGTCCTGGGTTCGAATCTCTCAAGTTTTTTCTCTATTCAATTAAAGATTCAGTTTTTATTCCAACAATACTCTAGCGCTATAAGAGAAATACTTTACCAATGGTCTAGCAAGCCTTCTATTAGCCGAATGGATAGGGGGGTGGCAAATAATTCAAAGGGTTGCCGGTTCGATTCCTACCATCTAAAAATAGATTTTGCATCTTTATAGTCCTTCTAAAATAGACGATAAATATCAGATCAAAACATATATCGGCAACAACGCTTGTAGAGCAACGATAACCGTGACCGACTGTCACGAAAAGATCCTGGGTTCGAATCTCCTCAAGTTTTTTCTCTATTCAATTAAAGATTCACATTTTATTCCAACAATACTCTAGCGCTATAAGAGAAATAATTTACCAAAGGTCTAGCAAGCCATCTATTAGCCGAGTGGTTAGGGTGGTGGCCAATAATTCAAAGGGTTGCAGGTTCGATTCCTACCATCTAAAAATAGATTTTTCATCTTTATAGTCCTTCTAAAACAGACGATAAATATCAGATCAAAACATATATCGGCAACACCGCCTGTAGCGCAATGGCTAACGTGACCGACTGTCACGAAAAGCTCCTGGGTTCGAATCTCTTCATGTTTTTTCTCTATTCAATTAAACACTCAGTTTTTATTCCAACAATACTATAGCGCTATAAGAGAAATACTTTACCAATGGTCTAGCAAGCCATCTATTAGCCGAATGGTTAGGGTGGTGGCCAATAATTCAAAGGGTTGCAGGTTTGATTCCTACCATCTAAAAATAGATTATTCATCTTTATAGTCCTTCTAAAACAGACGATAGATAACATATCAAAACATAAATAGGCAACAACGCTTGTAGCGCAATGGTTACCGTGACCGACTGTAACGAAAAGGTCCTGGGTTCGAATCTTTTCAAGTTTTTTCTCTATTCAATTAAAGATTTAGTTTTTATTCCAACAATACTCTAGCGCTATAAGAGAAATACCTTACCAATGGTCTAGCAAGCCATCTATTAGCCGAATGGTTATGGTGGTGGCCAGTAATTCAAAGGGTTACAAGTTCGATTCCTACCATATAAAAATAGATTTTTCATCTTTATAGTCCTTCTAAAACAGACGATAAATATCAGATCAAAACATATATCGGCAACAACGCTTGTAGCGCAATAGTTACCGTAACCGACTGTCACGAAAAGGTCCTGGGTTCGAATCTCTTCAAGTTTTTTCTCTATTCAATTAAAGATTCAGTTTTTATTCCAACAGTACTCTAGCGCTATAAGAGAAATATTTTACCAATGGTCTAGAAAGCCATTTCTTAGCCGAATGGTTAGGGTGGTGGCCAATAATTCAAAGGGTTGCAGGTTCGATTCCTACCATCTAAAAGTATTTTTTTCATCTTTATAGTCCTTCTAAAACAGACGATAATTATCAGATCAAAACATATATCGGCAACAGCGCTTGTAGCGCAATGGTTACCGTGACCGACTGTCAGGAAAAGGTCCTGGTTCCGAATCTCTTCAAGTTTTTTCTCTATTCAAATAAAGATTTAGTTTTTATTCCAACAATACTCTAGCGCTATAAGAGAAATAATTTACCAATGGTCTAGCAAGCCATCTATTAGCCGAGTGGTTAGGGTGGTGGCCAATAATTCAAAGGGTTGCAGGTTCGATTCCTACCATCTAAAAATAGATTTTTCATCTTTATAGTCCTTCTAAAATAGACGATAAATATCAGATCAAAAAATATATCGGCAACAACGCTTGTAGCGCAATGGTTAACCTGATCGAATGTCACGAAAAGATCCTGGGTTCGAATCTCTTCAAGTTTTTTTCTCTATTCAAGTAAAGATTCTGGTTTTATTCCAACAATACTCTAGCGCTATAAGAGAAATACTTTACCAATGGTCTAGCATGCCATCTATTAGCCGAATGGTTAGGGTGGTGGCCAGTAATTCAAAGGGTTGCAGGTTCGATTCCTACCATCTAAAATTAGATTTTTCATCTTTAGAGTCCTTCTAAAACAGACGATAAATATCAGATAAAAACATATATCGGCAACAACCCTTGTAGCGCAATGGTTACCATAACCGACTGTTACGAAAAGGTCCTGGGTTCGAATCTTTACAGGTTTTTTTTCTATTCAATTAAGGATTATGTTTTTATTCCAACAATACTCTAGCGCTATAAGAGAAATACTTTACCAATGGTCTAGCAAGCCATCTATTAGCCGAATGGTTAGGGTGGTGGCCAATAATTCAAATTGTTGCAGGTTCGATTCCTACCATCTAGAAATGGATTTTTCATCTTTATAGTCCTTCTAAAACAGACGATAAATATCAGATCAAAACATATATCGGCAACAACGCTTGTAGCGCAATGGTTACCGTGACCGACTGTCACGAAAAGGTCATGGGTTCGAATCTCTTCAAGTTTTTTCTCTATTCAATTAAAGATTCAGTTTTTATTCCAACAATACTCTAGCGCTATAAGAGAAATACTTTACCAATGGTCTAGCAAGCCATCTATTAGCCGAATGGTTAGGGTGGTGGCCAATAATTCAAAGGGTTGCAGGTTCGAATCCTACCATCGAAAAATAGATTTTTCATCTTTATAGTCCTTCTAAAGCAGAGGATAAATATCAGATTAAAACAGATATCAACAGCAATGCTTGTATCGCAATGGTTACCGTGACCGGCTCCTGCGAAAAGGTCCTGGGTTCGAATCTCTTCAAGTTTTTCTCTATTCAATTAAGGATTAAGTTTTTATTGCAAAAGTACTCTAGCGCTGTAAGAGAAATAGTTTACCAATGGTCTAGCAAGCCATTTCTTAGCCGAATGGTTAGGCTGGTGGCCAACAAATAAAAGGGTTGCAGGTGGATTCCTACCATCTAAAAATACATTTTTCATCTTTATAGTCCTTCTAAAACAGACGATAAATATCAGATCAAAACATATATCGGCAACAACGCTTGTAGCGCAATGGTTACTGTGACCGACTCTCACGAAAGGGTCCTGTGTCGAATCTCGTCAAGTTTTTTCTCTATTCAATTAAACATTCAGTTTTTATTCCAAGGGTACTCTAGTGGTATAAGAGGAATACTTTACCAATGGTCTAGCAAACCATTTGTTAGCCGAATGGTTACGGCGGTGGCCAGTAATTTAAAGGGTTGCAGGTTCGATTCCTACCATCTAAAAATAGATTTTTCATCTTTATAGTCCTTCTAAAACAGACGATAAATATCAGATGAAAACATATATCGGCAACAACTCTTTAGCGCAATGGTTACCGTGACCGACTGTCACGAAAAGCTCCTGGGCTCGAATCTCCTCATGTTTTTTCTCTATTCAATTAAACACTCAGTTTTTATTCCAACAATACTATAGCGCTATAAGAGAAATACTTTACCAATGGTCTAGATAGCCATCTATTAGCCGAATGGTTAGGGTGGTTTCCAATAATTCAAAGGGTTGCAGGTTTGATTCCTACCATCTAAAAATAGATTATTCATCTTTATAGTCCTTCTAAAACAGACGATAGATAACAGATCAAAACATAAATAGGCAACAACGCTTGTAGCGCAATGGTTACCGTGACCGACTGTAACGAAAAGGTCCTGGGTTCGAATCTTTTCAAGTTTTTTCTCTATTCAATTAAAGATTTAGTTTTTATTCCAACAATACTCTAGCGCTATAAGAGAAATACCTTACCAATGGTCTAGCAAGCCATCTATTAGCCGAATGGTTATGGTGGTGGCCAGTAATTCAAAGGGTTGCAAGTTCGATTCCTACCATATAAAAATAGATTTTTCATCTTTATAGTCCTTCTAAAACAGACGATAAATATCAGATCAAAACATATATCGGCAACAACGCTTGTAGCGCAATAGTTACCGTAACCGACTGTCACGAAAAGGTCCTGGGTTCGAATCTCTTCAAGTTTTTTCTCTATTCAATTAAAGATTCAGTTTTTATTCCAACAGTACTCTAGCGCTATAAGAGAAATATTTTACCAATGGTCTAGAAAGCCATTTCTTAGCCGAATGGTTAGGGTGGTGGCCAATAATTCAAAGGGTTGCAGGTTCGATTCCTACCATCGAAAAATAGATTTTTCATCTTTATAGTCCTTCTAAAACAGACGATAATTATCAGATCAAAACATATATCGGCAACAGCGCTTGTAGCGCAATGGTTACCGTGACCGACTGTCACGAAAAGGTCCTGGTTTCGAATCTCTTCAAGTTTTTTCTCTATTCAAATAAAGATTTAGTTTTTATTCCAACAATACTCTAGCGCTATAAGAGAAATAATTTACCAATGGTCTAGCAAGCCATCTATTAGCTGAGTGGTTAGGGTGGTGGTCAATAATTCAAAGGATTGCAGGTTCGATTCCTACCATCTAAAAATATATTTTTCATCTTTATAGTCCTTCTAAAACAGACGATAAATATCAGATCTAAACATATATCGGCAACAACGCCTGTAGCGCAATGGCTACCGTGACCGAATGTCACGAAAAGCTCCTGGGTTCGAATCTCTTCTAGTTTTTTCTCTATTCAAATAAACATTCAGTTTTTATTCCAACAATACTATAGCGCTATAAGAGAAATGCTTTACCAATGGTCTAGCAAGCTATGTGTTAGCCGAATGGTTAGGGTGGTGGCCAATAATTCAAAGGGTTGCAGGTTCGATTCCTACCATCTAAAAATAGATTTTTCATCTTTATAGTCCTTCTAAAACAGACGATAAATATCAGATCAAAAAATATATCGGCAACAACGCTTGTAGCGCAATGGTTAACCTGATCGAATGTCACGAAAAGATCCTGGGTTCGAATCTCTTCAAGTTTTTTTCTCTATTCAAGTAAAGATTCTGGTTTTATTCCAACAATACTCTAGCGCTATAAGAGAAATACTTTACCAATGGTCTAGCATGCCATCTATTAGCCGAATGGTTAGGGTGGTGGCCAGTAATTCAAAGGGTTGCAGGTTCGATTCCTACCATTTAAAATTAGATTTTTCATCTTTAGAGTCCTTCTAAAACAGACGATAAATATCAGATAAAAACATATATCGGCAACAACCCTTGTAGCGCAATGGTTACCATAACCGACTGTTACGAAAAGGTCCTGGGTTCGAATCTCTACAGGTTTTTTTCTATTCAATTAAGGATTATGTTTTTATTCCAACAATACTCTAGCGCTATAAGAGAAATACTTTACCAATAGTCTAGCAAGCCATCTATTAGCCGAATGGTTAGGGTGGTGGCCAATAATTCAAATTGTTGCAGGTTCGATTCCTACCATCTAGAAATGGATTTTTCATCTTTATAGTCCTTTTAAACAGACGCTAAATATCAGATCAAAACATATATCGGCAACAACGCTTGTAGCGCAATGGTTACCGTGACCGACTGTCACGAAAAGGTCATGGGTTCGAATCTCTTCTAGTTTTTTCTCTATTCAATTAAAGATTCAGTTTTTATTCCAACAATACTCTAGCGCTATAAGAGAAATACTTTACCAATGGTCTAGCAAGCCATCTATTAGCCGAATGGTTAGGGTGGTGGCCAATAATTCAAAGGGTTGCAGGTTCGAATCCTACCATCGAAAAATAGATTTTTCATCTTTATAGTCCTTCTAAAGCAGAGGATAAATATCAGATTAAAACAGATATCAACAGCAATGCTTGTATCGCAATGGTTACCGTGACCGGCTCCTGCGAAAAGGTCCTGGGTTCGAATCTCTTCAAGTTTTTCTCTATTCAATTAAGGATTAAGTTTTTATTGCAAAAGTACTCTAGCGGTGTAAGAGAAATAGTTTACCAATGGTCTAGCAAGCCATTTCTTAGCCGAATGGTTAGGGTGGTGGCCAACAAATAAAAGGGTTGCAGGTGGATTCCTACCATCTAAAAATACATTTTTCATCTTTATAGTCCTTCTAAAACGGACGATAAATATCAGATCAAAAAATATATCGGCAACAACGCTTGTAGCGCAATGGTTAACCTGATCGAATGTCACGAAAAGATCCTGGGTTTGAATCTCTTCAAGTTTTTTTCTCTATTCAAGTAAAGATTCTGGTTTTATTCCAACAATACTCTAGCGCTATAAGAGAAATACTTTACCAATGGTCTAGCATGCCATCTATTAGCCGAATGGTTAGGGTGGTGGCCAGTAATTTAAAGGGTTGCTGGTTCGATTCCTACCATCTAAAAATAGATTTTTCATCTTTATAGTCCTTCTAAAACAGACGATAAATATCAGATCAAAACATATATCGGCAACAACGCTTGTAGAGCAACGATAACCATGACCGACTGTCACGAAAAGGTCCTGGGTTCGAATCTCCTCAAGTTTTTTCTCTATTCAATTAAAGATTCAGTTTTTATTCCAACAATACTCTAGCGCTATAAGAGAAATACTTTACCAATGGTCTAGCAAGCCTTCTATTAACCGAATGGTTGGGGTGGTGGCCAATAATTCAAAGGGTTGCAGGTTCGATTCCTACCATCTAAAAATAGATTTTTCATCTTTATAGTCCTTCTAAAACAGACGATTAATAACAGATCAAAACATTTATCGGCAACAACGCTTGTAGCGCAACGATTACCGTGACCGACTGTCACGAAAAGGTCCTGGGTTCGAATCTCCTCAAGTTTTTTCTCTATTCAAGTAAAGATTCACATTTTATTCCAACAATACTCTAGCGCTATAAGAGAAATAATTTACCAATGGTCTAGCAAGCCATCTATTAGCCGAATGGTTAGGGGGGTGGCAAATAATTCAAAGGGTTGCAGGTTCGATTCCCACTATCTAAAAATAGATTTTTCATCTTTATAGTCCTTCTAAAACAGACGATAAATATCAGATCAAAACATATATCAGCAACAACGCTTGTAGCGCAATGATTACCGTGACCGACGGTCACGAAAAGGTCCTGGATTCGAATCTCTTCAAGTTTTTTCTCTATTCAATTAAGCATTCAGATTTTATTCCAACAATACTCTAGAGCTATAAGAGAAATACTTTACCAATGGTCTAGCAAGCCATCTTTTAGCCGAGTAGTTAGGGTGGTGGCCAATAATTCAAAGGGTTGCAAGTTCGGTTCCTACCATTTAAAAATTGATTTTTCATTTTTATAGTCCTTCTAAAACAGACGATAAATATCAGATCAAAACATATATCGGCAACAACGCTTGTAGCGCAATGGTTACCGTGACCGACTGTCACGAAAATGTCCTGCGTTCGAATCTCTTCAAGTTTTTCTCTATTCAATTAAAGAGTCAGTTTTTATTCCAACAATACTCTAGCGCTATAAGAGAAATACTTTACCAATGGTCTAGCAAGCCATACATTAGCCGAATGGTTAGCGTGGTGGCCAATAATTCAAAGGGTTGCAGGTTTGATTCCTACCATCTAAAAATAGATTATTCATCTTTATAGTCCTTCTAAAACAGACGATAGATATCAGATCAAAACATAAATAGGCAACAACGCTTGTAGCGCAATGGTTACCGTGACCGACTGTAACGAAAAGGTCCTGAGTTCGAATCTTTTCAAGTTTTTTCTCTATTCAATTAAAGATTTAGTTTTTATTCCAACAATACTCTAGCGCTATAAGAGAAATACCTTACCAATGGTCTAGCAAGCCATCTATTAGCCGAATGGTTATGGTGGTGGCCAGTAATTCAAAGGGTTGCAAGTTCGATTCCTACCATATAAAAATAGATTTTTCATCTTTATAGTCCTTCTAAAACAGTCGATAAATATCAGATCAAAACATATATCGGCAACAACGCTTGTAGCGCAATGGTTACCGTAACCGACTGTCACGAAATGGTCCTGGGTTCGAATCTCTTCAAGTTTTTTCTCGATTCAATTAAAGATTCAGATTTATTCCAACAGTACTCTAGCGCTATAAGAGAAATATTTTACCAATGGTCTAGAAAGCCATTTCTTAGCCGAATGGTTAGGGTGGTGGCCAATAATTCAAAGGGTTGCAGGTTCGATTCCTACCATCTAAAAGTATTTTTTCATCTTTATAGTACTTCTAAAACAGACGATAGATATCAGATCAAAACATATATCGGCAACAGCGCTTGTAGCGCAATGGTTACCGTGACCGACTGTCACGAAAAGGTCCTGGGTTCGAATCTGTTCAAGTTTTTTCTCTATTCAAATAAAGATTTAGTTTTTATTCCAACAATACTCTAGCGCTATAAGAGAAATAATTTACCAATGGTCTAGCAAGCCATCTATTAGCCGAGTGGTTAGGGTGGTGGCCAATAATTCAAAGGGTTGCAGGTTCGATTCCTACCATCTAAAAATATATTTTTCATCTTTATAGTCCTTCTAAAACAGACGATAAATATCAGATCTAAACATATATCGGCAACAACGCCTGTAGCGCAATGGCTACCGTGATCGACTGTCACGAAAAGCTCCTGGGTTCGAATCTCTTCTAGTTTTTTCTCTATTCAATTAAGCATTCAGTTTTTATTCCAACAATACTATAGCGCTATAAGAGAAATGCTTTACCAATGATCTAGCAAGCCATCTATTAGCCGAATGGTTAGGGTGGTGGCCAATAATTCAAATGGTTGCAGGTTTGATTCCTACCATCTAAAAATAGATTATTCATCTTTATAGTCCTTCTAAAACAGACGATAGATATCAGATCAAAACATATATCGGCAACAACGCTTGTAGCGCAATGGTTACCGTGACAGACTGTCACGAAAAGGTCCTGGGTTCGAATCTCCTCAAGTTCTTTCTCTATTCAATTAAAGATTCAGTTTTTACTCCAACAATACTCTAGCGCTATAAGAGAAATACTTTACCAATGGTCTAGGAAGCTATGTGTTAGCCGAAAGGTTAGGGTGGTGGCCAATAATTCAAAGGGTTGCAGGTTCGATTCCTACCATCTAAAAATAGATTTTTCATCTTTATAGTCCTTCTAAAACAGACGATAAATATCAGATCAAAACATATACCGGCAACAACGCTTGTAGCGCAATGGTTACCGTGATCAACTGTCACGATAAGGTCCTGGGTTCGAATCTCTTCAAATTTTTTCTCTATTCAAATAATGATTCAGTTTTTATTCCAACAATACTCTAGCGCTATAAGAGAAATACTTTACCAATGGTCTAGCAAGCCATCTATTAGCCGAATGGTTAGGGTGTTGGCCAATTATTCAAAGGGTTGCAGGTTCGATTCCTTCCATCTAAAAATAGATTTTTCATCTTTATAGTCCTTCTAAAACAGACGATAAATATCAGATCAAAACAAAATATCGGCAACAACGCTTGTAGCGCAATGGTTACCGTGACCGACTGTCACGAAAGGGCCTGGGTTCGAATCTCCTCTAGTTTTTTCTCTATTCAATTAAAATTCAGTTTTTATTCCAACAGTACTGTAGCGCTATAAGAGAAATCCTTTACCAATGGTCTAGCAAGCCATCTATTAGCTGAATGGTTAGGGTGGTGGCCAATAATTCAAAGGGTTGCAGGTTCGATTCCTTCCATCTAAAAATAGATTTTTCATCTTTATAGTCCTTCTAAAACAGACGATAAATATCAGATCAAAACATATATCGGCAACAACGCTTGTAGCGCAATGGTTACCGTGACCGACTGTCACGAAAGGGCCTGGGTTCGAATCTCTTCAAGTTTTTTCTCTATTCAATTAAAGATACAGTTTTTATTCCAACAGTACTCTAGCGCTATAAGAGAAATATTTTACCAATGGTCTAGAAAGCCATTTCTTAGCCGAATGGTTAGCGTGGTGGCCAATAATTCAAAAGGTTGCAGGTTCGATTCCCACCATCTAAATGTAGATTTTTCATCTTTATAGTCCTTCTAAAACAGACGATAAATATCAGATCAAAACATATATCGGCAGCAACGCTTGTAGCGCAATGGTTACCGTGACCGACTGTAACGAAAAGGTCCTGGGTTCGAATCTTTTCAAGTTTTTTCTCTATTCAATTAAAGATTTAGTTTTTATTTCAACAATACTCTAGCGCTATAAGAGAAATACCTTACCAATGGTATAGCAAGCCATCTATTAGCCGAATGGTTATGGTGGTGGCCAGTAATTCAAAGGGTTGCAAGTTCGATTCCTACCATATAAAAATAGATTTTTCATCTTTATAGTCCTTCTAAAACAGTCGATAAATATCAGATCAAAACATATATCGGCAACAACGCTTGTAGCGCAATGGTTACCGTAACCGACTGTCACGAAAAGGTCCTGGGTTCGAATCTCTTAAAGTTTTTTCTCTATTCAATTAAAGATTCAGTTTTTATTCCAACAGTACTCTAGCGCTATAAGAGAAATATTTTACCAATAGTCTAGAAAGCCATTTCTTAGCCGAATGGTTAGGGTGATGGCCAATAATTCAAAGGGTTGCAGGTTCGATTCCTACCATCTAAAAGTATTTTTTTCATCTTTATAGTACTTCTAAAACAGACGATAATTATCACATCAAAACATATATCGGCACAGCGCTTGTAGCGCAATGGTTACCGTGACCGACTGTCACGAAAAGGTCCTGGGTTCGAATCTCTTCAAGTTTTTTCTCTATTCAAATAAAGATTTAGTTTTTATTCCAACAATACTCTAGCGCTATAAGAGAAATAATTTACCAATGGTCTAGCAAGCCGTCTATTAGCCGAGTGGTTAGGGTGGTGGCCAATAATTCAAAGGGTTGCAGGTTCGATTCCTACCATCTAAAAATATATTTTTCATCTTTATAGTCCTTCTAAAACAGACGATAAATATCAGATCTAAACTTATATCGGCAACAACGCCTGTAGCGCAATGGCTACCGTGACCGACTGTCACGAAAAGCTCCTGGGTTCGAATCTCTTCTAGTTTTTTCTCTATTCAATTAAACATTCAGTTTTTATTCCAACAATACTATAGCGCTATAAGAGAAATGCTTTACCAATGGTCTAGCAAGCCATCTATTAGCCGAATGGTTAGGGTGGTGGCCAATAATTCAAAGGGTTGCAGGTTTGATTCCTACCATCTAAAAATAGATTATTCATCTTTATAGTCCTTCTAAAACAGACGATATATATCAGATCAAAAAATATATCGGCAACAACGCTTGTAGCGCAATGGTTAACCTGATCGAATGTCACGAAAAGATCCTGGGTTCGAATCTCTTCAAGTTTTTTTCTCTATTCAAGTAAAGATTCTGGTTTTATTCCAACAATACTCTAGCGCTATAAGAGAAATACTTTACCAATGGTCTAGCATGCCATCTATTAGCCGAATGGTTAGGGTGGTGGCCAGTAATTCAAAGGGTTGCAGGTTCGATTCCTACCATCTAAAAATAGATTTTTCATCTTTAGAGTCCTTCTAAAACAGACGATAAATATCAGATAAAAACATATATCGGCAACAACCCTTGTAGCGCAATGGTTACCATAACCGACTGTCACGAAAAGGTCCTGGGTTCGAATCACTTCAAGTTTTTTCTCTATTCAAATAAAGATTCAGTTTTTATTCCAACAATAATCTAGCGCTATAAGAGAAATACTTTACCAATGGTCTAGCAAGCCATCTATTAGCCGAGTGGTTAGGGTGGTGGCCAATAATTCAAAGGGTTGCAGGTTCGATTCCTACCATCTAAAAATAGATTTTTCATCTTTATAGTCCTTCTAAAACAGACGATATATATCAGATCAAAACATATATCGGCAACAACGCCTGTAGCGCAATGGCTACCGTGACCGACTGTCACGAAAAGCTCCTGGGTTCGAATCTCTTCTAGTTTTTTCTCTATTCAATTAAAGATTCAGTTTTTATTCCTACAGTACTCTAGCGCTATAAGAGAAATATTTTACCAATGGTCTAGAAAGCCATTTCTTAGCCGAATGGTTAGGGTGGTGGCCCCTGATTCAAAGGGTTGCAGGATCGATTCCTACCATCTAAAAATCGATTTTTCATCTTTAGAGTCCTTCTAAAACAGACGATAATTATCAGATCAAAACATATATCGGCAACAACGCTTGTAGCGCAATGGTCACCGAGACCGACTGTCACGAAAAGGTCCTGGGTTCGAATCACTTCAAGTTTTTTCTCTATTCAAATAAAGATTCAGTTTTTATTCCAACAATACTCTAGCGCTATAAGAGAAATACTTTACCAATGGTCTAGCAAGCCATCTATTAGCCGAGTGGTTAGGGTGGTGGCCAATAATTCAAAGGGTTGCAGGTTCGATTCCTACCATCTAAAAATAGATTTTTCATCTTTATAGTCCTTCTAAAACAGACGATATATATCAGATCAAAACATATATCGGCAACAACGCCTGTAGCGCAATGGCTACCGTGACCGACTGTCACGAAAAGCTCCTGGGTTCGAATCTCTTCTAGTTTTTTCTCTATTCAATTAAACATTCAGTTTTTATTCCAACAATACTATAGCGCTATAAGAGAAATACTTTACCACTGGTCTAGCAAGCCATCTATTAGCCGAATGGTTAGGGTGGTGGCCAATAATTCAAAGGGTTGCAGGTTCGAATCCTACCATCGAAAAGTAGATTTTTCATCTTTATAGTCCTTCTAAAGCAGAGGATAAATATCAGATTAAAACAGATATCAGCAACAATGCTTGTATCGCAATGGTTACCGTGACCGACTCTCTCGAAAAGGTCCTGGGTTCGAATCTCTGCAAGTATTTTCTCTATTCAATTAAAGACTCAGTTTTTATTCCAACAATACTCTAGCGCTATAAGAGAAATACTTTACCAATGGTCTAGCAAGCCATGTATTAGCCGAATGGTTATGGTGGTGGCCAATAATTCAAAGGGTTGCCGGTTCGATTCCTACCATCTAAAAATAGATTTTTCATCTTTATAGTCCTTCTAAAACAGACGATAAATATCAGATCAAAACATATATCGGCAACAACGCTTGTAGCGCAATGGTAACCGTGACCGACTGTCACGAAAGGGCCTGGGTTCGAATCTCTTCTAGTTTTTTCTCTATTCAATTAAAGATTCAGTTTTTATTCCAACAGTACTCTAGCGCTATAAGAGAAATATTTTACCAATGGTCTAGAAAGCCATTTCTTAGCCGAATGGTTAGCGTGGTGGCCAATAATTCAAAGTGTTGCAGGTTCGATTCCCACCATCTAAAACTAGATTTTTCATCTTTATAGTCCTTCTAAAACAGACGATAAATATCAGATCAAAACATTATTCGGCAACAACGCTTGTAGCGCAATGGTTACTGTGACCGACTGTCGCGAAAGGGTCCTGTGTCGAATCTCGTCAAGTTTTTTCTCTATTCAATTAAACATTCAGTTTTTATTCCAAGGGTACTCTAGCGGTATAAGAGGAATACTTTACCAATGGTCTAGCAAACCATTTGTTAGCTGAATGGTTAGGGCGGTGGCCAGTAATTTAAAGGGTTGCAGGTTCGATTCCTACCATCTAAAAATAGATTTTTCATCTTTATAGTCCTTCTAAAACAGACGATAAATGTCAGATGGAAACATATATCGGCAACAACGGTTGTAGCGCAATGGTTACCGTGACCGACTGTCACGAAAAGGTCCTGGGTTCGAATCTCTCAAGTTTTTTCTCTATTCAATTAAAGATTCAGTTTTTATTCCAACAATACTCTAGCGCTATAAGAGAAATACTTTACCAATGGTCTAGCAAGCCTTCTATTAACCGAATGGTTGGGGTGGTGGCCAATAATTCAAAGGGTTGCAGGTTCGATTCCTACCATCTAAAAATAGATTTTTCATCTTTATAGTCCTTCTAAAACAGACGATTAATAACAGATCAAAACATTTATCGGCAACAACGCTTGTAGCGCAACGATTACCGTGACCGACTGTCACGAAAAGGTCCTGGGTTCGAATCTCCTCAAGTTTTTTCTCTATTCAAGTAAAGATTCACATTTTATTCCAACAATACTCTAGCGCTATAAGAGAAATAATTTACCAATGGTCTAGCAAGCCATCTATTAGCCGAATGGTTAGGGGGGTGGCAAATAATTCAAAGGGTTGCAGGTTCGATTCCCACTATCTAAAAATAGATTTTTCATCTTTATAGTCCTTCTAAAACAGACGATAAATATCAGATCAAAACATATATCAGCAACAACGCTTGTAGCGCAATGATTACCGTGACCGACGGTCACGAAAAGGTCCTGGATTCGAATCTCTTCAGGTTTTTTCTCTATTCAATTAAGCATTCAGATTTTATTCCAACAATACTCTAGAGCTATAAGAGAAATACTTTACCAATGGTCTAGCAAGCCATCTTTTAGCCGAGTAGTTAGGGTGGTGGCCAATAATTCAAAGGGTTGCAAGTTCGGTTCCTACCATTTAAAAATTGATTTTTCATTTTTATAGTCCTTCTAAAACAGACGATAAATATCAGATCAAAACATATATCGGCAACAACGCTTGTAGCGCAATGGTTACCGTGACCGACTGTCACGAAAATGTCCTGCGTTCGAATCTCTTCAAGTTTTTCTCTATTCAATTAAAGAGTCAGTTTTTATTCCAACAATACTCTAGCGCTATAAGAGAAATACTTTACCAATGGTCTAGCAAGCCATACATTAGCCGAATGGTTAGGGTGGTGGCCTATAATTCAAATTGTTGCAGGTTCGATTCCTACCATCTAAAAATAGATTTTTCATCTTTATAGTCCTTCTAAAACAGACGATAAATATCAGATCAAAACATATATCGGCAGCAACGCTTGTAGCGCAATGGTTAACGTGACCGACTGTCACGAAGAGGTCCTGGGTTCGAATCTCTTCAAGTTTTTTCTCTATTCAAATAAAGATTCAGTTTTTATTCCAACAATACTCTAGCGCTATAAGAGAAATATTTTACCAATGGTCTAGAAAGCCATTTCTTAGCCGAATGGTTAGGGTGGTGGCCAATAATTCAAAGGGTTGCAGGTTCGATTCCTACCATCTAAAAGTATTTTTTCATCTTTATAGTACTTCTAAAACAGACGATAATTATCAGATCAAAACATATATCGGCAACAGCGCTTGTAGCGCAATGGTTACCGTGACCGACTGTCACGAAAAGGTCCTGGGTTCGAATCTGTTCAAGTTTTTTCTCTATTCAAATAAAGATTTAGTTTTTATTCCAACAATACTCTAGCGCTATAAGAGAAATAATTTACCAATGGTCTAGCAAGCCATCTATTAGCCGAGTGGTTAGGGTGGTGGCCAATAATTCAAAGGGTTGCAGGTTCGATTCCTACCATCTAAAAATATATTTTTCATCTTTATAGTCCTTCTAAAACAGACGATAAATATCAGATCTAAACATATATCGGCAACAACGCCTGTAGCGCAATGGCTACCGTGATCGACTGTCACGAAAAGCTCCTGGGTTCGAATCTCTTCTAGTTATTTCTCTATTCAATTAAGCATTCAGTTTTTATTCCAACAATGCTATAGCGCTATAAGAGAAATGCTTTACCAATGGTCTAGCAAGCCATCTATTAGCCGAATGGTTAGGGTGGTGGCCAATAATTCAAATGGTTGCAGGTTTGATTCCTACCATCTAAAAATAGATTATTCATCTTTATAGTCCTTCTAAAACAGACGATAGATATCAGATCAAAACATATATCGGCAACAACGCTTGTAGCGCAATGGTTACCGTGACAGACTGTCACGAAAAGGTCCTGGGTTCGAATCTCCTCAAGTTCTTTCTCTATTCAATTAAAGATTCAGTTTTTATTCCAACAATACTCTAGCGCTATAAGAGAAATACTTTACCAATGGTCTAGCAATCTATGTGTTAGCCGAAAGGTTAGGGTGGTGGCCAATAATTCAAAGGGTTGCAGGTTCGATTCCTACCATCTAAAAATAGATTTTTCATCTTTATAGTCCTTCTAAAACTGACGATAAATATCAGATCAAAAAATATATCGGCAACAACGCTTGTAGCGCAATGGTTAACCTGATCGATGGCACGAAAAGATCCTGGGTTCGAATCTCTTCAAGTTTTTTTCTCTATTCAAGTAAAGATTCTGGTTTTATTCCAACAATACTCTAGCGCTATAAGAGAAATACTTTACCAATGGTCTAACATGCCATCTATTAGCCGAATGGTTAGGGTGGTGGCCAGTAATTCAAAGGGTTGCAGGTTCGATTCCTACCATCTAAAAACAGATTTTTCATCTTTAGAGTCCTTCTAAAACAGACGATAAATATCAGATAAAAACATATATCGGCAACAACGCTTGTAGCGCAATGGTTACCATAACCGACTGTCACGAAAAGGTCCTGGGTTCGAATCACTTCAAGTTTTTTCTCTATTCAAATAAAGATTCAGTTTTTATTCCAACAATAATCTAGCGCTATAAGAGAAATACTTTACCAATGGTCTAGCATGCCATCTATTAGCCGAATGGTTAGGGTGGTGGCCAATAATTCAAAGGGTTGCAGGTTCGATTCCTACCATCTAAAAATAGATTTTTCATCTTTATAGTCCTTCTAAAACAGACGATATATATCAGATCAAAACATATATCGGCAACAACGCCTGTAGAGCAATGGCTACCGTGACCGACTGTCACGAATAGCTCCTGGGTTCGAATCTCTTCTAGTTTTTTCTCTATTCAATTAAACATTCAGTTTTTATTCCAACAATACTATAGCGCTATAAGAGAAATACTTTACCAATGGTCTAGCAAGCCATCTATTAGCCGAATGGTTAGGGTGGTGGCCAATAATTCAAGGGGTTATAGGTTCGATTCCTACCATCTAAAAATCGATTTTTCATCTTTAGAGTCCTTCTAAAACAGACGATAAATATCAGATCAAAACATATACCGGCAACAACCCTTGTAGCGCAATGATTACCGTAACCGACTGTCACGAAAAGGTCCTGGGTTCGAATCTCTTCAAGTTTTTTCTTTATTCAATTAAGGATTCAGTTTATATTCCAACAATACTCTAGCGCTATAAGAGAAATACTTTACCAATGGTCTAGCAAGCCATGTATTAGCCGAATGGTTAGGGTGGTGGCCAATAATTCAAATTGTTGCAGGTTCGATTCCTACCATCTAAGAATAGATTTTTCATCTTTATAGTCCTTCTAAAACAGACGATATATATCAGATCAAAACATATATCGGCAACAACGCTTGTAGCGCAATGGTTACCGTGACCGACTGTCACGAAAAGGTCCTGGGTTCGAATCTCTTCAAATTTTTCTCCCTATTCAATAAAAGATTCAGTTTTTATTCCAACAATACGCTAGCGCTATAAGAGAAATAATTTACCACTGGTCTAGCAAGCCATCTATTAGCCGAATGGTTAGGGTGGTGGCCAATAATTCAAAGGGTTGCAGGTTCGAATCCTACCATCTAAAAATAGATTTTTCATCTTTATAGTCCTTCTAAAACAAACGATAAATATCAGATCAAAACATATAACGGCAACAACGCTTGTAGCGCAATGGTTACCGAGACCGACTGTCACGAAAAGGTCCTGGGTTCGAATCTCTGCAAGTATTTTCTCTATTCAATTAAAGACTCAGTTTTTATTCCAACAATACACTAGCGCTATAAGAGAAATACTTTACCAATGGTCTAGCAAGACATCTATTAGCCGAATGGTTATGGTGGTGGCCAATAATTCAAAGGGTTGCCGGTTCGATTCCTACCATCTAAAAATAGATTTTTCATCTTTATAGTCCTTCTAAAACAGACGATAAATATCAGATCAAAACATATATCGGCAACAACGCCTGTAGCGCGATAGCTACCGTGACCGACTGTCACGAAAAGGTCCTGGGTTCGAATCTCTTCTAGTTTTTCTCTATTCAATTAAAGATTCAGTTTTTATTCCAACTATACTGTAGCGCTATAAGAGAAATCCTTTACCAATGGTATAGCAAGCCATCTATTAGCCGAATGGTTATGGTGGTGGCCAATAATTTAAAGGGTTGCAGGTTCGATTCCTTCCATCTAAAAATAGATTTTTCATCTTTATAGTCCTTCTAAAACAGACGATAAATATCAGATCAAAACATATATCGGCAACAGCGCTTGTAGCGCAATGGTAACCGTGACCGACTGTCACGAAAGGGCCTGGGTTCGAATCTCTTCTAGTTTTTTCTTTATTCAATTAAAGATTCAGTTTTTATTCCAACAGTACTCTAGCGCTATAAGAGAAATATTTTACCAATGGTCTAGAAAGCCATTTCTTAGCCGAATGGTTAGCGTGGTGGCCAATAATTCAAAGTGTTGCAGGTTCGATTTCCACCATCTAAAACTAGATTTTTCATCTTTATAGTCCTTCTAAAACAGACGATAAATATCAGATCAAAACATTATTCGGCAACAACGCTTGTAGCGCAATGGTTACTGTGACCGACTGTCGCGAAAGGGTCCTGTGTCGAATCTCGTCAAGTTTTTTCTCTATTCAAATAAAGCTTCAGTTTTTATTCCAACAATACTCTAGCGCTATAAGAGAAATACTTTACCAATGGTCTAGCAAGCCATCTGTTAGCCGAGTGGTTAAGGTGGTGGCCAGTAATTCAAAGGGTTGTTGGTTCGGTTCCTACCATCTAAAAATAGATTTTTCATCTTTATAGTCCTTCTAAAACAAACGATAAATATCAGATCAAAACATATATCGGCAACAACGCTTGTAGCGCAATGGTTACCGTGACCGACTGTCACGAAAAGGTCCTGGGTTCGAATCTTTTCAAGATTTTTCTCTATTCAATTAAAGATTCAGTTTTTATTCCAACAAAACTCTAGCGCTATAAGAGAAATACCTTACCAATGGTCTAGCAAGCCATCTATTAGCCGAATGGTTAGGGTGTTGGCCAGTAATTCAAAGGGTTGCAAGTTCGATTCCTACCATCTAAAAATAGATTTTTCATCTTTATAGTCCTTCTAAAACAGATGATAAATATCAGATCAAAACATATATCGGCAACAACGCTTGTAGCGCAATGGTTACCGTGACCGACTGTCACGAAATGGTCCTGGGTTCGAATCTCTTCAAGTTTTTTCTCTATTCAATTAAAGATTCAGTTTTTATTCCAACAGTACTCTAGCGCTATAAGACAAATATTTTACCAACGGTCTAGAAAGCCATTTCTTAGCCGAATGGTTAGGGTGGTGGCCAATAATTCAAAGGGTTGCAGGTTCGATTCCTACCATCTAAAAGTAGATTTTTCATCTTTATAGTCCTTCTAAAACAGACGATAAATATCAGATCAAAACATATATCGGCAGCAACGTTTGTAGCGCAATGGTTACCGTGACCGACTGTCACGAAAAGGTCCTGGGTTCGAATCTCTTCAAGTTTTTTCTCTATTCAAATAAAGATTTAGTTTTTATTCCAACAATACTCTAGCGCTATAAGAGAAATAATTTACCAATGGTCTAGCAAGCCATCTATTAGCCGAGTGGTTAGGGTGGTGGCCAATAATTCAAAGGGTTGCAGGTTCGATTCCTACCATCTAAAAATAGATTTTTCATCTTTATAGTCCTTCTAAAACAGACGATAAATATCAGATCTAAACATATATCGGCAACAACGCCTGTAGCGCAATGGCTACCGTGACCGACTGTCACGAAAAGCTCCTGGGTTCGAATCTCTTCTAGTTTTTTCTCTATTCAATTAAACATTCAGTTTTTATTCCAACAATACTCTAGCGCTATAAGAGAAATACTTTACCAATGGTCTAGCATGCCATCTATTAGCCGAATGGTTAGGGTGGTGGCCAGTAATTCAAAGGGTTGCAGGTTCGATTCCTACCATCTAAAAATAGATTTTTCATCTTTAGAGTCCTTCTAAAACAGACGATAAATATCAGATAAAAACATATATCGGCAACAACCCTTGTAGCGCAATGGTTACCATAACCGACTGTTACGAAAAGGTCCTGGGTTCGAATCTCTACAGGTTTTTTTCTATTCAATTAAGGATTATGTTTTTATTCCAAAAATACCCTAGCGCTATAAGAGAAATACTTTACCAATGGTCTAGCAAGCCATCTATTAGCCGAATGGTTAGGGTGGTGGCCAATAATTCAAATTGTTGCAGGTTCGATTCCTACCATCTAGAAATGGATTTTTCATCTTTATAGTCCTTCTAAAACAGACGATAAATGTCAGATCAAAACATATATCGGCAACAACGCTTGTAGCGCAATGGTTACCGTGACCGACTGTCACGAAAAGCTCCTGGGTTCGAATCTCTTCAAGTTTTTTCTCTATTCAATTAAAGATTCAGTTTTTATTCCAACAATACTCTAGCGCTATAAGAGAAATACTTTACCAATGGTCTAGCAAGCAATCTACTAGCCGAATGGTTAGGGTGGTGGCCAATAATTCAAAGGGTTGCAGGTTCGAATCCTACCATCGAAAAATAGATTTTTCATCTTTATAGTCCTTCTAAAGCGGAGGATAAATATCAGATTAAAACAGATATCAACAGCAATGCTTGTATCGCAATGGTTACCGTGACCGGCTCCTGCGAAAAGGTCCTGGGTTCGAATCTCTTCAAGTTTTTCTCTATTCAATTAAGGATTAAGTTTTTATTGCAAAAGTACTCTAGCGCTGTAAGAGAAATAGATTACCAATGGTCTAGCTAGCCATTTCTGAGCCGAATGGTTAGGGTGGTGGCCAACAAATAAAAGGGTTGCAGGTGGATTCCTACCATCTAAAAATATATTTTTCATCTTTATAGTCCTTCTAAAACAGACGATAAATATCAGATCAAAACATATATCGGCAACAACGCTTGTAGCGCAATGGTTACTGTGACCGACTGTCGCGAAAGGGTCCTGTGTCGAATCTCGTCAAGTTTTTTCTCTATTCAATTAAACATTCAGTTTTTATTCCAAGGGTACTCTAGCGGTATAAGAGGAATACTTTACCAATGGTCTAGCAAACCATTTGTTAGCCGAATGGTTACGGCGGTGGCCAGTAATTTAAAGGGTTGCAGGTTCGATTCCTACCATCTAAAAATAGATTTTTCATCTTTATAGTCCTTCTAAAACAGACGATAAATATCAGATGAAAACATATATCGGCAACAACGCTTTAGCGCAATGGTTACCGTGACCGACTGTCACGAAAAGGTCCTGGGTTCGAATCTCTCAAGTTTTTTCTCTATTCAATTAAAGATTCAGTTTTTATTCCAACAATACTCTAGCGCTATAAGAGAAATACTTTACCAATGGTCTAGCAAGCCTTCTATTAGCCGAATGGATAGGGGGGTGGCAAATAATTCAAAGGGTTGCCGGTTCGATTCCTACCATCTAAAAATAGATTTTGCATCTTTATAGTCCTTCTAAAATAGACGATAAATATCAGATCAAAACATATATCGGCAACAACGCTTGTAGAGCAACGATAACCGTGACCGACTGTCACGAAAAGATCCTGGGTTCGAATCTCCTCAAGTTTTTTCTCTATTCAATTAAAGATTCACATTTTATTCCAACAATACTCTAGCGCTATAAGAGAAATAATTTACCAAAGGTCTAGCAAGCCATCTATTAGCCGAGTGGTTAGGGTGGTGGCCAATAATTCAAAGGGTTGCAGGTTCGATTCCTACCATCTAAAAATAGATTTTTCATCTTTATAGTCCTTCTAAAACAGACGATAAATATCAGATCAAAACATATATCGGCAACACCGCCTGTAGCGCAATGGCTAACGTGACCGACTGTCACGAAAAGCTCCTGGGTTCGAATCTCTTCATGTTTTTTCTCTATTCAATTAAACACTCAGTTTTTATTCCAACAATACTATAGCGCTATAAGAGAAATACTTTACCAATGGTCTAGCAAGCCATCTATTAGCCGAATGGTTAGGGTGGTGGCCAATAATTCAAAGGGTTGCAGGTTTGATTCCTACCATCTAAAAATAGATTATTCATCTTTATAGTCCTTCTAAAACAGACGATAGATAACATATCAAAACATAAATAGGCAACAACGCTTGTAGCGCAATGGTTACCGTGACCGACTGTAACGAAAAGGTCCTGGGTTCGAATCTTTTCAAGTTTTTTCTCTATTCAATTAAAGATTTAGTTTTTATTCCAACAATACTCTAGCGCTATAAGAGAAATACCTTACCAATGGTCTAGCAAGCCATCTATTAGCCGAATGGTTATGGTGGTGGCCAGTAATTCAAAGGGTTACAAGTTCGATTCCTACCATATAAAAATAGATTTTTCATCTTTATAGTCCTTCTAAAACAGACGATAAATATCAGATCAAAACATATATCGGCAACAACGCTTGTAGCGCAATAGTTACCGTAACCGACTGTCACGAAAAGGTCCTGGGTTCGAATCTCTTCAAGTTTTTTCTCTATTCAATTAAAGATTCAGTTTTTATTCCAACAGTACTCTAGCGCTATAAGAGAAATATTTTACCAATGGTCTAGAAAGCCATTTCTTAGCCGAATGGTTAGGGTGGTGGCCAATAATTCAAAGGGTTGCAGGTTCGATTCCTACCATCTAAAAGTATTTTTTTCATCTTTATAGTCCTTCTAAAACAGACGATAATTATCAGATCAAAACATATATCGGCAACAGCGCTTGTAGCGCAATGGTTACCGTGACCGACTGTCAGGAAAAGGTCCTGGTTCCGAATCTCTTCAAGTTTTTTCTCTATTCAAATAAAGATTTAGTTTTTATTCCAACAATACTCTAGCGCTATAAGAGAAATAATTTACCAATGGTCTAGCAAGCCATCTATTAGCCGAGTGGTTAGGGTGGTGGCCAATAATTCAAAGGGTTGCAGGTTCGATTCCTACCATCTAAAAATAGATTTTTCATCTTTATAGTCCTTCTAAAATAGACGATAAATATCAGATCAAAAAATATATCGGCAACAACGCTTGTAGCGCAATGGTTAACCTGATCGAATGTCACGAAAAGATCCTGGGTTCGAATCTCTTCAAGTTTTTTTCTCTATTCAAGTAAAGATTCTGGTTTTATTCCAACAATACTCTAGCGCTATAAGAGAAATACTTTACCAATGGTCTAGCATGCCATCTATTAGCCGAATGGTTAGGGTGGTGGCCAGTAATTCAAAGGGTTGCAGGTTCGATTCCTACCATCTAAAATTAGATTTTTCATCTTTAGAGTCCTTCTAAAACAGACGATAAATATCAGATAAAAACATATATCGGCAACAACCCTTGTAGCGCAATGGTTACCATAACCGACTGTTACGAAAAGGTCCTGGGTTCGAATCTTTACAGGTTTTTTTTCTATTCAATTAAGGATTATGTTTTTATTCCAACAATACTCTAGCGCTATAAGAGAAATACTTTACCAATGGTCTAGCAAGCCATCTATTAGCCGAATGGTTAGGGTGGTGGCCAATAATTCAAATTGTTGCAGGTTCGATTCCTACCATCTAGAAATGGATTTTTCATCTTTATAGTCCTTCTAAAACAGACGATAAATATCAGATCAAAACATATATCGGCAACAACGCTTGTAGCGCAATGGTTACCGTGACCGACTGTCACGAAAAGGTCATGGGTTCGAATCTCTTCAAGTTTTTTCTCTATTCAATTAAAGATTCAGTTTTTATTCCAACAATACTCTAGCGCTATAAGAGAAATACTTTACCAATGGTCTAGCAAGCCATCTATTAGCCGAATGGTTAGGGTGGTGGCCAATAATTCAAAGGGTTGCAGGTTCGAATCCTACCATCGAAAAATAGATTTTTCATCTTTATAGTCCTTCTAAAGCAGAGGATAAATATCAGATTAAAACAGATATCAACAGCAATGCTTGTATCGCAATGGTTACCGTGACCGGCTCCTGCGAAAAGGTCCTGGGTTCGAATCTCTTCAAGTTTTTCTCTATTCAATTAAGGATTAAGTTTTTATTGCAAAAGTACTCTAGCGCTGTAAGAGAAATAGTTTACCAATGGTCTAGCAAGCCATTTCTTAGCCGAATGGTTAGGCTGGTGGCCAACAAATAAAAGGGTTGCAGGTGGATTCCTACCATCTAAAAATACATTTTTCATCTTTATAGTCCTTCTAAAACAGACGATAAATATCAGATCAAAACATATATCGGCAACAACGCTTGTAGCGCAATGGTTACTGTGACCGACTCTCACGAAAGGGTCCTGTGTCGAATCTCGTCAAGTTTTTTCTCTATTCAATTAAACATTCAGTTTTTATTCCAAGGGTACTCTAGTGGTATAAGAGGAATACTTTACCAATGGTCTAGCAAACCATTTGTTAGCCGAATGGTTACGGCGGTGGCCAGTAATTTAAAGGGTTGCAGGTTCGATTCCTACCATCTAAAAATAGATTTTTCATCTTTATAGTCCTTCTAAAACAGACGATAAATATCAGATGAAAACATATATCGGCAACAACTCTTTAGCGCAATGGTTACCGTGACCGACTGTCACGAAAAGCTCCTGGGCTCGAATCTCCTCATGTTTTTTCTCTATTCAATTAAACACTCAGTTTTTATTCCAACAATACTATAGCGCTATAAGAGAAATACTTTACCAATGGTCTAGATAGCCATCTATTAGCCGAATGGTTAGGGTGGTTTCCAATAATTCAAAGGGTTGCAGGTTTGATTCCTACCATCTAAAAATAGATTATTCATCTTTATAGTCCTTCTAAAACAGACGATAGATAACAGATCAAAACATAAATAGGCAACAACGCTTGTAGCGCAATGGTTACCGTGACCGACTGTAACGAAAAGGTCCTGGGTTCGAATCTTTTCAAGTTTTTTCTCTATTCAATTAAAGATTTAGTTTTTATTCCAACAATACTCTAGCGCTATAAGAGAAATACCTTACCAATGGTCTAGCAAGCCATCTATTAGCCGAATGGTTATGGTGGTGGCCAGTAATTCAAAGGGTTGCAAGTTCGATTCCTACCATATAAAAATAGATTTTTCATCTTTATAGTCCTTCTAAAACAGACGATAAATATCAGATCAAAACATATATCGGCAACAACGCTTGTAGCGCAATAGTTACCGTAACCGACTGTCACGAAAAGGTCCTGGGTTCGAATCTCTTCAAGTTTTTTCTCTATTCAATTAAAGATTCAGTTTTTATTCCAACAGTACTCTAGCGCTATAAGAGAAATATTTTACCAATGGTCTAGAAAGCCATTTCTTAGCCGAATGGTTAGGGTGGTGGCCAATAATTCAAAGGGTTGCAGGTTCGATTCCTACCATCGAAAAATAGATTTTTCATCTTTATAGTCCTTCTAAAACAGACGATAATTATCAGATCAAAACATATATCGGCAACAGCGCTTGTAGCGCAATGGTTACCGTGACCGACTGTCACGAAAAGGTCCTGGTTTCGAATCTCTTCAAGTTTTTTCTCTATTCAAATAAAGATTTAGTTTTTATTCCAACAATACTCTAGCGCTATAAGAGAAATAATTTACCAATGGTCTAGCAAGCCATCTATTAGCTGAGTGGTTAGGGTGGTGGTCAATAATTCAAAGGATTGCAGGTTCGATTCCTACCATCTAAAAATATATTTTTCATCTTTATAGTCCTTCTAAAACAGACGATAAATATCAGATCTAAACATATATCGGCAACAACGCCTGTAGCGCAATGGCTACCGTGACCGAATGTCACGAAAAGCTCCTGGGTTCGAATCTCTTCTAGTTTTTTCTCTATTCAAATAAACATTCAGTTTTTATTCCAACAATACTATAGCGCTATAAGAGAAATGCTTTACCAATGGTCTAGCAAGCTATGTGTTAGCCGAATGGTTAGGGTGGTGGCCAATAATTCAAAGGGTTGCAGGTTCGATTCCTACCATCTAAAAATAGATTTTTCATCTTTATAGTCCTTCTAAAACAGACGATAAATATCAGATCAAAAAATATATCGGCAACAACGCTTGTAGCGCAATGGTTAACCTGATCGAATGTCACGAAAAGATCCTGGGTTCGAATCTCTTCAAGTTTTTTTCTCTATTCAAGTAAAGATTCTGGTTTTATTCCAACAATACTCTAGCGCTATAAGAGAAATACTTTACCAATGGTCTAGCATGCCATCTATTAGCCGAATGGTTAGGGTGGTGGCCAGTAATTCAAAGGGTTGCAGGTTCGATTCCTACCATCTAAAATTAGATTTTTCATCTTTAGAGTCCTTCTAAAACAGACGATAAATATCAGATAAAAACATATATCGGCAACAACCCTTGTAGCGCAATGGTTACCATAACCGACTGTTACGAAAAGGTCCTGGGTTCGAATCTCTACAGGTTTTTTTCTATTCAATTAAGGATTATGTTTTTATTCCAACAATACTCTAGCGCTATAAGAGAAATACTTTACCAATAGTCTAGCAAGCCATCTATTAGCCGAATGGTTAGGGTGGTGGCCAATAATTCAAATTGTTGCAGGTTCGATTCCTACCATCTAGAAATGGATTTTTCATCTTTATAGTCCTTTTAAACAGACGCTAAATATCAGATCAAAACATATATCGGCAACAACGCTTGTAGCGCAATGGTTACCGTGACCGACTGTCACGAAAAGGTCATGGGTTCGAATCTCTTCTAGTTTTTTCTCTATTCAATTAAAGATTCAGTTTTTATTCCAACAATACTCTAGCGCTATAAGAGAAATACTTTACCAATGGTCTAGCAAGCCATCTATTAGCCGAATGGTTAGGGTGGTGGCCAATAATTCAAAGGGTTGCAGGTTCGAATCCTACCATCGAAAAATAGATTTTTCATCTTTATAGTCCTTCTAAAGCAGAGGATAAATATCAGATTAAAACAGATATCAACAGCAATGCTTGTATCGCAATGGTTACCGTGACCGGCTCCTGCGAAAAGGTCCTGGGTTCGAATCTCTTCAAGTTTTTCTCTATTCAATTAAGGATTAAGTTTTTATTGCAAAAGTACTCTAGCGGTGTAAGAGAAATAGTTTACCAATGGTCTAGCAAGCCATTTCTTAGCCGAATGGTTAGGGTGGTGGCCAACAAATAAAAGGGTTGCAGGTGGATTCCTACCATCTAAAAATACATTTTTCATCTTTATAGTCCTTCTAAAACGGACGATAAATATCAGATCAAAAAATATATCGGCAACAACGCTTGTAGCGCAATGGTTAACCTGATCGAATGTCACGAAAAGATCCTGGGTTTGAATCTCTTCAAGTTTTTTTCTCTATTCAAGTAAAGATTCTGGTTTTATTCCAACAATACTCTAGCGCTATAAGAGAAATACTTTACCAATGGTCTAGCATGCCATCTATTAGCCGAATGGTTAGGGTGGTGGCCAGTAATTTAAAGGGTTGCTGGTTCGATTCCTACCATCTAAAAATAGATTTTTCATCTTTATAGTCCTTCTAAAACAGACGATAAATATCAGATCAAAACATATATCGGCAACAACGCTTGTAGAGCAACGATAACCATGACCGACTGTCACGAAAAGGTCCTGGGTTCGAATCTCCTCAAGTTTTTTCTCTATTCAATTAAAGATTCACATTTTATTCCAACAATACTCTAGCGCTATAAGAGAAATACTTTACCAATGGTCTAGCAAGCTATGTGTTAGCCGAATGGTTAGGGTGGTGGCCAATAATTCAAAGGGTTGCAGGTTCGATTCCTACCATCTAAAAATAGATTTTTCATCTTCATAGTCCTTCTAAAACAGACGATAAATATCAGATCAAAACATATATCGGCAACAACGCCTGTAGTGCAATGGTTACCGTGACCGACTGTCACGAAAAGTTCCTGGGTTAGAATCTCTGCAAGTATTTTCTCTATTCAATTAAAGATTCAGTTTTTATTCCAACAATACTCTAGCGCTATAAGAGAAATACTTTACCAATGGTCTAGCAAGCCATCTATTAGCCGAATGGTTATGGTGGTGGCCAATAATTCAAAGGGTTGCAGGTTCAATTCCTACCATCTAAAAATAGATTTTTCATCTTTATAGTGCTTCTAAAACAGACGATAAATATCAGATACAAAACATGTATCGGCAACAACGCTTGTAGCGTAATGGTTACCGTGACCGACTCTCGCGAAAAGGACCTTGGTTCGAATCTCTTCAAGTTTTTTCTCTATTCAATTAAAGATTCAGTTTTTATTCAAACAGTACTCTAGCGCTATAAGAGAAATATTTTACCAATAGTCTAGCAAGCCATTTCTTAGCCGAATGGCTAGGGTGGTGGCCAATAATTCAAAGGGTTGCAGGTTCGATTCCTACCATCTAAAAATAGATTTTTCATCTTTATAGTCCTTCTAAAACAGACGATAAATATCAGATCAAAACTTATATCGGCAACAACGCTTTTAGCGCAATGGTTACCGTGACCGACAGTAGGGTAATTTGGAGTGTTTCAGCGCAGACCCAAAAGGGCAAGATGGCGGCCGTGCGCAATCTATGAAATTTAAGGGTTTATCCTCCTATTTATATTATTTTTGCTGTATGTACTTAGACTCTTTTTGTGTATTTAGGTTCCTTTTCGGGCATCTTTAGTCGTTTTTTATGTATTAAGAGGCTTTTGGAGCGTATTTAGAGTATTTTTGGAGTGTTTAAGGGCTTTTGGAGCACATTGAGAGGCTTTTTGTGTAATTTAGAAGTTTTAGATATGTATTTAGAGTCTGGTGAGACGTATTTAGACTCTTTTTGGTGTATGTAGAGGCTTTCGGGGCGTATTTAGAGAATTTTGCAACGTATTTACTGGCTTTTCGGGCTACTATAGAGGTTTTGGAGACGTATTTAGGAGCTTTTAGAACGTATTTCCTGGCTTCTTGCTGTATTTATAGGTTGTAGGCGTTTTTAGCGGCTTTAGCAACGTATTTACTGACTTTTTGCTGTATTTAGCAGCTTTCATCATGTATTGAGGGGCTCTGGAGGACATATTTAGTGGCTTTTTGAAGTATTTAGGGTCTTCTTGGGATGTATTTAGGGTCTTTTTGGTGTATTTAGTGGATTTTTGAAGTTTTGATAGCTCCTTAGGATGTATTTAGAGGATTTTTGTAGGTATCTAGTGTCTTGCGGTGTACATTTAGTGTCTTTTGCGGTATCTAGATGCTTCTGAGACGTATTTACAAAACTTTTTTGGTGTTTCTGGGGTCTTTTGGGGCATATTTTATCCCTTTTTAATGTATTCAGAGGCTGGGGGTGTATATAGAGACATTTGCGACCAATTTAGTATCCTGAGGGGTGCATTAGTGACTTTATGGTATAATTTAGAGCTTCTTAGGAGGTATTTAGAGGCTTTTGGGGCGTATTTACTATATTTTAGTTATACTTAGTTGACTTAGACTATATTTTATTTACTGTAGTTCATGATTTTCTTTAATCATTTCAAAACGTTTACTCCTCATTTGTAATCGGTATTTCTATCACTTTAACCTACACTTATGCTTTACTATTTCATTCCATTATAAGCTAACCTAACCTAACCTAACCTAAACTAACCCAACATTTTAAGATAACCCAAGTCCTTCACTTATGCTTTACTATTTCATCCCATTATAACCTAACCTAACCTAAGTTAACCCAAAGCCTAAACTAACCCAAGTCTTTCACTTATGCTTTACTATTTCATTCCATTATAAGCTAACCTAACCTAACCTAACCTAAACTAACCCAACATTTTAAGATAACCCAAGTCCTTCACTTATGCTTTACTATTTCATCCCATTATAACCTAACCTAACCTAAGTTAACCCAAAGCCTAACCTAACCCAAGTCCTTCACTTATGCTTTACTATTTCATTCCGTTATCACCTAACCTAACTGTGCTTTTGGCTACATGGTTACATTTTCGGGGTTACATGTGTGGTTAATTTGGTCACATTTGGTTATATGCGTGGTTACATTTGGTTACATTTGTGGTTACATTTGGTTACATTTGGTTACATTTGGTTACATGCGTGGTTACATTTGGTTACATTTGTGGTTACATTTGGTTACATTTGGTTACATTTGGTTACATGCGTGGTTACATTTGGTTATATGCGTGGTTACATTTGGTTACATTTGTGGTTACATTTGGTTACATTTGGTTACATTTGGTTACATTTGGTTACATGCGTGGTTACATTTGGTTACATTTGGGGTTACATTTGGTTACATTTGGTTACATGCGTGGTTACATTTGGTTACATTTGTGGTTACATTTGGTTACATGTGTGGTTACATTTGGTTACATTTGGTTACATTTGGTAGTTTGGCTACATTGGCTAATTGATCAGGTGTAGTTACCTAACCGATCTTTGTGTTTCTTTTGAAGCATTTGTTTTTCACATTGTATTCTTTGCACTTACTCCCGGTCTACTCTATCCTCTTTTATGAAGCTTTAAAGCTAACACTGTCTGATACTCTAACCACCGATATTGAAGTACTTATAGATTAGTTTTATGCGGAATATTTTGTAAATTCTCTTATGATACCCCCCCCCCCTCCCAAGCTTTTACTGGTGTTTGTATAACGTAAATCAGGGTATACTTAGCTTGTAGTTCAATGGTAGACGCCTCTCCTCTTTTATCTGGGCTGGAGACCAGCACTAGAATGTAATCCTAGTGGCAGAGTTAACGCCTTCATCCATTTTTCCCATTTATTCTTTCTTCTTCAGGCGTCTTGGGAGTCCTAGGATAGATGCCACTTGTGTAACTATTCATTCTGTAGGATAGCTTATAGAGATCACCATTATCTTCTAATCTAAGTTGCTCCCCTCTTGCATTCTTTTTGCAACTCTATAATGCCCGTAGGCGTATGTTGATACTCCGTCCTCGGCAATCACTCTCTTGTTGTCATGAGGTGATAGGGATATTTTATTAGCTTCAACTGTAGAAACATTATGTTTTTGGGATAGGATCAGGTTCATAGGAGTTCTTAGGATCTTTTGGGTTTTAAGACAATCCACATAGCTATCGAAGTTGATGTATTGCTTGATTGCGCTACGCTTTATGCCTTTAATCTTCTTGATTACACTTCCATCCATGTCGAGAGCATACATCTTGGGTCTCAGCCCTACAAAACGATGAATAATTTTCCCACAGGCTTCATCTTTAAATTTTCCCAAAACTTTCCTGTTGTTTTTAGAATGGCATATATGGTCGAGAGGATAATCAGCTGTATCCAGATGTTCAAGAAAGCGTAACTTATCCTGGTATATATCTCTTGTAGTCACTCTATGGATGAAAGAGTCTGTATCCATGTACATGAGTTTTAGATTTTCAAGCCCGTAATACGGCAATAACACATCATAGTGATATCGATACATCAAGGTCTTTGAGATATCCAGCACACACATCCCGATGTATATAGGTTTGTTGAACACTATCTCCCGCGAAGCCATGTGTACTGCAGCCAGATTAGGTCCATATATAGTTCGATCAATAAACGTCGGCTTAGCAACCAGCTTTTCCAATGTCTTCCAATCGGTAACAAGTCGTATATTCAGTCGATTTCTTATATTCTCCATAGTTTTTCCAAACATAGCATTGTTAAAAAGTTTGTACAGATCCTTCTCGAAATCATTGCTAGATCCTTGTCGTAGCCGGTTATTGAATTCGACATAAGGCTTTAACCAGCACGACTGTCGAAATTGTAGCACACGATGGATTTTTATCAGTTGTAACCCATGATCAAGGGCCTGTTTCAAGGTCATGTAATGCACCACATACTTAGTTCGTGATCCAAGGTGTGGAATTAGTTTCTTTGTAGAAGAATCCTTAGGCTTGATACATTCAGGCAGGAACGGTAAATCATTATGCAGCTCATGAAGTTCTGTAGGATATTCAAGGTCCACTTCTAAAATGTATCCGAGAGGGTCATCTTCTCGAAGTATTTCTAGGTTAATGTCTGCAGGAGAAACCCACTCAAAACCCCCATAAGGAAGGGCGTGGCACATTGCCCAGCCATATTGGTTATTTGCGTCCTCGTACGTAATATATTGAGAGGGCTTACTTGAGTCATACTCGTTCATGTAGATGTTGTTAGCCTTTGCATACCTATGAGAAACTTGACATAATCCTCCTCTTATACCTGATTCAACCATGAGTAGCTGATCGTAATCCTGTAGCAATTCTAGTTCGATTCCTGTATACAGCAGCATTGCATCCCACGTAAGTCCAGGAGATGTAAAATAATGTGCAGGATCAACTTTATGCGTTTTTAGGGTCTGGTCTCTGAATGTCTCAAACACATCAGCTAACAGAAGAACATCTGAAGTTAGATAGAGATCGCTATACTCTCCTAATGTTTTAACGTTGAACTGTCTCCATACACTTTTTGCGTGTTCATACTCTCCATCACTAATTTCTTCTTTGTTCAACTTGTTGTAGAATGCCTCCCTTGGAGGAAGTTCTGTTTCACTTAAAACATCCCACGATGTAACGTAATCGTAGGGGAAAACACCCTTACGTGTCATCAATTTGATCTTCTCTGCTCCAAAGTGCTTTAGAGTTTCAGGATATGATGTTAGATTTTTTGCTAGTTTATCCAAGCTGGTACTAAGGAAGCGGTAGGTATCCACAAAGCGAAGTTTTATATTTCCAACATACTTGGAAAATGATATGTAACTTTCCTCAGAGCTAGGAATAACTTCTACTCTATCGCTAGTACAGCCTAACTCTTTAACAATAAAATGGGAGTCATATCCACTCAGGTTATGTATGAAGACGGGAATATAATTAGGCGTTTTACAGATTAGATTACACTGATTATGTAGACTTCCTCGATATTCTCCACTTATATGATCATGATCCCGTACTTTCCAATTATCTCCGGTAAATTCTTTACCACATAAGTAGCATTCTGTAGAAGATTCGAATGATTTCTGCTGCTCATCTGTTAGAGTTAATGGAGCACCAGTTTTATATACACCATTAATCTTCTTTGCGAGAGAACTTACATACTCCATAAACTTCGATGCAGCATCATAACCACGATATACATAGGGTTCTGTAGGAAGATCAGTCTGTAAACCTTCAATTGCAGCTGAGGATTTGACATAAACACAGAAACTCATAGGAATATGCTTCTGATATGGAACTGTATAAGACGTTTCGGGATTAGAAGAACACCCGTGATAAGGAGTAAGAATGCTTTCAAAGTCAGCATAGATGACATAAGGTAATTTCAGCATCCTTTCATAATTCTTGAATTTAGCGATAGATTTCTCCTTCGTTGGCATAACAATCTTAGCAACTCTGTGTTGACCACATATTTTTCTATGTTCATTTAACCTCTCAATTCCTCCATTTCGATAATCAAAATGCGTAAAACAGCGTTTGCAGATGTAGATCTTTCCCTGACGTATAGTTTTTTGTTGATGAACAAGTCTCTCGAAATTCTTTATATAGACGTAATGATGACGTCCAGCAGCATCATTTAATAGAAGCAGGTCACGATGTTCAGCCAGTTCTTCATCGACAACCTTCATAGGAAACACTTGATTTTTCTCATCCAGTCCGAAGACATTTATAGAGATGTTATTTCGTCGTTCAAATTTCGGGATGTCACACAAACTCGTAGGAAATGATACACAGGTAAAGTCATATCTTTCTTGAAGATCCTTATACTTGTTAACACGCTGAGGATCCTTTTCAATGAACTTGGCAAGAACAGCATACATAAAACATTTTTCATCTTCATAGTTCTGTGGATTTATGCACGCTCCTTTAGCTCCAACAGAGGTCGGTAGAGGGATGTAACTGCTTCCTCTTAGTCCATTATTCTTGTTGATTCTAACTCGAACCCCGTCAACAGCTAATAAAGCCCAGTTGCTTCCTTTAAGTTGACTCTCCTCCATTTCAGTACAAAGTTTCTTAAATTTACTTTCCAAGATGGCGTCCAAGTCACTTTCCAAAAATATTGCTTGATTTTGCGTTTTGAAGGCTTTATCAGTAGTATCTCCAACAGCATTTACAAACTGGCATTCAGTCATGATGTTACATTTAATACTTTTATGAATCCTTAGCTCCTTCTGAATCAGTTGAATTATCCGCTGTTTTGATTCTTGGAGATACGTCTTTAGATCCTGACATGTAGAGCACTGTATGAAATATGATTTCAGCCGATCTTGAAAAGCTGTCTCGTATTCAATGACATCATCTTCGTCAGGAACCATTAACAGCAGTTTATGTTTAGTAGGCTCAATCTTGATTTTCTTGGCAGTTATTCTACCACAACGTTCTTGATGTGCATCTCTGCGATGTTCAGTACCATAAACCTCTCTGCAATGCTTACATTCATGATACAGACCGCAAGCCAGTTCATGTCTCTTTTTGTGGTAGTTCCTCAGGAAGCACTTCCCACATTTGCTACACTTAAATTCCGGTATAGCGTTTGAAAGAGATTCCATCACTTTAGTGTTCCACATCGTAGCACTAAGCAGTTTAATTCTTGGGTGAATAGGTCACTCAGTAACTGTTTAATACACTTTTCACTTCTCTTCTACACCTTGATAACTTATCAATACTTCGTTATACTCGGATTTAACTGCAGTAGTTGATCCACTAAGATAGAAACACACTAGCGCAATGACAACTAATCTCGATTAAGCTCTACTTATACAATTATGGCAAACCTAAAAGAAAACTTCATCATCCCCACCACCAGGGTTCGAAGACGGCGCTACTATCGGAGAAAACAGGAATTAAAAGTTCACGAGAAATACCTCTACCATTATTATAAGTATATATGACCATCATGATCAAAAGCAACATCATCGTCATCACATCAAATTCATTTACCATAACTGTATGATTAAAACAAACAAAGAGAAATAAAGAAAAAAGAAAATATTTCAGCCTCCATTGCTCCCAGGCAACCCCTACCACTCCTACCACCCCTACCACCCCTTAAAGATTCTCTCCCACCTCCAAACGTTTAAGCAAACCGGTTTCGTTATACTTCATCGCCCAAACCCAGATATACGGAGGACCGCTGACGTCACGAACAATTGGAGACAGAATGTCTGGCTTTCTGCGACAGGTTTCAACATGCATCATTTACGCATGAGTATACATAAAAGCTCCGAAACAGCCAATATTGCAAGCATCAGGATAGAAGCATTCTAGTAAAAGTCAAACAAACCAACCCTCTTCAATGTTTAAGGATGTTTTATTCACAGGTGTTCAGAAATTATTCATTTAATATTACGTAATCTATAAATTGCGATTTTATAAGTTTCACGGTAAACAGTAATGCACATCATTTACAACTCATTAGCTAATCCAGCTTCAAAGACGCTCCTTTATCCCATTTTTCTTCTTAACCGCTTCCACCCGTCCCCTCTTATGCAAGTTTTACTGATTTTTATAAGTTGGAGCAAGCAATTATATTTAATTAAGCATGTTAGCATAACCTTTAGAGAAATTATTGTATTCTGGGGGTTTCAGAGAGGCCAACTATTTAAGGTTTTTAGTCAATTTTAAAAAATTTATGCATTAAAGATATGTATTGAAGGATTTTTCTAATATTGGAAACGTTTTCAGCTTGCAGACAAGCCCAAAATATGTATATTTCGAGGGTTATTTAAAATATCCCGCAGAGATTCGAACCAAGGTCCTATCTGCGTAAATTACCTTTTCAACATCTATTCTGGTCTAATTTGTGTATTTGTACTTTATTTCATAATTCTAGACCCACTGCTTACAGATATATTAAAATAGACCGATTCAGGACTCGAACCAAGGACACCGGGTGTATGGCATAAAGCTAGTGGACGCTCCTTAACAGTATGAAATTAATAAAGTTTATTTGAAGTTTCTATCGCAAATAGTTTCCAGGTTATAATAATAATCAAAGCATTGATATGTGCGAGAGTCGATTCCAGGACCAATGTCAGCGTTAAAGCTACCCTTTAGGATACGATTCCTTACTATAAATTCATTAGCGTTAATTACATTTCGATATCTTGAAGGATTCAGGAGATATAGAATAAAAATTAGTGGAGAAAAAGTACCGTGCTTTCAGGGTGGTGGGGGAAGGCTATGACGTCATTTATGACACATGTCACGGGTCGGGCGGTATTTTGTAAGGACAAAGGAGTGTGATAATTAGATTACATTGTAATCCAATTAGCGGCATTTCTTTGAGAGATTTTAACATGTTGTGTACATTCTGTGACGTCATTAAGGCGCGTGTCATTGAGGGGTGTGTCTATTTGATTCGTTTTGGTTGCGTGCCATTTAGGGTGTGGCTGTGACGTCATTTATGGCGCGTGTGAGTCGGCCCTGGCTATGACATCATTTAAAGTTGGCGCGTGGCATAGGGGTGTGGCTATGACGTCATTATAGGTTGGCGCGTGCCGCGTGGGTATGTCTATTACCTCACTGATCTTAAAGCAGCACTTTAAAGTTTATTTAATTGCTCTGGGCCCATTGGTTTGAAAAATATTCAAATTTTCCGATTCGGGACTCGAACCAAGAACCCCTCAGTTACACACTTCTAGGATATGATTAACTAGGATAAATATTACCACATAAAGTTTATTTCATTACTCTAAACCCATTGGTTATGGAGATATTTAGGTTTACCTTTTCAGGACTCGAACCAAGGTACCCAGGTATACCAAGGAAAGCCAGTAGATGCTCCTTGACGCTCTGAAAGTAATAAAGTTTATCCCAGGTCGCTATCATTAATAGTTTCGGAGTTATAATAATAATAAATGTAGTGATTTGCACGGGATTCGAATCAGGACCATTGGTAAACTTCCGCGAGGTCTGAAAAGATGCGCCCTGTTATGAAACATTTATTAGAGGTTATTTCACCGCGATATCTTGATTGGTTCAGGAGATATAGGCGAAAACGTGGAGTAGATAGATAAAGCCGATTTGAAATCACAAAGAGATGCCGACAACTGATAAGCAGTTATGACACCTCTTTGTCACACAAGTGCCGACAAAGAGATACCGACAATTGATAAGGGATGTAATCCTATTATCACACCCCTTTGTCGGCCTCTAATTGTTTAATGAGGCGTTAAACTGAACACATGTTTTCACACCTCACCTTAAATTAACGCCTCATTAATCAATTAATAATCGCCATTACTCTATCTACTCCACGTTTTCGCCTATATCTCCTGAACCAATCAAGATATCGCGGTGAAATAACCTCTAATAAATGTTTCATAACAGGGCGCATCTTTTCAGACCTCGCGGAAGTTTACCAATGGTCCTGATTCGAATCCCGTGCAATTCACTACATTTATTATTCTTATAACTCCGAAACTATTAATGATAGCGACCTGGGATAAACTTTATTACTTTCAGAGCGTCAAGGAGCATCTACTGGCTTTCCTTGGTATACCTGGGTACCTTGGTTCGAGTCCTGAAAAGGTAAACCTAAATATCTCCATAACCAATGGGTTTAGAGTGATGAAATAAACTTTATGTGGTAATATTTATCCTAGTTAATCATATCCTAGAAGTGTGTAACTGAGGGGTTCTTGGTTCGAGTCCCGAATCGGAAAATTTGAATATTTTTCAAACCAATGGGCCCAGAGCAATTAAATAAACTTTAAAGTGCTGCTTTAAGATCAGTGAGGTAATAGACATACCCACGCGGCACGCGCCAACCTATAATGACGTCATAGCCACACCCCTATGCCACGCGCCAACTTTAAATGATGTCATAGCCAGGGCCGACTCACACGCGCCATAAATGACGTCACAGCCACACCCTAAATGGCACGCAACCAAAACGAATCAAATAGACACACCCCTCAATGACACGCGCCTTAATGACGTCACAGAATGTACACAACATGTTAAAATCTCTCAAAGAAATGCCGCTAATTGGATTACAATGTAATCTAATTATCACACTCCTTTGTCCTTACAAAATACCGCCCGACCCGTGACATGTGTCATAAATGACGTCATAGCCTTCCCCCACCACCCTGAAAGCACGGTACTTTTTCTCCACTAATTTTTATTCTATATCTCCTGAATCCTTCAAGATATCGAAATGTAATTAACGCTAATGAATTTATAGTAAGGAATCGTATCCTAAAGGGTAGCTTTAACGCTGACATTGGTCCTGGAATCGACTCTCGCACATATCAATGCTTTGATTATTATTATAACCTGGAAACTATTTGCGATAGAAACTTCAAATAAACTTTATTAATTTCATACTGTTAAGGAGCGTCCACTAGCTTTATGCCATACACCCGGTGTCCTTGGTTCGAGTCCTGAATCGGTCTATTTTAATATATCTGTAAGCAGTGGGTCTAGAATTATGAAATAAAGTACAAATACACAAATTAGACCAGAATAGATGTTGAAAAGGTAATTTACGCAGATAGGACCTTGGTTCGAATCTCTGCGGGATATTTTAAATAACCCTCGAAATATACATATTTTGGGCTTGTCTGCAAGCTGAAAACGTTTCCAATATTAGAAAAATCCTTCAATACATATCTTTAATGCATAAATTTTTTAAAATTGACTAAAAACCTTAAATAGTTGGCCTCTCTGAAACCCCCAGAATACAATAATTTCTCTAAAGGTTATGCTAACATGCTTAATTAAATATAATTGCTTGCTCCAACTTATAAAAATCAGTAAAACTTGCATAAGAGGGGACGGGTGGAAGCGGTTAAGAAGAAAAATGGGATAAAGGAGCGTCTTTGAAGCTGGATTAGCTAATGAGTTGTAAATGATGTGCATTACTGTTTACCGTGAAACTTATAAAATCGCAATTTATAGATTACGTAATATTAAATGAATAATTTCTGAACACCTGTGAATAAAACATCCTTAAACATTGAAGAGGGTTGGTTTGTTTGACTTTTACTAGAATGCTTCTATCCTGATGCTTGCAATATTGGCTGTTTCGGAGCTTTTATGTATACTCATGCGTAAATGATGCATGTTGAAACCTGTCGCAGAAAGCCAGACATTCTGTCTCCAATTGTTCGTGACGTCAGCGGTCCTCCGTATATCTGGGTTTGGGCGATGAAGTATAACGAAACCGGTTTGCTTAAACGTTTGGAGGTGGGAGAGAATCTTTAAGGGGTGGTAGGGGTGGTAGGAGTGGTAGGGGTTGCCTGGGAGCAATGGAGGCTGAAATATTTTCTTTTTTCTTTATTTCTCTTTGTTTGTTTTAATCATACAGTTATGGTAAATGAATTTGATGTGATGACGATGATGTTGCTTTTGATCATGATGGTCATATATACTTATAATAATGGTAGAGGTATTTCTCGTGAACTTTTAATTCCTGTTTTCTCCGATAGTAGCGCCGTCTTCGAACCCTGGTGGTGGGGATGATGAAGTTTTCTTTTAGGTTTGCCATAATTGTATAAGTAGAGCTTAATCGAGATTAGTTGTCATTGCGCTAGTGTGTTTCTATCTTAGTGGATCAACTACTGCAGTTAAATCCGAGTATAACGAAGTATTGATAAGTTATCAAGGTGTAGAAGAGAAGTGAAAAGTGTATTAAACAGTTACTGAGTGACCTATTCACCCAAGAATTAAACTGCTTAGTGCTACGATGTGGAACACTAAAGTGATGGAATCTCTTTCAAACGCTATACCGGAATTTAAGTGTAGCAAATGTGGGAAGTGCTTCCTGAGGAACTACCACAAAAAGAGACATGAACTGGCTTGCGGTCTGTATCATGAATGTAAGCATTGCAGAGAGGTTTATGGTACTGAACATCGCAGAGATGCACATCAAGAACGTTGTGGTAGAATAACTGCCAAGAAAATCAAGATTGAGCCTACTAAACATAAACTGCTGTTAATGGTTCCTGACGAAGATGATGTCATTGAATACGAGACAGCTTTTCAAGATCGGCTGAAATCATATTTCATACAGTGCTCTACATGTCAGGATCTAAAGACGTATCTCCAAGAATCAAAACAGCGGATAATTCAACTGATTCAGAAGGAGCTAAGGATTCATAAAAGTATTAAATGTAACATCATGACTGAATGCCAGTTTGTAAATGCTGTTGGAGATACTACTGATAAAGCCTTCAAAACGCAAAATCAAGCAATATTTTTGGAAAGTGACTTGGACGCCATCTTGGAAAGTAAATTTAAGAAACTTTGTACTGAAATGGAGGAGAGTCAACTTAAAGGAAGCAACTGGGCTTTATTAGCTGTTGACGGGGTTCGAGTTAGAATCAACAAGAATAATGGACTAAGAGGAAGCAGTTACATCCCTCTACCGACCTCTGTTGGAGCTAAAGGAGCGTGCATAAATCCACAGAACTATGAAGATGAAAAATGTTTTATGTATGCTGTTCTTGCCAAGTTCATTGAAAAGGATCCTCAGCGTGTTAACAAGTATAAGGATCTTCAAGAAAGATATGACTTTACCTGTGTATCATTTCCTACGAGTTTGTGTGACATCCCGAAATTTGAACGACGAAATAACATCTCTATAAATGTCTTCGGACTGGATGAGAAAAATCAAGTGTTTCCTATGAAGGTTGTCGATGAAGAACTGGCTGAACATCGTGACCTGCTTCTATTAAATGATGCTGCTGGACGTCATCATTACGTCTATATAAAGAATTTCGAGAGACTTGTTCATCAACAAAAAACTATACGTCAGGGAAAGATCTACATCTGCAAACGCTGTTTTACGCATTTTGATTATCGAAATGGAGGAATTGAGAGGTTAAATGAACATAGAAAAATATGTGGTCAACACAGAGTTGCTAAGATTGTTATGCCAACGAAGGAGAAATCTATCGCTAAATTCAAGAATTATGAAAGGATGCTGAAATTACCTTATGTCATCTATGCTGACTTTGAAAGCATTCTTACTCCTTATCACGGGTGTTCTTCTAATCCCGAAACGTCTTATACAGTTCCATATCAGAAGCATATTCCTATGAGTTTCTGTGTTTATGTCAAATCCTCAGCTGCAATTGAAGGTTTACAGACTGATCTTCCTACAGAACCCTATGTATATCGTGGTTATGATGCTGCATCGAAGTTTATGGAGTATGTAAGTTCTCTCGCAAAGAAGATTAATGGTGTATATAAAACTGGTGCTCCATTAACTCTAACAGATGAGCAGCAGAAATCATTCGAATCTTCTACAGAATGCTACTTATGTGGTAAAGAATTTACCGGAGATAATTGGAAAGTACGGGATCATGATCATATAAGTGGAGAATATCGAGGAAGTCTACATAATCAGTGTAATCTAATCTGTAAAACGCCTAATTATATTCCCGTCTTCATACATAACCTGAGTGGATATGACTCCCATTTTATTGTTAAAGAGTTAGGCTGTACTAGCGATAGAGTAGAAGTTATTCCTAGCTCTGAGGAAAGTTACATATCATTTTCCAAGTATGTTGGAAATATAAAACTTCGCTTTGTGGATACCTACCGCTTCCTTAGTACCAGCTTGGATAAACTAGCAAAAAATCTAACATCATATCCTGAAACTCTAAAGCACTTTGGAGCAGAGAAGATCAAATTGATGACACGTAAGGGTGTTTTCCCCTACGATTACGTTACATCGTGGGATGTTTTAAGTGAAACAGAACTTCCTCCAAGGGAGGCATTCTACAACAAGTTGAACAAAGAAGAAATTAGTGATGGAGAGTATGAACACGCAAAAAGTGTATGGAGACAGTTCAACGTTAAAACATTAGGAGAGTATAGCGATCTCTATCTAACTTCAGATGTTCTTCTGTTAGCTGATGTGTTTGAGACATTCAGAGACCAGACCCTAAAAACGCATAAAGTTGATCCTGCACATTATTTTACATCTCCTGGACTTACGTGGGATGCAATGCTGCTGTATACAGGAATCGAACTAGAATTGCTACAGGATTACGATCAGCTACTCATGGTTGAATCAGGTATAAGAGGAGGATTATGTCAAGTTTCTCATAGGTATGCAAAGGCTAACAACATCTACATGAACGAGTATGACTCAAGTAAGCCCTCTCAATATATTACGTACGAGGACGCAAATAACCAATATGGCTGGGCAATGTGCCACGCCCTTCCTTATGGGGGTTTTGAGTGGGTTTCTCCTGCAGACATTAACCTAGAAATATTCGAGAAGATGACCCTCTCGGATACATTTTAGAAGTGGACCTTGAATATCCTACAGAACTTCATGAGCTGCATAATGATTTACCGTTCCTGCCTGAATGTATCAAGCCTAAGGATTCTTCTACAAAGAAACTAATTCCACACCTTGGATCACGAACTAAGTATGTGGTGCATTGCATGACCTTGAAACAGGCCCTTGATCATGGGTTACAACTGATAAAAATCCATCGTGTGCTACAATTTCGACAGTCGTGCTGGTTAAAGCCTTATGTCGAATTCAATAACCGGCTACGACAAGGATCTAGCAATGATTTCGAGAAGGATCTGTACAAACTTTTTAACAATGCTATGTTTGGAAAAACTATGGAGAATATAAGAAATCGACTGAATATACGACTTGTTACCGATTGGAAGACATTGGAAAAGCTGGTTGCTAAGCCGACGTTTATTGATCGAACTATATATGGACCTAATCTGGCTGCAGTACACATGGCTTCGCGGGAGATAGTGTTCAACAAACCTATATACATCGGGATGTGTGTGCTGGATATCTCAAAGACCTTGATGTATCGATATCACTATGATGTGTTATTGCCGTATTACGGGCTTGAAAATCTAAAACTCATGTACATGGATACAGACTCTTTCATCCATAGAGTGACTACAAGAGATATATACCAGGATAAGTTACGCTTTCTTGAACATCTGGATACAGCTGATTATCCTCTCGACCATATATGCCATTCTAAAAACAACAGGAAAGTTTTGGGAAAATTTAAAGATGAAGCCTGTGGGAAAATTATTCATCGTTTTGTAGGGCTGAGACCCAAGATGTATGCTCTCGACATGGATGGAAGTGTAATCAAGAAGATTAAAGGCATAAAGCGTAGCGCAATCAAGCAATACATCAACTTCGATAGCTATGTGGATTGTCTTAAAACCCAAAAGATCCTAAGAACTCCTATGAACCTGATCCTATCCCAAAAACATAATGTTTCTACAGTTGAAGCTAATAAAATATCCCTATCACCTCATGACAACAAGAGAGTGATTGCCGAGGACGGAGTATCAACATACGCCTACGGGCATTATAGAGTTGCAAAAAGAATGCAAGAGGGGAGCAACTTAGATTAGAAGATAATGGTGATCTCTATAAGCTATCCTACAGAATGAATAGTTACACAAGTGGCATCTATCCTAGGACTCCCAAGACGCCTGAAGAAGAAAGAATAAATGGGAAAAATGGATGAAGGCGTTAACTCTGCCACTAGGATTACATTCTAGTGCTGGTCTCCAGCCCAGATAAAAGAGGAGAGGCGTCTACCATTGAACTACAAGCTAAGTATACCCTGATTTACGTTATACAAACACCAGTAAAAGCTTGGGAGGGGGGGGGGGTATCATAAGAGAATTTACAAAATATTCCGCATAAAACTAATCTATAAGTACTTCAATATCGGCGGTTAGAGTATCAGACAGTGTTAGCTTTAAAGCTTCATAAAAGAGGATAGAGTAGACCGGGAGTAAGTGCAAAGAATACAATGTGAAAAACAAATGCTTCAAAAGAAACACAAAAATCGGTTAGGTAACTACACCTGATCAATTAGCCAATGTAGCCAAACTACCAAATGTAACCAAATGTAACCAAATGTAACCACACATGTAACCAAATGTAACCAAATGTAACCACAAATGTAACCAAATGTAACCACGCATGTAACCAAATGTAACCAAATGTAACCCCAAATGTAACCAAATGTAACCACGCATGTAACCAAATGTAACCAAATGTAACCAAATGTAACCAAATGTAACCACAAATGTAACCAAATGTAACCACGCATATAACCAAATGTAACCACGCATGTAACCAAATGTAACCAAATGTAACCAAATGTAACCACAAATGTAACCAAATGTAACCACGCATGTAACCAAATGTAACCAAATGTAACCAAATGTAACCACAAATGTAACCAAATGTAACCACGCATATAACCAAATGTGACCAAATTAACCACACATGTAACCACGAAAATGTAACCATGTAGCCAAAAGCACAGTTAGGTTAGGTTATAACGGAATGAAATAGTAAAGCATAAGTGAAGGACTTGGGTTAGGTTAGGCTTTGGGTTAACTTAGGTTAGGTTAGGTTATAATGGGATGAAATAGTAAAGCATAAGTGAAGGACTTGGGTTATCTTAAAATGTTGGGTTAGTTTAGGTTAGGTTAGGTTAGGTTAGCTTATAATGGAATGAAATAGTAAAGCATAAGTGAAAGACTTGGGTTAGTTTAGGCTTTGGGTTAACTTAGGTTAGGTTAGGTTATAATGGGATGAAATAGTAAAGCATAAGTGAAGGACTTGGGTTATCTTAAAATGTTGGGTTAGTTTAGGTTAGGTTAGGTTAGGTTAGCTTATAATGGAATGAAATAGTAAAGCATAAGTGTAGGTTAAAGTGATAGAAATACCGATTACAAATGAGGAGTAAACGTTTTGAAATGATTAAAGAAAATCATGAACTACAGTAAATAAAATATAGTCTAAGTCAACTAAGTATAACTAAAATATAGTAAATACGCCCCAAAAGCCTCTAAATACCTCCTAAGAAGCTCTAAATTATACCATAAAGTCACTAATGCACCCCTCAGGATACTAAATTGGTCGCAAATGTCTCTATATACACCCCCAGCCTCTGAATACATTAAAAAGGGATAAAATATGCCCCAAAAGACCCCAGAAACACCAAAAAAGTTTTGTAAATACGTCTCAGAAGCATCTAGATACCGCAAAAGACACTAAATGTACACCGCAAGACACTAGATACCTACAAAAATCCCCTAAATACATCCTAAGGAGCTATCAAAACTTCAAAAATCCACTAAATACACCAAAAAGACCCTAAATACATCCCAAGAAGACCCTAAATACTTCAAAAAGCCACTAAATATGTCCTCCAGAGCCCCTCAATACATGATGAAAGCTGCTAAATACAGCAAAAAGTCAGTAAATACGTTGCTAAAGCCGCTAAAAACGCCTACAACCTATAAATACAGCAAGAAGCCAGGAAATACGTTCTAAAAGCTCCTAAATACGTCTCCAAAACCTCTATAGTAGCCCGAAAAGCCAGTAAATACGTTGCAAAATTCTCTAAATACGCCCCGAAAGCCTCTACATACACCAAAAAGAGTCTAAATACGTCTCACCAGACTCTAAATACATATCTAAAACTTCTAAATTACACAAAAAGCCTCTCAATGTGCTCCAAAAGACCTTAAACACTCCAAAAATACTCTAAATACGCTCCAAAAGCCTCTTAATACATAAAAAACGACTAAAGATGCCCGAAAAGGAACCTAAATACACAAAAAGAGTCTAAGTACATACAGCAAAGATAATATAAATAGGAGGATAAACCCTTAAATTTCATAGATTGCGCACGGCCGCCATCTTGCCCTTTTGGGTCTGCGCTGAAACACTCCAAATTACCCTACTACCGACTGTCACGAAAAGGTCCTGGGTTCGAATCTTTTCAAGTTTTTTCTCTATTCAATTAAAGATTCAGTTTTTATTCCAACAATACTCTAGCGCTGTAAGAGAAATACCTTACCAATGGTCTAGCAAGCCATCTATTAGCCGAATGGTTAGGGTGGTGGCCAAAAATTCAAATTGTTGCAGGTTCGATTCCTACCATCTAAAAATAGATTTTTCATCTTTATAGTCCTTCTAAAACAGACGATAAATATCAGATTAAAACAGATATCAGCAACAACGCTTATAGCGCAATGGTTACCGTAACCGACTGTCACGAAAAGGTCCTGGGTTCGAATCTCTTCAAGTTTTTTCTCTGTTCAATTAAAGATACAGTTTTTATTCCAACAGTACTCTAGCGCTATAAGAGAAATATTTTTCCAACGGTTTTGAAAGCCATTTCTTAGCCGAATGGTTAGGGTGGTGGCCAATAATTCAAAGGGTTGCAGGTTCGATTCCTACCATCTAAAAGTAGATTTTTCATCTTTATAGTCCTTCTAAAACAGACGATAATTATCAGATCAAAACATATATCAGCAACAACGCTTGTAGCGCAAAGGTTACCGTGATCGACTGTCACGAAAAGGTCCTGGGTTCGAATCTCTTCAAGTTGTTTCTCTTTTCAAATAAAGATTCAGTTTTTATTCCAACAATACTCTAGCGCTATAAGAGAAATACTTTACCAATGGTCTAGCAAGCCATCTATTAGCCGAGTGGTTAGGGTGGTGGCCAATAATTCAAAGGGTTGCAGGTTCGATTCCTACCATCTAAAAATAGATTTTTCATCTTTATAGTCCTTCTAAAACAGACGATAAATATCAGATCAAAACATATATCGGCAACAACGCCTGTAGCGCAATGGCTACCGTGACCGACTCTCACGAAAAGGTCCTGGGTTGGAATCTCTTCAAGTTTTTCTCTATTCCATTAAAGATTCAGTTTTTATTCCAACAATACTCTAGCGCTATAAGAGAAATACTTTACCAATTATCTAGCAAGACTTCTATTAGCCGAATGGTTAGGGTGGTGGCCAATAATTCAAAGGGTTGCAGGTTCGATTCCTACCATCGAAAAATAGATTTTTCATCTTTATAGTCCTTCTAAAGCAGAGGATAAATATCAGATTAAAACAGATATCAGCAACAATGCTTGTATCGCAATGGTTACCGTGACCGACTCTCGCGAAAAGGTCCTGGGTTCGAATCTCTTCAAGTTTTTCTCTATTCAATTAAGGATTAAGTTTTTATTGCAAAAGTACTCTAGCGCTGTAAGAGAAATAGTTTACCAATGGTCTAGCAAGCCATTTCTTAGCCGAACGGTTAGGGTGGTGACCAACAAATAAAAGGGTTGCAGGTGGATTCCTACCATCTAAAAATACATTTTTCATTTTTATAGTCCTTCTAAAACAGACGATAAATACCAGATCAAAACATATACCGGCAACAACGCTTGTAGCGCAATGGTTACCGTGACCGACTGTCACGAAAAGGTCCTGGGTTCGAATCTCTCAAGTTTTTTCTCTGTTCAATTAAAGATACAGTTTTTATTCCAACAATACTCTAGCGCTATAAGAGAAATACTTTACCAACGGTCTAGCAAGCCATCTATTAGCCGAATTGTTAGGGGGGTGGCCAATAATTCAAAGGATTGCAGGTTCCATTCCTACCATCTAAAAATAGATTTTTCATCTTTATAGTCCTTCTAAAACAGACGATAAATAACAGATCAAAACATATATCGGCAACAACGCTTGTATCACAATGGTTACCGTGACCGACTGTCACGAAAAGGTCCTGGGTTCGAATCTCTTCAAGTTTTTTCTCTATTCAATTAAAGATTCAGTTTTTATTCCAACAATACTCTAGCGCTATAAGAGAAATACTTTACCAGTGGTCTAACAAGCCATCTATTAGCCGAATGGTTAGGGTGGTGGCCAATAATTCAAAGGGTTGCAGGTTCGATTCCTTCCATCTAAAAATAGACTTTTCATCTTTATAGTCCTTCTAAAACAGACGATAAATATCAGATCAAAACATACATCGGCAACTACGCTTGTAGCGCAATGGTTACCGTGACCGACTGTCACAAAAGGCCCTGGGTTCGAATCTCTTTAAGTTTTTTCTCTATTCAATTAAAGATTCAGTTTTTATTCCAACAGTACTCTAGCGCTATAAGAGAAATATTTTACCAATGGTCTAGAAAGCCATTTCTAGGCCGAATGGTTAGGGTGGTGGTGGCCAATAATTCAAAGGGTTGCAGGTTTGATTCCTACCATCTAAAAGTATACTTTTCATATTTATAGTCCTTCTAAAACAGACGATAATTATCAGATCAAAACATATATCGGCAACAACGCTTGTAGCGCAATGGTTACCGTGACCGACTGTCACAAAAAGGTCCTGGGTTCGAATCTCTTCAAGTCTTTTCTCTATTCAAATAAAGATTCAGTTTTTATTCCAACAATACTCTAGCGCTATAAGAGAAATAATTTACCAACGGTCTAGCAAGCCATCTATTAGCCGAGTGGTTAGGGTGTTGGCCAATAGTTCAAAGGGTTGCAGGTTCGAATCCTACCATCGAAAAATAGATTTTTCATCTTTATAGTCCTTCTAAAGCAGAGGATAAATATCAGATTAAAACAGATATCAGCAACAATGCTTGTATCGCAATGGTTACCGTGACCGACTCTTGCGAAAAGGTCCTGGGTTCGAATCTCTTCAAGTTTTTCTCTATTCAATTAAGGATTAAGTTTTTATTGCAAAAGTACTCTAGCGCTGTAAGAGAAATAGATTACCAATGGTCTAGCTAGCCATTTCTTAGCCGAATGGTTAGGGTGGTGGCCAACAAATAAAAGGGTTGCAGGTGGATTCCTACCATCTAAAAATATATTTTTCATCTTTATAGTCCTTCTAAAACAGACGATAAATATCAGATCAAAACATATATCGGCAACAACGCTTGTAGCGCAATGGTTACCGTCACCGACTGTCACGAAAAGGTCCTGGGTTCGAATCTCTGCAAGTATTTTCTCTATTCAATTAAAGATTCAGTTTTTATTCCAACAATACTCTAGCGCTATAAGAGAAATACTTTACCAATGGTCTAGCAAGCCATCTATTAGCCGAATGGTTATGGTGGTGGCCAATAATTCAAAGGGTTGCAGGTTCGATTCCTACCATCTAAAAATAGATTTTTCATCTTTATAGTCCTTCTAAAACAGACGATAAATATCAGATCAAAACATATATCGGCAACAACGCTTGTAGCGCAATAGTTAACGTAACCGACTGTCACGAAAAGGTCCTGGGTTCGAATCTCTTCAAGTTTTTTCTCTATTCAATTAAAGATTCAGTTTTTATTCCAACAGTACTCTAGCGCTATAAGAGAAATATTTTACCAATGGTCTAGAAAGCCATTTCTTAGCCGAATGGTTAGGGTGGTGGCCAATAATTCAAAGGGTTGCAGGTTCGATTCCTACCATCTAAAAGTATTTTTTTCATCTTTATAGTCCTTCTAAAACAGACGATAATTATCAGATCAAAACATATATCGGCAACAGCGCTTGTAGCGCAATGGTTATCGTGACCGACTGTCACGAAAAGGTCCTGGGTTCGAATCTCTTCAAGTTTTTTCTCTATTCAAATAAAGATTTAGTTTTTATTCCAACAATACTCTAGCGCTATAAGAGAAATAATTTACCAATGGTCTAGCAAGCCATCTATTAGCCGAGTGGTTAGGGTAGTGGCCAATAATTCAAAGGGTTGCAGGTTCGATTCCTACCATCTAAAAATATATTTTTCATCTTTATAGTCCTTCTAAAACAGACGATAAATATCAGATCTAAACATATATCAACAACAACTGTAGCGCAATGGCTACCGTGACCGACTGTCACGAAAAGCTCCTGGGTTCGAATCTCTTCTAGTTTTTTCTCTATTCAATTAAAAATTCAGTTTTTATTCCAACAATACTATAGCGCTATAAGAGAAATGCTTTACCAATGGTCTAGCAAGCCATCTATTAGCCGAATGGTTAGGGTGGTTGCCAATAATTCAAAGGGTTGCAGGTTTGATTCCTACCACCTAAAAATAGATTATTCATTTTTATAGTCCTTCTAAAACAGACGATAGATATCAGATCAAAACATATATCGGCAACAACGCTTGTAGCGCAATGGTTAACGTGACCGAGTGTCACGAAAAGGTCCTGGGTTCGAATCTCTCAAGTTTTTTCTCTGTTCAATTAAAGATACAGTTTTTATTCCAACAATACTCTAGCGCTATAAGAGAAATACTTTACCAATGGTCTAGCAAGCCATCTATTAGTCGAATGGTTATGGTGGTGGCCAATAATTCAAAGGGTTGCAGAGTCGATTCCTACCATCTAAAAATAGATTTTTCATCTTTATAGTCCTTCTAAAACAGACGATAAATATCAGATCTAAACATATATCAGCAACAACGCTTGTACCGCAATGGTTACCGTGACCGACTGTCACGAAAAGGTCCTGGGTTCGAATCTCTTCAAGTTTTTTCTCTATTCAATTAAAGATTCAGTTTTTATTCCAACAATACTCTAGCGCTATAAGAGAAATACTTTACCAGTGGTCTAACAAGCCATCTGTTAGCCGAGTGGTTAGGGTGGTGGCCAATAATTCAAAGGGCTGCAGGTTCGATTCCTACCATCTAAAAATAGATTTTTCATCTTTATAGTCCTTCTAAAACAGACGATAAATATCAGATCAAAACATATATCGGCAACAACGCCTGTAGCGCAATGGCTACCGTGACCGACTGTCACGAAAAGGTCCTGGGTTCGAATCTCTTCTAGTCTTTTCTCTATTCAATTAAAGATTCAGTTTTAATTCCAACAATACTCTAGCGCTATAAGAGAAATACTTTACCTATGATCTAGCACGCCATCTATTAGCCGAATGGTTATGGTGGTGGCCAATAATTCAAAGGGTTGCAGGTTCGATTCCTTCCATCTAAAAATAGACTTTTCATCTTTATAGTCCTTCTAAAACAGACGATAAATATCAGATCAAAACATACATCGGCAACTACGCTTGTAGCGCAATGGTTACCGTGACCGACTGTCACAAAAGGCCCTGGGTTCGAATCTCTTTAAGTTTTTTCTCTATTCAATTAAAGATTCAGCTTTTATTCCAACAGTACTCTAGCGCTATAAGAGAAATATTTTACCAATGGTCTAGAAAGCCATTTCTAGGCCGAATGGTTAGGGTGGTGGTGGCCAATAATTCAAAGGGTTGCAGGTTCGATTCCTACCATCTAAAAGTATATTTTTCATATTTATAGTCCTTCTAAAACAGACGTTAATTATCAGATCAAAACATATATCGGCAACAAAGCTTGTAGCGCAATGGTTACCGTGACCGACTGTCACGAAAAGGTCCTGGGTTCGAATCTCTTCAAGTTTTTTCTCTATTCAAATAAAGATTCAGTTTTTATTCCAACAATACTCTAGCGCTATAAGAAAAATAATTTACCAACGGTCTAGCAAGCCATCTATTAGCCGAGTGGTTAGGGTGTTGGCCAATAATTCAAAGGGTTGCAGGTTCGAATCCTACCATAGAAAAATAGATTTTTCATCTTTATAGTCCTTCTAAAGCAGAGGATAAATATCAGATTAACACAGATATCAGCAACAATGCTTGTAGCGCAATAGTTACCGTAACCGACTGTCACGAAAAGGTCCTGGGTTCGAATCTCTTCAAGTTTTTTCTCTATTCAATTAAAGATTCAGTTTTTATTCCAACAGTACTCTAGCGCTATAAGAGAAATATTTTACCAATGGTCTAGAAAGCCATTTCTTAGCCGAATGGTTAGGGTGGTGGCCAATAATTCAAAGGGTTGCAGGTTCGATTCCTACCATCTAAAAGTATTTTTTTCATCTTTATAGTCCTTCTAAAACAGACGATAATTATCAGATCAAAACATATATCGGCAACAGCGCTTGTAGCGCAATGGTTACCGTGACCGACTGTCACGAAAAGGTCCTGGGTTCGAATCTCTTCAAGTTTTTTCTCTATTCAATTAAAGATTCAGTTTTTATTCCAAAAGTACTCTAGCGCTGTAAGAGAAATAGATTACCAACGGTCTAGCTAGCCATTTCTTAGCCGAATGGTTAGGGTGGTGGCCAACAAATAAAAGGGTTGCAGGTGGATTCCTACCATCTAAAAATATATTTTTCATCTTTATAGTCCTTCTAAAACAGACGATAAATATCAGATCAAAACATATATCGGCAACAACGCTTGTAGCGCAATGGTTACTGTGACCGACTGTCGCGAAAGGGTCCTGTGTCGAATCTCGTCAAGTTTTTTCTCTATTCAATTAAAGATTCAGTTTTTATTCCAACAATACTCTAGCGCTATAAGAGAAATACTTTACCAAAGGTCTAGCAAGTCATCTATTAGCCGAATGGGTAGGGGGGGTGGCCAATAATTCAAAGGGTTGCAGGTTCGATTCCTACCATCTAAAAATAGATTTTTCATCTATATAGTCCTTCTAAAACAGACGATAAATATCAGATCAAAACATATATCGGCAACAACGCTTGTAGCGCAATGTTTACCGTCACCGACTGTCACGAAAAGGTCCTGGGTTCGAATCTCTGCAAGTATTTTCTCTATTCAATTAAAGATTCAGTTTTTATTCCAACAATACTCTAGCGCTATAAGAGAAATACTTTACCAATGGTCTAGCAAGCCATCTATTAGCCGAATGGTTATGGTGGTGGCCAATAATTCAAAGGGTTGCAGGTTCGATTCCTACCATCTAAAAATAGATTTTTCATCTTTATAGTCCTTCTAAAACAGACGATAAATATCAGATCAAAACATATATCGGCAACAACGCTTGTAGCGCAATAGTTACCGTAACCGACTGTCACGAAAAGGTCCTGGGTTCGAATCTCTTCAAGTTTTTTCTCTATTCAATTAAAGATTCAGTTTTTATTCCAACAGTACTCTAGCGCTATAAGAGAAATATTTTACCAATTGTCTAGAAAGCCATTTCTTAGCCGAATGGTTAGGGTGGTGGCCAATAATTCAAAGGGTTGCAGGTTCGATTCCTACCATCTAAAAGTATTTTTTTCATCTTTATAGTCCTTCTCAAACAGACGATAATTATCAGATCAAAACATATATCGGCAACAGCGCTTGTAGCGCAATGGTTACCGTGACCGACTGTCACGAAAAGGTCCTGGGGTCGAATCTCTTCAAGTTTTTTCTCTATTCAAATAAAGATTTAGTTTTTATTCCTACAATACTCTAGCGCTATAAGAGAAATAATTTACCAATGGTCTAGCAAGCCATCTATTAGCCGAGTGGTTAGGGTGGTGGCCAATAATTCAAAGGGTTGCAGGTTCGATTCCTACCATCTAAAAATATATTTTTCATCTTTATAGTCCTTCTAAAACAGACGATAAATATCAGATCTAAACATATATCGGCAACAACGCCTGTAGCGCAATGGCTACCGTGACCGACTGTCACGAAAAGCTCCTGGGTTCGAATCTCTTCTAGTTTTTTCTCTATTCAATTAAACATTCAGTTTTTATTCCAACAATACTATAGCGCTATAAGAGAAATGCTTTACCAATGGTCTAGCAAGCCATCTATTAGCCGAATGGTTAGGGTGGTTGCCAATAATTCAAAGGGTTGCAGGTTTGATTCCTACCACCTAAAAATAGATTATTCATCTTTATAGTCCTTCTAAAACATACGATAGATATCAGATCAAAACATATATCGGCAACAACGTTTGTAGCGCAATGGTTAACGTGACCGAGTGTCACGAAATGGTCCTGGGTTCGAATCTCTCAAGTTTTTTCTCTGTTCAATTAAAGATACAGTTTTTATTCCAACAATACTCTAGCGCTATAAGAGAAATACTTTACCAACGGTCTAGCAAGCCATCTATTAGCCTAATTGTTAGGGGGGTGGCCAATAATTCAAAGGGTTGCAGGTTCGATTCCTACCATCTAAAAATAGATTTTTCATCTTTATAGTCCTTCTAAAACAGACGATAAATAACAGATCAAAACATATATTGGCAACAACGCTTGTATCGCAATGGTTACTGTGACCGACTGTCACGAAAAGGTCCTAGGTTCGAATCTCTGCAAGTATTTTCTCTATTCAATTAAAGATTCAGTTTTTATTCCAACAATACTCTAGCGCTATAAGAGAAATACTTTACCAATGGTCTAGCAAGCCACCTATTAGCCGAATGGTTATGGTGGTGGCCAATAATTCAAAGGGTTGCAGAGTCGATTCCTACCATCTAAAAATAGATTTTTCATCTTTATAGTCCTTCTAAAACAGACGATAAATATCAGATCAAAACATATATCAGCAACAACGCTTGTAGCGCAATGGTTACCGTGACCGACTGTCACGAAAAGGTCCTGGGTTCGAATCTCATCAAGTTTTTTCTCTATTCAATTAAAGATTCAGTTTTTATTCCAACAATACTCTAGCGCTATAAGAGAAATACTTTACCAATGGTCTAGCAAGCCATCTATTAGCCGAATGGTTAGGGTGGTGGCCAATAATTCAAAGGGTTGCCCGTTCGATTCCTACCATCGAAAAATAGATTTTTCATCTATATAGTCCTTCTAAAACAGACGATAAATATCAGATCAAAACATATATGGGCAACAACGCCTGTAGCGCAATGGCTACCGTGACCGACTGTCACGAAAAGGTCCTGGGTTCGAATCTCTTCTAGTCTTTTCTCTATTCAATTAAAGATTCAGTTTTAATTCCAACAATACTCTAGCGCTATAAGAGAAATACTTTACCAATGATCTAGCACGCCATCTATTAGCCGAATGGTTAGGGTGGTGGCCAATAATTCAAAGGGTTGCAGGTTCGATTCCTTCCATCTAAAAATAGACTTTTCATCTTTATAGTCCTTCTAAAACAGACGATAAATATCAGATCAAAACATACATCGGCAACTACGCTTGTAGCGCAATGGTTACCGTGACTGACTGTCACAAAAGGCCCTGGGTTCGAATCTCTTTAAGTTTTTTCTCTATTCAATTAAAGATTCAGTTTTTATTCCAACAGTACTCTAGCGCTATAAGAGAAATATTTTACCAATGGTCTAGAAAGCCATTTCTAGGCCGAATGGTTAGGGTGGTGGTGGCCAATAATTCAAAGGGTTGCAGGTTCGATTCCTACCATCTAAAAGTATATTTTTCATATTTATAGTCCTTCTAAAACAGACGATAATTATCAGATCAAAACATATATCGGCAACAACGCTTGTAGCGCAATGGTTACCGTGACCGACTGTAACGAAAAGGTCCTGGGTTCGAATCTCTTCAAGTTTTTTCTCTATTCAAATAAAGATTCAGTTTTTATTCCAACAATACTCTAGCGCTATAAGAGAAATAATTTACCAACGGTCTAGCAAGCCATGTATTAGCCGAGTGGTTAGGGTGTTGGCCATTAATTCAAAGGGTTGCAGGTTCGAATCCTACCATCGAAAAATAGACTTTTCATCTTTATAGTCCTTCTAAAGCAGAGGATAAATATCAGATTAAAACAGATATCAGCAACAATGCTTGTATCGCAATGGTTACCGTGACCGACTCTCGCGAAAAGGTCCTGGGTTCGAATCTCTTCAAGTTTTTCTCTATTCAATTAAGGATTAAGTTTTTATTGCAAAAGTACTCTAGCGCTGTAAGAGAAATAGTTTACCAATGGTCTAGCAAGCCATTTCTTAGCCGAACGGTTAGGGTGGTGGCCAACAAATAAAAGGGTTGCAGGTGGATTCCTACCATCTAAAAATACATTATTCATTTTTATACTCCTTCTAAAACAGACGATAATTATCAGATCAAAGCATATATCGACAACAACGCTTGTAGCGCAATGGTTACCGTGACCGACTGTCACGAAAAGGTCCTGGGTTCGAATCTCTCAAGTTTTTTCTCTATTCAATTAAAGATTCAGTTTTTATTCCAACAATACTCTAGCGCTATAAGAGAAATACTTTACCAAAGGTCTAGCAAGTCATCTATTAGCCGAATGGTTAGGGTGGTGGCCAATAATTCAAAGGGTTGCAGAGTCGATTCCTACCATCTAAAAATAGATTTTTCATCTTTATAGTCCTTCTAAAACAGACGATAAATATCAGATCTAAACATATATCAGCAACAACGCTTGTAGCGCAATGGTTACCGTAACCGACTGTCACGAAAAGGTCCTGGGTTCGAATCTCTTCAAGTTTTTTCTCTATTCAATTAAAGATTCAGTTTTTATTCCAACAATACTCTAGCGCTATAAGAGAAATACTTTACCAGTGGTCTAACAAGCCATCTGTTAGCCGAGTGGTTAGGGTGGTGGCCAATAATTCAAAGGGCTGCAGGTTCGATTCCTACCATCTAAAAATAGATTTTTCATCTTTATAGTCCTTCTAAAACAGACGATAAATATCAGATCAAAACATATATCGGAAACAACGCCTGTAGCGCAATGGCTACCGTGACCGACTGTCACGAAAAGGTCCTGGGTTCGAATCTCTTCTAGTCTTTTCTCTATTCAATTAAAGATTCAGTTTTAATTCCAACAATACTCTAGCGCTATAAGAGAAATACTTTACCTATGATCTAGCACGCCATCTATTAGCCGAATGGTTATGGTGGTGGCCAATAATTCAAAGGGTTGCAGGTTCGATTCCTTCCATCTAAAAATAGACTTTTCATCTTTATAGTCCTTCTAAAACAGACGATAAATATCAGATCAAAACATACATCGGCAACTACGCTTGTAGCGCAATGGTTACCGTGACCGACTGTCACAAAAGGCCCTGGGTTCGAATCTCTTTAAGTTTTTTCTCTATTCAATTAAAGATTCAGCTTTTATTCCAACAGTACTCTAGCGCTATAAGAGAAATATTTTACCAATGGTCTAGAAAGCCATTTCTAGGCCGAATGGTTAGGGTGGTGGTGGCCAGTAATTCAAAGGGTTGCAGGTTCGATTCCTACCATCTAAAAGTATATTTTTCATATTTATAGTCCTTCTAAAACAGACGATAATTATCAGATCAAAACATATATCGGCAACAAAGCTTGTAGCGCAATGGTTACCGTGACCGACTGTCACGAAAAGGTCCTGGGTTCGAATCTCTTCAAGTTTTTTCTCTATTCAAATAAAGATTCAGTTTTTATTCCAACAATACTCTAGCGCTATAAGAAAAATAATTTACCAACGGTCTAGCAAGCCATCTATTAGCCGAGTGGTTAGGGTGTTGGCCAATAATTCAAAGGGTTGCAGGTTCGAATCCTACCATAGAAAAATAGATTTTTCATCTTTATAGTCCTTCTAAAGCAGAGGATAAATATCAGATTAACACATATATCGGCAACAACGCTTGTAGCGCAATAGTTACCGTAACCGACTGTCACGAAAAGGTCCTGGGTTCGAATCTCTTCAAGTTTTTTCTCTATTCAATTAAAGATTCAGTTTTTATTCCAACAGTACTCTAGCGCTATAAGAGAAATATTTTACCAATGGTCTAGAAAGCCATTTCTTAGCCGAATGGTTAGGGTGGTGGCCAATAATTCAAAGGGTTGCAGGTTCGATTCCTACCATCTAAAAGTATTTTTTTCATCTTTATAGTCCTTCTAAAACAGACGATAATTATCAGATCAAAACATATATCGGCAACAGCGCTTGTAGCGCAATGGTTACCGTGACCGACTGTCACGAAAAGGTCCTGGGTTCGAATCTCTTCAAGTTTTTTCTCTATTCAATTAAAGATTCAGTTTTTATTCCAACAGTACTCTAGCGCTATAAGAGAAATATTTTACCAATGGTCTAGAAAGCCATTTCTTAGCCGAATGGTTAGGGTGGTGGCCAGTAATTCAAAAGGTTGCAGGTTCGATTCCTACCATCTAAAAAAAGATTTTTCATCTTTAGAGTCCTTCTAAAACAGACGATAAATATCAGATAAAAACATATATCGGCAACAACCCTTGTAGCGCAATGGTTACCATAACCGACTGTTACGAAAAGGTCCTGGGTTCGAATCTCTACAGGTTTTTTTTCTATTCAATTAAGGATTATGTTTTTATTCCAACAATACTCTAGCGCTATAAGAGAAATACTTTACCAATGGTCTAGCAAGCCATCTATTAGCCGAATGGTTAGGGTGGTGGCCAATAATTCAAATTGTTGCAGGTTCGATTCCTACCATCTAGAAATGGATTTTTCATCTTTATAGTCCTTCTAAAACAGACGATAAATATCAGATCAAAACATATATCGGCAACAACGCTTGTAGCGCAATGGTTACCGTGACCGACTGTCACGAAAAGGTCATGGGTTCGAATCTCTTCAAGTTTTTTCTCTATTCAATTAAAGATTCAGTTTTTATTCCAACAATACTCTAGCGCTATAAGAGAAATACTTTACCAATGGTCTAGCAAGCCATCTATTAGCCGAATGGTTAGGGTGGTGGCCAATAATTCAAACGGTTGCAGGTTCGAATCCTACCATCGAAAAATAGATTTTTCATCTTTATAGTCCTTCTAAAGCAGAGGATAAATATCAGGTTAAAACAGATATCAACAGCAATGCTTGTATCGCAATGGTTACCGTGACCGGCTCCTGCGAAAAGGTCCTGGGTTCGAATCTCTTCAAGTTTTTCTCTATTCAATTAAGGATTAAGTTTTTATTGCAAAAGTACTCTAGCGCTGTAAGAGAAATAGATTACCAATCGTCTAGCAAGCCATTTCTTAGCCGAATGTTTAGGGTGGTGGCCAACAAATAAAAGGGTTGCAGGTGGATTCCTACTATCTAAAAATACATTTTTCATCTTTATAGTCCTTCTAAAACAGACGATAAATATCAGATCAAAACATATATCGGCAACAACGCTTGTAGCGCAATGGTTACTGTGACCGACTGTCGCGAAAGGGTCCTGTGTCGAATCTCGTCAAGTTTTTTCTCTATTCAATTAAACATTCAGTTTTTATTCCAAGGGTACTCTAGCGGTATAAGAGGAATACTTTACCAATGGTCTAGCAAGCCTTCTATTAGCCGAATGGTTAGGGGGGTGGCAAATAATTCAAAGGGTTGCAGGTTCGATTCCTACCATCTAAAAATAGATTTTTCATCTTTATAGTCCTTCTAAAACAGACGATAAATATCAGATCAAAACATATATCGGCAACAACGCTTGTAGAGCAACGATAACCGTGACCGACTGTCACGAAAAGGTCCTGGGTTGGAATCTCTTCAAGTTTTTTCTCTATTCAATTAAAGATTCAGTTTTTATTCCAACAATACTCTAGCGCTATAAGAGAAATACTTTACCAATGGTCTAGCAAGCCATCTATTAGCCGAATGGTTAGGGTGGTGGCCAATAATTCAAAGGGTTGCAGGTTCGATTCCTACCATCTAAAAATAGATTTTTCATCTTCATAGTCCTTCTAAAACAGACGATAAATATCAGATCAAAACATATATCGGCAACAACGCCTGTAGCGCAATGGTTACCGTGACCGACTGTCACGAAAAGTTCCTGGGTTAGAATCTCTGCAAGTATTTTCTCTATTCAATTAAACATTCAGTTTTTATTCCAACAATACTCTAGCGCTATAAGAGAAATACTTTACCAATGGTCTAGCAAGCCATCTATTAGCCGAATGCTTATGGTGGTGGCCAATAATTCAAAGGGTTGCAGGTTCAATTCCTACCATCTAAAAATAGATTTTTCATCTTTATAGTGCTTCTAAAACAGACGATAAATATCAGATCAAAACATGTATCGGCAACAACGCTTGTAGCGTAATGGTTACCGTGACCGACTCTCGCGAAAAGGACCTTGGTTCGAATCTCTTCAAGTTTTTTCTCTATTCAATTAAAGATTCAGTTTTTATTCAAACAGTACTCTAGCGCTATAAGAGAAATATTTTACCAATAGTTTAGCAAGCCATTTCTTAGCCGAACGGTTAGGGTGGTGGCCAATAATTCAAAGGGTTGCAGGTTCCATTCCTACCATCTAAAAATAGATTTTTCATCTTTATAGTCCTTCTAAAACAGACGATAAATATCAGATCAAAACTTATATCGGCAACAACGCTTTTAGCGCAATGGTTACCGTGACCGACTGTCACGAAAAGGTCCTGGGTTCGAATCTTTTCAAGTTTTTTCTCTATTCAATTAAAAATTCAGTTTTTATTCCAACAATACTCTAGCGCTGTAAGAGAAATACCTTACCAATGGTCTAGCAAGCCATCTATTAGCCGAATGGTTAGGGTGGTGGCCAATAATTCAAATTGTTGCAGGTTCGATTCCTACCATCTAAAAATAGATTTTTCATCTTTATAGTCCTTCTAAAACAGACGATAAATATCAGATCAAAACATATATCGGCAACAACGCTTATGGCGCAATGGTTACCGTAACCGACTGTCACGAAAAGGTCCTGGGTTCGAATCTCTTCAAGTTTTTTCTCTGTTCAATTAAAGATTCAGTTTTTATTCCAACAGTACTCTAGCGCTATAAGAGAAATATTTTACCAACGGTTTAGAAAGCCATTTCTTAGCCGAATGGTTAGGGTGGTGGCCAATAATTCAAAGGGTTGCAGGTTCGATTCCTACCATCTAAAAGTAGATTTTTCATCTTTATAGTCCTTCTAAAACAGACGATAATTATCAGATCAAAACATATATCGGCAACAACGCTTGTAGCGCAATGTTTACCGTGATCGACTGTCACGAAAAGGTCCTGGGTTCGAATCTCTTCAAGTTTTTTCTCTTTTCAAATAAAGATTCAGTTTTTATTCCAACAATACTCTAGCGCTATAAGAGAAATACTTTACCAATGGTCTAGCAAGCCATCTATTAGCCGAGTGGTTAGGGTGGTGGCCAATAATTCAAAGGGTTGCAGGTTCGATTCCTACCATCTAAAAATAGATTTTTCATCTGTATAGTCCTTCTAAAACAGACGATAAATATCAGATCAAAACATATATCGGCAACAACGCCTGTAGCGCAATGGCTACCGTGACCGACTCTCACGAAAAGGTCCTGGGTTCGAATCTCTTCAAGTTTTTTCTCTATTCAATTAAAGATTCAGTTTTTATTCCAACAATACTCTAGCGCTATAAGAGAAATACTTTACCAATGGTCTAGCAAGACTTCTATTAGCCGAATGGTTAGGGTGGTGGCCAATAATTCAAAGGGTTGCAGAGTCGATTCCTACCATCTAAAAATAGATTTTTCATCTTTATAGTCCTTCTAAAACAGACGATAAATATCAGATCAAAACATATATCAGCAACAACGCTTGTAGCGCAATGGTTACCGTGACCGACTGTCACGAAAAGGTCCTGGGTTCGAATCTCTACAAGTTTTTTCTCTATTCAATTAAAAATTCAGTTTTTATTCCAACAATACTCTAGCACTATAAGAGAAATACTTTACCAGTGGTCTAACAAGCCATCTGTTAGCCGAGTGGTTAGGGTGGTGGCCAATAATTCAAAGGGCTGCAGGTTCGATTCCTACCATCTAAAAATAGATTTTTCATCTCTACAGTCCTTCTAAAACAGACGATAAATATCAGATCAAAACATATATCGGCAACAACGCCTGTAGCGCAATGGCTACCGTGACCGACTGTCACGAAAAGGCCGTGGGTTCGAATCTCTTTAAGTTTTTTCTCTATTCAATTAAAGATTCAGTTTTTATTCCAACAGTACTCTAGCGCTATAAGAGAAATATTTTACCAATAGTCTAGCAAGCCATTTCTTAGCCGAATGGTTAGGGTGGTGGCCAATAATTCAAAGGGTTGCAGGTTCGATTCCTACCATCTAAAAGTAGATTTTTCATCTTTATAGTCCTTCTAAAACAGATAATAAATATCATATCAAAACATATAGCGGCAACAACGCTTATAGCGCAATGGTTACCGTGATCGACTGTCACGAAAAGGTCCTGGGTTCGAATCTCTTCAAGTTTTTTCTCTATTCAAATAAAGATTCAGTTTTTATTCCAACAATGCTCTAGCGCTATAAGAGAAATAATTTACCAATGGTCTAGCAAGCCATCTGTTAGCCGAGTGGTTAGGATGGTGGCCAATAATTCAAAGGGTTGCACGTTCGATTCCTACCATCTAAAAATAGATTTTTCATCTTTATAGTCCTTCTAAAACAGACGATAAATATCAGATCAAAACATATATCGGCAACAACACCTGTAGCGCAATGGCTACCGTGACCGACTGTCACGAAAAGGTCCTGGGTTCGAATCTCTTCAAGTTTTTTCTCTATTCAATTAAAGATTCAGTTTTTATTCCAAAAATACTCTAGCGCTATAAGAGAAATACTTTACCAATGGTCTAGCAAGCCATCTATTAGCCGAATGGTTAGGGTGGTGGCCAATAATTCAAAGGGTTGCAGGTTCGAATCCTACCATCGAAAAATAGATTTTTCATCTTTATAGTCCTTCTAAAGCAGAGGATAAATATCAGATTAAAACAGATATCAGCAACAATGCTTGTATCGCAATGGTTACCGTGACCGACTCCTGTGAAAAGGCCCTGGGTTCGAATCTCTTCAAGTTTTTCTCTATTCAATTAAAGATTCAGTTTTTATTCCAACAATACTCTAGCGCTATAAGAGAAATACTTTACCAATGGTCTAGCAAGACTTCTATTAGCCGAATGGTTAGGATGGTGGCCAATAATTCAAAGGGTTGCAGAGTCGATTCCTACCATCTAAAAATAGATTTTTCATCTTTATAGTCCTTCTAAAACAGACGATAAATATCAGATCAAAACATATATCAGCAACAACGCTTGTAGCGCAATGGTTACCGTGACCGACTGTCACGAAAAGGTCCTGGGTTCGAATCTCTACAAGTTTTTTCTCTATTCAATTAAAAATTCAGTTTTTATTCCAACAATACTCTAGCACTATAAGAGAAATACTTTACCAGTGGTCTAACAAGCCATCTGTTAGCCGAGTGGTTAGGGTGGTGGCCAATAATTCAAAGGGCTGCAGGTTCGATTCCTACCATCTAAAAATAGATTTTTCATCTCTACAGTCCTTCTAAAACAGACGATAAATATCAGATCAAAACATATATCGGCAACAACGCCTGTAGCGCAATGGCTACCGTGACCGACTGTCACGAAAAGGCCCTGGGTTCGAATCTCTTTAAGTTTTTTCTCTATTCAATTAAAGATTCAGTTTTTATTCCAACAGTACTCTAGCGCTATAAGAGAAATATTTTACCAATGGTCTAGAAAGCCATTTCTAGGCCGAATGGTTTGGGTGGTGGCGGCCAATAATTCAAAGGGTTGCAGGTTCGATTCCTACCATCTAAAGGTATATTTTTTCATATTTATAGTCCTTCTAAAACAGACGATAATTATCAGATCAAAACATATATCGGCAACAACGCTTGTAGCGCAATGGTTACCGTGACCGACTGTCACGAAAAGGTCCTGGGTTCGAATCTCTTCAAGTTTTTTCTCTATTCAAATAAAGATTCAGTTTTTATTCCAACAATACTCTAGCGCTATAAGAGAAATAATTTACCAACGGTCTTGCAAGCCATCTATTAGCCGAGTGGTTAGGGTGTTGGCCAATAATTCAAAGGGTTGCAGGTTCGAATCCTACCATCGAAAAATAGACTTTTCATCTTTATAGTCCTTCTAAAGCAGAGGATAAATATCAGATTAAAACAGATATCAGCAACAATGCTTATATCGCAATGGTTACCGTGACCGACTCTTGCGAAAAGGTCCTGGGTTCGAATCTCTTCCAGTTTTTCTCTATTCAATTAAGGATTAAGTTTTTATTGCAAACGTACTCTAGCGCTGTAAGAGAAATAGTTTTCCAATGGTCTAGCAAGCCATTTCTTAGCCGAACGGTTAGGGTGGTTGACCAACAAATAAAAGGGTTGCAGGTGGATTCCTACCATCTAAAAATACATTTTTCATTTCTATAGTCCTTCTAAAACAGACGATAAATATCAGATCAAAACATATATCGGCAACAACGCTTGTAGCGCAATAGTTACCGTGACCGACTGTCACGAAAAGGTCCTGGGTTCGAATCTCTTCAAGTTTTTTCTCTATTCAATTAAAAATTCAGTTTTTATTCCAACAATACTCTAGAGCTATAAGAGAAATACTTTAACAATGGTCTAGCAAGCCATCTATTAGCCGAGTGGTTAGGGTGTTGGCCAATAATTCAAAGGGTTGCAAGTTCGGTTCCTACCATTTAAAAATTGATTTTTCATCTTTATAGTCCTTCTAAAACAGACGATAAATATCAGATCAAAACATATATCGGCAACAACGCTTGTAGCGCAATGGCTACCGTGACCGACTCTCGCGAAAAGGACCTTGGTTCGAATCTCTTCAAGTTTTTTCTCTATTCAATTAAAGATTCAGTTTTTATTCAAACAGTACTCTAGCGCTATAAGAGAAATATTTTACCAATAGTCTAGCAAGCCATTTCTTAGCCGAATGGTTAGGGTGGTGGCCAATAATTCAAAGGGTTGCAGGTTCGATTCCTACCATCTAAAAGTAGATTTTTCATCTTTATTGTCCTTCTAAAACAGATAATAAATATCATATCAAAACATATAGCGACAACAACGCTTATAGCGCAATGGTTACCGTGATCGACTGTCACGAAAAGGTCCTGGGTTCGAATCTCTTCAAGTTTTTTCTCTATTCAAATAAAGATTCAGTTTTTATTCCAACAATGCTCTAGCGCTATAAGAGAAATAATTTACCAATGGTCCAGCAAGCCATCTGTTAGCCGAGTGGTTAGGATGGTGGCCAATAATTCAAAGGGTTGCACGTTCGATTCCTACCATCTAAAAATAGATTTTTCATCTTTATAGTCCTTCTAAAACAGACGATAAATATCAGATCAAAACATATATCGGCAACAACACCTGTAGCGCAATGGCTACCGTGACCGACTGTCACGAAAAGGTCCTGGGTTCGAATCTCTGCAAGTATTTTCTCTATTCAATGAAGGATTCAGTTTTTATTCCAACAATACTCTAGCGCTATAAGAGAAATACTTTACCAATGGTCTAGCAAGCCATCTATTAGCCGAATGGTTAGGGTGGTGGCCAATAATTCAAAGGTTTGCAGGTTCGATTCATACCATCTAAAAATAGATTTTTCATCTTCATAGTCCTTCTAAAACAGACGATAAATATCAGATCAAAACATATATCGGCAACAACGCCTGTAGCGCAATGGTTACCGTGACCGACTGTCACGAAAAGTTCCTGGGTTAGAATCTCTGCAAGTATTTTCTCTATTCAATTAAACATTCAGTTTTTATTCCAACAATACTCTAGCGCTATAAGAGAAATACTTTACCAATGGTCTAGCAAGCCATCTATTAGCCGAATGCTTATGGTGGTGGCCAATAATTCAAAGGGTTGCAGGTTCAATTCCTACCATCTAAAAATAGATTTTTCATCTTTATAGTGCTTCTAAAACAGACGATAAATATCAGATCAAAACATGTATCGGCAACAACGCTTGTAGCGTAATGGTTACCGTGACCGACTCTCGCGAAAAGGACCTTGGTTCGAATCTCTTCAAGTTTTTTCTCTATTCAATTAAAGATTCAGTTTTTATTCAAACAGTACTCTAGCGCTATAAGAGAAATATTTTACCAATAGTCTAGCAAGCCATTTCTTAGCCGAACGGTTAGGGTGGTGGCCAATAATTCAAAGGGTTGCAGGTTCCATTCCTACCATCTAAAAATAGATTTTTCATCTTTATAGTCCTTCTAAAACAGACGATAAATATCAGATCAAAACTTATATCGGCAACAACGCTTTTAGCGCAATGGTTACCGTGACCGACTGTCACGAAAAGGTCCTGGGTTCGAATCTTTTCAAGTTTTTTCTCTATTCAATTAAAGATTCAGTTTTTATTCCATCAATACTCTAGCGCTGTAAGAGAAATACCTTACCAATGGTCTAGCAAGCCATCTATTAGCCGAATGGTTAGGGTGGTGGCCAATAATTCAAATTGTTGCAGGTTCGATTCCTACCATCTAAAAATAGATTTTTCATCTTTATAGTCCTTCTAAAACAGACGATAAATATCAGATCAAAACATATATCGGCAACAACGCTTATGGCGCAATGGTTACCGTAACCGACTGTCACGAAAAGGTCCTGGGTTCGAATCTCTTCAAGTTTTTTCTCTGTTCAATTAAAGATTCAGTTTTTATTCCAACAGTACTCTAGCGCTATAAGAGAAATACTTTACCAATGGTCTAGCAAGCCATCTATTAGCCGAATGGTTAGGGTGGTGGCCAATAATTCAAAGGGTTGCAGGTTCGAATCCTACCATCGAAAAATAGATTTTTCATCTTTATAGTCCTTCTAAAGCAGAGGATAAATATCAGATTAAAACAGATATCAGCAACAATGCTTGTATCGCAATGGTTACCGTGACCGACTCCTGTGAAAAGGCCCTGGGTTCGAATCTCTTCAAGTTTTTCTCTATTCAATTAAGGATTAAGTTTTTATTGCAAAAGTACTCTAGCGGTATAAGAGGAATAATTTACCAATGGTCTAGCAAACCATTTGTTAGCCGAATGGTTAGGGCGGTGGCCAGTAATTTAAATGTTTGCAGGTTCGATTCCTACCATCTAAAAATACATTTTTCATCTTTATAGTCCTTCTAAAACAGACGATAAATATCAGATGAAAACATACATCAGCAACAACGATTGTAGCGCAATGGTTACCGTGACCGACTGTCACGAAAAGGTCCTGGGTTCGAATCTCTCAAGTTTTTTCTCTATTCAATTAAAGATTCAGTTTTTATTCCAACAATACTCTAGCGCTATAAGAGAAATACTTTACCAATGGTCTAGCAAGCCTTCTATTAGCCGAATGGTTATGGTGGTGGCAAATAATTCAAAGGGTTGCAGGTTCGATTCCTACCATCTAAAAATAGATTTTTCATCTTTATAGTCCTTCTAAAACAGACGATAAATATCAGATCAAAACGTATATCGGCAAGAACGCTTGTAGCGCAATGGTTACCGTGACCGACTCTCGCGAAAGGGACCTGTGTCGAATCTCGTCAAGTTTTTTCTCTATTCAATTAAAGATTCAGTTTTTATTCCAACAATACTCTAGCGCTATAAGAGAAATACTTTACCAAAGGTCTAGCAAGTCATCTATTAGCCGAATGGTTAGGGGGGTGGCCAATAATTCAAAGGGTTGCAGGTTCGATTCCTACCATCTAAAAATAGATTTTTCATCTTTATAGTCCTTCTAAAACAGACGATAAATATCAGATCAAAACATATATCGGCAACAACGCCTGTAGCGCAATGGCTACCGTGACCGACTGTCACGAAAAAGTCCTGGGTTCGAATCTCTTCTAGTCTTTTCCCTATTCAATTAAAGATTCAGTTTTTATTCCAACAATACTCTAGCGCTATAAGAAAAATACTTTACCAATGGTCTAGCGAGCCATTTCTTAGCCAAATGGTTAGGGTGGTGGCCATTAAATAAAAGGGTTGCAGGTGGATTCCTACCATCTAAAAATAGATTTTTCATCTTTAGAGTCCATCTAAAACAGACGATAAATATCAGATCAAAACATTTATCGGCAACAACCCTTGTAGCGCAATGGTTACCGTAACCGACTGTCACGAAATGGTCCTGGGTTCGAATCTCTTCAAGTTTTTTCTCTATTCAATTAAGGATTCAGTTTTTATTCCAACAATACTCTAGCGCTATAAGAGAAATACTTTACCAATGGTCTAGCAAGCCATCTATTAGCCGAATGGTTAGGGTGGTGGCCAATAATTCAAAGGGTTGCAGGTTCGATTATTACCATTTAAAAATAGTTATTTCATCTTTATAGTCCTTCTAAAACAGACGATAAATATCAGATCAAAACAAATATCGGCAACAACGCTTGTAGCGCAATGGTTACCGTGACCGACTGTAACGAAAAGGTCCTGGGTTCGAATCTCTTCAAGTTTTTTCTCTATTCAATTAAAGATTCAGTTTTTATTCCAACAATACTCTAGCGCTATAAGAGAAATACTTTACCAATGGTCTAGCAAGCCATTTCTTAGCCAAATGGTTAGGGTGGTGGCCATTAAATAAAAGGGTTGCAGGTGGATTCCTACCATCTAAAAATACATTTTTCATCTTTATAGTCCTTCTAAAACAGACGATAAATATCAGATCAAAACATATTTTGCAAACAACGCTTGTAGCGCAATGGTTACCGTGACCGACTGTCACGAAAAGGTCCTGGGTTCGAACCTCTTCAAGTTTTTTCTCTATTCAATTAAAGATTCAGTTTTTATTCCAACAGTACTCTAGCGCTATAAGAGAAATACTTTACCAGTGGCCTGGCAAGCCATCTATTAGCCGAATGGTTAGGGTGGTGGCCATTAATTCAAAGGGTTTAAGGTTCGATTTCATCGTTATAGTCCTTCTAAAGCAGAGGATAAATATCAGATCAAACCAGATATCAGCAATAACGCCTGTAGCTAAATGGTTACAGCGACCGACTCTCGCTAAAAGGTCGTGGGTTCGAATCTCTTCAAGTTTTTCTCTATTCAATTAAGGATTCAGTTTTTATTCCAACAGTATTCTAGCACTATAAGATAAATATTTTACCAATGGTCTAGCAAGCCATTTCCTAGCCGAATGGTTAGGGTGGTGGCCAATAAATAAAAGGGTTGCAGGTTTTATTCCTACCATCTTAAAATAGATTTTTCATCTTTATAGTCCTTCTAAAACAGACGATAAATATCAGATCCAAACATTTATCGGCAACAACGCTTGTAGCGCAATGGTTACCGTGACCGACTGTCACGAAAAGGTCCTGGGTTCGAATCTCTTCAAGTTTTTTCTCTATTAAATTAAGGATTCAGTTTTTATACCAACAATACTCTAGCGCTATAAGAGAAATACTTTACCAATGATCTAGCAAGCCATCTATAAGCCGAATGGTTAGGGTGGTGGCGAATAATTCAAAGGGTTGCAGGTTCGATTCCTACCATCTAAAAATAGATTTTTCATCTTTATAGTCCTTTTAAAACAGACGATAAATATCAGATCAAAACATATATCGGCAACAACGCTTGTAGCGCAATGGTTACCGTGACCGACTCTCGCGAAAAGGACCTGGGTTCGAATCTCTTCAAGTTTTTTCTCTATTCAATTAAAGATTCAGTTTTCATTCCAACAGTACTCTAGCGCTATAAGAGAAGTACTTTACCAATGGTCTAGCAAGCAATTTCTTAGCCGAATGGTTAGGGTGGTGGCCAATGATTCAAAGGGTTGCAAGTTCGATTCCTACCATCTAAAAATAGATTTTTCATCTTTATAGTCCTTCTAAAGCAGAGGATAAATATCAGATTAAAACAGATATCGGCAACAACGCTTGTAGCGCAATGGTTACCGTGGCCGACTGTCACGAAAAGGTCCTGGGTTCGAATCTCTTCAAGTTTTTTCTCTTTTCAATTAAGGATTCAGTTTTTATTCCAACAGTACTCTAGCACTATAAGAGAAATACTTTACCAATGGTCTAGCAAGCCATTTCTTAGCCGAATGGTTAGGGTGGTGGCCATTAAATAAAAGGGTTGCAGGTGGACTCCTACCATCTAAAAATACATTTTTCATCTTTATAGTTCTTCTAAAACAGACGATAAATATCACATCAAAACATATTTTGCCAACAACGCTTGTAGTGCAATGGTTACCGTGACCGACTGTCACGTAAAGGTCCTGGTTTCGAATCTCTTCAAGTTTTTTCTCTATTTAATTAAAGATTCAGTTTTTATTCTAACAGTACTCTAGCGCTATAAGAGAAATACTTTACCAGTGGCCTGGGAAGCCATCTATTAGCCGAAAGGTTATGGTGGTGGCCATTAATTCAAAGGGTTGCAGGTTCGATTCCTACCATCTAAAATTAGATTTTTCATCGTTATAGTCCTTCTAAAGCAGAGGATAAATATCAGATCAAAACAGATATCAGCAACAACCCTTGTAGCTAAATGGTTACCGCTGCCGACTCTCGCGAAAACCTCCTGGGTTCGAATCTTTTCCAGTTTTTCTCTATTCAATTAAGGATTCAGTTTTTATTCCAACAGTACTCTAACGCTATAAGAGAAATATTTTACCTATGGTCTAGCAAGCCATTTCTTAGCCGAATGGTTAGGGTGTTGGCCAATAAATAAAAGGGTTGCAGGTTCGATTCCTACCATCTTAAAATAGATTTTTCATCTTTATAGTCCTCCTAAAACAGACGATAAATATCAGATCAAAACAAATATCGGCAACAACGCTTGTAGCGCAATGGTTACCGTGACCGACTTTCACGAAAAGGTCCTGGGTTCGAATCTCTTCAAGTTTTTTCTCTATTCAATTAAGGATTCAGTTGTTATTCCAACAATACTCTAGCGCTATAAGATAAATACTTTACCAATGATCTAGCAAGCCATCTATTAGCCGAATGGTTAGGGTGGTGCCCAATAATTCAAAGGGTTGCAGGTTCGAATCCTACCATCCAAAAATAGATTTTTCATCTTTATAGTCCTTCTAAAGCAGAGGATTTATATCAGATTAAAACAGATATCAGCAACAACGCTTGTAGCGCAATGGTTACCGTGACCGACTCTCGCGAAAGGGTCCAGGGTTCCAATCCCTTCAAGTTTTTCTCTAATCAACTAAGGATTCAGTTTTTATTCCAACAGTACTCTAGCGCTATAAGAGAAATACTTTACCAATGGTCTAGCAAGCCATTTCTTAGCCGAATGGTTAGGGTGGTGGCCAATAAATAAAAGCGTTGCAGGTGGATTCCTACCATCTAAAAATAGATTTTTCATCTTTATAGTTCTTCTAAAACAGACGATAAATATCAGATCAAAACATATATCGGCAACAACGCTTGTAGCGCAATGGTTACCGTGACCTACTGTCACGAAAAGGACCTGGGTTCGAATCTCTTCAAGTTTTTTCTCTATTCAATTAAAGATTCAGTTTTTATTCCAACAGTACACTAGCGCTATAAGAGAAATACTTTACAACTGGTCCAGCAAGCCATTTCTTAGCCGAATGGTTAGGGTGGTGGCCAATAATTCAAAGGGTTGCAGGTTCGATTCCTACCATCTAAAAATAGATTTGTCATCTTTATAGTCCTTCTAAAACAGACGATAAATATCAGATCAAAACACATATCGGCAACAACGCTTGTAGCGCAATGTTTACCGTGGCCGACTGTCACGAAAAGGTCCTGGGTTCGAATCTCTTCAGGTTTTTTCTCTATTCAATTAAAGATTCAGTTTTTATTCCAACAATACTCTAGCGCTATAAGAGAAATAATTTACCAATGGTCTAGCAAGCCATCTATTAGCCGAGTGGTTAGGGTGGTGGCCAATAATTCAAAGGGGTGCAGGAGCGATTCCTACCATCGAAAAATAGACTTTTCATCTTTATAGTCCTTCTAAAACAGACGATAAATATCAGATCAAAACACATATCGGCAACAACGCTTGTAGCGCAATGGTTACCGTGACCGACTGTCACGAAAAGGTCCTTGGTTCGAATCTCTTCAGGTTTTTTCTCTATTCAATTAAAGATTCAGTTTTTATTCCAACAATACTCTAGCGCTATAAGAGAAATACTTTACCAATGGTCTAGCAAGCCATCTATTAGCCGAATGGTTAGGGTGGTTGCCAATAATTCAAATTTTTCCAGGTTCGAATCCTACCATCGAAAAATAGGTTTTTCATCTTTATAGTCCTTCTAAATCAGAGGATAAATATCAGATTAAAACAGATACCCGCAACAACGCTTGTAGCGCAATGGTTACCGTGACCGACTCTCGCGAAAAGGACCTGGGTTCGAATCTCTTCAAGTTTTTTCTCTATTCAATTAAAGATTCAGTTTTTATTCCAACAATACTCTAGCGCTATAAGAGAAATACTTTACCAATGGTCGAGCAAGCCATCTATTAGCCGAGTGGTTAGGGTGGTGGCCTATAATTCAAAGGGGTTCAGATTCGATTCCTACCATCGAAAAATAGATTTTTCATCTTTATAGTCCTTCTAAAGCAGAGGATAAATATCAGATTAAAACAGTAATCAGCAACAACGCTTGTAGCGCAATGGTTACCGTGACCGACTGTCACGAAAAGGTCCTCTGTTCGAATCTCTTCAAGTTTTTTCTCTATTCAGTTAAAGATTCAGCTTTTATTCCAACAAAACTCTAGCGCTATAAGAGAAATACTTTACCAATGGTCTAGCAAGCCATCTATTAGCCGAATGGTTAGGGTGGTGGCCAATAATACAAAGGGTTGCAGGTTCGAATCCTACCATCGAAAAATAGATTTTTCATCTTTATAGTCCATCTAAATCAGAAGATAAATATCAGATTAAAATAGTTATCCGCAATAACGCTTGTAGCGCAATGGTTACCGTGACCGACTGTCACGAAAAGTTCCTGGGTTCGAATCTCATCAAGTTTTTTCTCTATTCAATTAAAGATTCAGTTTTTATTCCAACAATACTCTAGCGCTATAAGAGAAATACTTTACCAATGGTCTAGCAAGCCATCTATTAGCCGAATGGTTAGGGTGGTGGCCAATAATTCAAAGGGTTGCCCCTTCGATTCCTACCATCGAAAAATAGATTTTTCATCTATATAGTCCTTCTAAAACAGACGATAAATATCAGATCAAAACATATATCGGCAACAACGCTTGTAGCGCAATGGTTACCATGACCGACTCGCGCAAAACGGACCTGGGTTCGAATCTCTTCAAATTTTTTCACTATTCAATTAAAGATTCAGTTTTTATTCCAACAGTACACTAGCGCTATAAGAGAAATACTTTACAAATGGTCCAGCAAGCCATTTCTTAGCCCAATGGTTAGGGTGGTGGCCAATAATGCAAAGGGTTGCAGGTTCGATTCCTACCATCTAAAAATAGATTTTTCATCTTTATAGTCCTTCTAAAGCAGAGGATAAATGTCAGATATAAAACAGATATCCGCAACAACGCTTGTAGCGCAATGGTTACCGTGACCGACTGTCACGAAAAGGTCCTGGGTTCGAATCTCTTCAAGTTTTTTCTCTATTCAGTTACAGATTCAGTTTTTATTCCAACAATACTCTAGCGCTATAAGAGAAATACTTTACCAATGGTCTAGCAAGCCATCTATTAGACGAATGGTTAGGGTGGTGGCCAATACTTAGAGGGTTGCAGGTTCGGTTCCTACCATCTTAAAATAGATTTTTCATCTTTATAGTCCTTCTAAAGCAGAGGATAAATATCAGATATAAAACAGATATCCGCAACAACGCTTGTAGCGCAATGGTTACCGTGACCGACTGTCACGAAAAGGTCCTGGGTTCGAATCTCTTCAAGTTTTTTCTCTATTCAGTTACAGATTCAGTTTTTATTCCAACAATACTCTAGCGCTATAAGAGAAATACTTTACCAATGGTCTAGCAAGCCATTTCTTAGCCGAATGGTTAGGGTGGTGGCCAATAATTCAAAGGGTTGCAGGTTCGATTCCTACCATCTAAAAATAGATTTGTCATCTTTATAGTCCTTCTAAAACAGACGATAAATATCAGATCAAAACACATATCGGCAACAACGCTTGTAGCGCAATGTTTACCGTGACCGACTGTCACGAAAAGGTCCTGGGTTCGAATCTCTTCAGGTTTTTTCTCTATTCAATTAAAGATTCAGTTTTTATTCCAACAATACTCTAGCGCTATAAGAGAAATACTTTACCAATGGTCTAGCAAGCCATCCATTAGCCGAATGGTTAGGGTGGTGGCCAATAATTCAAAGGGTTGCAGGTTCGAATCCTACCATCGAAAAATAGATTTTTCATCTTTATAGTCCTTCTAAATCAGAAGATAAATATCAGATTAAAATAGATATCCGCAACAACGCTTGTAGCGCAATGGTTACCGTGACCGACTGTCACGAAAAGTTCCTGGGTTCGAATCTCATCAAGTTTTTTCTCTATTCAATTAAAGATTCAGTTTTTATTCCAACAATACTCTAGCGCTATAAGAGAAATACTTTACCAATGGTCTAGCAAGCCACCTATTAGCCGAATGGTTAGGGTGGTGGCCAATAATTCAAAGGGTTGCCCGTTCGATTCCTACCATCGAAAAATAGATTTTTCATCTTTATAGTCCTTCTAAAACAGACGATAAATATCAGATCAAAACATATATCGGCAACAACGCTTGTAGCGCAATGGTTACCGCGACCGACGCGCGCGAAAAGGACCTGGGTTCGCATCTCTTCAAATTTTTTCACTATTCAATTAAAGATTCAGTTTTTATTCCAACAGTACACTAGCGCTATAAGAGAAATACTTTACAAATGGTCCAGCAAGCCATTTCTTAGCCCAATGGTTAGGGTGGTGGCCAATAATGCAAAGGGTTGCAGGTTCGATTCCTACCATCTAAAAATAGATTTTTCATCTTTATAGTCCTTCTAAAACAGACGATAAATATCGGATCAAAACATATATAGGCAAAAACGCTTGTAGCGCAATGGTTACCGTGACCTACTGTCACGAAAAAGTCCTGCGTTCGAATCTCTTCAACTTTTTTCTCTACCCAATTAAATATTCAGTTTTTATTCCAACAATACTCTAGCGCTATAAAAGAAATACTTTACCAATGGTCTAGCAAGCCATCTATTAGACGAATGGTTAGGGTGGTGGCCAATAATTAGAGGATTGCAGGTTCGGTTCCTACCATCTTAAAATAGATTTTTCATCTTTATAGTCCTTCTAAAGCAGAGGATAAATATCAGATATAAAACAGATATCCGCAACAACGCTTGTAGCGCAATGGTTACCGTGACCGACTGTCACGAAAAGGTCCTGGGTTCGAATCTCTTCAAGTTTTTTCTCTATTCAGTTACAGATTCAGTTTTTATTCCAACAATACTCTAGCGCTATAAGAGAAATACTTTACCAATGGTCTAGCAAGCCATCTATTAGCCGAATGGTTATGGTGGTGGCCAATAATTCAAAGGTTTGCAGGTTCGATTCCTACCATCTAAAAGTAGATTTTTCATCTTTATAGTCCTTCTAAAACAGACGATAAATATCAGATCAAAACACATATCGGCAAAAACGCTTGTAGCGCAATGGTTACCGTGACCGACTGTCACGAAAAGGTCCTGGGTTCGAATCTCTTCAGGTTTTTTCTCTATTCAATTAAAGATTCAGTTTTTATTCCAACAATACTCTAGCGCTATAAGAGAAATACTTTACCAATGGTCTAGCAAGCCATCTATTAGCCGAGTGGTTAGGGTGGTGGCCAATAATTCAAAGGGGTGCAGGTTCGATTCCTACCATCGAAAAATAGATTTTTCATCTTTATAGTCCTTCTAAAGCAGAGGATAAATATCAGATTAAAACAGTAATCAGCAACAACGCTTGTAGCGCAATGGTTAGCGTGACCGACCGTCGCGAAAGGGTCCTGTGTCGAATCTCGTCAAGTTTTTTCTCTATTCAATTAAACATTCAGTTTTTATTCCAAGGGAACTCTAGCGGTATAAGAGAAATACTTTACCAATGGTCTAGCAAACCATTTTTTAGCCGAATGGTTAGGGTGGTGACCAGTATTTCAAAGTGTTGCAGGTTCGATTCCTACCATCTAAAAATAGACTTTTCATCTTTATAGTCCTTCTAAAACAGACGATAAATATCAGATTAAAACATATTTCGGCAACAACGCTTGTAGCGCAATGGTTACCGTGACCGTCTGTCACGAAAAAGTCCTGGGTTCGAATCTCATCAAGTTTTTCCTCTATTCAATTAAAGACTCAGATTTTATTCCAACAATACTGTGACTTTGTGGGTTCGTGAAATGAAAAGTCCAATTACACAAACTCAACAATGTTCTTTATTTCCACCGACTTACAGTTGAACACTTGCCAATTACACAAAATTACGTAATACACCAATTACGATTCACCAGTTCGTCCGTTACCGTCCAGATGCACGTACACAATTACACACAGTCTTCTCGTTCATTAACACGGCGCTAGCACGTCAAACACTGACTGACCCACTTTCTCGCTGAAATCCTTTTTTATAGGAATGTCTATGTTTTTCTAGAAGTCTCTGGTTTCACGAAAGTTCCAGAGGGCAGCAGAAGGGGAGAGAAGCGCCCAGGGTCAAGTGACATTTTCCTAACGACCCCTCAGTTAGTGACAGAGACTAATGGGAGGCGTGGCACGGCTGCACTTTGGTTTCCTCTCAGCTGTTGCCCTCATGCCTACCGCTAATTGGGTGACACTGCTCCCTCCTCAAAGCTGGTCGTCCCGAACAGCACCATCGTAGCGGGCTAGTCGATCCAGGTGTACCACCAACATCTTTCCTCGGGGAACATTCTGGATGCGGTAGACCACGTCGTTAATCCTCTTCACCACCCGGTACGGTCCTTGCCATGGCTGCTGGAGCTTCGGACAGCGTCCCTTGGTCCGGGTAGGACGGTACAACCAGACCAGGTCACCTTGCTGGAACCCTTGGCTGTTGACTTGCCTGTCATACCTGGTCTTCATGCGGTCGCTCGCCTTCTGGATGTTCTGGCGAGCCATCTCGTGCATGTCGTGGAGATGGTCCACCAAGTTCTCCACATACTCGGTCGCTGGCTGTTTCGCTTCCGGAGGGCTTCCAAAAGCCAGGTCACAAGGGAGGCGTAACTCTCGGCCGAACATTAAGCTGGCTGGCGTCATCCCAGTTGTGTCGTGTGTAGACGAGCGATACGCCAGCAAGAACAGTGGCACCTTGACGTCCCAGTCTCGCTGATGGCTGGCCACGACCTTCCTCAGGTGTTCCTCTAAGGTCTTGATGTACCTTTCGACCATGCCATCCGATTGAGGATGTAGAGGCGTAGTGCGAGTCTTGTTCACCCCAAGCCTTTGTAGTGCCTCCTTCATTAGTTTGGACTCAAAGTTGGTACCCTGGTCACTGTGTAGTTCTAACGGCACCCCAAATCGACAGAATACTTGCTCCACGAGGCAGTCTGTGACTGTCTTTGCCTCTTGGTTTGGGATGGCATACGCCTCCGGCCACTTGGTGAAGTAGTCCACGACCACCATTAGGTACTTGTTGCCTCGGTCGGAAACTGGGAACGGTCCAGCAATGTCAACGGCGATCCGTTCGAATGGCGCTCCGACGTTGTACTGCTGCATGCGACCCCGGCTCCTAGTCTGAGGGCCACGACTCGCCGCGCACACGTGACACTGACGGCACCATTTCTCAGCATCTGCTCGGAGTCTCAGCCAGTAGTAGCGCTGCCGTAGTTTGTCAATCGTTCGGTTCGCTCCCAGGTGTCCTCCCGAAGTACCGGCGTGCACTTCCTCCAGGACTTCCGGGACCTTACTCCGGGGAAGTACCAACTGCTCTCTCTGCGTCTTCCCATCGGGTGATTCCCATACCCGGAACAGCACGCCCTCTCTGGTCTTCAACGAGTCCCATTGCGCCCAGTACGACTTGTAGGTGGCGCTCCTCGGTGCGATGTCCTCCCAGGTTGGTCTCATCCCTGCCTCCACTTCCCTCAAGAGTGGCCCCAATTCTGCGTCCGCCAGCTGCTCCCTCCTCAGGCCTGCGCTATCCCAGCCTTCAGCAGGCACTGCCACAACTACCCGGACTGCTGCGGCACACTCCTTCTCTTCCACTCTTGTGCACTGGCCGCACTCTTCTGGACAGGGTCTTCGCGTCATGGTGTCTGCGTTACCGTGGCTCTTCCCTCTACGATGTTCCGAGGTGAAGTCGTACTCCTGCAGCCTCTGGACCCAACGTGCTGTCTGGCCTTCCAGGTTCTTAAAGCTCAATAGCCAGGTTAGGGCGGAATGGTCAGTCGTCAGGTGGAATGGCTGACCGTACAGGTACTTGTGGAAGTGCTCGAATGTCTTTACTACCGCCAGTAACTCCCGTCGAGTGACGCAGTAGTTCCTCTCTGCCTTGGATAGCGTCTTGCTGTAGTAGGCTATCACCCGCTCATGGCCGTCCTGGATCTGCGATAGGACACCTCCAATGCAATGGTCGCTGGCGTCGGTGTCCACAATGAAGGTGCCAGCCGGTTGTGGGAAACCCAAAATTGGAGCACTGCACAGGGTCTCCTTTAGGTGCTGGAAAGCGTTTTCGGCGTCCTCCGTCCACACATAAGGCCGGTGTTCCTCTGCAGGCGGGTGAGGGGTTTTGCGATGTTGGAGAACCCCTTTATGAAGCGCCTGTAATAACTGCACAGCCCCAGGAAACTGCGCAATTCTTTCTTATCCTTTGGGCGAGGCCAATCTCTCACAGCCTGTGTCTTCTCCGGGTCTGTGGCCACTCCGGTTGCCGAGACTATGTGGCCCAAGTAGTTAACTTCCTTGCGGAAGAGCTGGCACTTCTTCGCGTTCAGCTTCAAGTTGGTCGCTTGCAGTCTCTGTAGCACCTTACTCAGATTCTCGAGGTGATCTTCAAAAGTCTTCCCGACGATGATGATGTCGTCCAGGTATAGCAGGCAGGCATCGTAAGTCAGCCCTCTCATCACTGACTCCATAAGGCGCTGGAAGGTAGCTGGTGCGTTGCAGAGGCCAAAGGGCATAACCGTGAACTGCCAAAGACCTTGGCAATGGTTACTGTGACCGACTGTCGCGAAAGGGTCCTGTGTCGAATCTCGTCAAGTTTTTTCTCTATTCAATTAAACATTCAGTTTTTATTCCAAGGGTACTCTAGCAGTATAAGAGGAATACTTTACCAATGGTCTAGCAAACCATTTGTTAGCCGAATGGTTACGGCGGTGGCCAGTAATTTAAAGGGTTGCAGGTTCGATTCCTACCATCTAAAAATAGATTTTTCATCTTTATAGTCCTTCTAAAACAGACGATAAATATCAGATGAAAACATATATCGGCAACAACGCTTTAGCGCAATGGTTACCGTGACCGACTGTCACGAAAAGGTCCTGGGTTCGAATCTCTCAAGTTTTTTCTCTATTCAATTAAAGATTCAGTTTTTATTCCAACAATACTCTAGCGCTATAAGAGAAATACTTTACCAATGGTCTAGCAAGCCTTCTATTAGCCGAATGGATAGGGGGGTGGCAAATAATTCAAAGGGTTGCAGGTTCGATTCCCACCATCTAAAAATAGATTTTTCATCTTTATAGTCCTTCTAAAACATATGATAAATATCAGATCAAAACATATATCAGCAACAACGCTTGTAGCGCAATGATTACCGTGACCGACTGTCACGAAAAGGTCCTGGGTTCGAATCTCTTCAAGTATTTTCTCTATTCAATTAAGCATTCAGTTTTTATTCCAACAATACTCTAGAGCTATAAGAGAAATACTTTACCAATGGTCTAGCAAGCCATCTTTTAGCCGAGTGGTTAGGGTGGTGGCCAATAATTCAAAGGGTTGCAAGTTCGGTTCCTACCATTTAAAAATTGATTTTTCATTTTTATAGTCCTTCTAAAACAGACGATAAATATCAGATCAAAACATATATCGGCAACAACGCTTGTAGCGCAATGGTTACCGTGACCGACTGTCACGAAAAGGTCCTGCGTTCGAATCTCTTCAAGTTTTTTCTCTATTCAATTAAAGAGTCAGTTTTTATTCCAACAATACTCTAGCGCTATAAGAGAAATACTTTACCAATGGTCTAGCAAGCCATCCATTAACCGAATGGTTAGGGTGGTGGCCTACAATTCAAATTGCTGCAGGTTCGATTCCTACCATCTAAAAATAGATTCTTCATCTTTATAGTCCTTCTAAAACAGACGATAAATATCAGATCAAAACATATATCGGCAACAACGCTTGTAGCGCAATGGTTACCGTGACCGACTCTCGCGAAAAGGACCTTGGTTCAAACCTCTTCAAGTTTTTTCTCTATTCAATTAAAGATTCAGTTTATATTCAAACAGTACTCTAGCGCTATAAGAGAAATATTTTACCAATAGTCTAGCAAGCCCTTTCTTAGCCGAATGGTTAGGGTGGTGGCCAATAATTCAAAGGGTTGTAGGTTCGATTCCTACCATCTAAAAGTAGATTTTTCATCCTTATAGTCCTTCTAAAACAGACGATAAATATCAGATCAAAACATATACCGGCAACAACGCCTGTAGCGCAATGGTTACCGTGATCAACTGTCACGATAAGGTCCTGGGTTCGAATCTCTTCAAATTTTTTCTCTATTCAAATAATGATTCAGTTTTTATTCAAACAATACTCTAGCGCTATAAGAGAAATACTTTACCAATGGTCTAGCAAGCCATCTATTAGCCGAATGGTTAGGGTGGTGGCCAATAATTCAAAGGGTTGCAGGTTCGATTCCTTCCATCTAAAAATAGATTTTTCATCTTTATAGTCCTTCTAAAACAGACGATAAATATCAGATCAAAACATATATCGGCAACAACGCTTGTAGCGCAATGGTTACCGTGACCGACTGTCACGAAAGGGCCTGGGTTCGAATCTCTTCTAGTTTTTTCTCTATTCAATTAAAGATTCAGTTTTTATTCCAACAGTACTGTAGCGCTATAAGAGAAATCCTTTACCAATGGTCTAGCAAGCCATCTATTAGCCGAATGGTTAGGGTGGTGGCCAATAATTCAAAGGGTTGCAGGTTCGATTCCTTCCATCTAAAAATAGATTTTTCATCTTTATAGTCCTTCTAAAACAGACGATAAATATCAGATCAAAACATATATCGGCAACAACGCTTGTAGCGCAATGGTTACCGTGACCGACTGTCACGAAAGGGCCTGGGTTCGAATCTCTTCAAGTTTTTTCTCTATTCAATTAAAGATTCAGTTTTTATTCCAACAGTACTCTAGCGCTATAAGAGAAATATTTTACCAATGGTCTAGAAAGCCATTTCTTAGCCGAATGGTTAGTGTGGTGGCCAATAATTCAAAGGGTTGCAGGTTCGATTCCCACCATCTAAAAGTAGATTTTTCATCTTTATAGTCCTTCTAAAACAGACGATAAATATCAGATCAAAACATATATCGGCAGCAACGCTTGTAGCGCAATGGTTACCGTGACCGACTGTCACGAAAAGGTCCTGGGTTCGAATCTCTTCAAGTTTTTTCTCTATTCAAATAAAGATTCAGTTTTTATTCCAACAATACTCTAGCGCTATAAGAGAAATAATTTACCAATGGTCTAGCAAGCCATCTATTAGCCGAGTGGTTAGGGTGGTGGCCAATAATTCAAAGGGTTGCAGGTTCGATTCCTATCATCTAAAAATAGATTTTTCATCTTTATAGTCCTTCTAAAACAGACGATAGATATCAGATCAAAACATAAATAGGCAACAACGCTTGTAGCGCAATGGTTACCGTGACCGACTGTAACGAAAAGGTCCTCGGTTCGAATCTTTTCAAGTTTTTTCTCTATTCAATTAAGGATTTAGTTTTTATTCCAACAATACTCTAGCGCTATAAGAGAAATACCTTACCAATGGTCTAGCAAGCCATCTATTAGCCGAATGGTTATGGTGGTGGCCAGTAATTCAAAGGGTTGCAAGTTCGATTCCTACCATATAAAAATAGATTTTTCATCTTTATAGTCCTTCTAAAACAGACGATAAATATCAGATCAAAACATATATCGGCAACAACGCTTGTAGCGCAATGGTTACCGTAACCGACTGTCACGAAAAGGTCCTGGGTTCGAATCTCTTCAAGTTTTTTCTCTATTCAATTAAAGATTCAGTTTTTATTCCAACAGTACTCTAGCGCTATAAGAGAAATATTTTACCAATGGTCTAGAAAGCCATTTCTTAGCCGAATGGTTAGGGTGGTGGCCAATAATTCAAAGGGTTGCAGGTTCGATTCCTACCATCTAAAAGTATTTTTTTCATCTTTATAGTCCTTCTAAAACAGACGATAATTATCAGATCAAAACATATATCGGCAACAGCGCTTGTAGCGCAATGGTTACCGTGACCGTCTGTCACGAAAAGGTCCTGGGTTCGAATCTCTTCAAGTTTTTCTCTATTCAAATAAAGATTTAGTTTTTAGTCCAACAATACTCTAGCGCTATAAGAGAAATAATTTACCAATGGTCTAGCAAGCCATCTATTAGCCGAGTGGTTAGGGTGGTGGCCAATAATTCAAAGGGTTGCAGGTTCGATTCCTACCATCTAAAAATATATTTTTCATCTTTATAGTCCTTCTAAAACAGACGATAAATATCAGATCTAAACATATATCGGCAACAACGCCTGTAGCGCAATGGCTACCGTGACCGACTGTCACGAAAAGCTCCTGGGTTCGAATCTCTTCTAGTTTTTTCTCTATTCAATTAAACATTCAGTTTTTATTCCAACAATACTATAGCGCTATAAGAGAAATGCTTTACCAATGTTCTAGCAAGCCATCTATTAGCCGAATGGTTAGGGTGGTGGCCAATAATTCAAAGGGTTGCAGGTTTGATTCCTACCATCTAAAAATAGATTATTCATCTTTATAGTCCTTCTAAAACAGACGATAGATATCAGATCAAAACATATATCGGCAACAACGCTTGTAGCGCAATGGTTACCGTAACCGACTGTCACGAAAAGGTCCTGGGTTCGAATCTCCTCAAGTTTCTTCTCTATTCAATTAGAGATTCAGTTTTTATTCCTACAATACTCTAGCGCTATAAGAGAAATGCTTTACCAATGGTCTAGCAAGCTATGCGTTAGCCGAATGGTTAGGGTGGTGGCCAATAATTCAAAGGGTTGCAGGTTCGATTCCTACCATCTAAAAATAGACTTTTCATCTTTATAGTCCTTCTAAAACAGACGATAAATATCAGATCAAAAAATATATCGGCAACAACGCTTGTAGCGCAATGGTTAACCTGATCGAATGTCACGAAAAGATCCTGGGTTCCAATCTCTTCAAGTTTTTTTCTCTATTCAAGTAAAGATTCTGGTTTTATTCCAACAATACTCTAGCGCTATAAGAGAAATACTTTACCAATGGTCTAGCAAGCCATCTACTAGCCGAATGGTTAGGATGGTGGCCAATAATTCAAAGGGTTGCAGGTTCGAATCCTACCATCGAAAAATAGATTTTTCATCTTTATAGTCCTTCTAAAGCAGAGGATAAATATCAGATTAAAACAGATATCAACAGCAATGCTTGTATCGCAATGGTTACCGTGACCGGCTCCTGCGAAAAGGTGCTGGGTTCGAATCTCTTCAAGTTTTTCTCTATTCAATTAAGGATTAAGTTTTTATTGCAAAAGTACTCTAGTGCTGTAAGAGAAATATATTACCAATGGTCTAGCTAGCCATTTCTTAGCCGAATGGTTAGGGTGGTGGCCAACAAATAAAAGGGTTGCAGGTGGATTCCTACCATCTAAAAATATATTTTTCATCTTTATAGTCCTTCTAAAACAGACGATAAATATCAGATCAAAACATATATCGGCAACAACGCTTGTAGCGCAATGGTTACTGTGACCGACTGTCGCGAAAGGGTCCTGTGTCGAATCTCGTCAAGTTTTTTCTCTATTCAATTAAACATTCAGTTTTTATTCCAAGGGTACCCTAGCAGTATAAGAGGAATACTTTACCAATGGTCTAGCAAACCATTTGTTAGCCGAATGGTTACGGCGGTGGCCAGTAATTTAAAGGGTTGCAGGTTCGATTCCTACCATCTAAAAATAGATTCTTCATCTTTATAGTCCTTCTAAAACAGACGATAAATATCAGATCAAAACATATATCGGCAACAACGCTTGTAGCGCAATGGTTACCGTGACCGACTCTCGCGAAAAGGACCTTGGTTCAAACCTCTTCAAGTTTTTTCTCTATTCAATTAAAGATTCAGTTTATATTCATACAGTACTCTAGCGCTATAAGAGAAATATTTTACCAATAGTCTAGCAAGCCATTTCTTAGCCGAATGGTTAGGGTGGTGGCCAATAATTCAAAGGGTTGTAGGTTCGATTCCTACCATCTAAAAGTAGATTTTTCATCCTTATAGTCCTTCTAAAACAGACGATAAATATCAGATCAAAACATATACCGGCAACAACGCTTGTAGCGCAATGGTTACCGTGATCAACTGTCACGATAAGGTCCTGGGTTCGAATCTCTTCAAATTTTTTCTCTATTCAAATAATGATTCAGTTTTTATTCCAACAATACTCTAGCGCTATAAGAGAAATACTTTACCAATGGTCTAGCAAGCCATCTATTGGCCGAATGGTTAGGGTGGTGGCCAATAATTCAAAGGGTTGCGTGTTCGATTCCTTCCATCTAGAAATAGATTTTTCATCTTTATAGACCTTCTAAAACAGACGATAAATATCAGATCAAAACATATATCGGCAACAACGCTTGTAGCGCAATGGTTACCGTGACCGACTGTCACGAAAGGGCCTGGGTTCGAATCTCTTCTAGTTTTTTCTCTATTCAATTAAAGATTCAGTTTTTATTCCAACAGTACTGTAGCGCTATAAGAGAAATCCTTTACCAATGGTCTAGCAAGCCATCTATTAGCCGAATGGTTAGGGTGGTGGCCAATAATTCAAAGGGTTGCAGGTGGATTCCTTCCATCTAAAAATAGATTTTTCATCTTTATAGTCCTTCTAAAACAGACGATAAATATCAGATGAAAACATATATCGGCAACAACGCTTGTAGCGCAATGGTTACCGTGACCGACTGTCACGAAAGGGCCTGGGTTCGAATCTCTTCAAGTTTTTTCTCTATTCAATTAAAGATTCAGTTTTTATTCCAACAGTACTCTAGCGCTATAAGAGAAATATTTTACCAATGGTCTAGAAAGCCATTTCTTAGCCGAATGGTTAGTGTGGTGGCCAATAATTCAACGGGTTGCAGGTTCGATTCCCACCATCTAAAAATAGATTTTTCATCTTTATAGTCCTTCTAAAACAGACGATAAATATCAGATCAAAACATATATCGGCAGCAACGCTTGTAGCGCAATGGTTACCGTGACCGACTGTCACGAAAAGGTCCTGGGTTCGAATCTCTTCAAGTTTTTTCTCTATTCAAATAAAGATTCAGTTTTTATTCCAACAATACTCTAGCGCTATAAGAGAAATAATTTACCAATGGTCTAGCAAGCCATCTATTAGCCGAGTGGTTAGGGTGGTGGCCAATAATTCAAAGGGTTGCAGGTTCGATTCCTACCATCTAAAAATAGATTTTTCATCTTTATAGTCCTTCTAAAACAGACGATAGATATCAGATCAAAACATAAATAGGCAACAACGCTTGTAGCGCAATGGTTACCGTGACCGACTGTAACGAAAAGGTCCTGGGTTCGAATCTTTTCAAGTTTTTTCTCTATTCAATTAAAGATGAAGTTTTTATTCCAACAATACTCTAGCGCTATAAGAGAAATACCTTACCAATGGTCTAGCAAGTCATCTATTAGCCGAATGGTTATGGTGGTGGCCAGTAATTCAAAGGGTTGCAAGTTCGATTCCTACCATATAAAAATAGATTTTTCATCTTTATAGTCCTTCTAAAACAGACGATAAATATCAGATCAAAACATATATCGGCAACAACGCTTGTAGCGCAATGGTTACCGTAACCGACTGTCACGAAAAGGTCCTGGGTTCGAATCTCTTCAAGTTTTTTCTCTATTCAATTAAAGATTCAGTTTTTATTCCAACAGTACTCTAGGGCTATAAGAGAAATATTTTACCAACGGTCTAGCAAGCCATCTATTAGCCGAATGGTTAGGGTGGTGGCCAATAATTCAAAGGGTTGCAGATTCGATTCCCACCATCTAAAAATAGATGTTTCATCTTTATAGTCCTTCTAAAACATATGATAAATATCAGATCAAAACATATATCAGCAACAACGCTTGTAGCGCAATGATTACCGTGACCGACTGTCACGAAAAGGTCCTGGGTTCGAATCTCTTCAAGTTTTTTCTCTATTCAATTAAGCATTCAGTTTTTATTCCAACAATACTCTAGAGCTATAAGAGAAATACTTTACCAATGGTCTAGCAAGCCATCTTTTAGCCGAGTGGTTAGGGTGGTGGCCAATAATTCAAAGGGTTGCAAGTTCGGTTCCTACCATTTAAAAATTGACTAAAACAGACGATAAATATCAGATGAAAACATATATCGGCAACAACGCTTGTAGCGCAATGGTTACCGTGACCGACTGTCACGAAAAGGTCCTGCGTTCGAATCTCTTCAAGTTTTTTCTCTATTCAATTAAAGAGTCAGTTTTTATTCCAACAATACTCTAGCGCTATAAGAGAAATACTTTACCAATGGTCTAGCAAGCCATCCATTAACCGAATGGTTAGGGTGGTGGCCTATAATTCAAATTGTTGCAGGTTCGATTCCTACCATCTAAAAATAGATTTTTCATCTTTATAGTCCTTCTAAAACAGACGATAAATATCAGATCAAAACATATATCGGCAACAACGCTTGTAGCGCAATGGTTACCGTGACCGACTCTCGCGAAAAGGACCTTGGTTCAAACCTCTTCAAGTTTTTTCTCTATTCAATTAAAGATTCAGTTTATATTCAAACAGTACTCTAGCGCTATAAGAGAAATATTTTACCAATAGTCTAGCAAGCCATTTCTTAGCCGAATGGTTAGGGTGGTGCCCAATAATTCACAGGGTTGTAGGTTCGATTCCTACCATCTAAAAGTAGATTTTTCATCCTTATAGTCCTTCTAAAACAGACGATAAATATCAGATCAAAACATATACCGGCAACAACGCTTGTAGCGCAATGGTTACCGTGATCAACTGTCACGATAAGGTCCTGGGTTCGAATCTCTTCAAATTTTTTCTCTATTCAAATAATGATTCAGTTTTTATTCCAACAATACTCTAGCGCTATAAGAGAAATACTTTACCAATGATCTAGCAAGTCATCTATTAGCCGAATGGTTAGGATGGTGGCCAATAATTCAAAGGGTTGCAGGTTCGATTCCTTCCATCTAAAAATAGATTTTTCATCTTTATAGTCCTTCTAAAACAGACGATAAATATCAGATCAAAACATATATCGGCAACAACGCTTGTAGCGCAATGGTTACCGTGACCGACTGTCACGAAAGGGCCTGGGTTCGAATCTCTTCTAGTTTTTTCTCTATTCAATTAAAGATTCAGTTTTTATTCCAACAGTACTGTAGCGCTATAAGAGAAATCCTTTACCAATGGTCTAGCAAGCCATCTATTAGCCGAATGGTTAGGGTGGTGGCCAATAATTCAAAGGGTTGCAGGTTCGATTCCTTCCATCTAAAAATAGATTTTTCATCTTTATAGTCCTTCTAAAACAGACGATAGATATCAGATCAAAACATAAATAGGCAACAACGCTTGTAGCGCAATGGTTACCGTGACCGACTGTAACGAAAAGGTCCTGGGTTCGAATCTTTTCAAGTTTTTTCTCTATTCAATTAAAGATTTAGTTTTTATTCCAACAATACTCTAGCGCTATAAGAGAAATACCTTACCAATGGTGTAGCAAGCCATCTATTAGCCGAATGGTTATGGTGGTGGCCAGTAATTCAAAGGGTTGAAAGTTCGATTCCTACCATATAAAAATAGATTTTTCATCTTTATAGTCCTTCTAAAACAGACGATAAATATCAGATCAAAACATATATCGGCAACAACGCTTGTAGCGCAATGGTTACCGTAACCGACTGTCACGAAAAGGTCCTGGGTTCGAATCTCTTCAAGTTTTTTCTCTATTCAATTAAAGATTCAGTTTTTATTCCAACAGTACTCTAGCGCTATAAGAGAAATATTTTACCAATGGTCTAGAAAGCCATTTCTTAGCCGAATGGTTAGGGTGGTGGCCAATAATTCAAAGGTTTGCAGGTTCGATTCCTACCATCTAAAAGTATTTTTTCCATCTTTATAGTCCTTCTAAAACAGACGATAATTATCAGATCAAAACATATATCGGCAACAGCGCTTGTAGCGCAATGGTTACCGTGACCGACTGTCACGAAAAGGTCCTGGGTTCGAATCTCTTCAAGTTTTTCTCTATTCAAATAAAGATTTAGTTTTTATTCCAACAATACTCTAGCGCTATAAGAGAAATAATTTACCAATGGTCTAGCAAGCCATCTATTAGCCGAGTGGTTAGGGTGGTGGCCAATAATTCAAAGAGTTGCAGGTTCGATTCCTACCATCTAAAAATATATTTTTCATCTTTATAGTCCTTCTAAAACAGACGATAAATATCAGATCTAAACATATATCGGCAACAACGCCTGTAGCGCAATGGCTACCGTGACCGACTGTCACGAAAAGCTCCTGGGTTCGAATCTCTTCTAGTTTTTTCTCTATTCAATTAAACATTCAGTTTTTATTCCAACAATACTATAGCGCTATAAGAGAAATGCTTTACCAATGTTCTAGCAAGCCATCTATTAGCCGAATGGTTAGGGTGGTGGCCAATAATTCAAAGGGTTGCAGGTTTGATTCCTACCATCTAAAAATAGATTATTCATCTTTATAGTCCTTCTAAAACAGACGATAGATATCAGATCAAAACATATATCGCTAACAACGCTTGTAGCGCAATGGTTACCGTGACCGACTGTCACGAAAAGGTCCTGGGTTCGAATCTCCTCAAGTTTTTTCTCTATTCAATTAAAGATTCAGTTTTTATTCCAACAATACTCTAGCGCTATAAGAGAAATGCTTTACCAATGGTCTAGCAAGCTATGTGTTAGCCGAATGGTTAGGGTGGTGGCCAATAACTCAAAGGGTTGCAGGTTCGATTCCTACCATCTAAAAATAGATTTTTCATCTTTATAGTCCTTCTAAAACAGACGATAAATATCAGATCAAAAAATATATCGGCAACAACGCTTGTAGCGCAATGGTTAACCTGATCGAATGTCACGAAAAGATCCTGGGTTCCAATCTCTTCAAGCTTTTTTCTCTATTCAAGTAAAGATTCTGGTTTTATTCCAACAATACTCTAGCGCTATAAGAGAAATACTTTACCAATGGTCTAGCATGCCATCTATTAGCCGAATGGTTAGGGTGGTGGCCAGTAATTCAAAGGGTTGCAGGTTCGATTCCTACCATCTAAAAATAGATTTTTCATCTTTAGAGTCCTTCTAAAACAGACGATAAATATCAGATAAAAACATATATCGGCAACAACCCTTGTAGCGCAATGGTTACCGTGACCGACTGTCACGAAAAGGTCATGGGTTCGAATCTCTTCAAGTTTTTTCTCTATTCAATTAAACATTCAGTTTTTATTCCAACAATACTCTAGCGCTATAAGAGAAATACTTTACCAATGGTCTAGCAAGCCATCTACTAGCCGAATGGTTAGGGTGGTGGCCAATAATTCAAAGGGTTGCAGGTTCGAATCCTACCATCGAAAAATAGATTTTTCATCTTTATAGTCCTTCTAAAGCAGAGGATAAATATCAGATTAAAACAGATATCAACAGCAATGCTTGTATCGCAATGGTTACCGTGACCGGCTCCTGCGAAAAGGTCCTGGGTTCGAATCTCTTCAAGTTTTTCTCTATTCAATTAAGGATTAAGTTTTTATTGCAAAAGTACTCTAGCGCTGTAAGAGAAATAGATTACCAATGGTCTAGCTAGCCATTTCTTAGCCGAATGGTTAGGGTGGTGGCCAACAAATAAAAGGGTTGCAGGTGGATTCCTACCATCTAAAAATAGATTTTTCATCTTTATAGTCCTTCTAAAACAGACGATAAATATCAGATCAAAACATATATCGGCAACAACGCTTGTAGCGCAATGGTTACTGTGACCGACTGTCGCGAAAGGGTACTGTGTCGAATCTCGTCAAGTTTTTTCTCTATTCAATTAAACATTCAGTTTTTATTCCAAGGGTACTCTAGCAGTATAAGAGGAATACTTTACGAATGGTCTAGCAAACCATTTGTTAGCCGAATGGTTACGGCGGTGGCCAGTAATTTAAAGGGTTGCAGGTTCGATTCCTACCATCTAAAAATAGATTTTTCATCTTTATAGTCCTTCTAAAACAGACGATAAATATCAGATCAAAACATATATCGGCAACACCGCCTGTAGCGCAATGGCTAACGTGACCGACTGTCACGAAAAGCTCCTGGGTTCGAATCTCTTCTAGTTTTTTCTCTATTCAATTAAACACTCAGTTTTTATTCCAACAATACTATAGCGCTATAAGAGAAATACTTTACCAATGGTCTAGCAAGCCATCTATTAGCCGAATGGTTAGGGTGGTGGCCAATAATTCAAAGGGTTGCAGGTTTGATTCCTACCATCTAAAAATAGATTATTCATCTTTATAGTCCTTCTAAAACAGACGATAGATAACAGATCAAAACATAAATAGGCAGCAACGCTTGTAGCGCAATGGTTACCGTGACCGACTGTAACGAAAAGGTCCTGGGTTCGAATCTTTTCAAGGTTTTTCTCTATTCAATTAAAGATTTAGTTTTTATTCCAACAATACTCTAGCGCTATAAGAGAAATACCTTACCAATGGTCTAGCAAGCCATCTATTAGCCGAATGGTTATGGTGATGGCCAGTAATTCAAAGGGTTGCAAGTTCGATTCCTACCATATAAAAATAGATTTTTCATCTTTATAGTCCTTCTAAAACAGACGATAAATATCAGATCAAAACATATATCGGCAACAACGCTTGTAGCGCAATGGTTACCATGACCGACTGTCACGAAAAGGTCCTGGGTTCGAATCTCCTCAAGTTTTTTCTCTATTCAAGTAAAGATTCACATTTTATTCCAACAATACTCTAGCGCTATAAGAGAAATACTTTACCAATGGTCTAGCAAGCCATCTATTAGCCGAATGGTTAGGGTGGTGGCCAATAATTCAAAGGGTTGCAGGTTCGATTCCCACCATCTAAAAATAGATTTTTCATCTTTATAGTCCTTCTAAAACATATGATAAATATCAGATCAAAACATATATCAGCAACAACGCTTGTAGCGCAATGATTACCGTGACCGACTGTCACGAAAAGGTCCTGGGTTCGAATCTCTTCAAGTTTTTTCTCTATTCAATTAAGCATTCAGTTTTTATTCCAACAATACTCTAGAGCTATAAGAGAAATACTTTACCAATGGTCTAGCAAGCCATCTTTTAGCCGAGTGGTTAGGGTGGTGGCCAATAATTCAAAGGGTTGCAAGTTCGGTTCCTACCATTTAAAAATTGATTTTTCATTTTTATAGTCCTTCTAAAACAGACGATAAATATCAGATCAAAACATATATCGGCAACAGCGCTTGTAGCGCAATGGTTACCGTGACCACCTGTCACGAAAAGGTCCTGCGTTCGAATCTCTTCAAGTTTTTTCTCTATTCAATTAAAGAGTCAGTTTTTATTCCAACAATTCTAGCGCTATAAGAGAAATACTTTACCAATGGTCTAGCAAGCCATCCATTAACCGAATGGTTGGGGTGGTGACCTATAATTCAAATTGTTGCAGGTTCGATTCCTACCATCTAAAAATAGATTTTTCATCTTTATAGTCCTTCTAAAACAGACGATAAATATTAGATCAAAACATATATCGGCAACAACGCTTGTAGCGCAATGGTTACCGTAACCGACTCTCGCGAAAAGGACCTTGGTTCAAACCTCTTCAAGTTTTTTCTCTATTCAATTAAAGATTCAGTTTATATTCAAACAGTACTCTAGCGCTATAAGAGAAATATTTTACCAATAGTCTAGTAAGCCATTTCTTAGCCGAATGGTTAGGGTGGTGGCCAATAATTCAAAGGGTTGTAGGTTCGATTCCTACCATCTAAAAGTAGATTTTTCATCCTTATAGTCCTTCTAAAACAGACGATAAATATCAGATCAAAACATATATCGGCAACAACGCTTGTAGCGCAATGGTTACTGTGACCGACTGTCGCGAAAGGGTCCTGTGTCGAATCTCGTCAAGTTTTTTCTCTATTCAATTAAACATTCACTTTTTATTCCTAGGGTACTCTAGCGGTATAAGAGGAATACTTTACCAATGGTCTAGCAAACCATTTGTTAGCCGAATGGTTAGGGCGGTGGCAAGTAATTTAAAGGGTTGCAGGTTCGATTCCTACCATCTAAAAATAGATTTTCCATCTTTATAGTCCTAAAACAGACGATAAATATCAGATCAAAATATATATCGGCAACAACGCTTGTAGCGCAATGGTTACCGTGACCGACTGTCACGAAAAGGTCCTGGGTTCGAATCTCTCAAGTTTTTTCTCTATTCAATTAAAGATTCAGTTTTTATTCCAACAATACTCTAGCGCTATAAGAGAAATACTTTACCAATGGTCTAGCAACCCTTCTATTAGCCGAATGGTTAGGGTGGTGGCCAATAATTCAAAGGGTTGCAGGTTCGATTCCTACCATCTAAAAATAGACTTTTAATCTTTATAGTCCTTCTAAAACAGACGATTAATATCAGATCAAAACATATATCGGCAACAACGCTTGTAGCGCAACGATTACCATGACCGACTGTCACGAAAAGGTCCTGGGTTCGAATCTCCTCAAGTTTTTTCTCTATTCAAGTACAAGATTCACATTTTATTCCAACAATACTCTAGCGCTATAAGAGAAATACTTTACCAATGGTCTAGCAAGCCATCTATTAGCCGAATGGTTAGGGTGGTGGCCAATAATTCAAAGGGTTGCAGGTTCGATTCCCACCATCTAAAAATAGATTTTTCATCTTTATAGTCCTCTAAAACATATGATAAATATCAGATCAAAACATATATCAGCAACAACGCTTGTAGCGCAATGATTACCGTGACCGACTGTCACGAAAAGGTCCTGGGTTCGAATCTCTTCAAGTTTTTTCTCTATTCAATTAAGCATTCAGTTTTTATTCCAACAATACTCTAGAGCTATAAGAGAAATACTTTACCAATGGTCTAGCAAGCCATCTTTTAGCCGAGTGGTTAGGGTGGTGGCCAATAATTCAAAGGGTTGCAAGTTCGGTTCCTACCATTTAAAAATTGATTTTTCATTTTTATAGTCCTTCTAAAACAGACGATAAATATCAGATCAAAACATATATCGGCAACAACGCTTGTAGCGCAATGGTTACCTTGACCGACTGTCACGAAAAGGTCCTGCGTTCGAATCTCTTCAAGTTTTTTCTCTATTCAATTAAAGAGTCAGTTTTTATTCCAACAATACTCTAGCGCTATAAGAGAAATACTTTACCAATGGTCTAGCAAGCCATCCATTAACCGAATGGTTAGGGTGGTGGCCAATAATTCAAAGGGTTGTAGGTTCGATTCCTACCATCTAAAAGTAGATTTTTAATCCTTATAGTCCTTCTAAAACAGACGATAAATATCAGATCAAAACATATACCGGCAACAACGCCTGTAGCGCAATGGTTACCGTGATCAACTGTCACGATAAGGTCCTGGGTTCGAATCTCTTCAAATTTTTTCTCTATTCAAATAATGATTCAGTTTTTATTCCAACAATACTCTAGCGCTATAAGAGAAATACTTTACCAATGGTCTAGCAAGCCATCTATTAGCCGAATGGTTAGGGTGGTGGCCAATAATTCAAAGGGTTGCAGGTTCGATTCCTTCCATCTAAAAATAGATTTTTCATCTTTATAGTCCTTCTAAAACAGACGATAAATATCAGATCAAAACATATATCGGCAACAACGCTTGTAGCGCAATGGTTACCGTGACCGACTGTCACGAAAGGGCCTGGGTTCGAATCTCTTCTAGTTTTTTCTCTATTCAATTAAAGATTCAGTTTTTATTCCAACAGTACTGTAGCGCTATAAGAGAAATCCTTTACCAATGGTCTAGCAAGCCATCTATTAGCCGAATGGTTAGGGTGGTGGCCAATAATTCAAAGGGTTGCAGGTTCGATTCCTTCCATCTAAAAATAGATTTTTCATCTTTATAGTCCTTCTAAAACAGACGATAAATATCAGATCAAAACATATATCGGCAACAACGCTTGTAGCGCAATGGTTACCGTGACCGACTGTCACGAAAGGGCCTGGGTTCGAATCTCTTCAAGTTTTTTCTCTATTCAATTAAAGATTCAGTTTTTATTCCAACAGTACTCTAGCGCTATAAGAGAAATATTTTACCAATGGTCTGGAAAGCCATTTCTTAGCCGAATGGTTAGTGTGGTGGCCAATAATTCAAAGGGTTGCAGGTTCGATTCCCACCATCTAAAAGTAGATTTTTCATCTTTATAGTCCTTCTAAAACAGACGATAAATATCAGATCAAAACATATATCGGCAGCAACGCTTGTAGCGCAATGGTTACCGTGACCGACTGTCATGAAAAGGTCCTGGGTTCGAATCTCTTCAAGTTTTTTCTCTATTCAAATAAAGATTCAGTTTTTATTCCAACAATACTCTAGCGCTATAAGAGAAATAATTTACCAATGGTCTAGCAAGCCATCTATTAGCCGAGTGGTTAGGGTGGTGGCCAATAATTCAAAGGGTTGCAGGTTCGATTCCTACCATCTAAAAATAGGTTTTTCATCTTTATAGTCCTTCTAAAACAGACGATAGATATCAGATCAAAACATAAATAGGCAACAACGCTTGTAGCGCAATGGTTACCGTGACCGACTGTAACGAAAAGGTCCTGGGTTCGAATCTTTTCAAGTTTTTTCTCTATTCAATTAAAGATTTAGTTTTTATTCCAACAATACTCTAGCGCTATAAGAGAAATACCTTACCAATGGTCTAGCAAGCCATCTATTAGCCGAATGGTTATGGTGGTGGCCAGTAATTCAAAGGGTTGCAAGTTCGATTCCTACCATATAAAAATAGATTTTTCATCTTTATAGTCCTTCTAAAACAGACGATAAATATCAGATCAAAACATATATCGGCAACAACGCTTGTAGCGCAATGGTTACCGTAACCGACTGTCACGAAAAGGTCCTGGGTTCGAATCTCTTCAAGTTTTTTCTCTATTCAATTAAAGATTCAGTTTTTATTCCAACAGTACTCTAGCGCTATAAGAGAAATATTTTACCAATGGTCTAGAAAGCCATTTCTTAGCCGAATGGTTAGGGTGGTGGCCAATAATTCAAAGGGTTGCAGGTTCGATTCCTACCATCTAAAAGTATTTTTTTCATCTTTATAGTCCTTCTAAAACAGACGATAATTATCAGATCAAAACATATATCGGCAACAGCGCTTCTAGCGCAATGGTTACCGTGACCGACTGTCACGAAAAGGTCCTGGGTTCGAATCTCTTCAAGTTTTTCTCTATTCAAATAAAGATTTAGTTTTTATTCCAACAATACTCTAGCGCTATAAGAGAAATACTTTACCAATGGTCTAGCAAGCCATTTCTTAGCCGAATGGTTAGGGTGGTGGCCAATAATTCAAAGGGTTGCAGGTTCGATTCCTACCATCTAAAAGTATTTTTTTCATCTTTATAGTCCTTCTAAAACAGACGATAGATATCAGATCAAAACATATATCGGCAACAACGCTTGTAGCGCAATGGTTACCGTAACCGACTGTCACGAAAAGGTCCTGGGTTCGAATCTCCTCAAGTTTCTTCTCTATTCAATTATAGATTCAGTTTTTATTCCAACAATACTCTAGCGCTATAAGAGAAATGCTTTACCAATGGTCTAGCAAGCTATGTGTTAGCCGAATGGTTAGGGTGGTGGCCAATAATTCAAAGGGTTGCAGGTTCGAATCCTACCATCGAAAAATAGATTTTTCATCTTTATAGTCCTTCTAAAGCAGAGGATAAATATCAGATTAAAACAGATATCAACAGCAATGCTTGTATCGCAATGGTTACCGTGACCGGCTCCTGCGAAAAGGTCCTGGGTTCGAATCTCTTCAAGTTTTTCTCTATTCAATTAAGGATTAAGTTTTTATTGCAAAAGTACTCTAGCGCTGTAAGAGGAATAGATTACCAATGGTCTAGCTAGCCATTTCTTAGCCGAATGGTTAGGGTGGTGGCCAACAAATAAAAGGGTTGCAGGTGGATTCCTACCATCTAAAAATATACTTTTCATCTTTATAGTCCTTCTAAAACAGACGATAAATATCAGATCAAAACATATATCGGCAACAACGCTTGTAGCGCAATGGTTGCTGTGACCGACTGTCGCGAAAGGGTCCTGTGTCGAATCTCGTCAAGTTTTTTCTCTATTCAATTAAACATTCAGTTTTTATTCCAAGGGTACTCTAGCAGTATAAGAGGAATACTTTACCAATGGTCTAGCAAACCATTTGTTAGCCGAATGGTTACGGCGGTGGCCAGTAATTTAAAGGGTTGCAGGTTCGATTCCTACCATCTAAAAATATATTTTTCATCTTTATAGTCCTTCTAAAACAGACGATAAATATCAGATGAAAACATATATCGGCAACAACGCTTTAGCGCAATGGTTACCGTGACCGACTGTCACGAAAAGGTCCTGGGTTCGAATCTCTCAAGTTTTTTCTCTATTCAATTAAAGATTCAGTTTTTATTCCAACAATACTCTAGCGCTATAAGAGAAATACTTTACCAATGGTCTAGCAAGCCTTCTATTAGCCGAATGGATAGGGGGGTGGCAAATAATTCAAAGGGTTGCAGGTTCGATTCCCACCATCTAAAAATAGATTTTTCATCTTTATAGTCCTTCTAAAACAGACGATAAATATCAGATCAAAACATATATCGGCAACAACGCTTGTAGCGCAATGGTTACCGTGACCGACTCTCGCGAAAAGGACCTTCGTTCAAACCTCTTCAAGTTTTTTCTCTATTCAATTAAAGATTCAGTTTATATTCAAACAGTACTCTAGCGCTATAAGAGAAATATTTTACCAATAGTCTAGCAAGCCATTTCTTAGCCGAATGGTTAGGGTGGTGGCCAATAATTCAAAGGGTTGTAGGTTCGATTCCTACCATCTAAAAGTAGATTTTTCATCCTTATAGTCCTTCTAAAACAGACGATAAATATCAGATCAAAACATATATCGGCAACAACGCTTGTAGCGCAATGGTTACCGTGACCGACTGTCACGAAAGGGCCTGGGTTCGAATCTCTTCAAGTTTTTTCTCTATTCAATTAAAGATTCAGTTTTTATTCCAACAGTACTCTAGCGCTATAAGAGAAATATTTTACCAATGGTCTAGAAAGCCATTTCTTAGCCGAATGGTTAGTGTGGTGGCCAATAATTCAAAGGGTTGCAGGTTCGATTCCCACCATCTAAAAGTAGATTTTTCATCTTTATAGTCCTTCTAAAACAGACGATAAATATCAGATCAAAACATATATCGGCAGCAACGCTTGTAGCGCAATGGTTACCGTGACCGACTGTCACGAAAAGGTCCTGGGTTCGAATCTCTTCAAGTTTTTTCTCTATTCAAATAAAGATTCAGTTTTTATTCCAACAATACTCTAGCGCTATAAGAGAAATAATTTACCAATGGTCTAGCAAGCCATCTATTAGCCGAGTGGTTAGGCTGGTGGCCAATAATTCAAAGGGTTGCAGGTTCGATTCCTACCATCTAAAAATAGATTTTTCATCTTTATAGTCCTTCTAAAACAGACGATTGATATCAGATCAAAACATAAATAGGCAACAACGCTTGTAGCGCAATGGTTACCGTGACCGACTGTAACGAAAAGGTCCTGGGTTCGAATCTTTTCAAGTTTTTTCTCTATTCAATTAAAGATTTAGTTTTTATTCCAACAATACTCTAGCGCTATAAGAGAAATACCTTACCAATGGTCTAGCAAGCCATCTATTAGCCGAATGGTTATGGTGGTGGCCAGTAATTCAAAGGGTTGCAAGTTCGATTCCTACCATATAAAAATAGATTTTTCATCTTTATAGTCCTTCTAAAACAGACGATAAATATCAGATCAAAACATATATCGGCAACAACGCTTGTAGCGCAATGGTTACCGTAACCGACTGTCACGAAAAGGTCCTGCGTTCGAATCTCTTCAAGTTTTTTCTCTATTCAATTAAAGATTCAGTTTTTATTCCAACAGTACTCTAGCGCTATAAGAGAAATATTTTACCAATGGTCTAGAAAGCCATTTCTTAGCCGAATGGTTAGGGTGGTGGCCAATAATTCAAAGGGTTGCAGGTTCGATTCCTACCATCTAAAAGTATTTTTTTCATCTTTATAGTCCTTCTAAAACAGACGATAATTATCAGATCAAAACATATATCGGCAACAGCGCTTGTAGCGCAATGGTTACCGTGACCGACTGTCACGAAAAGGTCCTGGGTTCGAATCTCTTCAAGTTTTTCTCTATTCAAATAAAGATTTAGTTTTTATTCCAACAATACTCTAGCGCTATAAGAGAAATAATTTACCAATGGTCTAGCAAGCCATCTATTAGCCGAGTGGTTAGGGTGGTGGCCAATAATTCAAAGGGTTTCAGGTTCGATTCCTACCATCTAAAAATATATTTTTCATCTTTATAGTCCTTCTAAAACAGACGATAAATATCAGATCTAAACATATATCGGCAACAACGCCTGTAGCGCAATGGCTACCGTGACCGACTGTCACGAAAAGCTCCTGGGTTCGAATCTCTTCTAGTTTTTTCTCTATTCAATTAAACATTCAGTTTTTATTCCAACAATACTATAGCGCTATAAGAGAAATGCTTTACCAATGTTCTAGCAAGCCATCTATTAGCCGAATGGTTAGGGTGGTGGCCAATAATTCAAAGGGTTGCAGGTTTGATTCCTACCATCTAAAAATAGATTATTCATCTTTATAGTCCTTCTAAAACAGACGATAGATATCAGATCAAAACATATATCGGCAACAACGCTTGTAGCGCAATGGTTACCGTAACCGACTGTCACGAAAAGGTCCTGGGTTCGAATCTCCTCAAGTTTCTTCTCTATTCAATTAGAGATTCAGTTTTTATTCCAACAATACTCTAGCGCTATAAGAGAAATGCTTTACCAATGGTCTAGCAAGCTATGTGTTAGCCGAATGGTTAGGGTGGTGGCCAATAATTCAAAGGGTTGCAGGTTCGATTCCTACCATCTAAAAATATATTTTTCATCTTTATAGTCCTTCTAAAACAGACGATAAATATCAGATCAAAAAATATATCGGCAACAACGCTTGTAGCGCAATGGTTAACCTGATCGAATGTCACGAAAAATCCTGGGTTCCAATCTCTTCAAGTTTTTTTCTCAATTCAAGTAAAGATTCTGGTTTTATTCCAACAATACTCTAGCGCTATAAGAGAAATACGTTACCAATGGTCTAGCAAGCCATCTACTAGCCGAATGGTTAGGATGGTGGCCAATAATTCAAAGGGTTGCAGGTTCGAATCCTACCATCGAAAAATAGATTTTTCATCTTTATAGTCCTTCTAAAGCAGACGATAAATATCAGATCAAAACATATATCGGCAACAACGCTTGTAGCGCAATGGTTACCGTGACCGACTGTCACGAAAAGGTCCTGCGTTCGAATCTCTTCAAGTTTTTTCTCTATTCAATTAAAGAGTCAGTTTTTATTCCAACAATACTCTAGCGCTATAAGAGAAATACTTTACCAATGGTCTAGCAAGCCATTTCTTAGCCGAATGGTTAGGGTGGTGGCCAATAATTCAAAGGGTTGCAGGTTCGATTCCTACCATCTAAAAGTATTTTTTTCATCTTTATAGTCCTTCTAAAACAGACGATAATTATCAGATCAAAACATATATCGGCAACAGCGCTTGTAGCGCAATGGTTACCGTGACCGACTGTCACGAAAAGGTCCTGGGTTCGAATCTCTGCAAGTATTTTCTCTATTCAATGAAGGATTTAGTTTTTATTCCAACAATACTCTAGCGCTATAAGAGAAATAATTTACCAATGGTCTAGCAAGCCATCTATTAGCCGAGTGGTTAGGGTGGTGGCCAATAATTCAAAGGGTTTCAGGTTCTATTCCTACCATCTAAAAATATATTTTTCATCTTTATAGTCCTTCTAAAACAGACGATAGATAACAGATCAAAACATAAATAGGCAACAACGCTTGTAGCGCAATGGTTACCGTGACCGACTGTAACGAAAAGGTCCTGGGTTCGAATCTTTTCAAGTTTTTTCTCTATTCAATTAAAGATTTAGTTTTTATTCCAACAATACTCTAGCGCTATAAGAGAAATACCTTACCAATGGTCTAGCAAGCCATCTATTAGCCGAATGGTTATGGTGATGGCCAGTAATTCAAAGGGTTGCAAGTTCGATTCCTACCATATAAAAATAGATTTTTCATCTTTATAGTCCTTCTAAAACAGACGATAAATATCAGATCAAAACATATATCGGCAACAACGCTTGTAGCGCAATGGTTACCATGACCGACTGTCACGAAAAGGTCCTGGGTTCGAATCTCCTCAAGTTTTTTCTCTATTCAAGTAAAGATTCACATTTTATTCCAACAATACTCTAGCGCTATAAGAGAAATACTTTACCAATGGTCTAGCAAGCCATCTATTAGCCGAATGGTTAGGGTGGTGGCCAATAATTCAAAGGGTTGCAGGTTCGATTCCCACCATCTAAAAATAGATTTTTCATCTTTATAGTCCTTCTAAAACATATGATAAATATCAGATCAAAACATATATCAGCAACAACGCTTGTAGCGCAATGATTACCGTGACCGACTGTCACGAAAAGGTCCTGGGTTCGAATCTCTTCAAGTTTTTTCTCTATTCAATTAAGCATTCAGTTTTTATTCCAACAATACTCTAGAGCTATAAGAGAAATACTTTACCAATGGTCTAGCAAGCCATCTTTTAGCCGAGTGGTTAGGGTGGTGGCCAATAATTCAAAGGGTTGCAAGTTCGGTTCCTACCATTTAAAAATTGATTTTTCATTTTTATAGTCCTTCTAAAACAGACGATAAATATGAGATCAAAACATATATCGGAAACAACGCTTGTAGCGCAATGGTTACCGTGACCGACTGTCACGAAAAGGTCCTGCGTTCGAATCTCTTCAAGTTTTTTCTGTATTCAATTAAAGAGTCAGTTTTTATTCCAACAATACTCTAGCGCTATAAGAGAAATACTTTACCACTGGTCTAGCAAGCCATCCATTAACCGAATGGTTGGGGTGGTGGCCTATAATTCAAATTGTTGCAGGTTCGATTCCTACCATCTAAAAATAGATTTTTCATCTTTATAGTCCTTCTAAAACAGACGATAAATATTAGATCAAAACATATATCGGCAACAACGCTTGTAGCGCAATGGTTACCGTGACCGACTCTCGCGAAAAGGACCTTGGTTCAAACCTCTTCAAGTTTTTTCTCTATTCAATTAAAGATTCAGTTTATATTCAAACAGTACTCTAGCGCTATAAGAGAAATATTTTACCAATAGTCTAGTAAGCCATTTCTTAGCCGAATGGTTAGGGTGGTGGCCAATAATTCAAAGGGTTGTAGGTTCGATTCCTACCATCTAAAAGTAGATTTTTCATCCTTATAGTCCTTCTAAAACAGACGATAAATATAAGATCAAAACATATATCGGCAACAACTCTTGTAGCGCAATGGTTACTGTGACCGACTGTCGCGAAAGGGTCCTGTGTCGAATCTCGTCAAGTTTTTTCTCTATTCAATTAAACATTCAGTTTTTATTCCTAGGGTACTCTAGCGGTATAAGAGGAATACTTTACCAATGGTCTAGCAAACCATTTGTTAGCCGAATGGTTAGGGCGGTGGCAAGTAATTTAAAGGGTTGCAGGTTCGATTCCTACCATCTAAAAATAGATTTTCCATCTTTATAGTCCTAAAACAGACGATAAATATCAGATCAAGATATATATCGGCAACAACGCTTGTAGCGCAATGGTTACCGTGACCGACTGTCACGAAAAGGTCCTGGGTTCGAATCTCTCAAGTTTTTTCTCTATTCAATTAAAGATTCAGTTTTTATTCCAACAATACTCTAGCGCTATAAGAGAAATACTTTACCAATGGTCTAGCAACCCTTCTATTAGCCGAATGGTTAGGGTGGTGGCCAATAATTCAAAGGGTTGCAGGTTCGATTCCTACCATCTAAAAATAGACTTTTCATCTTTATAGTCCTTCTAAAACAGACGATTAATATCAGATCAAAACATATATCGGCAACAACGCTTGTAGCGCAACGATTACCATGACCGACTGTCACGAAAAGGTCCTGAGTTCGAATCTCCTCAAGTTTTTTCTCTATTCAAGTAAAGATTCACATTTTATTCCAACAATACTCTAGCGCTATAAGAGAAATACTTTACCAATGGTCTAGCAAGCCATCTATTAGCCGAATGGTTAGGGTGGTGGCCAATAATTCAAAGGGTTGCAGGTTCGATTCCCACCATCTAAAAATAGATTTTTCATCTTTATAGTCCTTCTAAAACATATGATAAATATCAGATCAAAACATATATCAGCAACAACGCTTGTAGCGCAATGATTACCGTGACCGACTGTCACGAAAAGGTCCTGGGTTCGAATCTCTTCAAGTTTTTTCTCTATTCAATTAAGCATTCAGTTTTTATTCCAACAATACTCTAGAGCTATAAGAGAAATACTTTACCAATGGTCTAGCAAGCCATCTTTTAGCCGAGTGGTTAGGGTGGTGGCCAATAATTCAAAGGGTTGCAAGTTCGGTTCCTACCATTTAAAAATTGATTTTTCATTTTTATAGTCCTTCTAAAACAGACGATAAATATCAGATCAAAACATATATCGGCAACAACGCTTGTAGCGCAATGGTTACCTTGACCGACTGTCACGAAAAGGTCCTGCGTTCGAATCTCTTCAAGTTTTTTCTCTATTCAATTAAAGAGTCAGTTTTTATTCCAACAATACTCTAGCGCTATAAGAGAAATACTTTACCAATGGTCTAGCAAGCCATCCATTAACCGAATGGTTGGGGTGGTGGCCTATAATTCAAATTGTTGCAGGTTCGATTCCTACCATCTAAAAATATATTTTTCATCTTTATAGTCCTTCTAAAACAGACGATAAATATCAGATCAAAACATATATCGGCAACAACGCTTGTAGCGCAATGGTTACCGTGACCGACTCTCGCGAAAAGGACCTTGGTTCAAACCTCTTCAAGTTTTTTCTCTATTCAATTAAAGATTCAGTTTATATTCAAACAGTACTCTAGCGCTATAAGAGAAATATTTTACCAATAGTCTAGTAAGCCATTTCTTAGCCGAATGGTTAGGGTGGTGGCCAATAATTCAAAGGGTTGTAGGTTCGATTCCTACCATCTAAAAGTAGATTTTTCATCCTTATAGTCCTTCTAAAACAGACGATAAATATCAGATCAAAACATATACCGGCAACAACGCCTGTAGCGCAATGGTTACCGTGATCAACTGTCACGATAAGGTCCTGGGTTCGAATCTCTTCAAATTTTTTCTCTATTCAAATAATGATTCAGTTTTTATTCCAACAATACTCTAGCGCTATAAGAGAAATACTTTACCAATGGTCTAGCAAGCCATCTATTAGCCGAATGGTTAGGGTGGTGGCCAATAATTCAAAGGGTTGCAGGTTCGATTCCTTCCATCTAAAAATAGATTTTTCATCTTTATAGTCCTTCTAAAACAGACGATAAATATCAGATCAAAACATATATCGGCAACAACGCTTGTAGCGCAATGGTTACCGTGACCGACTGTCACGAAAGGGCCTGGGTTCGAATCTCTTCTAGTTTTTTCTCTATTCAATTAAAGATTCAGTTTTTATTCCAACAGTACTGTAGCGCTATAAGAGAAATCCTTTACCAATGGTCTAGCAAGCCATCTATTAGCCGAATGGTTAGGGTGGTGGCCAATAATTCAAAGGGTTGCAGGTTCGATTCCTTCCATCTAAAAATAGATTTTTCATCTTTATAGTCCTTCTAAAACAGACGATAAATATCAGATCAAAACATATATCGGCAACAACGCTTGTAGCGCAATGGTTACCGTGACCGACTGTCACGAAAGGGCCTGGGTTCGAATCTCTTCAAGTTTTTTCTTTATTCAATTAAAGATTCAGTTTTTATTCCAACAGTACTCTAGCGCTATAAGAGAAATATTTTACCAATGGTCTAGAAAGCCATTTCTTAGCCGAATGGTTAGTGTGGTGGCCAATAATTCAAAGGGTTGCAGGTTCGATTCCCACCATCTAAAAGTAGATTTTTCATCTTTATAGTCCTTCTAAAACAGACGATAAATATCAGATCAAAACATATATCGGCAGCAACGCTTGTAGCGCAATGGTTACCGTGACCGACTGTCATGAAAAGGTCCTGGGTTCGAATCTCTTCAAGTTTTTTCTCTATTCAAATAAAGATTCAGTTTTTATTCCAACAATACTCTAGCGCTATAAGAGAAATAATTTACCAATGGTCTAGCAAGCCATCTATTAGCCGACTGGTTAGGGTGGTGGCCAATAATTCAAAGGGTTGCAGGTTCGATTCCTACCATCTAAAAATAGGTTTTTCATTTTATAGTCCTTCTAAAACAGACGATAGATATCAGATCAAAACATAAATAGGCAACAACGCTTGTAGCGCAATGGTTACCGTGACCGACTGTAACGAAAAGGTCCTGGGTTCGAATCTTTTCAAGTTTTTTCTCTATTCAATTAAAGATTTAGTTTTTATTCCAACAATACTCTAGCGCTATAAGAGAAATACCTTACCAATGGTCTAGCAAGCCATCTATTAGCCGAATGGTTATGGTGGTGGCCAGTATTTCAAAGGGTTGCAAGTTCGATTCCTACCATATAAAAATAGATTTTTCATCTTTATAGTCCTTCTAAAACAGACGATAAATATCAGATCAAAACATATATCGGCAACAACGCTTGTAGCGCAATGGTTACCGTAACCGACTGTCACGAAAAGGTCCTGAGTTCGAATCTCTTCAAGTTTTTTCTCTATTCAATTAAAGATTCAGTTTTTATTCCAACAGTACTCTAGCGCTATAAGAGAAATATTTTACCAATGGTCTAGAAAGCCATTTCTTAGCCGAATGGTTAGGGTGGTGGCCAATAATTCAAAGGGTTGCAGGTTCGATTCCTACCATCTAAAAGTATTTTTTTCATCTTTATAGTCCTTCTAAAACAGACGATAATTATCAGATCAAAACATATATCGGCTACAGCGCTTCTAGCGCAATGGTTACCGTGACCGACTGTCACGAAAAGGTCCTGGGTTCGAATCTCTTCAAGTTTTTCTCTATTCAAATAAAGATTTAGTTTTTATTCCAACAATACTCTAGCGCTATAAGAGAAATAATTTACCAATGGTCTAGCAAGCCATCTATTAGCCGAGTGGTTAGGGTGGTGGCCAATAATTCAAAGGGTTGCAAGTTCGATTCCTACCATCTAAAAATATATTTTTCATCTTTATAGTCCTTCTAAAACAGACGATAAATATCAGATCTAAACATATATCGGCAACAACGCCTGTAGCGCAATGGCTACCGTGACCGGCTGTCACGAAAAGCTCCTGGGTTCGAATCTCTTCTAGTTTTTTCTCTATTCAATTAAACATTCAGTTTTTATTCCAACAATACTATAGCGCTATAAGAGAAATGCTTTACCAATGTTCTAGCAAGCCATCTATTAGCCGAATGGTTAGGGTGGTGGCCAATAATTCAAAGGGTTGCAGGTTTGATTCCTACCATCTAAAAATAGATTATTCATCTTTATAGTCCTTCTAAAACAGACGATAGATATCAGATCAAAACATATATCGGCAACAACGCTTGTAGCGCAATGGTTACCGTAACCGACTGTCACGAAAAGGTCCTGGGTTCGAATCTCCTCAAGTTTCTTCTCTATTCAATTAGAGATTCAGTTTTTATTCCAACAATACTCTAGCGCTATAAGAGAAATGCTTTACCAATGGTCTAGCAAGCTATGTGTTAGCCGAATGGTTAGGGTGGTGGCCAATAATTCAAAGGGTTGCAGGTTCGAATCCTACCATCGAAAAATAGATTTTTCATCTTTATAGTCCTTCTAAAGCAGAGGATAAATATCAGATTAAAACAGATATCAACAGCAATGCTTGTATCGCAATGGTTACCGTGACCGGCTCCTGCGAAAAGGTCCTGGGTTCGAATCTCTTCAAGTTTTTCTCTATTCAATTAAGGATTAAGTTTTTATTGCAAAAGTACTCTAGCGCTGTAAGAGGAATAGATTACCAATGGTCTAGCTAGCCATTTCTTAGCCGAATGGTTAGGGTGGTGGCCAACAAATAAAAGGGTTGCAGGTGGATTCCTACCATCTAAAAATATATTTTTCATCTTTATAGTCCTTCTAAAACAGACGATAAATATCAGATCAAAACATATATCGGCAACAACGCTTGTAGCGCAATGGTTGCTGTGACCGACTGTCGCGAAAGGGTCCTGTGTCGAATCTCGTCAAGTTTTTTCTCTATTCAATTAAACATTCAGTTTTTATTCCAAGGGTACTCTAGCAGTATAAGAGGAATACTTTACCAATGGTCTAGCAAACCATTTGTTAGCCGAATGGTTACGGCGGTGGCCAGTAATTTAAAGGGTTGCAGGTTCGATTCCTACCATTTAAAAATATATTTTTCATCTTTATAGTCCTTCTAAAACAGACGATAAATATCAGATGAAAACATATATCGGCAACAACGCTTGTAGCGCAATGGTTACCGTGACCGACTGTCACGAAAAGGTCCTGGGTTCGAATCTCTCAAGTTTTTTCTCTATTCAATTAAAGATTCAGTTTTTATTCCAACAATACTCTAGCGCTATAAGAGAAATACTTTACCAATGGTCTAGCAAGCCTTCTATTAGCCGAATGGATAGGGGGGTGGCAAATAATTCAAAGGGTTGCAGGTTCGATTCCCACCATCTAAAAATAGATTTTTCATCTTTATAGTCCTTCTAAAACAGACGATAAATATCAGATCAAAACATATATCGGCAACAACGCTTGTAGCGCAATGGTTACCGTGACCGACTCTCGCGAAAAGGACCTTGGTTCAAACCTCTTCAAGTTTTTTCTCTATTCAATTAAAGATTCAGTTTATATTCAAACAGTACTCTAGCGCTATAAGAGAAATATTTTACCAATAGTCTAGCAAGCCATTTCTTAGCCGAATGGTTAGGGTGGTGGCCAATAATTCAAAGGGTTGTAGGTTCGATTCCTACCATCTAAAAGTAGATTTTTCATCCTTATTGTCCTTCTAAAACAGACGATAAATATCAGATCAAAACATATATCGGCAACAACGCTTGTAGCGCAATGGTTACCGTGACCGACTGTCACGAAAGGGCCTGGGTTCGATTCTCTTCAAGTTTTTTCTCTATTCAATTAAAGATTCAGTTTTTATTCCAACAGTACTCTAGCGCTATAAGAGAAATATTTTACCAATGGTCTAGAAAGCCATTTCTTAGCCGAATGGTTAGTGTGGTGGCCAATAATTCAAAGGGTTGCAGGTTCGATTCCCACCATCTAAAAGTAGATTTTTCATCTTTATAGTCCTTCTAAAACAGACGATAAATATCAGATCAAAACATATATCGGCAGCAACGCTTGTAGCGCAATGGTTACCGTGACCGACTGTCACGAAAAGGTCCTGGGTTCGAATCTCTTCAAGTTTTTTCTCTATTCAAATAAAGATTCAGTTTTTATTCCAACAATACTCTAGCGCTATAAGAGAAATAATTTACCAATGGTCTAGCAAGCCATCTATTAGCCGAGTGGTTAGGCTGGTGGCCAATAATTCAAAGGGTTGCAGGTTCGATTCCTACCATCTAAAAATAGATTTTTCATCTTTATAGTCCTTCTAAAACAGACGATAGATATCAGATCAAAACATAAATAGGCAACAACGCTTGTAGCGCAATGGTTACCGTGACCGACTGTAACGAAAAGGTCCTGGGTTCGAATCTTTTCAAGTTTTTTCTCTATTCAATTAAAGATTTAGTTTTTATTCCAACAATACTCTAGCGCTATAAGAGAAATACCTTACCAATGGTCTAGCAAGCCATCTATTAGCCGAATGGTTATGGTGGTGGCCAGTAATTCAAAGGGTTGCAAGTTCGATTCCTACCATATAAAAATAGATTTTTCATCTTTATAGTCCTTCTAAAACAGACGATAAATATCAGATCAAAACATATATCGGCAACAACGCTTGTAGCGCAATGGTTACCGTAACCGACTGTCACGAAAAGGTCCTGGGTTCGAATCTCTTCAAGTTTTTTCTCTATTCAATTAAAGATTCAGTTTTTATTCCAACAGTACTCTAGCGCTATAAGAGAAATATTTTACCAATGGTCTAGAAAGCCATTTCTTAGCCGAATGGTTAGGGTGGTGGCCAATAATTCAAAGGGTTGCAGGTTCGATTCCTACCATCTAAAAGTATTTTTTTCATCTTTATAGTCCTTCTAAAACAGACGATAATTATCAGATCAAAACATATATCGGCAACAGCGCTTGTAGCGCAATGGTTACCGTGACCGACTGTCACGAAAAGGTCCTGGGTTCGAATCTCTTCAAGTTATTCTCTATTAAAATAAAGATTTAGTTTTTATTCCAACAATACTCTAGCGCTATAAGAGAAATAATTTACCAATGGTCTAGCAAGCCATCTATTAGCCGAGTGGTTAGGGTGGTGGCCAATAATTCAAAGGGTTTCAGGTTCGATTCCTACCATCTAAAAATATATTTTTCATCTTTATAGTCCTTCTAAAACAGACGATAAATATCAGATCTAAACATATATCGGCAACAACGCCTGTAGCGCAATGGCTACCGTGACCGACTGTCACGAAAAGCTCCTGGGTTCGAATCTCTTCTAGTTTTTTCTCTATTCAATTAAACTTTCAGTTTTTATTCCAACAATACTATAGCGCTATAAGAGAAATGCTTTACCAATGTTCTAGCAAGCCATCTATTAGCCGAATGGTTAGGGTGGTGGCCAATAATTCAAAGGGTTGCAGGTTTGATTCCTACCATCTAAAAATAGATTATTCATCTTTATAGTCCTTCTAAAACAGACGATAGATATCAGATCAAAACATATATCGGCAACAACGCTTGTAGCGCAATGGTTACCGTAACCGACTGTCACGAAAAGGTCCTGGGTTCGAATCTCCTCAAGTTTCTTCTCTATTCAATAAGAGATTCAGTTTTTATTCCAACAATACTCTAGCGCTATAAGAGAAATGCTTTACCAATGGTCTAGCAAGCTATGTGTTAGCCGAATGGTTAGGGTGGTGGCCAATAATTCAAAGGGTTGCAGGTTCGATTCCTACCATCTAAAAATATATTTTTCATCTTTATAGTCCTTCTAAAACAGACGATAAATATCAGATCAAAAAATATATCGGCAACAACGCTTGTAGCGCAATGGTTAACCTGATCGAATGTCACGAAAAGATCCTGGGTTCCAATCTCTTCAAGTTTTTTTCTCTATTCAAGTAAAGATTCTGGTTTTATTCCAACAATACTCTAGCGCTATAAGAGAAATACTTTACCAATGGTCTAGCAAGCCATCTACTAGCCGAATGGTTAGGATGGTGGCCAATAATTCAAAGGGTTGCAGGTTCGAATCCTACCATCGAAAAATAGATTTTTCATCTTTATAGTCCTTCTAAAGCAGAGGATAAATATCAGATTAAAACAGATATCAACAGCAATGCTTGTATCGCAATGGTTACCGTGACCGGCTCCTGCGAAAAGGTCCTGGGTTCAAATCTCTTCAAGTTTTTCTCTATTCAATTAAGGATTAAGTTTTTATTGCAAAAGTACTCTAGCGCTGTAAGAGGAATAGATTACCAATGGTCTAGCTAGCCATTTCTTAGCCGAATGGTTAGGGTGGTGGCCAACAAATAAAAGGGTTGCAGGTGGATTCCTACCATCTAAAAATATATTTTTCATCTTTATAGTCCTTCTAAAACAGACGATAAATATCAGATCAAAACATATATCGGCAACAACGCTTGTAGCGCAATGGTTACTGTGACCGACTGTCGCGAAAGGGTCCTGTGTCGAATCTCGTCAAGTTTTTTCTCTATTCAATTAAACATTCAGTTTTTATTCCAAGGGTACTCTAGCAGTATAAGAGGAATACTTTACCAATGGTCTAGCAAACCATTTGTTAGCCGAATGGTTACGGCGGTGGTCAGTAATTTAAAGGGTTGCAGGTTCGATTCCCACCATCTAAAAGTAGATTTTTCATCTTTATAGTCCTAAAACAGACGATAAATATCAGATCAAAACACATATCGGCAACAACGCTTTAGCGCAATGGTTACCGTGACCGACTGTCACGAAAAGGTCCTGGGTTCGAATCTGTCAAGTTTTTTCTCTATTCAATTAAAGATTCAGTTTTTATTCCAACAATACTCTAGCGCTATAAGAGAAATACTTTACCAATGGTCTAGCAAGCCTTCTATTAGCCGAATGGATAGGGGGGTGGCAAATAATTCAAAGGGTTGCAGGTTCGATTCCCACCATCTAAAAATAGATTTTTCATCTTTATAGTCCTTCTAAAACATATGATAAATATCAGATCAAAACATATATCAGCAACAACGCTTGTAGCGCAATGGTTACCGTGACCGACTGTCACGAAAAGGTCCTGCGTTCGAATCTCTTCAAGTTTTTTCTCTATTCAATCAAAGAGTCAGTTTTTATTCCAACAATACTCTAGCGCTATAAGAGAAATACTTTACCAATGGTCTAGCAAGCCATCCATTAACCGAATGGTTAGGGTGGTGGCCTACAATTCAAATTGTTGCAGGTTCGATTCCTACCATCTAAAAATAGATTCTTCATCTTTATAGTCCTTCTAAAACAGACGATAAATATCAGATCAAAACATATATCGGCAACAACGCTTGTAGCGCAATGGTTACCGTGACCGACTCTCGCGAAAAGGACCTTGGTTCAAACCTCTTCAAGTTTTTTCTCTATTCAATTAAAGATTCAGTTTATATTCAAACAGTACTCTAGCGCTATAAGAGAAATATTTTACCAATAGTCTAGCAAGCCATCTCTTAGCCGAATGGTTAGGGTGGTGGCCAATAATTCAAAGGGTTGTAGGTTGGATTCCTACCATCTAAAAGTAGATTTTTCATCCTTATAGTCCTTCTAAAACAGACGATAAATATCAGATCAAAACATATATCGGCAACAACGCTTGTAGCGCAATGGTTACCGTGACCGACTGTCACGAAAGGGCCTGGGTTCGAATCTCTTCAAGTTTTTTCTCTATTCAATTAAAGATTCAGTTTTTATTCCAACAGTACTCTAGCGCTATAAGAGAAATATTTTACCAATGGTCTAGAAAGCCATTTCTTAGCCGAATGGTTAGTGTGGTGGCCAATAATTCAAAGGGTTGCAGGTTCGATTCCCACCATCTAAAAGTAGATTTTTCATCTTTATAGTCCTTCTAAAACAGACGATAAATATCAGATCAAAACATATATCGGCAGCAACGCTTGTAGCGCAATGGTTACCGTGACCGACTGTCACGAAAAGGTCCTGGGTTCGAATCTCTTCAAGTTTTTTCTCTATTCAAATAAAGATTCAGTTTTTATTCCAACAATACTCTAGCGCTATAAGAGAAATAATTTACCAATGGTCTAGCAAGCCATCTATTAGCCGAGTGGTTAGGGTGGTGGCCAATAATTCAAAGGGTTGCAATTTCGATTCCTACCATCTAAAAATATATTTTTCATCTTTATAGTCCTTCTAAAACAGACGATAAATATCAGATCTAAACATATATCGGCAACAACGCCTGTAGCGCAATGGCTACAGTGACCGGCTGTCACGAAAAGCTCCTGGGTTCGAATCTCTTCTAGTTTTTTCTCTATTCAATTAAACATTCAGTTTTTATTCCAACAATACTATAGCGCTATAAGAGAAATGCTTTACCAATGTTCTAGCAAGCCATCTATTAGCCGAATGGTTAGGGTGGTGGCCAATAATTCAAAGGGTTGCAGGTTTGATTCCTACCATCTAAAAATAGATTATTCATCTTTATAGTCCTTCTAAAACAGACGATAGATATCAGATCAAAACATATATCGGCAACAACGCTTGTAGCGCAATGGTTACCGTAACCGACTGTCACGAAAAGGTCCTGGGTTCGAATCTCCTCAAGTTTCTTCTCTATTCAATTAGAGATTCAGTTTTTATTCCAACAATACTCTAGCGCTATAAGAGAAATGCTTTACCAATGGTCTAGCAAGCTATGTGTTAGCCGAATGGTTAGGGTGGTGGCCAATAATTCAAAGGGTTGCAGGTTCGAATCCTACCATCGAAAAATAGATTTTTCATCTTTATAGTCCTTCTAAAGCAGAGGATAAATATCAGATTAAAACAGATATCAACAGCAATGCTTGTATCGCAATGGTTACCGTGACCGGCTCCTGCGAAAAGGTCCTGGGTTCGAATCTCTTCAAGTTTTTCTCTATTCAATTAAGGATTAAGTTTTTATTGCAAAAGTACTCTAGCGCTGTAAGAGGAATAGATTACCAATGGTCTAGCTAGCCATTTCTTAGCCGAATGGTTAGGGTGGTGGCCAACAAATAAAAGGGTTGCAGGTGGATTCCTACCATCTAAAAATATATTTTTCATCTTTATAGTCCTTCTAAAACAGACGATAAATATCAGATCAAAACATATATCGGCAACAACGCTTGTAGCGCAATGGTTGCTGTGACCGACTGTCGCGAAAGGGTCCTGTGTCGAATCTCGTCAAGTTTTTTCTCTATTCAATTAAACATTCAGTTTTTATTCCAAGGGTACTCTAGCAGTATAAGAGGAATACTTTACCAATGGTCTAGCAAACCATTTGTTAGCCGAATGGTTACGGCGGTGGCCAGTAATTTAAAGGGTTGCAGGTTCGATTCCTACCATTTAAAAATATATTTTTCATCTTTATAGTCTTTCTAAAACAGACGATAAATATCAGATGAAAACATATATCGGCAACAACGCTTTAGCGCAATGGTTACCGTGACCGACTGTCACGAAAAGGTCCTGGGTTCGAATCTCTCAAGTTTTTTCTCTATTCAATTAAAGATTCAGTTTTTATTCCAACAATACTCTAGCGCTATAAGAGAAATACTTTACCAATGGTCTAGCAAGCCTTCTATTAGCCGAATGGATAGGGGGGTGGCAAATAATTCAAAGGGTTGCAGGTTCGATTCCCACCATCTAAAAATAGATTTTTCATCTTTATAGTCCTTCTAAAACAGACGATAAATATCAGATCAAAACATATATCGGCAACAACGCTTGTAGCGCAATGGTTACCGTGACCGACTCTCGCGAAAAGGACCTTGGTTCAAACCTCTTCAAGTTTTTTCTCTATTCAATTAAAGATTCAGTTTATATTCAAACAGTACTCTAGCGCTATAAGAGAAATATTTTACCAATAGTCTAGCAAGCCATTTCTTAGCCGAATGGTTAGGGTGGTGGCCAATAATTCAAAGGGTTGTAGGTTCGATTCCTACCATCTAAAAGTAGATTTTTCATCCTTATTGTCCTTCTAAAACAGACGATAAATATCAGATCAAAACATATATCGGCAACAACGCTTGTAGCGCAATGGTTACCGTGACCGACTGTCACGAAAGGGCCTGGGTTCGAATCTCTTCAAGTTTTTTCTCTATTCAATTAAAGATTCAGTTTTTATTCCAACAGTACTCTAGCGCTATAAGAGAAATATTTTACCAATGGTCTAGAAAGCCATTTCTTAGCCGAATGGTTAGTGTGGTGGCCAATAATTCAAAGGGTTGCAGGTTCGATTCCCACCATCTAAAAGTAGATTTTTCATCTTTATAGTCCTTCTAAAACAGACGATAAATATCAGATCAAAACATATATCGGCAGCAACGCTTGTAGCGCAATGGTTACCGTGACCGACTGTCACGAAAAGGTCCTGGGTTCGAATCTCTTCAAGTTTTTTCTCTATTCAAATAAAGATTCAGTTTTTATTCCAACAATACTCTAGCGCTATAAGAGAAATAATTTACCAATGGTCTAGCAAGCCATCTATTAGCCGAGTGGTTAGGCTGGTGGCCAATAATTCAAAGGGTTGCAGGTTCGATTCCTACCATCTAAAAATAGATTTTTCATCTTTATAGTCCTTCTAAAACAGACGATAGATATCAGATCAAAACATAAATAGGCAACAACGCTTGTAGCGCAATGGTTACCGTGACCGACTGTAACGAAAAGGTCCTGGGTTCGAATCTTTTCAAGTTTTTTCTCTATTCAATTAAAGATTTAGTTTTTATTCCAACAATACTCTAGCGCTATAAGAGAAATACCTTACCAATGGTCTAGCAAGCCATCTATTAGCCGAATGGTTATGGTGGTGGCCGGTAATTCAAAGGGTTGCAAGTTCGATTCCTACCATATAAAAATAGATTTTTCATCTTTATAGTCCTTCTAAAACAGACGATAAATATCAGATCAAAACATATATCGGCAACAACGCTTGTAGCGCAATGGTTACCGTAACCGACTGTCACGAAAAGGTCCTGGGTTCGAATCTCTTCAAGTTTTTTCTCTATTCAATTAAAGATTCAGTTTTTATTCCAACAGTACTCTAGCGCTATAAGAGAAATATTTTACCAATGGTCTAGAAAGCCATTTCTTAGCCGAATGGTTAGGGTGGTGGCCAATAATTCAAAGGGTTGCAGGTTCGATTCCTACCATCTAAAAGTATTTTTTTCATCTTTATAGTCCTTCTAAAACAGACGATAATTATCAGATCAAAACATATATCGGCAACAGCGCTTGTAGCGCAATGGTTACCGTGACCGACTGTCACGAAAAGGTCCTGGGTTCGAATCTCTTCAAGTTCTTCTCTATTCAAATAAAGATTTAGTTTTTATTCCAACAATACTCTAGCGCTATAAGAGAAATAATTTACCAATGGTCTAGCAAGCCATCTATTAGCCGAGTGGTTAGGGTGGTGGCCAATAATTCAAAGGGTTTCAGGTTCGATTCCTACCATCTAAAAATATATTTTTCATCTTTATAGTCCTTCTAAAACAGACGATAAATATCAGATCTAAACATATATCGGCAACAACGCCTGTAGCGCAATGGCTACCGTGACCGACTGTCACGAAAAGCTCCTGGGTTCGAATCTCTTCTAGTTTTTTCTCTATTCAATTAAACTTTCAGTTTTTATTCCAACAATACTATAGCGCTATAAGAGAAATGCTTTACCAATGTTCTAGCAAGCCATCTATTAGCCGAATGGTTAGGGTGGTGGCCAATAATTCAAAGGGTTGCAGGTTTGATTCCTACCATCTAAAAATAGATTATTCATCTTTATAGTCCTTCTAAAACAGACGATAGATATCAGATCAAAACATATATCGGCAACAACGCTTGTAGCGCAATGGTTACCGTAACCGACTGTCACGAAAAGGTCCTGGGTTCGAATCTCGTCAAGTTTCTTCTCTATTCAATTAAACATTCAGTTTTTATTCCAAGGGTACTCTAGCAGTATAAGAGGAATACTTTACCAATGGTCTAGCAAACCATTTGTTAGCCGAATGGTTACGGCGGTGGCCAGTAATTTAAAGGGTTGCAGGTTCGATTCCTACCATTTAAAAATATATTTTTCATCTTTATAGTCCTTCTAAAACAGACGATAAATATCAGATGAAAACATATATCGGCAACAACGCTTTAGCGCAATGGTTACCGTGACCGACTGTCACGAAAAGGTCCTGGGTTCGAATCTCTCAAGTTTTTTCTCTATTCAATTAAAGATTCAGTTTTTATTCCAACAATACTCTAGCGCTATAAGAGAAATACTTTACCAATGGTCTAGCAAGCCTTCTATTAGCCGAATGGATAGGGGGGTGGCAAATAATTCAAAGGGTTGCAGGTTCGATTCCCACCATCTAAAAATAGATTTTTCATCTTTATAGTCCTTCTAAAACAGACGATAAATATCAGATCAAAACATATATCGGCAACAACGCTTGTAGCGCAATGGTTACCGTGACCGACTCTCGCGAAAAGGACCTTGGTTCAAACCTCTTCAAGTTTTTTCTCTATTCAATTAAAGATTCAGTTTATATTCAAACAGTACTCTAGCGCTATAAGAGAAATATTTTACCAATAGTCTAGCAAGCCATTTCTTAGCCGAATGGTTAGGGTGGTGGCCAATAATTCAAAGGGTTGTAGGTTCGATTCCTACCATCTAAAAGTAGATTTTTCATCCTTATTGTCCTTCTAAAACAGACGATAAATATCAGATCAAAACATATATCGGCAACAACGCTTGTAGCGCAATGGTTACCGTGACCGACTGTCACGAAAGGGCCTGGGTTCGAATCTCTTCAAGTTTTTTCTCTATTCAATTAAAGATTCAGTTTTTATTCCAACAGTACTCTAGCGCTATAAGAGAAATATTTTACCAATGGTCTAGAAAGCCATTTCTTAGCCGAATGGTTAGTGTGGTGGCCAATAATTCAAAGGGTTGCAGGTTCGATTCCCACCATCTAAAAGTAGATTTTTCATCTTTATAGTCCTTCTAAAACAGACGATAAATATCAGATCAAAACATATATCGGCATCAACGCTTGTAGCGCAATGGTTACCGTGACCGACTGTCACGAAAAGGTCCTGGGTTCGAATCTCTTCAAGTTTTTTCTCTATTCAAATAAAGATTCAGTTTTTATTCCAACAATACTCTAGCGCTATAAGAGAAATAATTTACCAATGGTCTAGCAAGCCATCTATTAGCCGAGTGGTTAGGCTGGTGGCCAATAATTCAAAGGGTTGCAGGTTCGATTCCTACCATCTAAAAATAGATTTTTCATCTTTATAGTCCTTCTAAAACAGACGATAGATATCAGATCAAAACATAAATAGGCAACAACGCTTGTAGCGCAATGGTTACCGTGACCGACTGTAACGAAAAGGTCCTGGGTTCGAATCTTTTCAAGTTTTTTCTCTATTCAATTAAAGATTTAGTTTTTATTCCAACAATACTCTAGCGCTATAAGAGAAATACCTTACCAATGGTCTAGCAAGCCATCTATTAGCCGAATGGTTATGGTGGTGGCCGGTAATTCAAAGGGTTGCAAGTTCGATTCCTACCATATAAAAATAGATTTTTCATCTTTATAGTCCTTCTAAAACAGACGATAAATATCAGATCAAAACATATATCGGCAACAACGCTTGTAGCGCAATGGTTACCGTAACCGACTGTCACGAAAAGGTCCTGGGTTCGAATCTCTTCAAGTTTTTTCTCTATTCAATTAAAGATTCAGTTTTTATTCCAACAGTACTCTAGCGCTATAAGAGAAATATTTTACCAATGGTCTAGAAAGCCATTTCTTAGCCGAATGGTTAGGGTGGTGGCCAATAATTCAAAGGGTTGCAGGTTCGATTCCTACCATCTAAAAGTATTTTTTTCATCTTTATAGTCCTTCTAAAACAGACGATAATTATCAGATCAAAACATATATCGGCAACAGCGCTTGTAGCGCAATGGTTACCGTGACCGACTGTCACGAAAAGGTCCTGGGTTCGAATCTCTTCAAGTTCTTCTCTATTCAAATAAAGATTTAGTTTTTATTCCAACAATACTCTAGCGCTATAAGAGAAATAATTTACCAATGGTCTAGCAAGCCATCTATTAGCCGAGTGGTTAGGGTGGTGGCCAATAATTCAAAGGGTTTCAGGTTCGATTCCTACCATCTAAAAATATATTTTTCATCTTTATAGTCCTTCTAAAACAGACGATAAATATCAGATCTAAACATATATCGGCAACAACGCCTGTAGCGCAATGGCTACCGTGACCGACTGTCACGAAAAGCTCCTGGGTTCGAATCTCTTCTAGTTTTTTCTCTATTCAATTAAACTTTCAGTTTTTATTCCAACAATACTATAGCGCTATAAGAGAAATGCTTTACCAATGTTCTAGCAAGCCATCTATTAGCCGAATGGTTAGGGTGGTGGCCAATAATTCAAAGGGTTGCAGGTTTGATTCCTACCATCTAAAAATAGATTATTCATCTTTATAGTCCTTCTAAAACAGACGATAGATATCAGATCAAAACATATATCGGCAACAACGCTTGTAGCGCAATGGTTACCGTAACCGACTGTCACGAAAAGGTCCTGGGTTCGAATCTCCTCAAGTTTCTTCTCTATTCAATTAGAGATTCAGTTTTTATTCCAACAATACTCTAGCGCTATAAGAGAAATGCTTTACCAATGGTCTAGCAAGCTATGTGTTAGCCGAATGGTTAGGGTGGTGGCCAATAATTCAAAGGGTTGCAGGTTCGATTCCTACCATCTAAAAATATATTTTTCATCTTTATAGTCCTTCTAAAACAGACGATAAATATCAGATCAAAAAATATATCGGCAACAACGCTTGTAGCGCAATGGTTAACCTGATCGAATGTCACGAAAAGATCCTGGGTTCCAATCTCTTCAAGTTTTTTTCTCTATTCAAGTAAAGATTCTGGTTTTATTCCAACAATACTCTAGCGCTATAAGAGAAATACTTTACCAATGGTCTAGCAAGCCATCTACTAGCCGAATGGTTAGGATGGTGGCCAATAATTCAAAGGGTTGCAGGTTCGAATCCTACCATCGAAAAATAGATTTTTCATCTTTATAGTCCTTCTAAAGCAGAGGATAAATATCAGATTAAAACAGATATCAACAGCAATGCTTGTATCGCAATGGTTACCGTGACCGGCTCCTGCGAAAAGGTCCTGGGTTCAAATCTCTTCAAGTTTTTCTCTATTCAATTAAGGATTAAGTTTTTATTGCAAAAGTACTCTAGCGCTGTAAGAGGAATAGATTACCAATGGTCTAGCTAGCCATTTCTTAGCCGAATGGTTAGGGTGGTGGCCAACAAATAAAAGGGTTGCAGGTGGATTCCTACCATCTAAAAATATATTTTTCATCTTTATAGTCCTTCTAAAACAGACGATAAATATCAGATCAAAACATATATCGGCAACAACGCTTGTAGCGCAATGGTTACTGTGACCGACTGTCGCGAAAGGGTCCTGTGTCGAATCTCGTCAAGTTTTTTCTCTATTCAATTAAACATTCAGTTTTTATTCCAAGGGTACTCTAGCAGTATAAGAGGAATACTTTACCAATGGTCTAGCAAACCATTTGTTAGCCGAATGGTTACGGCGGTGGTCAGTAATTTAAAGGGTTGCAGGTTCGATTCCCACCATCTAAAAGTAGATTTTTCATCTTTATAGTCCTAAAACAGACGATAAATATCAGATCAAAACACATATCGGCAACAACGCTTTAGCGCAATGGTTACCGTGACCGACTGTCACGAAAAGGTCCTGGGTTCGAATCTCTCAAGTTTTTTCTCTATTCAATTAAAGATTCAGTTTTTATTCCAACAATACTCTAGCGCTATAAGAGAAATACTTTACCAATGGTCTAGCAAGCCTTCTATTAGCCGAATGGATAGGGGGGTGGCAAATAATTCAAAGGGTTGCAGGTTCGATTCCCACCATCTAAAAATAGATTTTTCATCTTTATAGTCCTTCTAAAACATATGATAAATATCAGATCAAAACATATATCAGCAACAACGCTTATAGCGCAATGGTTACCGTGACCGACTGTCACGAAAAGGTCCTGCGTTCGAATCTCTTCAAGTTTTTTCTCTATTCAATTAAAGAGTCAGTTTTTATTCCAACAATACTCTAGCGCTATAAGAGAAATACTTTACCAATGGTCTAGCAAGCCATCCATTAACCGAATGGTTAGGGTGGTGGCCTACAATTCAAATTGTTGCAGGTTCGATTCCTACCATCTAAAAATAGATTCTTCATCTTTATAGTCCTTCTAAAACAGACGATAAATATCAGATCAAAACATATATCGGCAACAACGCTTGTAGCGCAATGGTTACCGTGACCGACTCTCGCGAAAAGGACCTTGGTTCAAACCTCTTCAAGTTTTTTCTCTATTCAATTAAAGATTCAGTTTATATTCAAACAGTACTCTAGCGCTATAAGAGAAATATTTTACCAATAGTCTAGCAAGCCATTTCTTAGCCGAATGGTTAGGGTGGTGGCCAATAATTCAAAGGGTTGTAGGTTCGATTCCTACCATCTAAAAGTAGATTTTTCATCCTTATAGTCCTTCTAAAACAGACGATAAATATCAGATCAAAACATATATCGGCAACAACGCTTGTAGCGCAATGGTTACCGTGACCGACTGTCACGAAAGGGCCTGGCTTCGAATCTCTTCAAGTTTTTTCTCTATTCAATTAAAGATTCAGTTTTTATTCCAACAGTACTCTAGCGCTATAAGAGAAATATTTTACCAATGGTCTAGAAAGCCATTTCTTAGCCGAATGGTTAGTGTGGTGGCCAATAATTCAAAGGGTTGCAGGTTCGATTCCCACCATCTAAAAGTAGATTTTTCATCTTTATAGTCCTTCTAAAACAGACGATAAATATCAGATCAAAACATATATCGGCAGCAACGCTTGTAGCGCAATGGTTACCGTGACCGACTGTCACGAAAAGGTCCTGGGTTCGAATCTCTTCAAGTTTTTTCTCTATTCAAATAAAGATTCAGTTTTTATTCCAACAATACTCTAGCGCTATAAGAGAAATAATTTACCAATGGTCTAGCAAGCCATCTATTAGCCGAGTGGTTAGGGTGGTGGCCAATAATTCAAAGGGTTGCAGGTTCGATTCCTACCATCTAAAAATAGATTTTTCATCTTTATAGTCCTTCTAAAACAGACGATAGATATCAGATCAAAACATAAATAGGCAACAACGCTTGTAGCGCAATGGTTACCGTGACCGACTGTAACGAAAAGGTCCTGGGTTCGAATCTTTTCAAGTTTTTTCTCTATTCAATTAAAGATTTAGTTTTTATTCCAACAATACTCTAGCGCTATAAGAGAAATACCTTACCAATGGTCTAGCAAGTCATCTATTAGCCGAATGGTTATGGTGGTGGCCAGTAATTCAAAGGGTTGCAAGTTCGATTCCTACCATATAAAAATAGATTTTTCATCTTTATAGTCCTTCTAAAACAGACGATAAATATCAGATCAAAACATATATCGGCAACAACGCTTGTAGCGCAATGGTTACCGTAACCGACTGTCACGAAAAGGTCCTGGGTTCGAATCTCTTCAAGTTTTTTCTCTATTCAATTAAAGATTCAGTTTTTATTCCAACAGTACTCTAGCGCTATAAGAGAAATATTTTACCAATGGTCTAGAAAGCCATTTCTTAGCCGAATGGTTAGGGTGGTGGCCAATAATTCAAAGGGTTGCAGGTTCGATTCCTACCATCTAAAAGTATTTTTTTCATCTTTATAGTCCTTCTAAAACAGACGATAATTATCAGATCAAAACATATATCGGCAACAGCGCTTGTAGCGCAATGGTTACCGTGACCGACTGTCACGAAAAGGTCCTGGGTTCGAATCTCTTCAAGTTTTTCTCTATTCAAATAAAGATTTAGTTTTTATTCCAACAATACTCTAGCGCTATAAGAGAAATAATTTACCAATGGTCTAGCAAGCCATCTATTAGCCGAGTGGTTAGGGTGGTGGCCAATAATTCAAAGGGTTGCAGGTTCGATTCCTACCATCTAAAAATATATTTTTCATCTTTATAGTCCTTCTAAAACAGACGATAAATATCAGATCTAGACATATATCGGCAACAACGCCTGTAGCGCAATGGCTACCGTGACCGACTGTCACGAAAAGCTCCTGGGTTCGAATCTCTTCTAGTTTTTTCTCTATTCAATTAAACATTCAGTTTTTATTCCAACAATACTATAGCGCTATAAGAGAAATGCTTTACCAATGTTCTAGCAAGCCATCTATTAGCCGAATGGTTAGGGTGGTGGCCAATAATTCAAATGGTTGCAGGTTTGATTCCTACCATCTAAAAATAGATTATTCATCTTTATAGTCCTTCTAAAACAGACGATAGATATCAGATCAAAACATATATCGGCAACAACGCTTGTAGCGCAATGGTTACCGTAACCGACTGTCACGAAAAGGTCCTGGGTTCGAATCTCCTCAAGTTTCTTCTCTATTCAATTAGAGATTCAGTTTTTATTCCAACAATACTCTAGCGCTATAAGAGAAATGCTTTACCAATGGTCTAGCAAGCTATGTGTTAGCCGAATGGTTAGGGTGGTGGCCAATAATTCAAAGGGTTGCAGGTTCGATTCCTACCATCTAAAAATAGATTTTTCATCTTTATAGTCCTTCTAAAACAGACGATAAATATCAGATCAAAAAATATATCGGCAACAACGCTTGTAGCGCAATGGTTAACCTGATCGAATGTCACGAAAAGATCCTGGGTTCCAATCTCTTCAAGTTTTTTTCTCTATTCAAGTAAAGATTCTGGTTTTATTCCAACAATACTCTAGCGCTATAAGAGAAATACTTTACCAATGGTCTAGCAAGCCATCTACTAGCCGAATGGTTAGGATGGTGGCCAATAATTCAAAGGGTTGCAGGTTCGAATCCTACCATCGAAAAATAGATTTTTCATCTTTATAGTCCTTCTAAAGCAGAGGATAAATATCAGATTAAAACAGATATCAACAGCAATGCTTGTATCGCAATGGTTACCGTGACCGGCTCCTGCGAAAAGGTCCTGGGTTCGAATCTCTTCAAGTTTTTCTCTATTCAATTAAGGATTAAGTTTTTATTGCAAAAGTACTCTAGCGCTGTAAGAGAAATATATTACCAATGGTCTAGCTAGCCATTTCTTAGCCGAATGGTTAGGGTGGTGGCCAACAAATAAAAGGGTTGCAGGTGGATTCCTACCATCTAAAAATATATTTTTCATCTTTATAGTCCTTCTAAAACAGACGATAAATATCAGATCAAAACATATATCGGCAACAACGCTTGTAGCGCAATGGTTACTGTGACCGACTGTCGCGAAAGGGTCCTGTGTCGAATCTCGTCAAGTTTTTTCTCTATTCAATTAAACATTCAGTTTTTATTCCAAGGGTACTCTAGCAGTATAAGAGGAATACTTTACCAATGGTCTAGCAAACCATTTGTTAGCCGAATGGTTACGGCGGTGGCCAGTAATTTAAAGGGTTGCAGGTTCGATTCCTACCATCTAAAAGTAGATTTTTCATCTTTATAGTCCTTCTAAAACAGACGATAAATATCAGATGAAAACATATATCGGCAACAACGCTTTAGCGCAATGGTTACCGTGACCGACTGTCACGAAAAGGTCCTGGGTTCGAATCTCTCAAGTTTTTTCTCTATTCAATTAAAGATTCAGTTTTTATTCCAACAATACTCTAGCGCTATAAGAGAAATACTTTACCAATGGTCTAGCAAGCCTTCTATTAGCCGAATGGATAAGGGGGTGGCCAATAATTCAAAGGGTTGCAGGTTCGATTCCCACCATCTAAAAATAGATTTTTCATCTTTATGGTCCTTCTAAAACATATGATAAATATCAGATCAAAACATATATCAGCAACAACGCTTGTAGCGCAATGATTACCGTGACCGACTGTCACGAAAAGGTCCTGGGTTCGAATCTCTTCAAGTTTTTTCTCTATTCAATTAAGCATTCAGTTTTTATTCCAACAATACTCTAGAGCTATAAGAGAAATACTTTACCAATGGTCTAGCAAGCCATCTTTTAGCCGAGTGGTTAGGGTGGTGGCCAATAATTCAAAGGGTTGCAAGTTCGGTTCCTACCATTTAAAAATTGATTTTTCATTTTTATAGTCCTTCTAAAACAGACGATAAATATCAGATCAAAACATATATCGGCAACAACGCTTGTAGCGCAATGGTTACCGTGACCGACTGTCACGAAAAGGTCCTGCGTTCGAATCTCTTCAAGTTTTTTCTCTATTCAATTAAAGAGTCAGTTTTTATTCCAACAATACTCTAGCGCTATAAGAGAAATACTTTACCAATGGTCTAGCAAGCCATCCATTAACCGAATGGTTGGGGTGGTGGCCTATAATTCAAATTGTTGCAGGTTCGATTCCTACCATCTAAAAATAGATTTTTCATCTTTATAGTCCTTCTAAAACAGACGATAAATATCAGATCAAAACATATATCGGCAACAACGCTTGTAGCGCAATGGTTACCGTGACCGACTCTCGCGAAAAGGACCTTGGTTCAAACCTCTTCAAGTTTTTTCTCTATTCAATTAAAGATTCAGTTTTTATTCCAACAATACTCTAGCGCTATAAGAGAAATATTTTACCAATAGTCTAGTAAGCCATTTCTTAGCCGAATGGTTAGTGTGGTGGCCAATAATTCAAAGGGTTGCAGGTTCGATTCCTTCCATCTAAAAATAGATTTTTCATCTTTATAGTCCTTCTAAAACAGACGATAAATATCAGATCAAAACATATATCGGCAACAACGCTTGTAGCGCAATGGTTACCGTGACCGACTGTCACGAAAAAGCCTGGGTTCGAATCTCTTCTAGTTTTTTCTCTATTCAATTAAAGATTCAGTTTTTATTCCAACAATACTCTAGCGCTATAAGAGAAATGCTTTACCAATGGTCTAGCAAGCTATGTGTTAGCCGAATGGTTAGGGTGGTGGCCAATAATTCAAAGGGTTGCAGGTTCGAATCCTACCATCGAAAAATAGATTTTTCATCTTTATAGTCCTTCTAAAGCAGAGGATAAATATCAGATTAAAACAGATATCAACAGCAATGCTTGTATCGCAATGGTTACCGTGACCGGCTCCTGCGAAAAGGTCCTGGGTTCGAATCTCTTCAAGTTTTTCTCTATTCAATTAAGGATTAAGTTTTTATTGCAAAAGTACTCTAGCGCTGTAAGAGGAATAGATTACCAATGGTCTAGCTAGCCATTTCTTAGCCGAATGGTTAGGGTGGTGGCCAACAAATAAAAGGGTTGCAGGTGGATTCCTACCATCTAAAAATATATTTTTCATCTTTATAGTCCTTCTAAAACAGACGATAAATATCAGATCAAAACATATATCGGCAACAACGCTTGTAGCGCAATGGTTGCTGTGACCGACTGTCGCGAAAGGGTCCTGTGTCGAATCTCGTCAAGTTTTTTCTCTATTCAATTAAACATTCAGTTTTTATTCCAAGGGTACTCTAGCAGTATAAGAGGAATACTTTACCAATGGTCTAGCAAACCATTTGTTAGCCGAATGGTTACGGCGGTGGCCAGTAATTTAAAGGGTTGCAGGTTCGATTCCTACCATTTAAAAATATATTTTTCATCTTTATAGTCCTTCTAAAACAGACGATAAATATCAGATGAAAACATATATCGGCAACAACGCTTTAGCGCAATGGTTACCGTGACCGACTGTCACGAAAAGGTCCTGGGTTCGAATCTCTCAAGTTTTTTCTCTATTCAATTAAAGATTCAGTTTTTATTCCAACAATACTCTAGCGCTATAAGAGAAATACTTTACCAATGGTCTAGCAAGCCTTCTATTAGCCGAATGGATAGGGGGGTGGCAAATAATTCAAAGGGTTGCAGGTTCGATTCCCACCATCTAAAAATAGATTTTTCATCTTTATAGTCCTTCTAAAACAGACGATAAATATCAGATCAAAACATATATCGGCAACAACGCTTGTAGCGCAATGGTTACCGTGACCGACTCTCGCGAAAAGGACCTTGGTTCAAACCTCTTCAAGTTTTTTCTCTATTCAATTAAAGATTCAGTTTATATTCAAACAGTACTCTAGCGCTATAAGAGAAATATTTTACCAATAGTCTAGCAAGCCATTTCTTAGCCGAATGGTTAGGGTGGTGGCCAATAATTCAAAGGGTTGTAGGTTCGATTCCTACCATCTAAAAGTAGATTTTTCATCCTTATTGTCCTTCTAAAACAGACGATAAATATCAGATCAAAACATATATCGGCAACAACGCTTGTAGCGCAATGGTTACCGTGACCGACTGTCACGAAAGGGCCTGGGTTCGAATCTCTTCAAGTTTTTTCTCTATTCAATTAAAGATTCAGTTTTTATTCCAACAGTACTCTAGCGCTATAAGAGAAATATTTTACCAATGGTCTAGAAAGCCATTTCTTAGCCGAATGGTTAGTGTGGTGGCCAATAATTCAAAGGGTTGCAGGTTCGATTCCCACCATCTAAAAGTAGATTTTTCATCTTTATAGTCCTTCTAAAACAGACGATAAATATCAGATCAAAACATATATCGGCAGCAACGCTTGTAGCGCAATGGTTACCGTGACCGACTGTCACGAAAAGGTCCTGGGTTCGAATCTCTTCAAGTTTTTTCTCTATTCAAATAAAGATTCAGTTTTTATTCCAACAATACTCTAGCGCTATAAGAGAAATAATTTACCAATGGTCTAGCAAGCCATCTATTAGCCGAGTGGTTAGGGTGGTGGCCAATAATTCAAAGGGTTGCAGGTTCGATTCCTACCATCTAAAAATAGATTTTTCATCTTTATAGTCCTTCTAAAACAGACGATAGATATCAGATCAAAACATAAATAGGCAACAACGCTTGTAGCGCAATGGTTACCGTGACCGACTGTAACGAAAAGGTCCTGGGTTCGAATCTTTTCAAGTTTTTTCTCTATTCAATTAAAGATTTAGTTTTTATTCCAACAATACTCTAGCGCTATAAGAGAAATACCTTACCAATGGTCTAGCAAGCCATCTATTAGCCGAATGGTTATGGTGGTGGCCGGTAATTCAAAGGGTTGCAAGTTCGATTCCTACCATATAAAAATAGATTTTTCATCTTTATAGTCCTTCTAAAACAGACGATAAATATCAGATCAAAACATATATCGGCAACAACGCTTGTAGCGCAATGGTTACCGTAACCGACTGTCACGAAAAGGTCCTGGGTTCGAATCTCTTCAAGTTTTTTCTCTATTCAATTAAAGATTCAGTTTTTATTCCAACAGTACTCTAGCGCTATAAGAGAAATATTTTACCAATGGTCTAGAAAGCCATTTCTTAGCCGAATGGTTAGGGTGGTGGCCAATAATTCAAAGGGTTGCAGGTTCGATTCCTACCATCTAAAAGTATTTTTTTCATCTTTATAGTCCTTCTAAAACAGACGATAATTATCAGATCAAAACATATATCGGCAACAGCGCTTGTAGCGCAATGGTTACCGTGACCGACTGTCACGAAAAGGTCCTGGGTTCGAATCTCTTCAAGTTCTTCTCTATTCAAATAAAGATTTAGTTTTTATTCCAACAATACTCTAGCGCTATAAGAGAAATAATTTACCAATGGTCTAGCAAGCCATCTATTAGCCGAGTGGTTAGGGTGGTGGCCAATAATTCAAAGGGTTTCAGGTTCGATTCCTACCATCTAAAAATATATTTTTCATCTTTATAGTCCTTCTAAAACAGACGATAAATATCAGATCTAAACATATATCGGCAACAACGCCTGTAGCGCAATGGCTACCGTGACCGACTGTCACGAAAAGCTCCTGGGTTCGAATCTCTTCTAGTTTTTTCTCTATTCAATTAAACTTTCAGTTTTTATTCCAACAATACTATAGCGCTATAAGAGAAATGCTTTACCAATGTTCTAGCAAGCCATCTATTAGCCGAATGGTTAGGGTGGTGGCCAATAATTCAAAGGGTTGCAGGTTTGATTCCTACCATCTAAAAATAGATTATTCATCTTTATAGTCCTTCTAAAACAGACGATAGATATCAGATCAAAACATATATCGGCAACAACGCTTGTAGCGCAATGGTTACCGTAACCGACTGTCACGAAAAGGTCCTGGGTTCGAATCTCCTCAAGTTTCTTCTCTATTCAATTAGAGATTCAGTTTTTATTCCAACAATACTCTAGCGCTATAAGAGAAATGCTTTACCAATGGTCTAGCAAGCTATGTGTTAGCCGAATGGTTAGGGTGGTGGCCAATAATTCAAAGGGTTGCAGGTTCGATTCCTACCATCTAAAAATATATTTTTCATCTTTATAGTCCTTCTAAAACAGACGATAAATATCAGATCAAAAAATATATCGGCAACAACGCTTGTAGCGCAATGGTTAACCTGATCGAATGTCACGAAAAGATCCTGGGTTCCAATCTCTTCAAGTTTTTTTCTCTATTCAAGTAAAGATTCTGGTTTTATTCCAACAATACTCTAGCGCTATAAGAGAAATACTTTACCAATGGTCTAGCAAGCCATCTACTAGCCGAATGGTTAGGATGGTGGCCAATAATTCAAAGGGTTGCAGGTTCGAATCCTACCATCGAAAAATAGATTTTTCATCTTTATAGTCCTTCTAAAGCAGAGGATAAATATCAGATTAAAACAGATATCAACAGCAATGCTTGTATCGCAATGGTTACCGTGACCGGCTCCTGCGAAAAGGTCCTGGGTTCAAATCTCTTCAAGTTTTTCTCTATTCAATTAAGGATTAAGTTTTTATTGCAAAAGTACTCTAGCGCTGTAAGAGGAATAGATTACCAATGGTCTAGCTAGCCATTTCTTAGCCGAATGGTTAGGGTGGTGGCCAACAAATAAAAGGGTTGCAGGTGGATTCCTACCATCTAAAAATATATTTTTCATCTTTATAGTCCTTCTAAAACAGACGATAAATATCAGATCAAAACATATATCGGCAACAACGCTTGTAGCGCAATGGTTACTGTGACCGACTGTCGCGAAAGGGTCCTGTGTCGAATCTCGTCAAGTTTTTTCTCTATTCAATTAAACATTCAGTTTTTATTCCAAGGGTACTCTAGCAGTATAAGAGGAATACTTTACCAATGGTCTAGCAAACCATTTGTTAGCCGAATGGTTACGGCGGTGGTCAGTAATTTAAAGGGTTGCAGGTTCGATTCCCACCATCTAAAAGTAGATTTTTCATCTTTATAGTCCTAAAACAGACGATAAATATCAGATCAAAACACATATCGGCAACAACGCTTTAGCGCAATGGTTACCGTGACCGACTGTCACGAAAAGGTCCTGGGTTCGAATCTCTCAAGTTTTTTCTCTATTCAATTAAAGATTCAGTTTTTATTCCAACAATACTCTAGCGCTATAAGAGAAATACTTTACCAATGGTCTAGCAAGCCTTCTATTAGCCGAATGGATAGGGGGGTGGCAAATAATTCAAAGGGTTGCAGGTTCGATTCCCACCATCTAAAAATAGATTTTTCATCTTTATAGTCCTTCTAAAACATATGATAAATATCAGATCAAAACATATATCAGCAACAACGCTTATAGCGCAATGGTTACCGTGACCGACTGTCACGAAAAGGTCCTGCGTTCGAATCTCTTCAAGTTTTTTCTCTATTCAATTAAAGAGTCAGTTTTTATTCCAACAATACTCTAGCGCTATAAGAGAAATACTTTACCAATGGTCTAGCAAGCCATCCATTAACCGAATGGTTAGGGTGGTGGCCTACAATTCAAATTGTTGCAGGTTCGATTCCTACCATCTAAAAATAGATTCTTCATCTTTATAGTCCTTCTAAAACAGACGATAAATATCAGATCAAAACATATATCGGCAACAACGCTTGTAGCGCAATGGTTACCGTGACCGACTCTCGCGAAAAGGACCTTGGTTCAAACCTCTTCAAGTTTTTTCTCTATTCAATTAAAGATTCAGTTTATATTCAAACAGTACTCTAGCGCTATAAGAGAAATATTTTACCAATAGTCTAGCAAGCCATTTCTTAGCCGAATGGTTAGGGTGGTGGCCAATAATTCAAAGGGTTGTAGGTTCGATTCCTACCATCTAAAAGTAGATTTTTCATCCTTATAGTCCTTCTAAAACAGACGATAAATATCAGATCAAAACATATATCGGCAACAACGCTTGTAGCGCAATGGTTACCGTGACCGACTGTCACGAAAGGGCCTGGCTTCGAATCTCTTCAAGTTTTTTCTCTATTCAATTAAAGATTCAGTTTTTATTCCAACAGTACTCTAGCGCTATAAGAGAAATATTTTACCAATGGTCTAGAAAGCCATTTCTTAGCCGAATGGTTAGTGTGGTGGCCAATAATTCAAAGGGTTGCAGGTTCGATTCCCACCATCTAAAAGTAGATTTTTCATCTTTATAGTCCTTCTAAAACAGACGATAAATATCAGATCAAAACATATATCGGCAGCAACGCTTGTAGCGCAATGGTTACCGTGACCGACTGTCACGAAAAGGTCCTGGGTTCGAATCTCTTCAAGTTTTTTCTCTATTCAAATAAAGATTCAGTTTTTATTCCAACAATACTCTAGCGCTATAAGAGAAATAATTTACCAATGGTCTAGCAAGCCATCTATTAGCCGAGTGGTTAGGGTGGTGGCCAATAATTCAAAGGGTTGCAGGTTCGATTCCTACCATCTAAAAATAGATTTTTCATCTTTATAGTCCTTCTAAAACAGACGATAGATATCAGATCAAAACATAAATAGGCAACAACGCTTGTAGCGCAATGGTTACCGTGACCGACTGTAACGAAAAGGTCCTGGGTTCGAATCTTTTCAAGTTTTTTCTCTATTCAATTAAAGATTTAGTTTTTATTCCAACAATACTCTAGCGCTATAAGAGAAATACCTTACCAATGGTCTAGCAAGTCATCTATTAGCCGAATGGTTATGGTGGTGGCCAGTAATTCAAAGGGTTGCAAGTTCGATTCCTACCATATAAAAATAGATTTTTCATCTTTATAGTCCTTCTAAAACAGACGATAAATATCAGATCAAAACATATATCGGCAACAACGCTTGTAGCGCAATGGTTACCGTAACCGACTGTCACGAAAAGGTCCTGGGTTCGAATCTCTTCAAGTTTTTTCTCTATTCAATTAAAGATTCAGTTTTTATTCCAACAGTACTCTAGCGCTATAAGAGAAATATTTTACCAATGGTCTAGAAAGCCATTTCTTAGCCGAATGGTTAGGGTGGTGGCCAATAATTCAAAGGGTTGCAGGTTCGATTCCTACCATCTAAAAGTATTTTTTTCATCTTTATAGTCCTTCTAAAACAGACGATAATTATCAGATCAAAACATATATCGGCAACAGCGCTTGTAGCGCAATGGTTACCGTGACCGACTGTCACGAAAAGGTCCTGGGTTCGAATCTCTTCAAGTTTTTCTCTATTCAAATAAAGATTTAGTTTTTATTCCAACAATACTCTAGCGCTATAAGAGAAATAATTTACCAATGGTCTAGCAAGCCATCTATTAGCCGAGTGGTTAGGGTGGTGGCCAATAATTCAAAGGGTTGCAGGTTCGATTCCTACCATCTAAAAATATATTTTTCATCTTTATAGTCCTTCTAAAACAGACGATAAATATCAGATCTAGACATATATCGGCAACAACGCCTGTAGCGCAATGGCTACCGTGACCGACTGTCACGAAAAGCTCCTGGGTTCGAATCTCTTCTAGTTTTTTCTCTATTCAATTAAACATTCAGTTTTTATTCCAACAATACTATAGCGCTATAAGAGAAATGCTTTACCAATGTTCTAGCAAGCCATCTATTAGCCGAATGGTTAGGGTGGTGGCCAATAATTCAAATGGTTGCAGGTTTGATTCCTACCATCTAAAAATAGATTATTCATCTTTATAGTCCTTCTAAAACAGACGATAGATATCAGATCAAAACATATATCGGCAACAACGCTTGTAGCGCAATGGTTACCGTAACCGACTGTCACGAAAAGGTCCTGGGTTCGAATCTCCTCAAGTTTCTTCTCTATTCAATTAGAGATTCAGTTTTTATTCCAACAATACTCTAGCGCTATAAGAGAAATGCTTTACCAATGGTCTAGCAAGCTATGTGTTAGCCGAATGGTTAGGGTGGTGGCCAATAATTCAAAGGGTTGCAGGTTCGATTCCTACCATCTAAAAATAGATTTTTCATCTTTATAGTCCTTCTAAAACAGACGATAAATATCAGATCAAAAAATATATCGGCAACAACGCTTGTAGCGCAATGGTTAACCTGATCGAATGTCACGAAAAGATCCTGGGTTCCAATCTCTTCAAGTTTTTTTCTCTATTCAAGTAAAGATTCTGGTTTTATTCCAACAATACTCTAGCGCTATAAGAGAAATACTTTACCAATGGTCTAGCAAGCCATCTACTAGCCGAATGGTTAGGATGGTGGCCAATAATTCAAAGGGTTGCAGGTTCGAATCCTACCATCGAAAAATAGATTTTTCATCTTTATAGTCCTTCTAAAGCAGAGGATAAATATCAGATTAAAACAGATATCAACAGCAATGCTTGTATCGCAATGGTTACCGTGACCGGCTCCTGCGAAAAGGTCCTGGGTTCGAATCTCTTCAAGTTTTTCTCTATTCAATTAAGGATTAAGTTTTTATTGCAAAAGTACTCTAGCGCTGTAAGAGAAATATATTACCAATGGTCTAGCTAGCCATTTCTTAGCCGAATGGTTAGGGTGGTGGCCAACAAATAAAAGGGTTGCAGGTGGATTCCTACCATCTAAAAATATATTTTTCATCTTTATAGTCCTTCTAAAACAGACGATAAATATCAGATCAAAACATATATCGGCAACAACGCTTGTAGCGCAATGGTTACTGTGACCGACTGTCGCGAAAGGGTCCTGTGTCGAATCTCGTCAAGTTTTTTCTCTATTCAATTAAACATTCAGTTTTTATTCCAAGGGTACTCTAGCAGTATAAGAGGAATACTTTACCAATGGTCTAGCAAACCATTTGTTAGCCGAATGGTTACGGCGGTGGCCAGTAATTTAAAGGGTTGCAGGTTCGATTCCTACCATCTAAAAGTAGATTTTTCATCTTTATAGTCCTTCTAAAACAGACGATAAATATCAGATGAAAACATATATCGGCAACAACGCTTTAGCGCAATGGTTACCGTGACCGACTGTCACGAAAAGGTCCTGGGTTCGAATCTCTCAAGTTTTTTCTCTATTCAATTAAAGATTCAGTTTTTATTCCAACAATACTCTAGCGCTATAAGAGAAATACTTTACCAATGGTCTAGCAAGCCTTCTATTAGCCGAATGGATAAGGGGGTGGCCAATAATTCAAAGGGTTGCAGGTTCGATTCCCACCATCTAAAAATAGATTTTTCATCTTTATGGTCCTTCTAAAACATATGATAAATATCAGATCAAAACATATATCGGCAACAACGCTTGTAGCGCAATGATTACCGTGACCGACTGTCACGAAAAGGTCCTGGGTTCGAATCTCTTCAAGTTTTTTCTCTATTCAATTAAGCATTCAGTTTTTATTCCAACAATACTCTAGAGCTATAAGAGAAATACTTTACCAATGGTCTAGCAAGCCATCTTTTAGCCGAGTGGTTAGGGTGGTGGCCAATAATTCAAAGGGTTGCAAGTTCGGTTCCTACCATTTAAAAATTGATTTTTCATTTTTATAGTCCTTCTAAAACAGACGATAAATATCAGATCAAAACATATATCGGCAACAACGCTTGTAGCGCAATGGTTACCGTGACCGACTGTCACGAAAAGGTCCTGCGTTCGAATCTCTTCAAGTTTTTTCTCTATTCAATTAAAGAGTCAGTTTTTATTCCAACAATACTCTAGCGCTATAAGAGAAATACTTTACCAATGGTCTAGCAAGCCATCCATTAACCGAATGGTTGGGGTGGTGGCCTATAATTCAAATTGTTGCAGGTTCGATTCCTACCATCTAAAAATAGATTTTTCATCTTTATAGTCCTTCTAAAACAGACGATAAATATCAGATCAAAACATATATCGGCAACAACGCTTGTAGCGCAATGGTTACCGTGACCGACTCTCGCGAAAAGGACCTTGGTTCAAACCTCTTCAAGTTTTTTCTCTATTCAATTAAAGATTCAGTTTTTATTCCAACAATACTCTAGCGCTATAAGAGAAATATTTTACCAATAGTCTAGTAAGCCATTTCTTAGCCGAATGGTTAGTGTGGTGGCCAATAATTCAAAGGGTTGCAGGTTCGATTCCTTCCATCTAAAAATAGATTTTTCATCTTTATAGTCCTTCTAAAACAGACGATAAATATCAGATCAAAACATATATCGGCAACAACGCTTGTAGCGCAATGGTTACCGTGACCGACTGTCACGAAAAAGCCTGGGTTCGAATCTCTTCTAGTTTTTTCTCTATTCAATTAAAGATTCAGTTTTTATTCCAACAGTACTGTAGCGCTATAAGAGAAATCCTTTACCAATGGTCTAGCAAGCCATCTATTAGCCGAATGGTTAGGGTGGTGGCCAATAATTCAAAGGGTTGCAGGTTCGATTCCTTCCGTCTAAAAATAGATTTTTCATCTTTATAGTCCTTCTAAAACAGACGATAAATATCAGATCAAAACATATATCGGCAACAACGCTTGTAGCGCAATGGTTACCGTGACCGACAGTCACGAAAGGGCCTGGGTTCGAATCTCTTCAAGTTTTTTCTCTATTCAATTAAAGATTCAGTTTTTATTCCAACAGTACTCTAGCGCTATAAGAGAACTATTTTACCAATGGTCTAGAAAGCCATTTCTTAGCCGAATGGTTAGTGTGGTGGCCAATAATTCAAAGGGTTGCAGGTTCGATTCCCACCATCTAAAAGTAGATTTTTCATCTTTATAGTCCTTCTAAAACAGACGATAAATATCAGATCAAAACATATATTGGCAGCAACGCTTGTAGCGCAATGGTTACCGTGACCGACTGTCACGAAAAGGTCCTGGGTTCGAATCTCTTCAAGTTTTTTCTCTATTCAAATAAAGATTCAGTTTTTATTCCAACAATACTCTAGCGCTATAAGAGAAATAATTTACCAATGGTCTAGCAAGCCATCTATTAGCCGAGTGGTTAGGGTGGTGGCCAATAATTCAAAGGGTTGCAGGTTCGATTCCTACCATCTAAAAATAGATTTTTCATCTTTATAGTCCTTCTAAAACAGACGATAAATATCAGATCAAAACATAAATAGGCAACAACGCTTGTAGCGCAATGGTTACCGTGACCGACTGTAACGAAAAGGTCCTGGGTTCGAATCTTTTCAAGTTTTTTCTCTATTCAATTAAAGATTTAGTTTTTATTCCAACAATACTCTAGCGCTATAAGAGAAATACCTTACCAATGGTCTAGCAAGCCATCTATTAGCCGAATGGTTATGGTGGTGGCCAGTAATTCAAAGGGTTGCAAGTTCGATTCCTACCATATAAAAATAGATTTTTCATCTTTATAGTCCTTCTAAAACAGACGATAAATATCAGATCAAAACATATATCGGCAACAACGCTTGTAGCGCAATGGTTACCGTAACCGACTGTCACGAAAAGGTCCTGGGTTCGAATCTCTTCAAGTTTTTTCTCTATTCAATTAAAGATTCAGTTTTTATTCCAACAGTACTCTAGCGCTATAAGAGAAATATTTTACCAATGGTCTAGAAAGCCATTTCTTAGCCGAATGGTTAGGGTGGTGGCCAATAATTCAAAGGGTTGCAGGTTCGATTCCTACCATCTAAAAGTATTTTTTTCATCTTTATAGTCCTTCTAAAACAGACGATAATTATCAGTTCAAAACATATATCGGCAACAGCGCTTGTAGCGCAATGGTTACCGTGACCGCTTGTCACGAAAAGGTCCGGGGTTCGAATCTCTTCAAGTTTTTCTCTATTCAAATAAAGATTTAGTTTTTATTCCAACAATACTCTAGCGCTATAAGAGAAATAATTTACCAATGGTCTAGCAAGCCATCTATTAGCCGAGTGGTTAGGGTGGTGGCCAATAATTCAAAGGGTTGCAGGTTCGATTCCTACCAGCTAAAAATATATTTTTCATCTTTATAGTCCTTCTAAAACAGACGATAAATATCAGATCTAAACATATATCGGCAACAACGCCTGTAGCGCAATGGCTACCGTGACCGACTGTCACGAAAAGCTCCTGGGTTCGAATCTCTTCTAGTTTTTTCTCTATTCAATTAAACATTCAGTTTTTATTCCAACAATACTATAGCGCTATAAGAGAAATGCTTTACCAATGTTCTAGCAAGCCATCTATTAGCCGAATGGTTAGGGTGGTGGCCAATAATTCAAAGGGTTGCAGGTTTGATTCCTACCATCTAAAAATAGATTATTCATCTTTATAGTCCTTCTAAAACAGACGATAGATATCAGATCAAAACATATATCGGCAACAACGCTTGTAGCGCAATGGTTACCGTAACCGACTGTCACGAAAAGGTCCTGGGTTCGAATCTCCTCAAGTTTCTTCTCTATTCAATTAGAGATTCAGTTTTTATTCCAACAATACTCTAGCGCTATAAGAGAAATGCTTTACCAATGGTCTAGCAAGCTATGTGTTAGCCGAATGGTTAGGGTGGTGGCCAATAATTCAAAGGGTTGCAGGTTCGATTCCTACCATCTAAAAATAGATTTTTCATCTTTATAGTCCTTCTAAAACAGACGATAAATATCAGATCAAAAAATATATCGGCAACAACGCTTGTAGCGCAATGGTTAACCTGATCGAATGTCACGAAAAGATCCTGGGTGCCAATCTCTTCAAGTTTTTTTCTCTATTCAAGTAAAGATTCTGGTTTTATTCCAACAATACTCTAGCGCTATAAGAGAAATACTTTACCAATGGTCTAGCAAGCCATCTACTAGCCGAATGGTTAGGATGGTGGCCAATAATTCAAAGGGTTGCAGGTTCGAATCCTACCATCGAAAAATAGATTTTTCATCTTTATAGTCCTTCTAAAGCAGAGGATAAATATCAGATTAAAACAGATATCAACAGCAATGCTTGTATCGCAATGGTTACCGTGACCGGCTCCTGCGAAAAGGTCCTGGGTTCGAATCTCTTCAAGTTTTTCTCTATTCAATTAAGGATTAAGTTTTTATTGCAAAAGTACTCTAGCGCTGTAAGATGAATAGATTACCAATGGTCTAGCTAGCCATTTCTTAGCCGAATGGTTAGGGTGGTGGCCAACAAATAAAAGGGTTGCAGGTGGATTCCTACCATCTAAAAATATATTTTTCATCTTTATAGTCCTTCTAAAACAGACGATAAATATCAGATCAAAACTTATATCGGCAACAACGCTTGTAGCGCAATGGTTACTGTGACCGACTGTCGCGAAAGGGTCCTGTGTCGAATCTCGTCAGGTTTTTTCTCTATTCAATTAAACATTCAGTTTTTATTCCAAGGGTACTCTAGCAGTATAAGAGGAATACTTTACCAATGGTCTAGCAAACCATTTGTTAGCCGAATGGTTACGGCGGTGGCCAGTAATTTAAAGGGTTGCAGGTTCGATTCCTACCATCTAAAAATAGATTTTTCATTTTTATAGTCCTTCTAAAACAGACGATAAATATCAGATGAAAACATATATCGGCAACAACGCTTTAGCGCAATGGTTACCGTGACCGACTGTCACGAAAAGGTCCTGGGTTCGAATCTCTCAAGTTTTTTCTCTATTCAATTAAAGATTCAGTTTTTATTCCAACAATACTCTAGCGCTATAAGAGAAATACTTTACCAATGGTCTAGCAAGCCTTCTATTAGCCGAATGGATAGGGGGGTGGCAAATAATTCAAAGGGTTGCAGGTTCGATTCCCACCATGTAAAAATAGATTTTTCATCTTTATAGTCCTTCTAAAACATATGATAAATATCAGATCAAAACATATATCAGCAACAACGCTTGTAGCGCAATGATTACCGTGACCGACTGTCACGAAAAGGTCCTGGGTTCGAATCTCTTCAAGTTTTTTCTCTATTCAATTAAGCATTCAGTTTTTATTCCAACAATACTCTAGAGCTATAAGAGAAATACTTTACCAATGGTCTAGCAAGCCATCTTTTAGCCGAGTGGTTAGGGTGGTGGCCAATAATTCAAAGGGTTGCAAGTTCGGTTCCTACCATTTAAAAATTGATTTTTCATCTTTATAGTCCTTCTAAAACAGACGATAAATATCAGATCAAAACATATATCGGCAACAACGCTTGTAGCGCAATGGTTACCGTGACCGACTGTCACGAAAAGGTCCTGCGTTCGAATCTCTTCAAGTTTTTTCTCTATTCAATTAAAGATTCAGTTTATATTCAAACAGTACTCTAGCGCTATAAGAGAAATATTTTACCAATAGTCTAGCAAGCCATTTCTTAGCCGAATGGTTAGGGTGGTGGCCAATAATTCAAAGGGTTGTAGGTTCGATTCCTACCATCTAAAAGTAGATTTTTCATCCTTATAGTCCTTCTAAAACAGACGATAAATATCAGATCAAAACATATATCGGCAACAACGCTTGTAGCGCAATGGTTACCGTGACCGACTGTCACGAAAGGGCCTGGGTTCGAATCTCTTCAAGTTTTTTCTCTATTCAATTAAGCATTCAGTTTTTATTCCAACAATACTCTAGAGCTATAAGAGAAATACTTTACCAATGGTCTAGCAAGCCATCTTTTAGCCGAGTGGTTAGGGTGGTGGCCAATAATTCAAAGGGTTGCAAGTTCGGTTCCTACCATTTAAAAATTGATTTTTCATCTTTATAGTCCTTCTAAAACAGACGATAAATATCAGATCAAAACATATATCGGCAACAACGCTTGTAGCGCAATGGTTACCGTGACCGACTGTCACGAAAAGGTCCTGCGTTCGAATCTCTTCAAGTTTTTTCTCTATTCAATTAAAGAGTCAGTTTTTATTCCAACAATACTCTAGCGCTATAAGAGAAATAATTTACCAATGGTCTAGCAAGCCATCCATTAACCGAATGGTTGGGGTGGTGGCCTATAATTCAAATTGTTGCAGGTTCGATTCCTACCATCTAAAAATAGATTTTTCATCTTTATAGTCCTTCTAAAACAGACGATAAATATCAGATCAAAACATATATCGGCAACAACGCTTGTAGCGCAATGGTTACCGTGACCGACTCTCGCGAAAAGGACCTTGGTTCAAACCTCTTCAAGTTTTTTCTCTATTCAATTAAAGATTCAGTTTTTATTCCAACAATACTCTAGCGCTATAAGAGAAATATTTTACCAATAGTCTAGTAAGCCATTTCTTAGCCGAATGGTTAGTGTGGTGGCCAATAATTCAAAGGGTTGCAGGTTCGATTCCTTCCATCTAAAAATAGATTTTTCATCTTTATAGTCCTTCTAAAACAGACGATAAATATCAGATCAAAACATATATCGGCAACAACGCTTGTAGCGCAATGGTTACCGTGACCGACTGTCACGAAAAAGCCTGGGTTCGAATCTCTTCTAGTTTTTTCTCTATTCAATTAAAGATTCAGTTTTTATTCCAACAGTACTGTAGCGCTATAAGAGAAATCCTTTACCAATGGTCTAGCAAGCCATCTATTAGCCGAATGGTTAGGGTGGTGGCCAATAATTCAAAGGGTTGCAGGTTCGATTCCTTCCGTCTAAAAATAGATTTTTCATCTTTATAGTCCTTCTAAAACAGACGATAAATATCAGATCAAAACATATATTGGCAACAACGCTTGTAGCGCAATGGTTACCGTGACCGACAGTCACGAAAGGGCCTGGGTTCGAATCTCTTCAAGTTTTTTCTCTATTCAATTAAAGATTCAGTTTTTATTCCAACAGTACTCTAGCGCTATAAGAGAACTATTTTACCAATGGTCTAGAAAGCCATTTCTTAGCCGAATGGTTAGTGTGGTGGCCAATAATTCAAAGGGTTGCAGGTTCGATTCCCACCATCTAAAAGTAGATTTTTCATCTTTATAGTCCTTCTAAAACAGACGATAAATATCAGATCAAAACATATATTGGCAGCAACGCTTGTAGCGCAATGGTTACCGTGACCGACTGTCACGAAAAGGTCCTGGGTTCGAATCTCTTCAAGTTTTTTCTCTATTCAAATAAAGATTCAGTTTTTATTCCAACAATACTCTAGCGCTATAAGAGAAATAATTTACCAATGGTCTAGCAAGCGATCTATTAGCCGAGTGGTTAGGGTGGTGGCCAATAATTCAAAGGGTTGCAGGTTCGATTCCTACCATCTAAAAATAGATTTTTCATCTTTATAGTCCTTCTAAAACAGACGATAAATATCAGATCAAAACATAAATAGGCAACAACGCTTGTAGCGCAATGGTTACCGTGACCGACTGTAACGAAAAGGTCCTGGGTTCGAATCTTTTCAAGTTTTTTCTCTATTCAATTAAAGATTTAGTTTTTATTCCAACAATACTCTAGCGCTATAAGAGAAATACCTTACCAATGGTCTAGCAAGCCATCTATTAGCCGAATGGTTATGGTGGTGGCCAGTAATTCAAAGGGTTGCAAGTTCGATTCCTACCATATAAAAATAGATTTTTCATCTTTATAGTCCTTCTAAAACAGACGATAAATATCAGATCAAAACATATATCGGCAACAACGCTTGTAGCGCAATGGTTACCGTAACCGACTGTCACGAAAAGGTCCTGGGTTCGAATCTCTTCAAGTTTTTTCTCTATTCAATTAAAGATTCAGTTTTTATTCCAACAGTACTCTAGCGCTATAAGAGAAATATTTTACCAATGGTCTAGAAAGCCATTTCTTAGCCGAATGGTTAGGGTGGTGGCCAATAATTCAAAGGGTTGCAGGTTCGATTCCTACCATCTAAAAGTATTTTTTTCATCTTTATAGTCCTTCTAAAACAGACGATAATTATCAGTTCAAAACATATATCGGCAACAGCGCTTGTAGCGCAATGGTTACCGTGACCGCTTGTCACGAAAAGGTCCGGGGTTCGAATCTCTTCAAGTTTTTCTCTATTCAAATAAAGATTTAGTTTTTATTCCAACAATACTCTAGCGCTATAAGAGAAATAATTTACCAATGGTCTAGCAAGCCATCTATTAGCCGAGTGGTTAGGGTGGTGGCCAATAATTCAAAGGGTTGCAGGTTCGATTCCTACCAGCTAAAAATATATTTTTCATCTTTATAGTCCTTCTAAAACAGACGATAAATATCAGATCTAAACATATATCGGCAACAACGCCTGTAGCGCAATGGCTACCGTGACCGACTGTCACGAAAAGCTCCTGGGTTCGAATCTCTTCTAGTTTTTTCTCTATTCAATTAAACATTCAGTTTTTATTCCAACAATACTATAGCGCTATAAGAGAAATGCTTTACCAATGTTCTAGCAAGCCATCTATTAGCCGAATGGTTAGGGTGGTGGCCAATAATTCAAAGGGTTGCAGGTTTGATTCCTACCATCTAAAAATAGATTATTCATCTTTATAGTCCTTCTAAAACAGACGATAGATATCAGATCAAAACATATATCGGCAACAACGCTTGTAGCGCAATGGTTACCGTAACCGACTGTCACGAAAAGGTCCTGGGTTCGAATCTCCTCAAGTTTCTTCTCTATTCAATTAGAGATTCAGTTTTTATTCCAACAATACTCTAGCGCTATAAGAGAAATGCTTTACCAATGGTCTAGCAAGCTATGTGTTAGCCGAATGGTTAGGGTGGTGGCCAATAATTCAAAGGGTTGCAGGTTCGATTCCTACCATCTAAAAATAGATTTTTCATCTTTATAGTCCTTCTAAAACAGACGATAAATATCAGATCAAAAAATATATCGGCAACAACGCTTGTAGCGCAATGGTTAACCTGATCGAATGTCACGAAAAGATCCTGGGTGCCTATCTCTTCAAGTTTTTTTCTCTATTCAAGTAAAGATTCTGGTTTTATTCCAACAATACTCTAGCGCTATAAGAGAAATACTTTACCAATGGTCTAGCAAGCCATCTACTAGCCGAATGGTTAGGATGGTGGCCAATAATTCAAAGGGTTGCAGGTTCGAATCCTACCATCGAAAAATAGATTTTTCATCTTTATAGTCCTTCTAAAGCAGAGGATAAATATCAGATTAAAACAGATATCAACAGCAATGCTTGTATCGCAATGGTTACCGTGACCGGCTCCTGCGAAAAGGTCCTGGGTTCGAATCTCTTCAAGTTTTTCTCTATTCAATTAAGGATTAAGTTTTTATTGCAAAAGTACTCTAGCGCTGTAAGATGAATAGATTACCAATGGTCTAGCTAGCCATTTCTTAGCCGAATGGTTAGGGTGGTGGCCAACAAATAAAAGGGTTGCAGGTGGATTCCTACCATCTAAAAATATATTTTTCATCTTTATAGTCCTTCTAAAACAGACGATAAATATCAGATCAAAACTTATATCGGCAACAACGCTTGTAGCGCAATGGTTACTGTGACCGACTGTCGCGAAAGGGTCCTGTGTCGAATCTCGTCAGGTTTTTTCTCTATTCAATTAAACATTCAGTTTTTATTCCAAGGGTACTCTAGCAGTATAAGAGGAATACTTTACCAATGGTCTAGCAAACCATTTGTTAGCCGAATGGTTACGGCGGTGGCCAGTAATTTAAAGGGTTGCAGGTTCGATTCCTACCATCTAAAAATAGATTTTTCATCTTTATAGTCCTTCTAAAACAGACGATAAATATCAGATGAAAACATATATCGGCAACAACGCTTTAGCGCAATGGTTACCGTGACCGACTGTCACGAAAAGGTCCTGGGTTCGAATCTCTCAAGTTTTTTCTCTATTCAATTAAAGATTCAGTTTTTATTCCAACAATACTCTAGCGCTATAAGAGAAATACTTTACCAATGGTCTAGCAAGCCTTCTATTAGCCGAATGGATAGGGGGGTGGCAAATAATTCAAAGGGTTGCAGGTTCGATTCCCACCATCTAAAAATAGATTTTTCATCTTTATAGTCCTTCTAAAACATATGATAAATATCAGATCAAAACATATATCAGCAACAACGCTTGTAGCGCAATGATTACCGTGACCGACTGTCACGAAAAGGTCCTGGGTTCGAATCTCTTCAAGTTTTTTCTCTATTCAATTAAGCATTCAGTTTTTATTCCAACAATACTCTAGAGCTATAAGAGAAATACTTTACCAATGGTCTAGCAAGCCATCTTTTAGCCGAGTGGTTAGGGTGGTGGCCAATAATTCAAAGGGTTGCAAGTTCGGTTCCTACCATTTAAAAATTGATTTTTCATCTTTATAGTCCTTCTAAAACAGACGATAAATATCAGATCAAAACATATATCGGCAACAACGCTTGTAGCGCAATGGTTACCGTGACCGACTGTCACGAAAAGGTCCTGCGTTCGAATCTCTTCAAGTTTTTTCTCTATTCAATTAAAGATTCAGTTTATATTCAAACAGTACTCTAGCGCTATAAGAGAAATATTTTACCAATAGTCTAGCAAGCCATTTCTTAGCCGAATGGTTAGGGTGGTGGCCAATAATTCAAAGGGTTGTAGGTTCGATTCCTACCATCTAAAAGTAGATTTTTCATCCTTATAGTCCTTCTAAAACAGACGATAAATATCAGATCAAAACATATATCGGCAACAACGCTTGTAGCGCAATGGTTACCGTGACCGACTGTCACGAAAGGGCCTGGGTTCGAATCTCTTCAAGTTTTTTCTCTATTCAATTAAAGATTCAGTTTTTATTCCAACAGTACTCTAGCGCTATAAGAGAAATATTTTACCAATGGTCTAGCAAGCCATCTATTAGCCGAATGGTTAGGGTGGTGGCCAATAATTCAAAGGGTTGCAGGTTCGATTCCCACCATCTAAAAATAGATTTTTCATCTTTATAGTCCTTCTAAAACATATGATAAATATCAGATCAAAACATATATCAGCAACAACGCTTGTAGCGCAATGATTACCGTGACCGACTGTCACGAAAAGGTCCTGGGTTCGAATCTCTTCAAGTTTTTTCTCTATTCAATTAAGCATTCAGTTTTTATTCCAACAATACTCTAGAGCTATAAGAGAAATACTTTACCAATGGTCTAGCAAGCCATCTTTTAGCCGAGTGGTTAGGGTGGTGGCAATAATTCAAACGGTTGCAAGTTCGGTTCCTACCATTTAAAAATTGACTAAAACAGACGATAAATATCAGATCAAAACATATATCGGCAACAACGCTTGTAGCGCAATGGTTACCGTGACCGACTGTCACGAAAAGGTCCTGCGTTCGAATCTCTTCAAGTTTTTTCTCTATTCAATTAAAGATTTAGTTTTTATTCCAACAATACTCTAGCGCTATAAGAGAAATACCTTACCAATGGTGTAGCAAGCCATCTATTAGCCGAATGGTTATGGTGGTGGCCAGTAATTCAAAGGGTTGCAGGTTCGATTCCCACCATCTAAAAATAGATTTTTCATCTTTATAATCCTTCTAAAACATATGATAAATATCAGATCAAAACATATATCAGCAACAACGCTTGTAGCGCAATGATTACCGTGACCGACTGTCACGAAAAGGTCCTGGGTTCGAATCTCTTCAAGTTTTTTCTCTATTCAATTAAGCATTCAGTTTTTATTCCAACAATACTCTAGAGCTATAAGAGAAATACTTTACCAATGGTCTAGCAAGCCATCTTTTAGCCGAGTGGTTAGGGTGGTGGCCAATAATTCAAAGGGTTGCAGGTTCGGTTCCTACCATTTAAAAATTGATTTTTCATTTTTATAGTCCTTCTAAAACAGACGATAAATATCAGATCAAAACATATATCGGCAACAACGCTTGTAGCGCAATGGTTACCGTGACCGACTGTCACGAAAAGGTCCTGCGTTCGAATCTCTTCAAGTTTTTTCTCTATTCAATTAAAGAGTCAGTTTTTATTCCAACAATACTCTAGCGCTATAAGAGAAATACTTTACCAATGGTCTAGCAAGCCATCCATTAACCGAATGATTAGGGTGGTGGCCTACAATTCAAATTGTTGCAGGTTCGATTCCTACCATCTAAAAATAGATTTTTCATCTTTATAGTCCTTCTAAAACAGACGATAAATATCAGATCAAAACATATATCGGCAACAACGCTTGTAGCGCAATGGTTACCGTGACCGACTCTCGCGAAAAGGACCTTGGTTCAAACCTCTTCAAGTTTTTTCTCTATTCAATTAAAGATTCAGTTTATATTCAAACAGTACTCTAGCGCTATAAGAGAAATATTTTACCAATAGTCTAGCAAGCCATTTCTTAGCCGAATGGTTAGGGTGGTGGCCAATAATTCAAAGGGTTGTAGGTTCTATTCCTACCATCTAAAAGTAGATTTTTCATCCTTATAGTCCTTCTAAAACAGACGATAAATATCAGATCAAAACATATACCGGCAACAACGCTTGTAGCGCAATGGGTACCGTGATCAACTGTCACGATAAGGTCCTGGGTTCGAATCTCTTCAAATTTTTTCTCTATTCAAATAATGATTCAGTTTTTATTCCAACAATACTCTAGCGCTATAAGAGAAATACTTTACCAATGATCTAGCAAGCCATCTATTAGCCGAATGGTTAGGGTGGTGGCCAATAATTCAAAGGGTTGCAGGTTCGATTCCTTCCATCTAAAAATAGATTTTTCATCTTTATAGTCCTTCTAAAACAGACGATAAATATCAGATCAAAACATATATCGGCAACAACGCTTGTAGCGCAATGGTTACCGTGACCGACTGTCACGAAAGGGCCTGGGTTCGAATCTCTTCTAGTTTTTTCTCTATTCAATTAAAGATTCAGTTTTTATTCCAACAGTACTGTAGCGCTATAAGAGAAATCCTTTACCAATGGTCTAGCAAGCCATCTATTAGCCGAATGGTTAGGGTGGTGGCCAATAATTCAAAGGGTTGCAGGTTCGATTCCTTCCATCTAAAAATAGATTTTTCATCTTTATAGCCCTTCTAAAACAGACGATAAATATCAGATCAAAACATATATCGGCAACAACGCTTGTAGCGCAATGGTTACCGTGACCGACTGTCACGAAAGGGCCTGGGTTCGAATCTCTTCAAGTTTTTTCTCTATTCAATTAAAGATTCAGTTTTTATTCCAACAGTACTCTAGCGCTATAAGAGAAATATTTTACCAATGGTCTAGAAAGCCATTTCTTAGCCGAATGGTTAGTGTGGTGGCCAATAATTCAAAGGGTTGCAGGTTCGATTCCCACCATCTAAAAGTAGATTTTTCATCTTTATAGTCCTTCTAAAACAGACGATAAATATCAGATCAAAACATATATCGGCAGCAACGCTTGTAGCGCAATGGTTACCGTGACCGACTGTCACGAAAAGGTCCTGGGTTCGAATCTCTTCAAGTTTTTTCTCTATTCAAATAAAGATTCAGTTTTTATTCCAACAATACTCTAGCGCTATAAGAGAAATAATTTACCAATGGTCTAGCAAGCCATCTATTAGCCGAGTGGTTAGGGTGGTGGCCAATATTTCAAAGGGTTGCAGGTTCGATTCCTACCATCTAAAAATAGATTTTTCATCTTTATAGTCCTTCTAAAACAGACGATAGATATCAGATCAAAACATAAATAGGCAACAACGCTTGTAGCGCAATGGTTACCGTGACCGACTGTAACGAAAAGGTCCTGGGTTCGAATCTTTTCAAGTTTTTTCTCTATTCAATTAAAGATTTAGTTTTTATTCCAACAATACTCTAGCGCTATAAGAGAAATACCTTACCAATGGTCTAGCAAGTCATCTATTAGCCGAATGGTTATGGTGGTGGCCAGTAATTCAAAGGGTTGCAAGTTCGATTCCTACCATATAAAAATAGATTTTTCATCTTTATAGTCCTTCTAAAACAGACGATAAATATCAGATCAAAACATATATCGGCAACAACGCTTGTAGCGCAATGGTTACCGTAACCGACTGTCACGAAAAGGTCCTGGGTTCGAATCTCTTCAAATTTTTTCTCTATTCAATTAAAGATTCAGTTTTTATTCCAACAATACTCTAGCGCTATAAGAGAAATACTTTACCAATGGTCTAGCAAGCCTTCTATTAGCCGAATGGATAAGGGGGTGGCAAATAATTCAAAGGGTTGCAGGTTCGATTCCCACCATCTAAAAATAGATTTTTCATCTTTATAGTCCTTCTAAAACATATGATAAATATCAGATCAAAACATATATCAGCAACAACGCTTGTAGCGCAATGATTACCGTGACCGACTGTCACGAAAAGGTCCTGGGTTCGAATCTCTTCAAGTTTTTTCTCTATTCAATTAAAGAGTCAGTTTTTATTCCAACAATACTCTAGCGCTATAAGAGAAATACTTTACCAATGGTCTAGCAAGCCATCCATTAACCGAATGGTTAGGGTGGTGGCCTACAATTCAAATTGTTGCAGGTTCGATTCCTACCATCTAAAAATAGATTCTTCATCTTTATAGTCCTTCTAAAACAGACGATAAATATCAGATCAAAACATATATCGGCAACAACGCTTGTAGCGCAATGGTTACCGTGACCGACTCTCGCGAAAAGGACCTTGGTTCAAACCTCTTCAAGTTTTTTCTCTATTCAATTAAAGATTCAGTTTATATTCAAACAGTACTCTAGCGCTATAAGAGAAATATTTTACCAATAGTCTAGCAAGCCATTTCTTAGCCGAATGGTTAGGGTGGTGGCCAATAATTCAAAGGGTTGTAGGTTCGATTCCTACCATCTAAAAGTAGATTTTTCATCCTTATAGTCCTTCTAAAACAGACGATAAATATCAGATCAAAACATATACCGGCAACAACGCTTGTAGCGCAATGGGTACCGTGATCAACTGTCACGATAAGGTCCTGGGTTCGAATCTCTTCAAATTTTTTCTCTATTCAAATAATGATTCAGTTTTTATTCCAACAATACTCTAGCGCTATAAGAGAAATACTTTACCAATGATCTAGCAAGCCATCTATTAGCCGAATGGTTAGGGTGGTGGCCAATAATTCAAAGGGTTGCAGGTTCGATTCCTTCCATCTAAAAATAGATTTTTCATCTTTATAGTCCTTCTAAAACAGACGATAAATATCAGATCAAAACATATATCGGCAACAACGCTTGTAGCGCAATGGTTACCGTGACCGACTGTCACGAAAGGGCCTGGGTTCGAATCTCTTCTAGTTTTTTCTCTATTCAATTAAAGATTCAGTTTTTATTCCAACAGTACTGTAGCGCTATAAGAGAAATCCTTTACCAATGGTCTAGCAAGCCATCTATTAGCCGAATGGTTAGGGTGGTGGCCAATAATTCAAAGGGTTGCAGGTTCGATTCCTTCCATCTAAAAATAGATTTTTCATCTTTATAGTCCTTCTAAAACAGACGATAAATATCAGATCAAAACATATATCGGCAACAACGCTTGTAGCGCAATGGTTACCGTGACCGACTGTCACGAAAGGGCCTGGGTTCGAATCTCTTCAAGTTTTTTCTCTATTCAATTAAAGATTCAGTTTTTATTCCAACAGTACTCTAGCGCTATAAGAGAAATATTTTACCAATGGTCTAGAAAGCCATTTCTTAGCCGAATGGTTAGTGTGGTGGCCAATAATTCAAAGGGTTGCAGGTTCGATTCCCACCATCTAAAAGTAGATTTTTCATCTTTATAGTCCTTCTAAAACAGACGATAAATATCAGATCAAAACATATATCGGCAGCAACGCTTGTAGCGCAATGGTTACCGTGACCGACTGTCACGAAAAGGTCCTGGGTTCGAATCTCTTCAAGTTTTTTCTCTATTCAAATAAAGATTCAGTTTTTATTCCAACAATACTCTAGCGCTATAAGAGAAATAATTTACCAATGGTCTAGCAAGCCATCTATTAGCCGAGTGGTTAGGGTGGTGGCCAATAATTCAAAGGGTTGCAGGTTCGATTCCTACCATCTAAAAATAGATTTTTCATCTTTATAGTCCTTCTAAAACAGACGATAGATATCAGATCAAAACATAAATAGGCAACAACGCTTGTAGCGCAATGGTTACCGTGACCGACTGTAACGAAAAGGTCCTGGGTTCGAATCTTTTCAAGTTTTTTCTCTATTCAATTAAAGATTTAGTTTTTATTCCAACAATACTCTAGCGCTATAAGAGAAATACCTTACCAATGGTCTAGCAAGTCATCTATTAGCCGAATGGTTATGGTGGTGGCCAGTAATTCAAAGGGTTGCAAGTTCGATTCCTACCATATAAAAATAGATTTTTCATCTTTATAGTCCTTCTAAAACAGACGATAAATATCAGATCAAAACATATATCGGCAACAACGCTTGTAGCGCAATGGTTACCGTAACCGACTGTCACGAAAAGGTCCTGGGTTCGAATCTCTTCAAGTTTTTCTCTATTCAATTAAAGATTCAGTTTTTATTCCAACAGTACTCTAGCGCTATAAGAGAAATATTTTACCAATGGTCTAGCAAGCCATCTATTAGCCGAATGGTTAGGGTGGTGGCCAATAATTCAAAGGGTTGCAGGTTCGATTCCCACCATCTAAAAATAGATTTTTCATCTTTATAGTCCTTCTAAAACATATGATAAATATCAGATCAAAACATATATCAGCAACAACGCTTGTAGCGCAATGATTACCGTGACCGACTGTCACGAAAAGGTCCTGGGTTCGAATCTCTTCAAGTTTTTTCTCTATTCAATTAAGCATTCAGTTTTTATTCCAACAATACTCTAGAGCTATAAGAGAAATACTTTACCAATGGTCTAGCAAGCCATCTTTTAGCCGAGTGGTTAGGGTGGTGGCAATAATTCAAACGGTTGCAAGTTCGGTTCCTTCCATTTAAAAATTGACTAAAACAGACGATAAATATCAGATCAAAACATATATCGGCAACAACGCTTGTAGCGCAATGGTTACCGTGACCGACTGTCACGAAAAGGTCCTGCGTTCGAATCTCTTCAAGTTTTTTCTCTATTCAATTAAAGAGTCAGTTTTTATTCCAACAATACTCTAGCGCTATAAGAGAAATACTTTACCAATGGTCTAGCAAGCCATCCATTAACCGAATGGTTAGGGTGGTGGCCTATAATTCAAATTGTTGCAGGTTCGATTCCTACCATCTAAAAATAGATTTTTCATCTTTATAGTCCTTCTAAAACAGACGATAAATATCAGATCAAAACATATATCGGCAACAACGCCTGTAGCGCAATGGTTACCGTGACCGACTCTCGCGAAAAGGACCTTGGTTCAAACCTCTTCAAGTTTTTTCTCTATTCAATTAAAGATTCAGTTTATATTCAAACAGTACTCTAGCGCTATAAGAGAAATATTTTACCAATAGTCTAGCAAGCCATTTCTTAGCCGAATGGTTAGGGTGGTGGCCAATAATTCAAAGGGTTGTAGGTTCGATTCCTACCATCTAAAAGTAGATTTTTCATCCTTATAGTCCTTCTAAAACAGACGATAAATATCAGATCAAAACATATACCGGCAACAACGCTTGTAGCGCAATGGTTACCGTGATCAACTGTCACGATAAGGTCCTGGGTTCGAATCTCTTCAAATTTTTTCTCTATTCAAATAATGATTCAGTTTTTATTCCAACAATACTCTAGCCCTATAAGAGAAATACTTTACCAATGATCTAGCAAGCCATCTATTAGCCGAATGGTTAGGGTGGTGGCCAATAATTCAAAGGGTTGCAGGTTCGATTCCTTCCATCTAAAAATAGATTTTTCATCTTTATAGTCCTTCTAAAACAGACGATAAATATCAGATCAAAACATATATCGGCAACAACGCTTGTAGCGCAATGGTTACCGTGACCGACTGTCACGAAAGGGCCTGGGTTCGAATCTCTTCTAGTTTTTTCTCAATTCAATTAAAGATTCAGTTTTTATTCCAACAGTACTGTAGCGCTATAAGAGAAATCCTTTACCAATGGTCTAGCAAGCCATCTATTAGCCGAATGGTTAGGGTGGTGGCCAATAATTCAAAGGGTTGCAGGTTCGATTCCTTCCATCTAAAAATAGATTTTTCATCTTTATAGTCCTTCTAAAACAGACGATAAATATCAGATCAAAACATATATCGGCAACAACGCTTGTAGCGCAAAGGTTACCGTGACCGACTGTCACGAAAGGGCCTCGGTTCGAATCTCTTCAAGTTTTTTCTCTATTCAATTAAAGATTCAGTTTTTATTCCAACAGTACTCTAGCGCTATAAGAGAAATATTTTACCAATGGTCTAGAAAGCCATTTCTTAGCCGAATGGTTAGTGTGGTGGCCAATAATTCAAAGGGTTGCAGGTTCGATTCCCACCATCTAAAAGTAGATTTTTCATCTTTATAGTCCTTCTAAAACAGACGATAAATATCAGATCAAAACATATATCGGCAGCAACGCTTGTAGCGCAATGGTTACCGTGACCGACTGTCACGAAAAGGTCCTGGGTTCGAATCTCTTCAAGTTTTTTCTCTATTCAAATAAAGATTCAGTTTTTATTCCAACAATACTCTAGCGCTATAAGAGAAATAATTTACCAATGGTCTAGCAAGCCATCTATTAGCCGAGTGGTTATGGTGGTGGCCAGTAATTCAAAGGGTTGCAAGTTCGATTCCTACCATATAAAAATAGATTTTTCATCTTTATAGTCCTTCTAAAACAGACGATAAATATCAGATCAAAACATATATCAGCAACAACGCTTGTAGCGCAATGGTTACCGTAACCGACTGTCACGAAAAGGTCCTGGGTTCGAATCTCTTCAAGTTTTTTCTCTATTCAATTCAAGATTCAGTTTTTATTCCAACAGTACTCTAGCGCTATAAGAGAAATATTTTACCAATGGTCTAGAAAGCCATTTCTTAGCCGAATGGTTAGGGTGGTGGCCAATAATTCAAAGGGTTGCAGGTTCGATTCCTACCATCTAAAAGTATTTTTTCCATCTTTATAGTCCTTCTAAAACAGACGATAATTATCAGATCAAAACATATATCGGCAACAGCGCTTGTAGCGCAATGGTTACCGTGACCGACTGTCACGAAAAGGTCCTGGGTTCGAATCTCTTCAAGTTTTTCTCTATTCAAATAAAGATTTAGTTTTTATTCCAACAATACTCTAGCGCTATAAGAGAAATAATTTACCAATGGTCTAGCAAGCCATCTATTAGCCGAGTGGTTAGGGTGGTGGCCAATAATTCAAAGGGTTGCAGGTTCGATTCCTACCATCTAAAAATATATTTTTCATCTTTATAGTCCTTCTAAAACAGGCGATAAATATCAGATCTAAACATATATCGGCAACAACGCCTGTAGCGCAATGGCTACCGTGACCGACTGTCACGAAAAGCTCCTGGGTTCGAATCTCTTCTAGTTTTTTCTCTATTCAATTAAACATTCAGTTTTTATTCCAACAATACTATAGCGCTATAAGAGAAATGCTTTACCAATGTTCTAGCAAGCCATCTATTAGCCGAATGGTTAGGGTGGTGGCCAATAATTCAAAGGGTTGCAGGTTTGATTCCTTCCATCTAAAAATAGATTATTCATCTTTATAGTCCTTCTAAAACAGACGATAGATATCAGATCAAAACATATATCGCTAACAACGGTTGTAGCGCAATGGTTACCGTGACCGACTGTCACGAAAAGGTCCTGGGTTCGAATCTCCTCAAGTTTTTTCTCTATTCAATTAAAGATTCAGTTTTTATTCCAACAATACTCTAGCGCTATAAGAGAAATGCTTTACCAATGGTCTAGCAAGCTATGTGTTAGCCGAATGGTTAGGGTGGTGGCCAATAATTCAAAGGGTTGCAGGTTCGATTCCTACCATCTAAAAATAGATTTTTCATCTTTATAGTCCTTCTAAAACAGACGATAAATATCAGATCAAAAAATATATCGGCAACAACGCTTGTAGCGCAATGGTTAACCTGATCGAATGTCACGAAAAGATCCTGGGTTCCAATCTCTTCAAGTTTTTTTCTCTATTCAAGTAAAGATTCTGGTTATATTCCAACAATACTCTAGCGCTATAAGAGAAATACTTTACCAATGGTCTAGCATGCCATCTATTAGCCGAATGGTTAGGGTGGTGGCCAGTAATTCAAAGGGTTGCAGGTTCGATTTCTACCATCTAAAAATAGATTTTTCATCTTTAGAGTCCTTCTAAAACAGACGATAAATATCAGATAAAAACATATATCGGCAACAACCCTTGTAGCGCAATGGTTACCGTGACCGACTGTCACGAAAAGGTCATGGGTTCGAATCTCTTCAAGTTTTTTCTCTATTCAATTAAAGATTCAGTTTTTATTCCAACAATACTCTAGCGCTATAAGAGAAATACTTTACCAATGGTCTAGCAAGCCATCTACTAGCCGAATGGTTAGGGTGGTGGCCAATAATTCAAAGGGTTGCAGGTTCGAATCCTACCATCGAAAAATAGATTTTTCATCTTTATAGTCCTTCTAAAGCAGAGGATAAATATCAGATTAAAACAGATATCAACAGCAATGCTTGTATCGCAATGGTAACCGTGACCGGCTCCTGCGAAAAGGTCCTGGGTTCGAATCTCTTCAAGTTTTTCTCTATTCAATTAAGGATTAAGTTTTTATTGCAAAAGTACTCTAGCGCTGTAAGAGAAATAGATTACCAATGGTCTAGCTAGCCATTTCTTAGCCGAATGGTTAGTGTGGTGGCCAACAAATAAAAGGGTTGCAGGTGGATTCCTACCATCTAAAAATAGATTTTTCATCTTTATAGTCCTTCTAAAACAGACGATAAATATCAGATCAAAACATATATCGGCAACAACGCTTGTAGCGCAATGGTTACTGTGACCGACTGTCGCGAAAGGGTCCTGTGTCGAATCTCGTCAAGTTTTTTCTCTATTCAATTAAACATTCAGTTTTTATTCCAAGGGTACTCTAGCAGTATAAGAGGAATACTTTACCAATGGTCTAGCAAACCATTTGTTAGCCGAATGGTTACGGCGGTGGCCAGTAATTTAAAGGGTTGCAGGTTCGATTCCTACCATCTAAAAATAGATATTTCATCTTTATAGTCCTTCTAAAACAGACGATAAATATCAGATCAAAACATATATCGGCAACACCGCCTGTAGCGCAATGGCTACCGTGACCGACTGTCACGAAAAGCTCCTGGGTTCGAATCTCTTCTAGTTTTTTCTCTATTCAATTAAACACTCAGTTTTTATTCCAACAATACTATAGCGCTATAAGAGAAATACTTTACCAATGGTCTAGCAAGCCATCTATTAGCCGAATGGTTAGGGTGGTGGCCAATAATTCTAAGGGTTGCAGGTTTGATTCCTACCATCTAAAAATAGATTATTTATCTTTATAGTCCTTCTAAAACAGACGATAGATAACAGATCAAAACATAAATAGGCAACAACGCTTGTAGGGCAATGGTTACCGTGACCGACTGTAACGAAAAGGTCCTGGGTTCTAATCTTTTCAAGTTTTTTCTCTATTCAATTAAAGATTTAGTTTTTATTCCAACAATACTCTAGCGCTATAAGAGAAATACCTTACCAATGGTCTAGCAAGCCATCTATTAGCCGAATGGTTATGGTGATGGCCAGTAATTCAAAGGGTTGCAAGTTCGATTCCTACCATCTAAAAATAGATTTTTCATCTTTATAGTCCTTCTAAAACATATGATAAATATCAGATCAAAACATATATCAGCAACAACGCTTGTAGCGCAATGATTACCGTGACCGACTGTCACGAAAAGGTCCTGGGTTCGAATCTCTTCAAGTTTTTTCTCTATTCAATTAAGCATTCAGTTTTTATTCCAACAATACTCTAGAGCTATAAGAGAAATACTTTACCAATGGTCTAGCAAGCCATCTTTTAGCCGAGTGGTTAGGGTGGTGGCCAATAATTCAAAGGGTTGCAAGTTCGGTTCCTACCATTTAAAAATTGATTTTTCATTTTTATAGTCCTTCTAAAACAGACGATAAATATCAGATCAAAACATATATCGGCAACAACGCTTGTAGCGCAATGGTTACCGTGACCGACTGTCACGAAAAGGTCCTGCGTTCGAATCTCTTCAAGTTTTTTCTCTATTCAATTAAAGAGTCAGTTTTTATTCCAACAATACTCTAGCGCTATAAGAGAAATACTTTACCAATGGTCTAGCAAGCCATCCATTAACCGAATGGTTGGGGTGGTGGCCTATAATTCAAATTGTTGCAGGTTCGATTCCTACCATCTAAAAATAGATTTTTCATCTTTATAGTCCTTCTAAAACAGACGATAAATATCAGATCAAAACATATATCGGCAACAACGCTTGTAGCGCAATGGTTACCGTGACCGACTCTCGCGAAAAGGACCTTGGTTCAAACCTCTTCAAGTTTTTTCTCTATTCAATTAAAGATTCAGTTTATATTCAAACAGTACTCTAGCGCTATAAGAGAAATATTTTACCAATAGTCTAGCAAGCCATTTCTTAGCCGAATGGTTAGGGTGGTGGCCAATAATTCAAAGGGTTGTAGGTTCGATTCCTACCATCTAAAAGTAGATTTTTCATCCTTATAGTCCTTCTAAAACAGACGATAAATATCAGATCAAAACATATACCGGCAACAACGCCTGTAGCGCAATGGTTACCGTGATCAACTGTCACGATAAGGTCCTGGGTTCGAATCTCTTCAAATTTTTTCTCTATTCAAATAATGATTCAGTTTTTATTCCAACAATACTCTAGCGCTATAAGAGAAATACTTTACCAATGGTCTAGCAAGCCATCTATTAGCCGAATGGTTAGGGTGGTGGCCAATAATTCAAAGGGTTGCAGGTTCGATTCCTTCCATCTAAAAATAGATTTTTCATCTTTATAGTCCTTCTAAAACAGACGATAAATATCAGATCAAAACATATATCGGCAACAACGCTTGTAGCGCAATGGTTACCGTGACCGACTGTCACGAAAGGGCCTGGGTTCGAATCTCTTCTAGTTTTTTCTCTATTCAATTAAAGATTCAGTTTTTATTCCAACAGTACTGTAGCGCTATAAGAGAAATCCTTTACCAATGGTCTAGCAAGCCATCTATTAGCCGAATGGTTAGGGTGGTGGCCAATAATTCAAAGGGTTGCAGGTTCGATTCCTTCCATCTAAAAATAGATTTTTCATCTTTATAGTCCTTCTAAAACAGACGATAAATATCAGATCAAAACATAAATCGGCAACAACGCTTGTAGCGCAATGGTTACCGTGACCGACTGTCACGAAAGGGCCTGGGTTCGAATCTCTTCAAGTTTTTTCTCTATTCAATTAAAGATTCAGTTTTTATTCCAACAGTACTCTAGCGCTATAAGAGAAATATTTTACCAATGGTCTAGAAAGCCATTTCTTAGCCGAATGGTTAGTGTGGTGGCCAATAATTCAAAGGGTTGCAGGTTCGATTCCCACCATCTAAAAGTAGATTTTTCATCTTTATAGTCCTTCTAAAACAGACGATAAATATCAGATCAAAACATTTATCGGCAGCAACGCTTGTAGCGCAATGGTTACCGTGACCGACTGTCACGAAAAGGTCCTGGGTTCGAATCTCTTCAAGTTTTTTCTCTATTCAAATAAAGATTCAGTTTTTATTCCAACAATACTCTAGCGCTATAAGAGAAATAATTTACCAATGGTCTAGCAAGCCATCTATTAGCCGAGTGGTTAGGGTGGTGGCCAATAATTCAAAGGGCTGCAGGTTCGATTCCTACCATCTAAAAATAGATTTTTCATCTTTATAGTCCTTCTAAAACAGACGATAGATATCAGATCAAAACATAAATCGGCAACAACGCTTGTAGCGCAATGGTTACCGTGACCGACTGTAACGAAAAGGTCCTGGGTTCGAATCTTTTCAAGTTTTTTCTCTATTCAATTAAAGATTTAGTTTTTATTCCAACAATACTCTAGCGCTATAAGAGAAATACCTTACCAATGGTCTAGCAAGCCATCTATTAGCCGAATGGTTATGGTGTTGGCCAGTAATTCAAAGGGTTGCAAGTTCGATTCCTACCATATAAAAATAGATTTTTCATCTTTATAGTCCTTCTAAAACAGACGATAAATATCAGATCAAAACATATATCGGCAACAACGCTTGTAGCGCAATGGTTACCGTAACCGACTGTCACGAAAAGGTCCTGGGTTCGAATCTCTTCAAGTTTTTTCTCTATTCAATTAAAGATTCAGTTTTTATTCCAACAGTACTCTAGCGCTATAAGAGAAACATTTTACCAATGGTCTAGAAAGCCATTTCTTAGCCGAATGGTTAGGGTGGTGGCCAATAATTCAAAGGGTTGCAGGTTCGATTCCTACCATCTAAAAGTATTTTTTTCATCTTTATTGTCCTTCTAAAACAGACGATAATTATCAGATCAAAACATATATCGGCAACAGCGCTTGTAGCGCAATGGCTACCGTGACCGACTGTCACGAAAAGGTCCTGGGTTCGAATCTCTTCAAGTTTTTCTCTATTCAAATAAAGATTTAGTTTTTATTCCAACAATACTCTAGCGCTATAAGAGAAATAATTTACCAATGGTCTAGCAAGCCATCTATTAGCCGAGTGGTTAGGGTGCTGGCCAATAATTCAAAGGGTTGCAGATTCGATTCCTACCATCTAAAAATATATTTTTCATCTTTATAGTCCTTCTAAAACAGACGATAAATATCAGATCTAAACATATATCGGCAACAACGCCTGTAGCGCAATGGCTACCGTGACCGACTGTCACGAAAAGCTCCTGGGTTCGAATCTCTTCTAGTTTTTTCTCTATTCAATTAAACATTCAGTTTTTATTCCAACAATACTATAGCGCTATAAGAGAAATGCTTTACCAATGTTCTAGCATGCCATCTATTAGCCGAATGGTTAGGGTGGTGGCCAATAATTCAAAGGGTTGCAGGTTTGATTCCTACCATCTAAAAATAGATTATTCATCTTTATAGTCCTTCTAAAACAGACGATAGATATCAGATCAAAACATATATCGGCAACAACGCTTGTAGCGCAATGGTTACCGTAACCGACTGTCACGAAAAGGTCCTGGGTTCGAATCTCCTCAAGTTTCTTCTCTATTCAATTAGAGATTCAGTTTTTATTCCAACAATACTCTAGCGCTATAAGAGAAATGCTTTACCAATGGTCTAGCAAGCTATGTGTTAGCCGAATGGTTAGGGTGGTGGCCTACAATTCAAATTGTTGCAGGTTCGATTCCTACCATCTAAAAATAGATTCTTCATCTTTATAGTCCTTCTAAAACAGACGATAAATATCAGATCAAAACATATATCGGCAACAACGCTTGTAGCGCAATGGTTACCGTGACCGACTCTCGCGAAAAGGACCTTGGTTCAAACCTCTTCAAGTTTTTTCTCTATTCAATTAAAGATTCAGTTTATATTCAAACAGTACTCTAGCGCTATGAGAGAAATATTTTACCAATAGTCTAGCAAGCCATTTCTTAGCCGAATGGTTAGGGTGGTGGCCAATAATTCAAAGGGTTGTAGGTTCGATTCCTACCATCTAAAAGTAGATTTTTCATCCTTATAGTCCTTCTAAAACAGACGATAAATATCAGATCAAAACATATATCGGCAACAACGCTTGTAGCGCAATGGTTACCGTGACCGACTGTCACGAAAGGGTCTGGGTTCGAATCTCTTCAAGTTTTTTCTCTATTCAATTAAAGATTCAGTTTTTATTCCAACAGTACTCTAGCGCTATAAGAGAAATATTTTACCAATGGTCTAGAAAGCCATTTCTTAGCCGAATGGTTAGTAAGGTGGCCAATAATTCAAAGGGTTGCAGGTTCGATTCCCACCATCTAAAAGTAGATTTTTCATCTTTATAGTCCTTCTAAAACAGACGATAAATATCAGATCAAAACATATATCGGCAGCATCGCTTGTAGCGCAATGGTTACCGTGACCGACTGTCACGAAAAGGTCCTGGGTTCGAATCTCTTCAAGTTTTTTCTCTATTCAAATAAAGATTCAGTTTTTATTCCAACAATACTCTAGCGCTATAAGAGAAATAATTTACCAATGGTCTAGCAAGCCATCTATTAGCCGAGTGGTTAGGGTGGTGGCCAATAATTCAAAGGGTTGCAGGTTCGATTCCTACCATCTAAAAATAGATTTTTCATCTTTATAGTCCTTCTAAAACAGACGATAGATATCAGATCAAAACATAAATAGGCAACAACGCTTGTAGCGCAATGGTTACCGTGACCGACTGTAACGAAAAGGTCCTGGGTTCGAATCTTTTCAAGTTTTTTCTCTATTCAATTAAAGATTTAGTTTTTATTCCAACAATACTCTAGCGCTATAAGGGAAATACCTTACCAATGGTCTAGCAAGCCATCTATTAGCCGAATGGTTATGGTGGTGGCCAGTAATTCAAAGGGTTGCAAGTTCGATTCCTACCATATAAAAATAGATTTTTCATCTTTATAGTCCTTCTAAAACAGACGATAAATATCAGATCAAAACATATATCGGCAACAACGCTTGTAGCGCAATGGTTACCGTAACCGACTGTCACGAAAAGGTCCTGGGTTCGAATCTCTTCAAGTTTTTTCTCTATTCACTTAAAGATTCAGTTTTTATTCCAACAGTACTCTAGCGCTATAAGAGAAATATTTTACCAATGGTCTAGAAAGCCATTTCTTAGCCGAATGGTTAGGGTGGTGGCCAATAATTCAAAGGGTTGCAGGTTCGATTCCTACCATCTAAAAGTATTTTTTTCATCTTTATAGTCCTTCTAAAACAGACGATAATTATCAGATCAAAACATATATCGGCAACAGCGCTTGTAGCGCAATGGTTACCGTGACCGACTGTCACGAAAAGGTCCTGGGTTCGAATCTCTTCAAGTTTTTCTCTATTCAAATAAAGATTTAGTTTTTATTCCAACAATACTCTAGCGCTATAAGAGAAATAATTTACCAATGGTCTAGCAGGCCATCTATTAGCCGAGTGGTTAGGGTGGTGGCCAATAATTCAAAGGGTTGCAGGTTCGATTCCTACCATCTAAAAATATATTTTTCATCTTTATAGTCCTTCTAAAACAGACGATAAATATCAGATCTAGACATATATCGGCAACAACGCCTGTAGCGCAGTGGCTACCGTGACCGACTGTCACGAAAAGCTCCTGGGTTCGAATCTCTTCTAGTTTTTTCTCTATTCAATTAAACATTCAGTTTTTATTCCAACAATACTATAGCGCTATAAGAGAAATGCTTTACCAATGTTCTAGCAAGCCATCTATTAGCCGAATGGTTAGGGTGGTGGCCAATAATTCAAAGGGTTGCAGGTTTGATTCCTACCATCTAAAAATAGATTATTCATCTTTATAGTCCTTCTAAAACAGACGATAGATATCAGATCAAAACATATATCGGCAACAACGCTTGTAGCGCAATGGTTACCGTAACCGACTGTCACGAAAAGGTCCTGGGTTCGAATCTCCTCAAGTTTCTTCTCTATTCAATTAGAGATTCAGTTTTTATTCCAACAATACTCTAGCGCTATAAGAGAAATGCTTTACCAATGGTCTAGCAAGCTATGTGTTAGCCGAATGGTTAGGGTGGTGGCCAATAATTCAAAGGGTTGCAGGTTCGATTCCTACCATCGAAAAATAGATTTTTCATCTTTATAGTCCTTCTAAAACAGACGATAAATATCAGATTAAAACAGATATCAACAGCAATGCTTGTATCGCAATGGTTACCGTGACCGGCTCCTGCGAAAAGGTCCTGGGTTCGAATCTCTTCAAGTTTTTCTCTATTCAATTAAGGATTAAGTTTTTATTGCAAAAGTACTCTAGCGCTGTAAGAGAAATATATTACCAATGGTCTAGCTAGCCATTTCTTAGCCGAATGGTTAGGGTGGTGGCCAACAAATAAAAGGGTTGCAGGTGGATTCCTACCATCTAAAAATATATTTTTCATCTTTATAGTCCTTCTAAAACAGACGATAAATATCAGATCAAAACATATATCGGCAACAACGCTTGTAGCGCAATGGTTACTGTGACCGACTGTCGCGAAAGGGTCCTGTGTCGAATCTCGTCAAGTTTTTTCTCTATTCAATTAAACATTCAGTTTTTATTCCAAGGGTACTCTAGCAGTATAAGAGGAATACTTTACCAAAGGTCTAGCAAACCATTTGTTAGCCGAATGGTTACGGCGGTGGCCAGTAATTTAAAGGGTTGCAGGTTCGATTCCTACCATCTAAAAATAGATTTTTCATCTTTATAGTCCTTCTAAAACAGACGATAAATATCAGATGAAAACATATATCGGCAACAACGCTTTAGCGCAATGGTTACCGTGACCGACTGTCACGAAAAGGTCCTGGGTTCGAATCTCTCAAGTTTTTTCTCTATTCAATTAAAGATTCAGTTTTTATTCCAACAATACTCTAGCGCTATAAGAGAAATACTTTACCAATAGTCTAGCAAGCCATTTCTTAGCCTAATGGTTAGGGTGGTGGCCAATAATTCAAAGGGTTGTAGGTTCGATTCCTACCATCTAAAAATAGATTCTTCATCCTTATAGTCCTTCTAAAACAGACGATAAATATCAGATGAAAACATATATCAGCAACAACGCTTGTAGCGCAATGATTACCGTGACCGACTGTCACGAAAAGGTCCTGGGTTCGAATCTCTTCAAGTTTTTTCTCTATTCAATTAAGCATTCAGTTTTTATTCCAACAATACTCTAGAGCTATAAGAGAAATATTTTACCAATGGTCTAGCAAGCCATCTGTTAGCCGAGTGGTTAGGGTGGTGGCCAATAATTCAAAGGGTTGCAAGTTCGGTTCCTACCATTTAAAAATTGATTTTTCATTTTTATAGTCCTTCTAAAACAGACGATAAATATCAGATCAAAACATATATCGGCAACAACGCTTGTAGCGCAATGGTTACCGTGACCGACTGTCACGAAAAGGTCCTGCGTTCGAATCTCTTCAAGTTTTTTCTCTATTCAATTAAAGAGTCAGTTTTTATTCCAACAATACTCTAGCGCTATAAGAGAAATACTTTACCAATGGTCTAGCAAGCCATCCATTAACCGAATGGTTAGGGTGGTGGCCTACAATTCAAATTGTTGCAGGTTCGATTCCTACCATCTAAAAATAGATTCTTCATCCTTATAGTCCTTCTAAAACAGACGATAAATATCAGATCAAAACATATATCGGCAACAACGCTTGTAGCGCAATGGTTACCGTGACCGACTCTCGCGAAAAGGACCTTGGTTCAAACCTCTTCAAGTTTTTTCTCTATTCAATTAAAGATTCAGTTTATATTCAAACAGTACTCTAGCGCTATAAGAGAAATATTTTACCAATAGTCTAGCAAGCCATTTCTTAGCCTAATGGTTAGGGTGGTGGCCAATAATTCAAAGGGTTGTAGGTTCGATTCCTACCATCTAAAAGTAGATTTTTCATCCTTATAGTCCTTCTAAAACAGACGATAAATATCAGATCAAAACATATACCGGCAACAACGCTTGTAGCGCAATGGTTACCGTGATCAACTGTCACGATAAGGTCCTGGGTTCGAATCTCTTCAAATTTTTTCTCTATTCAAATAATGATTCAGTTTTTATTCCAACAATACTCTAGCGCTATAAGAGAAATACTTTACCAATGGTCTAGCAAGCCATCTATTGGCCGAATGGTTAGGGTGGTGGCCAATAATTCAAAGGGTTGCAGGTTCGATTCCTCCCATCTAAAAATAGATTTTTCATCTTTATAGTCCTTCTAAAACAGACGATAAATATCAGATCAAAACATATATCGGCAACAACGCTTGTAGCGCAATGGTTACCGTGACCGACTGTCACGAAAGGGCCTGGGTTCGAATCTCTTCTAGTTTTTCTCTATTCAATTAAAGATTCAGTTTTTATTCCAACAGTACTGTAGCTCTATAAGAGAAATCCTTTACCAATGGTCTAGCAAGCCATCTATTAGCCGAATGGTTAGGGTGGTGGCCAATAATTCAAAGGGTTGCAGGTTCGATTCCTTCCATCTAAAAATAGATTTTTCATCTTTATAGTCCTTCTAAAACAGACGATAAATATCAGATCAAAACATATATCGGCAACAACGCTTGTAGCGCAATGGTTACCGTGACCGACTGTCACGAAAGGGCCTGGGTTCGAATCTCTTCAAGTTTTTTCTCTATTCAATTAAAGATTCAGTTTTTATTCCAACAGTACTCTAGCGCTATAAGAGAAATATTTTACCAATGGTCTAGAAAGCCATTTCTTAGCCGAATGGTTAGTGTGGTGGCCAATAATTCAAAGGGTTGCAGGTTCGATTCCCACCATCTAAAAGTAGATTTTTCATCTTTATAGTCCTAAAACAGACGATAAATATCAGATCAAAACATATATCGGCAGCAACGCTTGTAGCGCAATGGTTACCGTGACCGACTGTCACGAAAAGGTCCTGGGTTCGAATCTCTTCAAGTTTTTTCTCTATTCAAATAAAGATTCAGTTTTTATTCCAACAGTACTCTAGCGCTATAAGAGAAATAATTTACCAATGGTCTAGCAAGCCATCTATTAGCCGAGTGGTTAGGGTGGTGGCCAATAATTCAAAGGGTTGCAGGTTCGATTCCTACCATCTAAAAATAGATTTTTCATCTCTATAGTCCTTCTAAAACAGACGATAGATATCAGATCAAAACATAAATAGGCAACAACGCTTGTAGCGCAATGGTTACCGTAACCGACTGTCACGAAAAGGTCCTGGGTTCGAATCTCTTCAAGTTTTTTCTCTATTCAATTAAAGATTCAGTTTTTATTCCAACAGTACTCTAGCGCTATAAGAGAAATATTTTACCAATGGTCTAGCAAGCCATCTATTAGCCGAATGGTTAGGGTGGTAGCCAATAATTCAAAGGGTTGCAGGTTCGATTCCCACCATCTAAAAATAGATTTTTCATCTTTATAGTCCTTCTAAAACATATGATAAATATCAGATCAAAACATATATCAGTAACAACGCTTGTAGCGCAATGATTACCGTGACCGACTGTCACGAAAAGGTCCTGGGTTCGAATCTCTTCAAGTTTTTTCTCTATTCAATTAAGCATTCAGTTTTTATTCCAACAATACTCTAGAGCTATAAGAGAAATACTTTACCAATGGTCTAGCAAGCCATCTTTTAGCCGAGTGGTTAGGGTGGTGGCCAATAATTCAAAGGGTTGCAAGTTCGGTTCCTACCATTTAAAAATTGATTTTTCATTTTTATAGTCCTTCTAAAACAGACGATAAATATCAGATCAAAACATATATCGGCAACAACGCTTGTAGCGCAATGGTTACCGTGACCGACTGTCACGAAAAGGTCCTGCGTTCGAATCTCTTCAAGTTTTTTCTCTATTCAATTAAAGAGTCAGTTTTTATTCCAACAATACTCTAGCGCTATAAGAGAAATACTTTACCAATGGTCTAGCAAGCCATCCATTAACCGAATGGTTAGGGTGGTGGCCTATAATTCAAATTGTTGCAGGTTCGATTCCTACCATCTAAAAATAGATTTTTCATCTTTATAGTCCTTCTAAAACAGACGATAAATATCAGATCAAAACATATATCGGCAACAACGCTTGTAGCGCAATGGTTACCGTGACCGACTCTCGCGAAAAGGACCTTGGTTCAAACCTCTTCAAGTTTTTTCTCTATTCAATTAAAGATTCAGTTTATATTCAAACAGTAGTCTAGCGCTATAAGAGAAATATTTTACCAATAGTCTAGCAAGCCATTTCTTAGCCGAATGGTTAGGGTGGTGGCCAATAATTCAAAGGGTTGTAGGTTCGATTCCTACCATCTAAAAGTAGATTTTTCATCCTTATAGTCCTTCTAAAACAGACGATAAATATCAGATCAAAACATATACCGGCAACAACGCTTGTAGCGCAATGGTTACCGTGATCAACTGTCACGATAAGGTCCTGGGTTCGAATCTCTTCAAATTTTTTCTCTATTCAAATAATGATTCAGTTTTTATTCCAACAATACTCTAGCGTTATAAGAGAAATACTTTACCAATGATCTAGCAAGCCATCTATTAGCCGAATGGTTAGGGTGGTGGCCAATAATTCAAAGGGTTGCAGGTTCGATTCCTTCCATCTAAAAATAGATTTTTCATCTTTATAGTCCTTCTAAAACAGACGATAAATATCAGATCAAAACATATATCGGCAACAACGCTTGTAGCGCAATGGTTACCGTGACCGACTGTCACGAAAGGGCCTGGGTTCGAATCTCTTCTAGTTTTTTCTCTATTCAATTAAAGATTCAGTTTTTATTCCAACAGTACTGTAGCGCTATAAGAGAAATCCTTTACCAATGGTCTAGCAAGCCATCTATTAGCCGAATGGTTAGGGTGGTGGCCAATAATTCAAAGGGTTGCAGGTTCGATTCCTTCCATCTAAAAATAGATTTTTCATCTTTATAGTCCTTCTAAAACAGACGATAAATATCAGATCAAAACATATATCGGCAACAGCGCTTGTAGCGCAATGGTTACCGTGACCGACTGTCACGAAAGGGCCTCGGTTCGAATCTCTTCAAGTTTTTTCTCTATTCAATTAAAGATTCAGTTTTTATTCCAACAGTACTCTAGCGCTATAAGAGAAATATTTTACCAATGGTCTAGAAAGCCATTTCTTAGCCGAATGGTTAGTGTGGTGGCCAATAATTCAAAGGGTTGCAGGTTCGATTCCCACCATCTAAAAGTAGATTTTTCATCTTTATAGTCCTTCTAAAACAGACGATAAATATCAGATCAAAACATATATCGGCAGCAACGCTTGTAGCGCAATGGTTACCGTGACCGACTGTCACGAAAAGGTCCTGGGTTCGAATCTCTTCAAGTTTTTTCTCTATTCAAATAAAGATTCAGTTTTTATTCCAACAATACTCTAGCGCTATAAGAGAAATAATTTACCAATGGTCTAGCAAGCCATCTATTAGCCGAGTGGTTAGGGTGGTGGCCAATAATTCAAAGGGTTGCAGGTTCGATTCCTACTATCTAAAAATAGATTTTTCATCTTTATAGTCCTTCTAAAACAGACGATAGATATCAGATCAAAACATAAATAGGCAACAACGCTTGTAGCGCAATGGTTACCGTGACCGACTGTAACGAAAAGGTCCTGGGTTCGAATCTTTTCAAGTTTTTTCTCTATTCAATTAAAGATTTAGTTTTTATTCCAACAATACTCTAGCGCTATAAGAGAAATACCTTACCAATGGTGTAGCAAGCCATCTATTAGCCGAATGGTTATGGTGGTGGCCAGTAATTCAAAGGGTTGCAAGTTCGATTCCTACCATATAAAAATAGATTTTTCATCTTTATAGTCCTTCTAAAACAGACGATAAATATCAGATCAAAACATATATCGGCAACAACGCTAGTAGCGCAATGGTTACCGTAACCGACTGTCACGAAAAGGTCCTGGGTTCGAATCTCTTCAAGTTTTTTCTCTATTCAATTAAAGATTCAGTTTTTATTCCAACAGTACTCTAGCGCTATAAGAGAAATATTTTACCAATGGTCTAGAAAGTCATTTCTTAGCCGAATGGTTAGGGTGGTGGCCAATAATTCAAAGGGTTGCAGGTTCGATTCCTACCATCTAAAAGTATTTTTTCCATCTTTATAGTCCTTCTAAAACAGACGATAATTATCAGATCAAAACATATATCGGCAACAGCGCTTGTAGCGCAATGGCTACCGTGACCGACTGTCACGAAAAGGTCCTGGGTTCGAATCTCTTCAAGTTTTTCTCTATTCAAATAAAGATTTAGTTTTTATTCCAACAATACTCTAGCGCTATAAGAGAAATAATTTACCAATGGTCTAGCAAGCCATCTATTAGCCGAGTGGTTAGGGTGGTGAATGGTTAGGGTGGTGGCCAACAATTCAAAGGGTTGTAGGTTCGATTCGTACCATCTAAAAGTAGATTTTTCATCCTTATAGTCCTTCTAAAACAGACGATAAATATCAGGTCAAAACATATACCGGCAACAACGCCTGTAGCGCAATGGTTACCGTGATCAACTGTCACGATAAGGTCCTGGGTTCGAATCTCTTCAAATTTTTTCTCTATTCAAATAATGATTCAGTTTTTATTCCAACAATACTCTAGCGCTATAAGAGAAAAACTTTACCAATGGTCTAGCAAGCCATCTATTAGCCGAATGGTTAGGGTGGTGGCCAATAATTCAAAGGGTTGCAGGTTCGATTCCTTCCATCTAAAAATAGATTTTTCATCTTTATAGTCCTTCTAAAACAGACGATAAATATCAGATCAAAACATATATCGGCAACAACGCTTGTAGCGCAATGGTTACCGTGACCGACTGTCACGAAAGGGCCTGGGTTCGAATCTCTTCTAGTTTTTTCTCTATTCAATTAAAGATTCAGTTTTTATTCCAACAGTACTGTAGCGCTATAAGAGAAATCCTTTACCAATGGTCTAGCAAGCCATCTATTAGCCGAATGGTTAGGGTGGTGGCCAATAATTCAAAGGGTTGCAGGTTCGATTCCTTCCATCTAAAAATAGATTTTTCATCTTTATAGTCCTTCTAAAACAGACGATAAATATCAGATCAAAACATATATCGGCAACAACGCTTGTAGCGCAATGGTTACCGTGACCGACTGTCACGAAAGGGCCTGGGTTCGAATCTCTTCAAGTTTTTTCTCTATTCAATTAAAGATTCAGTTTTTATTCCAACAGTACTCTAGCGCTATAAGAGAAATATTTTACCAATGGTCTAGAAAGCCATTTCTTAGCCGAATGGTTAGTGTGGTGGCCAATAATTCAAAGGGTTGCAGGTTCGATTCCCACCATCTAAAAGTAGATTTTTCATCTTTATAGTCCTTCTAAAACAGACGATAAATATCAGATCAAAACATATATCGGCAGCAACGCTTGTAGCGCAATGGTTACCGTGACCGACTGTCATGAAAAGGTCCTGGGTTCGAATCTCTTCAAGTTTTTTCTCTATTCAAATAAAGATTCAGTTTTTATTCCAACACTACTCTAGCGCTATAAGAGAAATAATTTACCAATGGTCTAGCAAGCCATCTATTAGCCGAGTGGTTAGGGTGGTGGCCAATAATTCAAAGGGTTGCAGGTTCGATTCCTACCATCTAAAAATAGGTTTTTCATCTTTATAGTCCTTCTAAAACAGACGATAGATATCAGATCAAAACATAAATAGGCAACAACGCTTGTAGCGCAATGGTTACCGTGACCGACTGTAACGAAAAGGTCCTGGGTTCGAATCTTTTCAAGTTTTTTCTCTATTCAATTAAAGATTTAGTTTTTATTCCAACAATACTCTAGCGCTATAAGAGAAATACCTTACCAATGGTCTAGCAAGCCATCTATTAGCCGAATGGTTATGGTGGTGGCCAGTAATTCAAAGGGTTGCAAGTTCGATTCCTACCATATAAAAATAGATTTTTCATCTTTATAGTCCTTCTAAAACAGACGATAAATATCAGATCAAAACATATATCGGCAACAACGCTTGTAGCGCAATGGTTACCGTAACCGACTGTCACGAAAAGGTCCTGGGTTCGAATCTCTTCAAGTTTTTTCTCTATTCAATTAAAGATTCAGTTTTTATTCCAACAGTACTCTAGCGCTATAAGAGAAATATTTTACCAATGGTCTAGAAAGCCATTTCTTAGCCGAATGGTTAGGGTGGTGGCCAATAATTCAAAGGGTTGCAGGTTCGATTCCTACCATCTAAAAGAATTTTTTTCATCTTTATAGTCCTTCTAAAACAGACGATAATTATCAGATCAAAACATATATCGGCAACAGCGCTTCTAGCGCAATGGTTACCGTGACCGACTGTCACGAAAAGGTCCTGGGTTCGAATCTCTTCAAGTTTTTCTCTATTCAAATAAAGATTTAGTTTTTATTCCAACAATACTCTAGCGCTATAAGAGAAATAATTTACCAATCGTCTAGCAAGCCATCTATTAGCCGAGTGGTTAGGGTGGTGGCCAATAATTCAAAGGGTTGCAGGTTCGATTCCTACCATCTAAAAATATATTTTTCATCTTTATAGTCCTTCTAAAACAGACGATAAATATCAGATCAAAACATATATCGGCAACAACGCTTGTAGCGCAATGGTTACCGTGACCGACTCTCGCGAAAAGGACCTTGGTTCAAACCTCTTCAAGTTTTTTCTCTATTCAATTAAAGATTCAGTTTATATTCAAACAGTACTCTAGCGCTATAAGAGAAATATTTTACCAATAGTCTAGCAAGCCATTTCTTAGCCGAATGGTTAGGGTGGTGGCCAATAATTCAAAGGGTTGTAGGTTCGATTCCTACCATCTAAAAGTGGATTTTTCATCCTTATAGTCCTTCTAAAACAGACGATAAATATCAGATCAAAACATATATCGGCAACAACGCTTGTAGCGCAATGGTTACCGTGACCGACTGTCACGAAAGGGCCTGGGTTCGAATCTCTTCAAGTTTTTTCTCTATTCAATTAAAGATTCAGTTTTTATTCCAACAGTACTCTAGCGCTATAAGAGAAATAATTTACCAATGGTCTAGCAAGCCATCTATTAGCCGAGTGGTTAGGCTGGTGGCCAATAATTCAAAGGGTTGCAGGTTCGATTCCTACCATCTAAAAATAGATTTTTCATCTTTATAGTCCTTCTAAAACAGACGATAGATATCAGATCAAAACATAAATAGGCAACAACGCTTGTAGCGCAATGGTTACCGTGACCGACTGTAACGAAAAGGTCCTGGGTTCGAATCTTTTCAAGTTTTTCTCTATTCAAATAAAGATTTAGTTTTTATTCCAACAATACTCTAGCGCTATAAGAGAAATAATTTACCAATGGTCTAGCAAGCCATCTATTAGCCGAGTGGTTAGGGTGGTGGCCAATAATTCAAAGGGTTTCAGGTTCGATTCCTACCATCTAAAAATATATTTTTCATCTTTATAGTCCTTCTAAAACAGACGATAAATATCAGATCTAAACATATATCGGCAACAACGCCTGTAGCGCAATGGCTACCGTGACCGACTGTCACGAAAAGCTCCTGGGTTCGAATCTGTTCTAGTTTTTTCTCTATTCAATTAAACATTCAGTTTTTATTCCAACAATACTATAGCGCTATAAGAGAAATGCTTTACCAATGTTCTAGCAAGCCATCTATTAGCCGAATGGTTAGGGTGGTGGCCAATAATTCAAAGGGTTGCAGGTTTGATTCCTACCATCTAAAAATAGATTATTCATCTTTATAGTCCTTCTAAAACAGACGATAGATATCAGATCAAAACATATATCGACAACAACGCTTGTAGCGCAATGGTTACCGTAACCGACTGTCACGAAAAGGTCCTGGGTTCGAATCTCCTCAAGTTTCTTCTCTATTCAATTAGAGATTCAGTTTTTATTCCAACAATACTCTAGCGCTATAAGAGAAATGCTTTACCAATGGTCTAGCAAGCTATGTGTTAGCCGAATGGTTAGGGTGGTGGCCAATAATTCAAAGGGTTGCAGGTTCGATTCCTACCATCTAAAAATAGATTTTTCATCTTTATAGTCCTTCTAAAACAGACGATAAATATCAGATCAAAAAATATATCGGCAACAACGCTTGTAGCGCAATGGTTAACCTGATCGAATGTCACGAAAAGTTCCTGCGTTCGAATCTCTTCAAGTTTTTTCTCTATTCAATTAAAGAGTCAGTTTTTATTCCAACAATACTCTAGCGCTATAAGAGAAATACTTTACCAATGGTCTAGCAAGCCATTTCTTAGCCGAATGGTTAGGGTGGTGGCCAATAATTCAAAGGGTTGCAGGTTCGATTCCTACCATCTAAAAGTATTTTTTTCATCTTTATAGTCCTTCTAAAACAGACGATAATTATCAGATCAAAACATATATCGGCAACAGCGCTTGTAGCGCAATGGTTACCGTGACCGACTGTCACGAAAAGGTCCTGGGTTCGAATCTCTTCAAGTTTTTCTCTATTCAAATAAAGATTTAGTTTTTATTCCAACAATACTCTAGCGCTATAAGAGAAATAATTTACCAATGGTCTAGCAAGCCATCTATTAGCCGAGTGGTTAGGGTGGTGGCCAATAATTCAAAGGGTTTCAGGTTCGATTCCTACCATATAAAAATAGATTTTTCATCTTTATAGTCCTTCTAAAACAGACGATAGATAACAGATCAAAACATAAATAGGCAACAACGCTTGTAGCGCAATGGTTACCGTGACCGACTGTAACGAAAAGGTCCTGGGTTCGAATCTTTTCAAGTTTTTTCTCTATTCAATTAAAGATTTAGTTTTTATTCCAACAATACTCTAGCGCTATAAGAGAAATACCTTACCAATGGTCTAGCAAGCCATCTATTAGCCGAATGGTTATGGTGATGGCCAGTAATTCAAAGGGTTGCAAGTTCGATTCCTACCATATAAAAATAGATTTTTCATCTTTATAGTCCTTCTAAAACAGACGATAAATATCAGATCAAAACATATATCGGCAACAACGCTTGTAGCGCAATGGTTACCATGACCGACTGTCACGAAAAGGTCCTGGGTTCGAATCTCCTCAAGTTTTTTCTCTATTCAAGTAAAGATTCACATTTTATTCCAACAATACTCTAGCGCTATAAGAGAAATACTTTACCAATGGTCTAGCAAGCAATCTATTAGCCGAATGGTTAGGGTGGTGGCCAATAATTCAAAGGGTTGCAGGTTCGATTCCCACCATCTAAAAATAGATTTTTCATCTTTATAGTCCTTCTAAAACATATGATAAATATCAGATCAAAACATATATCAGCGACAACGCTTGTAGCGCAATGATTACCGTGACCGACTGTCACGAAAAGGTCCTGGGTTCGAATCTCTTCAAGTTTTTTCTCTATTCAATTAAGCATTCAGTTTTTATTCCAACAATACTCTAGAGCTATAAGAGAAATACTTTACCAATGGTCTAGCAAGCCATCTTTTAGCCGAGTGGTTAGGGTGGTGGCCAATAATTCAAAGGGTTGCAAGTTCGGTTCCTACCATTTAAAAATTGATTTTTCATTTTTATAGTCCTTCTAAAACAGACGATAAATATCAGATCAAAACATATATCGGCAACAACGCATGTAGCGCAATGGTTACCGTGACCGACTGTCACGAAAAGGTCCTGCGTTCGAATCTCTTCAAGTTTTTTCTCTATTCAATTAAAGAGTCAGTTTTTATTCCAACAATACTCTAGCGCTATAAGAGAAATACTTTACCAATGCTCTAGCAAGCCATCCATTAACCGAATGGTTGGGGTGGTGGCCTATAATTCAAATTGTTGCAGGTTCGATTCCTACCATCTAAAAATAGATTTTTCATCTTTATAGTCCTTCTAAAACAGACGATAAATATTAGATCAAAACATATATCGGCAACAACGCTTGTAGCGCAATGGTTACCGTGACCGACTCTCGCGAAAAGGACCTTGGTTCAAACCTCTTCAAGTTTTTTCTCTATTCAATTAAAGATTCAGTTTTTATTCCAACAATACTCTAGCGCTATAAGAGAAATACTTTACCAATGGTCTAGCAACCCTTCTATTAGCCGAATGGTTAGGGTGGTGGCCAATAATTCAAAGGGTTGCAGGTTCGATTCCTACCATCTAAAAATAGACTTTTCATCTTTATAGTCCTTCTAAAACAGACGATTAATATCAGATCAAAACATATATCGGCAACAACGCTTGTAGCGCAACGATTACCATGACCGACTGTCACGAAAAGGTCCTGGGTTCGAATCTCCTCAAGTTTTTTCTCTATTCAAGTAAAGATTCACATTTTATTCCAACAATACTCTAGCGCTATAAGAGAAATACTTTACCAATGGTCTAGCAAGCCATCTATTAGCCGAATGGTTAGGGTGGTGGCCAATAATTCAAAGGGTTGCAGGTTCGATTCCCACCATCTAAAAATAGATTTTTCATCTTTATAGTCCTTCTAAAACATATCATAAATATCAGATCAAAACATATATCAGCAACAACGCTTGTAGCGCAATGATTACCGTGACCGACTGTCACGAAAAGGTCCTGGGTTCGAATCTCTTCAAGTTTTTTCTCTATTCAATTAAGCATTCAGTTTTTATTCCAACAATACTCTAGAGCTATAAGAGAAATACTTTACCAATGGTCTAGCAAGCCATCTTTTAGCCGAGTGGTTAGGGTGGTGGCCAATAATTCAAAGGGTTGCAAGTTCGGTTCCTACCATTTAAAAATTGATTTTTCATTTTTATAGTCCTTCTAAAACAGACGATAAATATCAGATCAAAACATATATCGGCAACAACGCTTGTAGCGCAATGGTTACCTTGACCGACTGTCACGAAAAGGTCCTGCGTTCGAATCTCTTCAAGTTTTTTCTCTATTCAATTAAAGAGTCAGTTTTTATTCCAACAATACTCTAGCGCTATAAGAGAAATACTTTACCAATGGTCTAGCAAGCCATCCATTAACCGAATGGTTGGGGTCGTGGCCTATAATTCAAATTGTTGCAGGTTCGATTCCTACCATCTAAAAATAGATTTTTCATCTTTATAGTCCTTCTAAAACAGACGATAAATATCAGATCAAAACATATATCGGCAACAACGCTTGTAGCGCAATGGTTACCGTGACCGACTCTCGCGAAAAGGACCTTGGTTCAAACCTCTTCAAGTTTTTTCTCTATTCAATTAAAGATTCAGTTTATATTCAAACAGTACTCTAGCGCTATAAGAGAAATATTTTACCAATAGTCTAGTAAGCCATTTCTTAGCCGAATGGTTAGGGTGGTGGCCAATAATTCAAAGGGTTGTAGGTTCGATTCCTACCATCTAAAAGTAGATTTTTCATCCTTATAGTCCTTCTAAAACAGACGATAAATATCAGATCAAAACATATACCGGCAACAACGCCTGTAGCGCAATGGTTACCGTGATCAACTGTCACGATAAGGTCCTGGGTTCGAATCTCTTCAAATTTTTTCTCTATTCAAATAATGATTCAGTTTTTATTCCAACAATACTCTAGCGCTATAAGAGAAATACTTTACCAATGGTCTAGCAAGCCATCTATTAGCCGAATGGTTAGGGTGGTGGCCAATAATTCAAAGGGTTGCAGGTTCGATTCCTTCCATCTAAAAATAGATTTTTCATCTTTATAGTCCTTCTAAAACAGACGATAAATATCAGATCAAAACATATATCGGCAACAACGCTTGTAGCGCAATGGTTACCGTGACCGACTGTCACGAAAGGGCCTGGGTTCGAATCTCTTCTAGTTTTTTCTCTATTCAATTAAAGATTCAGTTTTTATTCCAACAGTACTGTAGCGCTATAAGAGAAATCCTTTACCAATGGTCTAGCAAGCCATCTATTAGCCGAATGGTTAGGGTGGTGGCCAATAATTCAAAGGGTTGCAGGTTCGATTCCTTCCATCTAAAAATAGATTTTTCATCTTTATAGTCCTTCTAAAACAGACGATAAATATCAGATCAAAACATATATCGGCAACAACGCTTGTAGCGCAATGGTTACCGTGACCGACTGTCACGAAAGGGCCTGGGTTCGAATCTCTTCAAGTTTTTTCTCTATTCAATTAAAGATTCAGTTTTTATTCCAACAGTACTCTAGCGCTATAAGAGAAATATTTTACCAATGGTCTAGAAAGCCATTTCTTAGCCGAATGGTTAGTGTGGTGGCCAATAATTCAAAGGGTTGCAGGTTCGATTCCCACCATCTAAAAGTAGATTTTTCATCTTTATAGTCCTTCTAAAACAGACGATAAATATCAGATCAAAACATATATCGGCAGCAACGCTTGTAGCGCAATGGTTACCGTGACCGACTGTCATGAAAAGGTCCTGGGTTCGAATCTCTTCAAGTTTTTTCTCTATTCAAATAAAGATTCAGTTTTTATTCCAACAATACTCTAGCGCTATAAGAGAAATAATTTACCAATGGTCTAGCAAGCAATCTATTAGCCGAGTGGTTAGGGTGGTGGCCAATAATTCAAAGGGTTGCAGGTTCGATTCCTACCATCTAAAAATAGGTTTTTCATTTTATAGTCCTTCTAAAACAGACGATAGATATCAGATCAAAACATAAATAGGCAACAACGCTTGTAGCGCAATGGTTACCGTGACCGACTGTAACGAAAAGGTCCTGGGTTCGAATCTTTTCAAGTTTTTTCTCTATTCAATTAAAGATTTAGTTTTTATTCCAACAATACTCTAGCGCTATAAGAGAAATACCTTACCAATGGTCTAGCAAGCCATCTATTAGCCGAATGGTTATGGTGGTGGCCAGTAATTCAAAGGGTTGCAAGTTCGATTCCTACCATATAAAAATAGATTTTTCATCTTTATAGTCCTTCTAAAACAGACGATAAATATCAGATCAAAACATATATCGGCAACAACGCTTGTAGCGCAATGGTTACCGTAACCGACTGTCACGAAAAGGTCCTGGGTTCGAATCTCTTCAAGTTTTTTCTCTATTCAATTAAAGATTCAGTTTTTATTCCAACAGTACTCTAGCGCTATAAGAGAAATATTTTACCAATGGTCTAGAAAGCCATTTCTTAGCCGAATGGTTAGGGTGGTGGCCAATAATTCAAAGGGTTGCAGGTTCGATTCCTACCATCTAAAAATATATTTTTCATCTTTATAGTCCTTCTAAAACAGACGATAAATATCAGCTGAAAACATATATCGGCAACAGCGCTTCTAGCGCAATGGTTACCGTGACCGACTGTCACGAAAAGGTCCTGGGTTCGAATCTCTTCAAGTTTTTCTCTATTCAAATAAAGATTTAGTTTTTATTCCAACAATACTCTAGCGCTATAAGAGAAATAATTTACCAATGGTCTAGCAAGCCATCTATTAGCCGAGTGGTTAGGGTGGTGGCCAATAATTCAAAGGGTTGCAAGTTCGATTCCTACCATCTAAAAATATATTTTTCATCTTTATAGTCCTTCTAAAACAGACGATAAATATCAGATCTAAACATATATCGGCAACAACGCCTGTAGCGCAATGGCTACCGTGACCGGCTGTCACGAAAAGCTCCTGGGTTCGAATCTCTTCTAGTTTTTTCTCTATTCAATTAAACATTCAGTTTTTATTCCAACAATACTATAGCGCTATAAGAGAAATGCTTTACCAATGTTCTAGCAAGCCATCTATTAGCCGAATGGTTAGGGTGGTGGCCAATAATTCAAAGGGTTGCAGGTTTGATTCCTACCATCTAAAAATAGATTATTCATCTTTATAGTCCTTCTAAAACAGACGATAGATATCAGATCAAAACATATATCGGCAACAACGCTTGTAGCGCAATGGTTACCGTAACCGACTGTCACGAAAAGGTCCTGGGTTCGAATCTCCTCAAGTTTCTTCTCTATTCAATTAGAGATTCAGTTTTTATTCCAACAATACTCTAGCGCTATAAGAGAAATGCTTTACCAATGGTCTAGCAAGCTATGTGTTAGCCGAATGGTTAGGGTGGTGGCCAATAATTCAAAGGGTTGCAGGTTCGAATCCTACCATCGAAAAATAGATTTTTCATCTTTATAGTCCTTCTAAAGCAGAGGATAAATATCAGATTAAAACATATATCAACAGCAATGCTTGTATCGCAATGGTTACCGTGACCGGCTCCTGCGAAAAGGTCCTGGGTTCGAATCTCTTCAAGTTTTTCTCTATTCAATTAAGGATTAAGTTTTTATTGCAAAAGTACTCTAGCGCTGTAAGAGGAATAGATTACCAATGGTCTAGCTAGCCATTTCTTAGCCGAATGGTTAGGGTGGTGGCCAACAAATAAAAGGGTTGCAGGTGGATTCCTACCATCTAAAAATATATTTTTCATCTTTATAGTCCTTCTAAAACAGACGATAAATATCAGATCAAAACATATATCGGCAACAACGCTTGTAGCGCAATGGTTGCTGTGACCGACTGTCGCGAAAGGGTCCTGTGTCGAATCTCGTCAAGTTTTTTCTCTATTCAATTAAACATTCAGTTTTTATTCCAAGGGTACTCTAGCAGTATAAGAGGAATACTTTACCAATGGTCTAGCAAACCATTTGTTAGCCGAATGGTTACGGCGGTGGCCAGTAATTTAAAGGGTTGCAGGTTCGATTCCTACCATCTAAAAATATATTTTTCATCTTTATAGTCCTTCTAAAACAGACGATAAATATCAGATGAAAACATATATCGGCAACAACGCTTTAGCGCAATGGTTACCGTGACCGACTGTCACGAAAAGGTCCTGGGTTCGAATCTCTCAAGTTTTTTCTCTATTCAATTAAAGATTCAGTTTTTATTCCAACAATACTCTAGCGCTATAAGAGAAATACTTTACCAATGGTCTAGCAAGCCTTCTATTAGCCGAATGGATAGGGGGGTGGCAAATAATTCAAAGGGTTGCAGGTTCGATTCCCACCATCTAAAAATAGATTTTTCATCTTTATAGTCCTTCTAAAACAGACGATAAATATCAGATCAAAACATATATCGGCAACAACGCTTGTAGCGCAATGGTTACCGTGACCGACTCTCGCGAAAAGGACCTTGGTTCAAACCTCTTCAAGTTTTTTCTCTATTCAATTAAAGATTCAGTTTATATTCAAACAGTACTCTAGCGCTATAAGAGAAATATTTTACCAATAGTCTAGCAAGCCATTTCTTAGCCGAATGGTTAGGGTGGTGGCCAATAATTCAAAGGGTTGTAGGTTCGATTCCTACCATCTAAAAGTAGATTTTTCATCCTTATTGTCCTTCTAAAACAGACGATAAATATCAGATCAAAACATATATCGGCAACAACGCTTGTAGCGCAATGGTTACCGTGACCGACTGTCACGAAAGGGCCTGGGTTCGAATCTCTTCAAGTTTTTTCTCTATTCAATTAAAGATTCAGTTTTTATTCCAACAGTACTCTAGCGCTATAAGAGAAATATTTTACCAATGGTCTAGAAAGCCATTTCTTAGCCGAATGGTTAGTGTGGTGGCCAATAATTCAAAGGGTTGCAGGTTCGATTCCCACCATCTAAAAGTAGATTTTTCATCTTTATAGTCCTTCTAAAACAGACGATAAATATCAGATCAAAACATATATCGGCAGCAACGCTTGTAGCGCAATGGTTACCGTGACCGACTGTCACGAAAAGGTCCTGGGTTCGAATCTCTTCAAGTTTTTTCTCTATTCAAATAAAGATTCAGTTTTTATTCCAACAATACTCTAGCGCTATAAGAGAAATAATTTACCAATGGTCTAGCAAGCCATCTATTAGCCGAGTGGTTAGGCTGGTGGCCAATAATTCAAAGGGTTGCAGGTCGATTCCTACCATCTAAAAATAGATTTTTCATCTTTATAGTCCTTCTAAAACAGACGATAGATATCAGATCAAAACATAAATAGGCAACAACGCTTGTAGCGCAATGGTTACCGTGACCGACTGTAACGAAAATGTCCTGGGTTCGAATCTTTTCAAGTTTTTTCTCTATTCAATTAAAGATTTAGTTTTTATTCCAACAATACTCTAGCGCTATAAGAGAAATACCTTACCAATGGTCTAGCAAGCCATCTATTAGCCGAATGGTTATGGTGGTGGCCAGTAATTCAAAGGGTTTCAGGTTCGATTCCTACCATCTAAAAATATATTTTTCATCTTTATAGTCCTTCTAAAACAGACGATAGATATCAGATCAAAACATATATCGGCAACAACGCTTGTAGCGCAATGGTTACCGTAACCGACTGTCACGAAAAGGTCCTGGGTTCGAATCTCCTCAAGTTTCTTCTCTATTCAATTAGAGATTCAGTTTTTATTCCAACAATACTCTAGCGCTATAAGAGAAATGCTTTACCAATGGTCTAGCAAGCTATGTGTTAGCCGAATGGTTAGGGTGGTGGCCAATAATTCAAAGGGTTGCAGGTTCGATTCCTACCATCTAAAAATATATTTTTCATCTTTATAGTCCTTCTAAAACAGACGATAAATATCAGATCAAAAAATATATCGGCAACAACGCTTGTAGCGCAATGGTTAACCTGGTCGAATGTCACGAAAAGATCCTGGGTTCCAATCTCTTCAAGTTTTTTTCTCTATTCAAGTAAAGATTCTGGTTTTATTCCAACAATACTCTAGCGCTATAAGAGAAATACTTTACCAATGGTCTAGCAAGCCATCTACTAGCCGAATGGTTAGGATGGTGGCCAATAATTCAAAGGGTTGCAGGTTCGAATCCTACCATCGAAAAATAGATTTTTCATCTTTATAGTCCTTCTAAAGCAGAGGATAAATATCAGATTAAAACAGATATCAACAGCAATGCTTGTATCGCAATGGTTACCGTGACCGGCTCCTGCGAAAAGGTCCTGGGTTCAAATCTCTTCAAGTTTTTCTCTATTCAATTAAGGATTAAGTTTTTATTGCAAAAGTACTCTAGCGCTGTAAGAGGAATAGATTACCAATGGTCTAGCTAGCCATTTCTTAGCCGAATGGTTAGGGTGGTGGCCAACAAATAAAAGGGTTGCAGGTGGATTCCTACCATCTAAAAATATATTTTTCATCTTTATAGTCCTTCTAAAACAGACGATAAATATCAGATCAAAACATATATCGGCAACAACGCTTGTAGCGCAATGGTTACTGTGACCGACTGTCGCGAAAGGGTCCTGTGTCGAATCTCGTCAAGTTTTTTCTCTATTCAATTAAACATTCAGTTTTTATTCCAAGGGTACTCTAGCAGTATAAGAGGAATACTTTACCAATGGTCTAGCAAACCATTTGTTAGCCGAATGGTTACGGCGGTGGCCAGTAATTTAAAGGGTTGCAGGTTCGATTCCCACCATCTAAAAGTAGATTTTTCATCTTTATAGTCCTAAAACAGACGATAAATATCAGATCAAAACACATATCGGCAACAACGCTTTAGCGCAATGGTTACCGTGACCGACTGTCACGAAAAGGTCCTGGGTTCGAATCTCTCAAGTTTTTTCTCTATTCAATTAAAGATTCAGTTTTTATTCCAACAATACTCTAGCGCTATAAGAGAAATACTTTACCAATGGTCTAGCAAGCCTTCTATTAGCCGAATGGATAGGGGGGTGGCAAATGATTCAAAGGGTTGCAGGTTCGATTCCCACCATCTAAAAATAGATTTTTCATCTTTATAGTCCTTCTAAAACATATGATAAATATCAGATCAAAACATATATCAGCAACAACGCCTGTAGCGCAATGGTTACCGTGACCGACTGTCACGAAAAGGTCCTGCGTTCGAATCTCTTCAAGTTTTTTCTCTATTCAATTAAAGAGTCAGTTTTTATTCCAACAATACTCTAGCGCTATAAGAGAAATACTTTACCAATGGTCTAGCAAGCCATCCATTAACCGAATGGTTAGGGTGGTGGCCTACAATTCAAATTGTTGCAGGTTCGATTCCTACCATCTAAAAATAGATTCTTCATCTTTATAGTCCTTCTAAAACAGACGATAAATATCAGATCAAAACATATATCGGCAACAACGCTTGTAGCGCAATGGTTACCGTGACCGACTCTCGCGAAAAGGACCTTGGTTCAAACCTCTTCAAGTTTTTTCTCTATTCAATTAAAGATTCAGTTTATATTCAAACAGTACTCTAGCGCTATAAGAGAAATATTTTACCAATAGTCTAGCAAGCCATTTCTTAGCCGAATGGTTAGGGTGGTGGCCAATAATTCAAAGGGTTGTAGGTTCGATTCCTACCATCTAAAAATATATTTTTCATCTTTATAGTCCTTCTAAAACAGACGATAAATATCAGATCTAAACATATATCGGCAACAACGCCTGTAGCGCAATGGCTACCGTGACCGACTGTCACGAAAAGCTCCTGGGTTCGAATCTCTTCTAGTTTTTTCTCTATTCAATTAAACATTCGGTTTTTATTCCAACAATACTATAGCGCTATAAGAGAAATGCTTTACCAATGTTCTAGCAAGCCATCTATTAGCCGAATGGTTAGGGTGGTGGCCAATAATTCAAAGGGTTGCAGGTTTGATTCCTACCATCTAAAAATAGATTATTCATCTTTATAGTCCTTCTAAAACAGACGATAGATATCAGATCAAAACATATATCGGCAACAACGCTTGTAGCGCAATGGTTACCGTAACCGACTGTCACGAAAAGGTCCTGGGTTCGAATCTCCTCAAGTTTCTTCTCTATTCAATTAGAGATTCAGTTTTTATTCCAACAATACTCTAGCGCTATAAGAGAAATGCTTTACCAATGGTCTAGCAAGCTATGTGTTAGCCGAATGGTTAGGGTGGTGGCCAATAATTCAAAGGGTTGCAGGTTCGATTCCTACCATCTAAAAATATATTTTTCATCTTTATAGTCCTTCTAAAACAGACGATAAATATCAGATCAAAAAATATATCGGCAACAACGCTTGTAGCGCAATGGTTAACCTGATCGAATGTCACGAAAAGATCCTGGGTTCCAATCTCTTCAAGTTTTTTTCTCTATTCAAGTAAAGATTCTGGTTTTATTCCAACAATACTCTAGCGCTATAAGAGAAATACTTTACCAATGGTCTAGCAAGCCATCTACTAGCCGAATGGTTAGGATGGTGGCCAATAATTCAAAGGGTTGCAGGTTCGAATCCTACCATCGAAAAATAGATTTTTCATCTTTATAGTCCTTCTAAAGCAGAGGATAAATATCAGATTAAAACAGATATCAACAGCAATGCTTGTATCGCAATGGTTACCGTGACCGGCTCCTGCGAAAAGGTCCTGGGTTCAAATCTCTTCAAGTTTTTCTCTATTCAATTAAGGATTAAGTTTTTATTGCAAAAGTACTCTAGCGCTGTAAGAGGAATAGATTACCAATGGTCTAGCTAGCCATTTCTTAGCCGAATGGTTAGGGTGGTGGCCAACAAATAAAAGGGTTGCAGGCGGATTCCTACCATCTAAAAATATATTTTTCATCTTTATAGTCCTTCTAAAACAGACGATAAATATCAGATCAAAACATATATCGGCAACAACGCTTGTAGCGCAATGGTTACTGTGACCGACTGTCGCGAAAGGGTCCTGTGTCGAATCTCGTCAAGTTTTTTCTCTATTCAATTAAACATTCAGTTTTTATTCCAAGGGTACTCTAGCAGTATAAGAGGAATACTTTACCAATGGTCTAGCAAACCATTTGTTAGCCGAATGGTTACGGCGGTGGCCAGTAATTTAAAGGGTTGCAGGTTCGATTCCCACCATCTAAAAGTAGATTTTTCATCTTTATAGTCCTAAAACAGACGATAAATATCAGATCAAAACACATATCGGCAACAACGCTTTAGCGCAATGGTTACCGTGACCGACTGTCACGAAAAGGTCCTGGGTTCGAATCTCTCAAGTTTTTTCTCTATTCAATTAAAGATTCAGTTTTTATTCCAACAATACTCTAGCGCTATAAGAGAAATACTTTACCAATGGTCTAGCAAGCCTTCTATTAGCCGAATGGATAGGGGGGTGGCAAATAATTCAAAGGGTTGCAGGTTCGATTCCCACCATCTAAAAATAGATTTTTCATCTTTATAGTCCTTCTAAAACATATGATAAATATCAGATCAAAACATATATCAGCAACAACGCTTGTAGCGCAATGGTTACCGTGACCGACTGTCACGAAAAGGTCCTGCGTTCGAATCTCTTCAAGTTTTTTCTCTATTCAATTAAAGAGTCAGTTTTTATTCCAACAATACTCTAGCGCTATAAGAGAAATACTTTACCAATTGTCTAGCAAGCCATCCATTAACCGAATGGTTAGGGTGGTGGCCTACAATTCAAATTGTTGCAGGTTCGATTCCTACCATCTAAAAATAGATTCTTCATCTTTATAGTCCTTCTAAAACAGACGATAAATATCAGATCAAAACATATATCGGCAACAACGCTTGTAGCGCAATGGTTACCGTGACCGACTCTCGCGAAAAGGACCTTGGTTCAAACCTCTTCAAGTTTTTTCTCTATTCAATTAAAGATTCAGTTTATATTCAAACAGTACTCTAGCGCTATAAGAGAAATATTTTACCAATAGTCTAGCAAGCCATTTCTTAGCCGAATGGTTAGGGTGGTGGCCAATAATTCAAAGGGTTGTAGGTTCGATTCCTACCATCTAAAAGTAGATTTTTCATCCTTATAGTCCTTCTAAAACAGACGATAAATATCAGATCAAAACATATATCGGCAACAACGCTTGTAGCGCAATGGTTACCGTGACCGACTGTCACGAAAGGGCCTGGGTTCGAATCTCTTCAAGTTTTTTCTCTATTCAATTAAAGATTCAGTTTTTATTCCAACAGTACTCTAGCGCTATAAGAGAAATATTTTACCAATGGTCTAGAAAGCCATTTCTTAGCCGAATGGTTAGTGTGGTGGCCAATAATTCAAAGGGTTGCAGGTTCGATTCCCACCATCTAAAAGTAGATTTTTCATCTTTATAGTCCTTCTAAAACAGACGATAAATATCAGATCAAAACATATATCGGCAGCAACGCTTGTAGCGCAATGGTTACCGTGACCGACTGTCACGAAAAGGTCCTGGGTTCGAATCTCTTCAAGTTTTTTCTCTATTCAAATAAAGATTCAGTTTTTATTCCAACAATACTCTAGCGCTATAAGAGAAATAATTTACCAATGGTCTAGCAAGCCATCTATTAGCCGAGTGGTTAGGGTGGTGGCCAATAATTCAAAGGGTTGCAGGTTCGATTCCTACCATCTAAAAATAAATTTTTCATCTTTATAGTCCTTCTAAAACAGACGATAGATATCAGATCAAAACATAAATAGGCAACAACGCTTGTAGCGCAATGGTTACCGTGACCGACTGTAACGAAAAGGTCCTGGGTTCGAATCTTTTCAAGTTTTTTCTCTATTCAATTAAAGATTTAGTTTTTATTCCAACAATACTCTAGCGCTATAAGAGAAATACCTTACCAATGGTCTAGCAAGCCATCTATTAGCCGAATGGTTATGGTGGTGGCCAGTAATTCAAAGGGTTGCAAGTTCGATTCCTACCATATAAAAATAGATTTTCATCTTTATAGTCCTTCTAAAACAGACGATAAATATCAGATCAAAACATATATCAGCAACAACGCTTGTAGCGCAATGGTTACCGTAACCGACTGTCACGAAAAGGTCCTGGGTTCGAATCTCTTCAAGTTTTTTCTCTATTCAATTAAAGATTCAGTTTTTATTCCAACAGTACTCTAGCGCTATAAGAGAAATATTTTACCAATGGTCTAGAAAGCCATTTCTTAGCCGAATGGTTAGGGTGGTGGCCAATAATTCAAAGGGTTGCAGGTTCGATTCCTACCATCTAAAAGTATTTTTTTCATCTTTATAGTCCTTCTAAAACAGACGATAATTATCAGATCAAAACATATATCGGCAACAGCGCTTGTAGCGCAATGGTTACCGTGACCGACTGTCACGAAAAGGTCCTGGGTTCGAATCTCTTCAAGTTTTTCTCTATTCAAATAAAGATTTAGTTTTTATTCCAACAATACTCTAGCGCTATAAGAGAAATAATTTACCAATGGTCTAGCAAGCCATCTATTAGCCGAGTGGTTAGGGTGGTGGCCAATAATTCAAAGGGTTGCAGGTTCGATTCCTACCATCTAAAAATATATTTTTCATCTTTATAGTCCTTCTAAAACAGACGATAAATATCAGATCTAGACATATATCGGCAACAACGCCTGTAGCGCAATGGCTACCGTGACCGACTGTCACGAAAAGCTCCTGGGTTCGAATCTCTTCTAGTTTTTTCTCTATTCAATTAAACATTCAGTTTTTATTCCAACAATACTATAGCGCTATAAGAGAAATGCTTTACCAATGTTCTAGCAAGCCATCTATTAGCCGAATGGTTAGGGTGGTGGCCAATAATTCAAAGGGTTGCAGGTTTGATTCCTACCATCTAAAAATAGATTATTCATCTTTATAGTCCTTCTAAAACAGACGATAGATATCAGATCAAAACATATATCGGCAACAACGCTTGTAGCGCAATGGTTACCGTAACCGACTGTCACTAAAAGGTCCTGGGTTCGAATCTCCTCAAGTTTCTTCTCTATTCAATTAGAGATTCAGTTTTTATTCCAACAATACTCTAGCGCTATAAGAGAAATGCTTTACCAATGGTCTAGCAAGCTATGTGTTAGCCGAATGGTTAGGGTGGTGGCCAATAATTCAAAGGGTTGCAGGTTCGATTCCTACCATCTAAAAATAGATTTTTCATCTTTATAGTCCTTCTAAAACAGACGATAAATATCAGATCAAAACATATATCGGCAACAACGCTTGTAGCGCAATGGTTACTGTGACCGACTGTCGCGAAAGGGTCCTGTGTCGAATCTCGTCAAGTTTTTTCTCTATTCAATTAAACATTCAGTTTTTATTCCAAGGGTACTCTAGCAGTATAAGAGGAATACTTTACCAATGGTCTAGCAAACCATTTGTTAGCCGAATGGTTACGGCGGTGGCCAGTAATTTAAAGGGTTGCAGGTTCGATTCCTACCATCTAAAAATAGATTTTTCATCTTTATAGTCCTTCTAAAACAGACGATAAATATCAGATGAAAACATATATCGGCAACAACGCTTTAGCGCAATGGTTACCGTGACCGACTGTCACGAAAAGGTCCTGGGTTCGAATCTCTCAAGTTTTTTCTCTATTCAATTAAAGATTCAGTTTTTATTCCAACAATACTCTAGCGCTATAAGAGAAATACTTTACCAATGGTCTAGCAAGCCTTCTATTAGCCGAATGGATAAGGGGGTGGCCAATAATTCAAAGGGTTGCAGGTTCGATTCCCACCATCTAAAAATAGATTTTTCATCTTTATAGTCCTTCTAAAACATATGATAAATATCAGATCAAAACATATATCAGCAACAACGCTTGTAGCGCAATGATTACCGTGACCGACTGTCACGAAAAGGTCCTGGGTTCGAATCTCTTCAAGTTTTTTCTCTATTCAATTAAGCATTCAGTTTTTATTCCAACAATACTCTAGAGCTATAAGAGAAATACTTTACCAATGGTCTAGCAAGCCATCTTTTAGCCGAGTGGTTAGGGTGGTGGCCAATAATTCAAAGGGTTGCAAGTTCGGTTCCTACCATTTAAAAATTGATTTTTCATTTTTATAGTCCTTCTAAAACAGACGATAAATATCAGATCAAAACATATATCGGCAACAACGCTTGTAGCGCAATGGTTACCGTGACCGACTGTCACGAAAAGGTCCTGCGTTCGAATCTCTTCAAGTTTTTTCTCTATTCATTTAAAGAGTCAGTTTTTATTCCAACAATACTCTAGCGCTATAAGAGAAATACTTTACCAATGGTCTAGCAAGCCATCCATTAACCGAATGGTTGGGGTGGTGGCCTATAATTCAAATTGTTGCAGGTTCGATTCCTACCATCTAAAAATAGATTTTTCATCTTTATAGTCCTTCTAAAACAGACGATAAATATCAGATCAAAACATATATCGGCAACAACGCTTGTAGCGCAATGGTTACCGTGACCGACTCTCGCGAAAAGGACCTTGGTTCAAACCTCTTCAAGTTTTTTCTCTATTCAATTAAAGATTCAGTTTTTATTCCAACAATACTCTAGCGCTATAAGAGAAATATTTTACCAATAGTCTAGTAAGCCATTTCTTAGCCGAATGGTTAGGGTGGTGGCCAATAATTCAAAGGGTTGTAGGTTCGATTCCTACCATCTAAAAGTAGATTTTTCATCCTTATAGTCCTTCTAAAACAGACGATAAATATCAGATCAAAACATATACCGGCAACAACGCCTGTAGCGCAATGGTTACCGTGATCAACTGTCACGATAAGGTCCTGGGTTCGAATCTCTTCAAATTTTTTCTCTATTCAAATAATGATTCAGTTTTTATTCCAACAATACTCTAGCGCTATAAGAGAAATACTTTACCAATGGTCTAGCAAGCCATCTATTAGCCGAATGGTTAGGGTGGTGGCCAATAATTCAAAGGGTTGCAGGTTCGATTCCTTCCATCTAAAAATAGATTTTTCATCTTTATAGTCCTTCTAAAACAGACGATAAATATCAGATCAAAACATATATCGGCAACAACGCTTGTAGCGCAATGGTTACCGTGACCGACTGTCACGAAAGGGCCTGGGTTCGAATCTCTTCTAGTTTTTTCTCTATTCAATTAAAGATTCAGTTTTTATTCCAACAGTACTGTAGCGCTATAAGAGAAATCCTTTACCAATGGTCTAGCAAGCCATCTATTAGCCGAATGGTTAGGGTGGTGGCCAATAATTCAAAGGGTTGCAGGTTCGATTCCTTCCGTCTAAAAATAGATTTTTCATCTTTATAGTCCTTCTAAAACAGACGATAAATATCAGATCAAAACATATATCGGCAACAACGCTTGTAGCGCAAAGGTTACCGTGACCGACTGTCACGAAAGGGCCTGGGTTCGAATCTCTTCAAGTTTTTTCTCTATTCAATTAAAGATTCAGTTTTTATTCCAACAGTACTCTAGCGCTATAAGAGAACTATTTTACCAATGGTCTAGAAAGCCATTTCTTAGCCGAATGGTTAGGGTGGTGGCCAATAATTCAAAGGGTTGCAGGTTCGATTCCTACCATCTAAAAATAGATTTTTCATCTTTATAGTCCTTCTAAAACAGACGATAAATATCAGATCAAAACATAAATAGGCAACAACGCTTGTAGCGCAATGGTTACCGTGACCGACTGTAACGAAAAGGTCCTGGGTTCGAATCTTTTCAAGTTTTTTCTCTATTCAATTAAAGATTTAGTTTTTATTCCAACAATACTCTAGCGCTATAAGAGAAATACCTTACCAATGGTCTAGCAAGCCATCTATTAGCCGAATGGTTATGGTGGTGGCCAGTAATTCAAAGGGTTGCAAGTTCGATTCCTACCATATAAAAATAGATTTTTCATCTTTATAGTCCTTCTAAAACAGACGATAAATATCAGATCAAAACATATATCGGCAACAACGCTTGTAGCGCAATGGTTACCGTAACCGACTGTCAGGAAAAGGTCCTGGGTTCGAATCTCTTCAAGTTTTTTCTCTATTCAATTAAAGATTAAGTTTTTATTCCAACAGTACTCTAGCGCTATAAGAGAAATATTTTACCAATGGTCTAGAAAGCCATTTCTTAGCCGAATGGTTAGGGTGGTGGCCAATAATTCAAAGGGTTGCAGGTTCGATTCCTACCATCTAAAAGTATTTTTTTCATCTTTATAGTCCTTCTAAAACAGACGATAATTATCAGATCAAAACATATATTGGCAACAGCGCTTGTAGCGCAATGGTTACCGTGACCGCTTGTCACGAAAAGGTCCTGGGTTCGAATCTCTTCAAGTTTTTCTCTATTCAAATAAAGATTTAGTTTTTATTCCAACAATACTCTAGCGCTATAAGAGAAATAATTTACCAATGGTCTAGCAAGCCATCTATTAGCCGAGTGGTTAGGGTGGTGGCCAATAATTCAAAGGGTTGCAGGTTCGATTCCTACCATCTAAAAATATATTTTTCATCTTTATAGTCCTTCTAAAACAGACGATAAATATCAGATCTAAACATATATCGGCAGCAACGCTTGTAGCGCAATGGTTACCGTGACCGACTGTCACGAAAAGGTCCTGGGTTCGAATCTCTTCAAGTTTTTTCTCTATTCAAATAAAGATTCAGTTTTTATTCCAACAATACTCTAGCGCTATAAGAGAAATAATTTACCAATGGTCTAGCAAGCCATCTATTAGCCGAGTGGTTAGGGTGGTGGCCAATAATTCAAAGGGTTGCAGGTTCGATTCCTACCATCTAAAAATAGATTTTTCATCTTTATAGTCCTTCTAAAACAGACGATAGATACCAGATCAAAACATAAATAGGCAACAACGCTTGTAGCGCAATGGTTACCGTGACCGACTGTAACGAAAAGGTCCTGGGTTCGAATCTTTTCAAGTTTTTTCTCTATTCAATTAAAGATTTAGTTTTTATTCCAACAATACTCTAGCGCTATAAGAGAAATACCTTACCAATGGTCTAGCAAGCCATCTTTTAGCCGAATGGTTATGGTGGTGGCCAGTAATTCAAAGGGTTGCAAGTTCGATTCCTACCATATAAAAATAGATTTTTCATCTTTATAGTCCTTCTAAAACAGACGATAAATATCAGATCAAAACATATATCGGCAACAACGCTTGTAGCGCAATGGTTACCGTAACCGACTGTCACGAAAAGGTCCTGGGTTCGAATCTCTTCAAGTTTTTTCTCTATTCAATTAAAGATTCAGTTTTTATTCCAACAGTACTCTAGCGCTATAAGAGAAATATTTTACCAATGGTCTAGAAAGCCATTTCTTAGCCGAATGGTTAGGGTGGTGGCCAATAATTCAAAGGGTTGCAGGTTCGATTCCTACCATCTAAAAGTATTTTTTTCATCTTTATAGTCCTTCTAAAACAGACGATAATTATCAGATCAAAACATATATCGGCAACAGCGCTTGTAGCGCAATGGTTACAGTGAACGACTGTCACGAAAAGGTCCTGGGTTCGAATCTCTTCAAGTTTTTCTCTATTCAAATAAAGATTTAGTTTTTATTCCAACAATACTCTAGCGCTATAAGAGAAATAATTTACCAATGGTCTAGCAAGCCATCTATTAGCCGAGTGGTTAGGGTGGTGGCCAATAATTCAAAGGGTTGCAGGTTCGATTCCTACCATCTAAAAATATATTTTTCATCTTTATAGTCCTTCTAAAACAGACGATAAATATCAGATCTAGACATATATCGGCAACAACTCCTGTAGCGCAATGGCTACCGTGACCGACTGTCACGAAAAGCTCCTGGGTTCGAATCTCTTCTAGTTTTTTCTCTATTCAATTAAACATTCAGTTTTTATTCCAACAATACTATAGCGCTATAAGAGAAATGCTTTACCAATGTTCTAGCAAGCCATCTATTAGCCGAATGGTTAGGGTGGTGGCCAATAATTCAAAGGGTTGCAGGTTTGATTCCTACCATCTAAAAATAGATTATTCATCTTTATAGTCCTTCTAAAACAGACGATAGATATCAGATCAAAACATATATCGGCAACAACGCTTGTAGCGCAATGGTTACCGTAACCGACTGTCACGAAAAGGTCCTGGGTTCGAATCTCCTCAAGTTTCTTCTCTATTCAATTAGAGATTCAGTTTTTATTCCAACAATACTCTAGCGCTATAAGAGAAATGCTTTACCAATGGTCTAGCAAGCTATGTGTTAGCCGAATGGTTAGGGTGGTGGCCAATAATTCAAAGGGTTGCAGGTTCGATTCCTACCATCTAAAAATAGATTTTTCATCTTTATAGTCCTTCTAAAACAGACGATAAATATCAGATCAAAACATATATCGGCAACAACGCTTGTAGCGCAATGGTTACTGTGACCGACTGTCGCGAAAGGGTCCTGTGTCGAATCTCGTCAAGTTTTTTCTCTATTCAATTAAACATTCAGTTTTTATTCCAAGGGTACTCTAGCAGTATAAGAGGAATACTTTACCAATGGTCTAGCAAACCATTTGTTAGCCGAATGGTTACGGCGGTGGCCAGTAATTCAAAGGGTTGCAGGTTCGAATCCTACCATCGAAAAATAGATTTTTCATCTTTATAGTCCTTCTAAAGCAGAGGATAAATATCAGATTAAAACAGATATCAACAGCAATGCTTGTATCGCAATGGTTACCGTGACCGGCCCCTGCGAAAAGGTCCTGGGTTCGAATCTCTTCAAGTTTTTCTCTATTCAATTAAGGATTAAGTTTTTATTGCAAAAGTACTCTAGCGCTGTAAGAGAAATATATTACCAATGGTCTAGCTAGCCATTTCTTAGCCGAATGGTTAGGGTGGTGGCCAACAAATAAAAGGGTTGCAGGTGGATTCCTACCATCTAAAAATATATTTTTCATCTTTATAGTCCTTCTAAAACAGACGATAAATATCAGATCAAAACATATATCGGCAACAACGCTTGTAGCGCAATGGTTACTGTGACCGACTGTCGCGAAAGGGTCCTGTGTCGAATCTCGTCAAGTTTTTTCTCTATTCAATTAAACATTCAGTTTTTATTCCAAGGGTACTCTAGCAGTATAAGAGGAATACTTTACCAATGGTCTAGCAAACCATTTGTTAGCCGAATGGTTACGGCGGTGGCCAGTAATTTAAAGGGTTGCAGGTTCGATTCCTACCATCTAAAAATAGATTTTTCATCTTTATAGTCCTTCTAAAACAGATGATAAATATCAGATGAAAACATATATCGGCAACAACGCTTTAGCGCAATGGTTACCGTGACCGACTGTCACGAAAAGGTCCTGGGTTCGAATCTCTCAAGTTTTTTCTCTATTCAATTAAAGATTCAGTTTTTATTCCAACAAGACTCTAGCGCTATAAGAGAAATACTTTACCAATGGTCTAGCAAGCCTTCTATTAGCCGAATGGATAAGGGGGTGGCAAATAATTCAAAGGGTTGCAGGTTCGATTCCCACCATCTAAAAATAGATTTTTCATCTTTATAGTCCTTCTAAAACATATGATAAATATCAGATCAAAACATATATCAGCAACAACGCTTGTAGCGCAATGATTACCGTGACCGACTGTCACGAAAAGGTCCTGGGTTCGAATCTCTTCAAGTTTTTTCTCTATTCAATTAAGCATTCAGTTTTTATTCCAACAATACTCTAGAGCTATAAGAGAAATACTTTACCAATGGTCTAGCAAGCCATGTTTTAGCCGAGTGGTTAGGGTGGTGGCCAATAATTCAAAGGGTTGCAGGTTCGGTTCCTACCATTTAAAAATTGATTTTTCATTTTTATAGTCCTTCTAAAACAGACGATAAATATCAGATCAAAACATATATCGGCAACAACGCTTGTAGCGCAATGGTTACCGTGACCGACTGTCACGAAAAGGTCCTGCGTTCGAATCTCTTCAAGTTTTTTCTCTATTCAATTAAAGAGTCAGTTTTTATTCCAACAATACTCTAGCGCTATAAGAGAAATACTTTACCAATGGTCTAGCAAGCCATCCATTAACCGAATGGTTAGGGTGGTGGCCTACAATTCAAATTGTTGCAGGTTCGATTCCTACCATCTAAAAATAGATTCTTCATCTTTATAGTCCTTCTTAAACAGACGATAAATATCAGATCAAAACATATATCGGCAACAACGCTTGTAGCGCAATGGTTACCGTGACCGACTCTCGCGAAAAGGACCTTGGTTTGAACCTCTTCAAGTTTTTTCTCTATTCAATTAAAGATTCAGTTTATATTCAAACAGTACTCTAGCGCTATAAGAGAAATATTTTACCAATAGTCTAGCAAGCCATTTCTTAGCCGAATGGTTAGGGTGGTGGCCAATAATTCAAAGGGTTGTAGGTTCTATTCCTACCATCTAAAAGTAGATTTTTCATCCTTATAGTCCTTCTAAAACAGACGATAAATATCAGATCAAAACATATACCGGCAACAACGCTTGTAGCGCAATGGTTACCGTGATCAACTGTCACGATAAGGTCCTGGGTTCGAATCTCTTCAAATTTTTTCTCTATTCAAATAATGATTCAGTTTTTATTCCAACAATACTCTAGCGCTATAAGAGAAATACTTTACCAATGATCTAGCAAGCCATCTATTAGCCGAATGGTTAGGGTGGTGGCCAATAATTCAAAGGGTTGCAGGTTCGATTCCTTCCATCTAAAAATAGATTTTTCATCTTTATAGTCCTTCTAAAACAGACGATAAATATCAGATCAAAACATATATCGGCAACAACGCTTGTAGCGCAATGGTTACCGTGACCGACTGTCACGAAAGGGCCTGGGTTCGAATCTCTTCTAGTTTTTTCTCTATTCAATTAAAGATTCAGTTTTTATTCCAACAGTACTCTAGCGCTATAAGAGAAATCCTTTACCAATTGTCTAGCAAGCAATCTATTAGCCGAATGGTTAGGGTGGTGGCCAATAATTCAAAGGGTTGCAGGTTCGATTCCTTCCATCTAAAAATAGATTTTTCATCTTTATAGTCCTTCTAAAACAGACGATAAATATCAGATCAAAACATATATCGGCAACAACGCTTGTAGCGCAATGGTTACCGTGACCGACTGTCACGAAAGGGCCTGGGTTCGAATCTCTTCAAGTTTTTTCTCTATTCAATTAAAGATTCAGTTTTTATTCCAACAGTACTCTAGCGCTATAAGAGAAATATTTTACCAATGGTCTAGAAAGCCATTTCTTAGCCGAATGGTTAGTGTGGTGGCCAATAATTCAAAGGGTTGCAGGTTCGATTCCCACCATCTAAAAGTAGATTTTTCATCTTTATAGTCCTTCTAAAACAGACGATAAATATCAGATCAAAACATATACCGGCAACAACGCTTGTAGCGCAATGGTTACCGTGATCAACTGTCACGATAAGGTCCTGGGTTCGAATCTCTTCAAATTTTTTCTCTATTCAAATAATGATTCAGTTTTTATTCCAACAATACTCTAGCGCTATAAGAGAAATACTTTACCAATGATCTAGCAAGCCATCTATTAGCCGAATGGTTAGGGTGGTGGCCAATAATTCAAAGGGTTGCAGGTTCGATTCCTTCCATCTAAAAATAGATTCTTCATCTTTATAGTCCTTCTAAAACAGACGATAAATATCAGATCAAAACATATATCGGCAACAACGCTTGTAGCGCAATGGTTACCGTGACCGACTGTCACGAAAGGGCCTGGGTTCGAATCTCTTCAAGTTTTTTCTCTATTCAATTAAAGATTCAGTTTTTATTCCAACAGTACTCTAGCGCTATAAGAGAAATATTTTACCAATGGTCTATAAAGCCATTTCTTAGCCGAATGGTTAGTGTGGTGGCCAATAATTCAAAGGGTTGCAGGTTCGATTCCCACCATCTAAAAGTAGATTTTTCATTTTTATAGTCCTTCTAAAACAGACGATAAATATCAGATCAAAACATATATCGGCAGCAACGCTTGTAGCGCAATGGTTACCGTGACCGACTGTCACGAAAAGGTCCTGGGTTCGAATCTCTTCAAGTTTTTTCTCTATTCAAATAAAGATTCAGTTTTTATTCCAACAATACTCTAGCGCTATAAGAGAAATAATTTACCAATGGTCTAGCAAGCCATCTATTAGCCGAGTGGTTAGGGTGGTGGCCAATAATTCAAAGGGTTGCAGGTTCGATTCCTACCATCTAAAAATAGATTTTTCATCTTTATAGTCCTTCTAAAACAGACGATAGATATCAGATCAAAACATAAATAGGCAACAACGCTTGTAGCGCAATGGTTACCGTGACCGACTGTAACGAAAAGGTCCTGGGTTCGAATCTTTTCAAGTTTTTTCTCTATTCAATTAAAGATTTAGTTTTTATTCCTACAATACTCTAGCGCTATAAGAGAAATACCTTACCAATGGTCTAGCAAGTCATCTATTAGCCGAATGGTTATGGTGGTGGCCAGTAATTCAAAGGGTTGCAAGTTCGATTCCTACCATATAAAAATAGATTTTTCATCTTTATAGTCCTTCTAAAACAGACGATAAATATCAGATCAAAACATATATCGGCAACAACGCTTGTAGCGCAATGGTTACCGTAACCGACTGTCACGAAAAGGTCCTGGGTTCGAATCTCTTCAAGTTTTTTCTCTATTCAATTAAAGATTCAGTTTTTATTCCAACAGTACTCTAGCGCTATAAGAGAAATATTTTACCAATGGTCTAGCAAGCCATCTATTAGCCGAATGGTTAGGGTGGTGGCCAATAATTCAAAGGGTTGCAGGTTCGATTCCCACCATCTAAAAATAGATTTTTCATCTTTATAGTCCTTCTAAAACATATGATAAATATCAGATCAAAACATATATCAGCAACAACGCTTGTAGCGCAATGATTACAGTGACCGACTGTCACGAAAAGGTCTTTGGTTCGAATCTCTTCAAGTTTTTTCTCTATTCAATTAAGCATTCAGTTTTTATTCCAACAATACTCTAGAGCTATAAGAGAAATACTTTACCAATGGTCTAGCAAGCCATCTTTTAGCCGAGTGGTTAGGGTGGTGGCCAATAATTCAAACGGTTGCAAGTTCGGTTCCTACCATTTAAAAATTGACTAAAACAGACGATAAATATCAGATCAAAACATATATCGGCAACAACGCTTGTAGCGCAATGGTTACCGTGACCGACTGTCACGAAAAGGTCCTGCGTTCGAATCTCTTCAAGTTTTTTCTCTATTCAATTAAAGAGTCAGTTTTTATTCCAACAATACTCTAGCGCTATAAGAGAAATACTTTACCAATGGTCTAGCAAGCCATCCATTAACCGAATGGTTAGGGTGGTGGCCTATAATTCAAATTGTTGCAGGTTCGATTCCTACCATCTAAAAATAGGTTTTTCATCTTTATAGTCCTTCTAAAACAGACGATAAATATCAGATCAAAACATATATCGGCAACAACGCTTGTAGCGCAATGGTTACCGTGACCGACTCTCGCGAAAAGGACCTTGGTTCAAACCTCTTCAAGTTTTTTCTCTATTCAATTAAAGATTCAGTTTATATTCAAACAGTACTCTAGCGCTATAAGAGAAATATTTTACCAATAGTCTAGCAAGCCATTTCTTAGCCGAATGGTTAGGGTGGTGGCCAATAATTCAAAGGGTTGTAGGTTCGATTCCTACCATCTAAAAGTAGATTTTTCATCCTTATAGTCCTTCTAAAACAGACGATAAATATCAGATCAAAACATATACCGGCAACAACGCTTGTAGCGCAATGGTTACCGTGATCAACTGTCACGATAAGGTCCTGGGTTCGAATCTCTTCAAATTTTTTCTCTATTCAAATAATGATTCAGTTTTTATTCCAACAATACTCTAGCGCTATAAGAGAAATACTTTACCAATTGTCTAGCAAGCAATCTATTAGCCGAATGGTTAGGGTGGTGGCCAATAATTCAAAGGGTTGCAGGTTCGATTCCTTCCATCTAAAAATAGATTTTTCATCTTTATAGTCCTTCTAAAACAGACGATAAATGTCAGATCAAAACATATATCGGCAACAACGCTTGTAGCGCAATGGTTACCGTGACCGACTGTCACGAAAGGGCCTGGGTTCGAATCTCTTCTAGTTTTTTCTCTATTCAATTAAAGATTCAGTTTTTATTCCAACAGTACTGTAGCGCTATAAGAGAAATCCTTTACCAATGGTCTAGCAAGCCATCTATTAGCCGAATGGTTAGGGTGGTGGCCAATAATTCAAAGGGTTGCAGGTTCGATTCCTTCCATCTAAAAATAGATTTTTCATCTTTATAGTCCTTCTAAAACAGACGATAAATATCAGATCAAAACATATATCGGCAACAACGCTTGTAGCGCAATGGTTACCGTGACCGACTGTCACGAAAGGGCCTCGGTTCGAATCTCTTCAAATTTTTTCTCTATTCAATTAAAGATTCAGTTTTTATTCCAACAGTACTCTAGCGCTATAAGAGAAATATTTTACCAATGGTCTAGAAAGCCATTTCTTAGCCGAATGGTTAGTGTGGTGGCCAATAATTCAAAGGGTTGCAGGTTCGATTCCCACCATCTAAAAGTAGATTTTTCATCTTTATAGTCCTTCTAAAACAGACGATAAATATCAGATCAAAACATATATCGGCAGCAACGCTTGTAGCGCAATGGTTACCGTGACCGACTGTCACGAAAAGGTCCTGGGTTCGAATCTCTTCAAGTTTTTTCTCTATTCAAATAAAGATTCAGTTTTTATTCCAACAATACTCTAGCGCTATAAGAGAAATAATTTACCATTGGTCTAGCAAGCCATCTATTAGCCGAGTGGTTAGGGTGGTGGCCAATAATTCAAAGGGTTGCAGGTTCCATTCCTACCATCTAAAAATAGATTTTTCATCTTTATAGTCCTTCTAAAACAGACGATAGATATCAGATCAAAACATAAATAGGCAACAACGCTTGTAGCGCAATGGTTACCGTGACCGACTGTAACGAAAAGGTCCTGGGTTCGAATCTTTTCAAGTTTTTTCTCTATTCAATTAAAGATTTAGTTTTTATTCCAACAATACTCTAGCGCTATAAGAGAAATACCTTACCAATGGTGTAGCAAGCCATCTATTAGCCGAATGGTTATGGTGGTGGCCAGTAATTCAAAGGGTTGCAAGTTCGATTCCTACCATATAAAAATAGATTTTTCATCTTTATAGTCCTTCTAAAACAGACGATAAATATCAGATCAAAACATATATCGGCAACAACGCTTGTAGCGCAATGGTTACCGTAACCGACTGTCACGAAAAGGTCCTGGGTTCGAATCTCTTCAAGTTTTTTCTCTATTCAATTAAAGATTCAGTTTTTATTCCAACAGTACTCTAGCGCTATAAGAGAAATATTTTACCAATGGTCTAGAAAGCCATTTCTTAGCCGAATGGTTAGGGTGGTGGCCAATAATTCAAAGGGTTGCAGGTTCGATTCCTACCATCTAAAAGTATTTTTTCCATCTTTATAGTCCTTCTAAAACAGATGATAATTATCAGATCAAAACATATATCGGCAACAGCGCTTGTAGCGCAATGGTTACCGTGACCGACTGTCACGAAAAGGTCCTGGGTTCGAATCTCTTCAAGTTTTTCTCTATTCAAATAAAGATTTAGTTTTTATTCCAACAATACTCTAGCGCTATAAGAGAAATAATTTACCAATGGTCTAGCAAGCCATCTATTAGCCGAGTGGTTAGGGTGGTGGCCAATAATTCAAAGGGTTGCAGGTTCGATTCCTACCATCTAAAAATATATTTTTCATCTTTATAGTCCTTCTAAAACAGACGATAAATATCAGATCTAAACATATATCGGCAACAACGCCTGTAGCGCAATGGCTACCGTGACCGACTGTCACGAAAAGCTCCTGGGTTCGAATCTCTTCTAGTTTTTTCTCTATTCAATTAAACATTCAGTTTTTATTCCAACAATACTATAGCGCTATAAGAGAAATGCTTTACCAATGTTCTAGCAAGCCATCTATTAGCCGAATGGTTAAGGTGGTGGCCAATAATTCAAAGGGTTGCAGGTTTGATTCCTACCATCTAAAAATAGATTATTCATCTTTATAGTCCTTCTAAAACAGACGATAGATATCAGATCAAAACATATATCGCTAACAACGGTTGTAGCGCAATGGTTACCGTGACCGACTGTCACGAAAAGGTCCTGGGTTCGAATCTCCTCAAGTTTTTTCTCTATTCAATTAAAGATTCAGTTTTTATTCCAACAATACTCTAGCGCAATAAGAGAAATGCTTTACCAATGGTCTAGCAAGCTATGTGTTAGCCGAATGGTTAGGGTGGTGGCCAATAATTCAAAGGGTTGCAGGTTCGATTCCTACCATCTAAAAATAGATTTTTCATCTTTATAGTCCTTCTAAAACAGACGATAAATATCAGATCAAAAAATATATCGGCAACAACGCTTGTAGCGCAATGGTTAACCTGATCGAATGTCACGAAAAGATCCTGGGTTCCAATCTCTTCAAGTTTTTTTCTCTATTCAAGTAAAGATTCTGGTTATATTCCAACAATACTCTAGCGCTATAAGAGAAATACTTTACCAATGGTCTAGCATGCCATCTATTAGCCGAATGGTTAGGGTGGTGGCCAGTAATTCAAAGGGTTGCAGGTTCGATTTCTACCATCTAAAAATAGATTTTTCATCTTTAGAGTCCTTCTAAAACAGACGATAAATATCAGATAAAAACATATATCGGCAACAACCCTTGTAGCGCAATGGTTACCGTGACCGACTGTCACGAAAAGGTCATGGGTTCTAATCTCTTCAAGTTTTTTCTCTATTCAATTAAAGATTCAGTTTTTATTCCAACAATACTCTAGCGCTATAAGAGAAATACTTTACCAATGGTGTAGCAAGCCATCTACTAGCCGAATGGTTAGGGTGGTGGCCAATAATTCAAAGGGTTGCAGGTTCGAATCCTACCATCGAAAAATAGATTTTTCATCTTTATAGTCCTTCTAAAGCAGAGGATAAATATCAGATTAAAACAGATATCAACAGCAATGCTTGTATCGCAATGGTTACCGTGACCGGCTCCTGCGAAAAGGTCCTGGGTTCGAATCTCTTCAAGTTTTTCTCTATTCAATTAAGGATTAAGTTTTTATTGCAAAAGTACTCTAGCGCTGTAAGAGAAATAGATTACCAATGGTCTAGCTAGCCATTTCTTAGCCGAATGGTTAGTGTGGTGGCCAACAAATAAAAGGGTTGCAGGTGGATTCCTACCATCTAAAAATAGATTTTTCATCTTTATAGTCCTTCTAAAACCGACGATAAATATCAGATCAAAACATATATCGGCAACAACGCTTGTAGCGCAATGGTTACTGTGACCGACTGTCGCGAAAGGGTCCTGTTTCGAATCTCGTCAAGTTTTTTCTCTATTCAATTAAACATTCAGTTTTTATTCCAAGGGTACTCTAGCAGTATAAGAGGAATACTTTACCAATGGTCTAGCAAACCATTTGTTAGCCGAATGGTTACGGCGGTGGCCAGTAATTTAAAGGATTGCAGGTTCGATTCCTACCATCTAAAAATAGATTTTTCATCTTTATAGTCCTTCTAAAACAGACGATAAATATCAGATCAAAACATATATCGGCAACACCGCCTGTAGCGCAATGGCTAACGTGACCGACTGTCACGAAAAGCTCCTGGGTTCGAATCTCTTCTAGTTTTTTCTCTATTCAATTAAACACTCAGTTTTTATTCCAACAATACTATAGCGCTATAAGAGAAATACTTTACCAATGGTCTAGCAAGCCATCTATTAGCCGAATGGTTAGGGTGGTGGCCAATAATTCAAAGGGTCGCAGGTTTGATTCCTACCATCTAAAAATAGATTATTCATCTTTATAGTCCTTCTAAAACAGACGATAGATAACAGATCAAAACATAAATAGGCAACAACGCTTGTAGCGCAATGGTTACCGTGACCGACTGTAACGAAAAGGTCCTGGGTTCGAATCTTTTCAAGTTTTTTCTCTATTCAATTAAAGATTTAGTTTTTATTCCAACAATACTCTAGCGCTATAAGAGAAATACCTTACCAATGGTCTAGCAAGCCATCTATTAGCCGAATGGTTATGGTGATGGCCAGTAATTCAAAGGGTTGCAAGTTCGATTCCTACCATATAAAAATAGATTTTTCATCTTTATAGTCCTTCTAAAACAGACGATAAATATCAGATCAAAACATATATCGGCAACAACGCTTGTAGCGCAATGGTTACCATGACCGACTGTCACGAAAAGGTCCTGGGTTCGAATCTCCTCAAGTTTTTTCTCTATTCAAGTAAAGATTCACATTTTATTCCAACAATACTCTAGCGCTATAAGAGAAATACTTTACCAATGGTCTAGCAAGCCATCTATTAGCCGAATGGTTAGGGTGGTGGCCAATAATTCAAAGGGTTGAGGGTCGATTCCCACCATCTAAAAATAGATTTTTCATCTTTATAGTCCTTCTAAAACATATGATAAATATCAGATCAAAACATATATCAGCAACAACGCTTGTAGCGCAATGATTACCGTGACCGACTGTCACGAAAAGGTCCTGGGTTCGAATCTCTTCAAGTTTTTTCTCTATTCAATTAAGCATTCAGTTTTTATTCCAACAATACTCTAGAGCTATAAGAGAAATACTTTACCAATGGTCTAGCAAGCCATCTTTTAGCCGAGTGGTTAGGGTGGTGGCCAATAATTCAAAGGGTTGCAAGTTCGGTTCCTACCATTTAAAAATTGATTTTTCATTTTTATAGTCCTTCTAAAACAGACGATAAATATCAGATCAAAACATATATCGTCAACAACGCTTGTAGCGCAATGGTTACCGTGACCGACTGTCACGAAAAGGTCCTGCGTTCGAATCTCTTCAAGTTTTTTCTCTATTCAATTAAAGAGTCAGTTTTTATTCCAACAATACTCTAGCGCTATAAGAGAAATACTTTACCAATGGTCTAGCAAGCCATCCATTAACCGAATGGTTGGGGTGGTGGCCTATAATTCAAATTGTTGCAGGTTCGATTCCTACCATCTAAAAATAGACTTTTCATCTTTATAGTCCTTCTAAAACAGACGATAAATATCAGATCAAAACATATATCGGCAACAACGCTTGTAGCGCAATGGTTACCGTGACCGACTCTCGCGAAAAGGACCTTGGTTCAAACCTCTTCAAGTTTTTTCTCTATTCAATTAAAGATTCAGTTTATATTCAAACAGTACTCTAGCGCTATAAGAGAAATATTTTACCAATAGTCTAGCAAGCCATTTCTTAGCCGAATGGTTAGGGTGGTGGCCAATAATTCAAAGGGTTGTAGGTTCGATTCCTACCATCTAAAAGTAGATTTTTCATCCTTATAGTCCTTCTAAAACAGACGATAAATATCAGATCAAAACATATACCGGCAACAACGCCTGTAGCGCAATGGTTACCGTGATCAACTGTCACGATAAGGTCCTGGGTTCGAATCTCTTCAAATTTTTTCTCTATTCAAATAATGATTCAGTTTTTATTCCAACAATACTCTAGCGCTATAAGAGAAATACTTTACCAATGGTCTAGCAAGCCATCTATTAGCCGAATGGTTAGGGTGGTGGCCAATAATTCAAAGGGTTGCAGGTTCGATTCCTTCCATCTAAAAATAGATTTTTCATCTTTATAGTCCTTCTAAAACAGACGATAAATATCAGATCAAAACATATATCGGCAACAACGCTTGTAGCGCAATGGTTACCGTGACCGACTGTCACGAAAGGGCCTGGGTTCGAATCTCTTCTAGTTTTTTCTCTATTCAATTAAAGATTCAGTTTTTATTCCAACAGTACTGTAGCGCTATAAGAGAAATCCTTTACCAATGGTCTAGCAAGCCATCTATTAGCCGAATGGTTAGGGTGGTGGCCAATAATTTAAAGGGTTGCAGGTTCGATTCCTACCATCTAAAAATATATTTTTCATCTTTATAGTCCTTCTAAAACAGACGATAAATATCAGATCTAAACATATATCGGCAACAACGCCTGTAGCGCAATGGCTACCGTGACCGACTGTCACGAAAAGCTCCTGGGTTCGAATCTCTTCTAGTTTTTTCTCTATTCAATTAAACATTCAGTTTTTATTCCAACAATACTATAGCGCTATAAGAGAAATGCTTTACCAATGTTCTAGCATGCCATCTATTAGCCGAATGGTTAGGGTGGTGGCCAATAATTCAAAGGGTTGCAGGTTTGATTCCTACCATCTAAAAATAGATTATTCATCTTTATAGTCCTTCTAAAACAGACGATAGATATCAGATCAAAACATATATCGGCAACAACGCTTGTAGCGCAATGGTTACCGTAACCGACTGTCACGAAAAGGTCCTGGGTTCGAATCTCCTCAAGTTTCTTCTCTATTCAATTAGAGATTCAGTTTTTATTCCAACAATACTCTAGCGCTATAAGAGAAATGCTTTACCAATGGTCTAGCAAGCTATGTGTTAGCCGAATGGTTAGGGTGGTGGCCAATAATTCAAACGGTTGCAGGTTCGATTCCTACCATCTAAAAATAGATTTTTCATGTTTATAGTCCTTCTAAAACAGACGATAAATATCAGATCAAAAAATATATCGGCAACAACGCTTGTAGCGCAATGGTTAACCTGATCGAATGTCACGTAAAGATCCTGGGTTCCAATCTCTTCAAGTTTTTTTCTCTATTCAAGTAAAGATTCTGGTTTTATTCCAACAATACTCTAGCGCTATAAGAGAAATACTTTACCAATGGTCTAGCAAGCCATCTACTAGCCGAATGGTTAGGATGGTGGCCAATAATTCAAAGGGTTGCAGGTTCGAATCCTACCATCGAAAAATAGATTTTTCATCTTTATAGTCCTTCTAAAGCAGAGGATAAATATCAGATTAAAACAGATATCAACAGCAATGCTTGTATCGCAATGGTTACCGTGACCGGCTCCTGCGAAAAGGTCCTGGGTTCGAATCTCTTCAAGTTTTTCTCTATTCAATTAAGGATTAAGTTTTTATTGCAAAAGTACTCTAGCGCTGTAAGAGGAATAGATTACCAATGGTCTAGCTAGCCATTTCTTAGCCGAATGGTTAGGGTGGTGGCCAACAAATAAAAGGGTTGCAGGTGGATTCCTACCATCTAAAAATATATTTTTCATCTTTATAGTCCTTCTAAAACAGACGATAAATATCAGATCAAAACATATATCGGCAACAACGCTTGTAGCGCAATGGTTACTGTGACCGACTGTCGCGAAAGGGTCCTGTGTCGAATCTCGTCAAGTTTTTTCTCTATTCAATTAAACATTCAGTTTTTATTCCAAGGGTACTCTAGCAGTATAAGAGGAATACTTTACCAATGGTCTAGCAAACCATTTGTTAGCCGAATGGTTACGGCGGTGGCCAGTAATTTAAAGGGTTGCAGGTTCGATTCCTACCATCTAAAAATAGATTTTTCATCTTTATAGTCCTTCTAAAACAGACGATAAATATCAGATGAAAACATATATCGGCAACAACGCTTTAGCGCAATGGTTACCGTGACCGACTGTCACGAAAAGGTCCTGGGTTCGAATCTCTCAAGTTTTTTCTCTATTCAATTAAAGATTCAGTTTTTATTCCAACAATACTCTAGCGCTATAAGAGAAATACTTTACCAATGGTCTAGCAAGCCTTCTATTAGCCGAATGGATAGGGGGGTGGCAAATAATTCAAAGGGTTGCAGGTTCGATTCCCACCATCTAAAAATAGATTTTTCATCTTTATAGTCCTTCTAAAACATATGATAAATATCAGATCAAAACATATATCAGCAACAACGCTTGTAGCGCAATGATTACCGTGACCGACTGTCACGAAAAGGTCCTGGGTTCGAATCTCTTCAAGTTTTTTCTCTATTCAATTAAGCATTCAGTTTTTATTCCAACAATACTCTAGAGCTATAAGAGAAATACTTTACCAATGGTCTAGCAAGCCATCTTTTAGCCGAGTGGTTAGGGTGGTGGCCAACAATTCAAAGATTTGCAAGTTCGGTTCCTACCATTTAAAAATTGATTTTTCATTTTTATAGTCCTTCTAAAACAGACGATAAATATCAGATCAAAACATATATCGGCAACAACGCTTGTAGCGCAATGGTTACCGTGACCGACTGTCACGAAAAGGTCCTGCGTTCGAATCTCTTCAAGTTTTTTCTCTATTCAATTAAAGAGTCAGTTTTTATTCCAACAATACTCTAGCGCTATAAGAGAAATACTTTACCAATGGTCTAGCAAGCCATCCATTAACCGAATGGTTAGGGTGGTGGCCTACAATTCAAATTGTTGCAGGTTCGATTCCTACCATCTAAAAATAGATTCTTCATCTTTATAGTCCTTCTAAAACAGACGATAAATATCAGATCAAAACATATATCGGCAACAACGCTTGTAGCGCAATGGTTACCGTGACCGACTCTCGCGAAAAGGACCTTGGTTCAAACCTCTTCAAGTTTTTTCTCTATTCAATTAAAGATTCAGTTTATATTCAAACAGTACTCTAGCGCTATAAGAGAAATATTTTACCAATAGTCTAGCAAGCCATTTCTTAGCCGAATGGTTAGGGTGGTGGCCAATAATTCAAAGGGTTGTAGGTTCGATTCCTACCATCTAAAAGTAGATTTTTCATCCTTATAGTCCTTCTAAAACAGACGATAAATATCAGATCAAAACATATATCGGCAACAACGCTTGTAGCGCAATGGTTACCGTGACCGACTGTCACGAAAGGGCCTGGGTTCGAATCTCTTCAAGTTTTTTCTCTATTCAATTAAAGATTCAGTTTTTATTCCAACAGTACTCTAGCGCTATAAGAGAAATATTTTACCAATGGTCTAGAAAGCCATTTCTTAGCCGAATGGTTAGTGTGGTGGCCAATAATTCAAAGGGTTGCAGGTTCGATTCCCACCATCTAAAAGTAGATTTTTCATCTTTATAGTCCTTCTAAAACAGACGATAAATATCAGATCAAAACATATATCGGCAGCAACGCTTGTAGCGCAATGGTTACCGTGACCGACTGTCACGAAAAGGTCCTGGGTTCGAATCTCTTCAAGTTTTTTCTCTATTCAAATAAAGATTCAGTTTTTATTCCAACAATACTCTAGCGCTATAAGAGAAATAATTTACCAATGGTCTAGCAAGCCATCTATTAGCCGAGTGGTTAGGGTGGTGGCCAATAATTCAAAGGGTTGCAGGTTCGATTCCTACCATCTAAAAATAGATTTTTCATCTTCATAGTCCTTCTAAAACAGACGATAGATATCAGATCAAAACATAAATAGGCAACAACGCTTGTAGCGCAATGGTTACCGTGACCGACTGTAACGAAAAGGTCCTGGGTTCGAATCTTTTCAAGTTTTTTCTCTATTCAATTAAAGATTTAGTTTTTATTCCAACAATACTCTAGCGCTATAAGGGAAATACCTTACCAATGATTTAGCAAGCCATCTATTAGCCGAATGGTTATGGTGGTGGCCAGTAATTCAAAGGGATGCAAGTTCGATTCCTACCATATAAAAATAGATTTTTCATCTTTACAGTCCTTCTAAAACAGACGATAAATATCAGATCAAAACATATATCGGCAACAACGCTTGTAGCGCAATGGTTACCGTAACCGACTGTCACGAAAAGGTCCTGGGTTCGAATCTCTTCAAGTTTTTTCTCTATTCACTTAAAGATTCAGTTTTTATTCCAACAGTACTCTAGCGCTATAAGAGAAATATTTTACCAATGGTCTAGAAAGCCATTTCTTAGCCGAATGGTTAGGGTGGTGGCCAATAATTCAAAGGGTTGCAGGTTCGATTCCTACCATCTAAAAGTATTTTTTTCATCTTTATAGTCCTTCTAAAACAGACGATAATTATCAGATCAAAACATATATCGGCAACAGCGCTTGTAGCGCAATGGTTACCGTGACCGACTGTCACGAAAAGGTCCTGGGTTCGAATCTCTTCAAGTTTTTCTCTATTCAAATAAAGATTTAGTTTTTATTCCAACAATACTCTAGCGCTATAAGAGAAATAATTTACCAATGGTCTAGCAAGCCATCTATTAGCCGAGTGGTTAGGGTGGTGGCCAATAATTCAAAGGGTTGCAGGTTCGATTCCTACCATCTAAAAATAGATTTTTCATCTTTATAGTCCTTCTAAAACAGACGATAAATATCAGATCTAGACATATATCGGCAACAACGCCTGTAGCGCAATGGCTACCGTGACCGACTGTCACGAAAAGCTCCTGGGTTCGAATCTCTTCTAGTTTTTTCTCTATTCAATTAAACATTCAGTTTTTATTCCAACAATACTATAGCGCTATAAGAGAAATGCTTTACCAATGTTCTAGCAAGCCATCTATTAGCCGAATGGTTAGGGTGGTGGCCAATAATTCAAAGGGTTGCAGGTTTGATTCCTACCATCTAAAAATAGATTATTCATCTTTATAGTCCTTCTAAAACAGACGATAGATATCAGATCAAAACATATATCGGCAACAACGCTTGTAGCGCAATGGTTACCGTAACCGACTGTCACGAAAAGGTCCTGGGTTCGAATCTCCTCAAGTTTCTTCTCTATTCAATTAGAGATTCAGTTTTTATTCCAACATTACTCTAGCGCTATAAGAGAAATGCTTTACCAATGGTCTAGCAAGCTATGTGTTAGCCGAATGGTTAGGGTGGTGGCCAATAATTCAAAGGGTTGCAGGTTCGATTCCTACCATCGAAAAATAGATTTTTCATCTTTATAGTCCTTCTAAAGCAGAGGATAAATATCAGATTAAAACAGATATCAACAGCAATGCTTGTATCGCAATGGTTACCGTGACCGGCTCCTGCGAAAAGGTCCTGGGTTCGAATCTCTTCAAGTTTTTCTCTATTCAATTAAGGATTAAGTTTTTATTGCAAAAGTACTCTAGCGCTGTAAGAGAAATATATTACCAATGGTCTAGCTAGCCATTTCTTAGCCGAATGGTTAGGGTGGTGGCCAACAAATAAAAGGGTTGCAGGTGGATTCCTACCATCTAAAAATATATTTTTCATCTTTATAGTCCTTCTAAAACAGACGATAAATATCAGATCAAAACATATATCGGCAACAACGCTTGTAGCGCAATGGTTACTGTGACCGACTGTCGCGAAAGGGTCCTGGGTTCGAATCTCTCAAGTTTTTTCTCTATTCAATTAAAGATTCAGTTTTTATTCCAACAATACTCTAGCGCTATAAGAGAAATACTTTACCAATGGTCTAGCAAGCCTTCTATTAGCCGAATGGATAGGGGGGTGGCAAATAATTCAAAGGGTTGCAGGTTCGATTCCCACCATCTAAAAATAGATTTTTCATCTTTATAGTCCTTCTAAAACATATGATAAATATCAGATCAAAACATATATCAGCAACAACGCTTGTAGCGCAATGATTACCGTGACCGACTGTCACGAAAAGGTCCTGGGTTCGAATCTCTTCAAGTTTTTTCTCTATTCAATTAAGCATTCAGTTTTTATTCCAACAATACTCTAGAGCTATAAGAGAAATACTTTACCAATGGTCTAGCAAGCCATCTGTTAGCCGAGTGGTTAGGGTGGTGGCCAATAATTCAAAGGGTTGCAAGTTCGGTTCCTACCATTTAAAAATTGATTTTTCATTTTTATAGTCCTTCTAAAACAGACGATAAATATCAGATCAAAACATATATCGGCAACAACGCTTGTAGCGCAATGGTTACCGTGACCGACTGTCACGAAAAGGTCCTGCGTTCGAATCTCTTCAAGTTTTTTCTCTATTCAATTAAAGAGTCAGTTTTTATTCCAACAATACTCTAGCGCTATAAGAGAAATACTTTACCAATGGTCTAGCAAGCCATCCATTAACCGAATGGTTAGGGTGGTGGCCTACAATTCAAATTGTTGCAGGTTCGATTCCTACCATCTAAAAATAGATTCTTCATCTTTATAGTCCTTCTAAAACAGACGATAAATATCAGATCAAAACATATATCGGCAACAACGCTTGTAGCGCAATGGTTACCGTGACCGACTCTCGCGAAAAGGACCTTGGTTCAAACCTCTTCAAGTTTTTTCTCTATTCAATTAAAGATTCAGTTTATATTCAAACAGTACTCTAGCGCTATAAGAGAAATATTTTACCAATAGTCTAGCAAGCCATTTCTTAGCCTAATGGTTAGGGTGGTGGCCAATAATTCAAAGGGTTGTAGGTTCGATTCCTACCATCTAAAAGTAGATTTTTCATCCTTATAGTCCTTCTAAAACAGACGATAAATATCAAATCAAAACATATACCGGCAACAACGCTTGTAGCGCAATGGTTACCGTGATCAACTGTCACGATAAGGTCCTGGGTTCGAATCTCTTCAAATTTTTTCTCTATTCAAATAATGATTCAGTTTTTATTCCAACAATACTCTAGCGCTATAAGAGAAATACTTTACCAATGGTCTAGCAAGCCATCTATTGGCCGAATAGTTAGGGTGGTGGCCAATAATTCAAAGGGTTGCAGGTTCGATTCCTTCCATCTAAAAATAGATTTTTCATCTTTATAGTCCTTCTAAAACAGACGATAAATATCAGATCAAAACATATATCGGCAACAACGCTTGTAGCGCAATGGTTACCGTGACCGACTGTCACGAAAGGGCCTGGGTTCGAATCTCTTCTAGTTTTTTCTCTATTCAATTAAAGATTCAGTTTTTATTCCAACAGTACTGTAGCTCTATAAGAGAAATCCTTTACCAATGGTCTAGCAAGCCATCTATTAGCCGAATGGTTAGGGTGGTGGCCAATAATTCAAAGGGTTGCAGGTTCGATTCCTTCCATCTAAAAATAGATTTTTCATCTTTATAGTCCTTCTAAAACAGACGATAAATATCAGATCAAAACATATATCGGCAACAACGCTTGTAGCGCAATGGTTACCGTGACCGACTGTCACGAAAGGGCCTGGGTTCGAATCTCTTCAAGTTTTTTCTCTATTCAATTAAAGATTCAGTTTTTATTCCAACAGTACTCTAGCGCTATAAGAGAAATATTTTACCAATGGTCTAGAAAGCCATTTCTTAGCCGAATGGTTAGTGTGGTGGGCAATAATTCAAAGGGTTGCAGGTTCGATTCCCACCATCTAAAAGTAGATTTTTCATCTTTATAGTCCTAAAACAGACGATAAATATCAGATCAAAACATATATCGGCAGCAACGCTTGTAGCGCAATGGTTACCGTGACCGACTGTCACGAAAAGGTCCTGGGTTCGAATCTCTTCAAGTTTTTTCTCTATTCAAATAAAGATTCAGTTTTTATTCCAACAGTACTCTAGCGCTATAAGAGAAATAATTTACCAATGGTCTAGCAAGCCATCTATTAGCCGAGTGGTTAGGGTGGTGGCCAATAATTCAAAGGGTTGCAGGTTCGATTCCTACCATCTAAAAATAGATTTTTCATCTTTATAGTCCTTCTAAAACAGACGATAGATATCAGATCAAAACATAAATAGGCAACAACGCTTGTAGCGCAATGGTTACCGTAACCGACTGTCACGAAAGGGTCCTGGGTTCGAATCTCTTCAAGTTTTTTCTCTATTCAATTAAAGATTCAGTTTTTATTCCAACAGTACTCTAGCGCTATAAGAGAAATATTTTACCAATGGTCTAGCAAGCCATCTATTAGCCGAATGGTTAGGGTGGTGGCCAATAATTCAAAGGGTTGCAGGTTCGATTCCCACCATCTAAAAATATATTTTTCATCTTTATAGTCCTTCTAAAACATATGATAAATATCAGATCAAAACATATATCAGCAACAACGCTTGTAGCGCAATGATTACCGTGACCGACTGTCACGAAAAGGTCCTGGGTTCGAATCTCTTCAAGTTTTTTCTCTATTCAATTAAGCATTCAGTTTTTATTCCAACAATACTCTAGAGCTATAAGAGAAATACTTTACCAATGGTCTAGCAAGCCATCTTTTAGCCGAGTGGTTAGGGTGGTGGCCAATAATTCAAAGGGTTGCAAGTTCGGTTCCTACCATTTAAAAATTGATTTTTCATTTTTATAGTCCTTCTAAAACAGACGATAAATATCAGATCAAAACATATATCGGCAACAACGCTTGTAGCGCAATGGTTACCGTGACCGACTGTCACGAAAAGGTCCTGCGTTCGAATCTCTTCAAGTTTTTTCTCTATTCAATTAAAGAGTCAGTTTTTATTCCAACAATACTCTAGCGCTATAAGAGAAATACTTTACCAATGGTCTAGCAAGCCATCCATTAACCGAATGGTTAGGGTGGTGGCCTATAATTCAAATTGTTGCAGGTTCGATTCCTACCATCTAAAAATAGATTTTTCATCTTTATAGTCCTTCTAAAACAGACGATAAATATCAGATCAAAACATATATCGGCAACAACGCTTGTAGCGCAATGGTTACCGTGACCGACTCTCGCGAAAAGGACCTTGGTTCAAACCTCTTCAAGTTTTTTCTCTATTCAATTAAAGATTCAGTTTATATTCAAACAGTAGTCTAGCGCTATAAGAGAAATATTTTACCAATAGTCTAGCAAGCCATTTCTTAGCCGAATGGTTAGGGTGGTGGCCAATAATTCAAAGGGTTGTAGGTTCGATTCCTACCATCTAAAAGTAGATTTTTCATCCTTATAGTCCTTCTAAAACAGACGATAAATATCAGATCAAAACATATACCGGCAACAACGCTTGTAGCGCAATGGTTACCGTGATCAACTGTCACGATAAGGTCCTGGGTTCGAATCTCTTCAAATTTTTTCTCTATTCAAATAATGATTCAGTTTTTATTCCAACAATACTCTAGCGTTATAAGAGAAATACTTTACCAATGATCTAGCAAGCCATCTATTAGCCGAATGGTTAGGGTGGTGGCCAATAATTCAAAGGGTTGCAGGTTCGATTCCTTCCATCTAAAAATAGATTTTTCATCTTTATAGTCCTTCTAAAACAGACGATAAATATCAGATCAAAAAATATATCGGCAACAACGCTTGTAGCGCAATGGTTAACCTGATCGAATGTCACGAAAAGATCCTGGATTCCAATCTCTTCAAGTTTTTTTCTCTATTCAAGTAAAGATTCTGGTTTTATTCCAACAATACTCTAGCGCTATAAGAGAAATACTTTACCAATGGTCTAGCATGCCATCTATTAGCCGAATGGTTAGGGTGGTGGCCAGTAATTCAAAGGGTTGCAGGTTCGATTCCTACCATCTAAAAATAGATTTTTCATCTTTAGAGTCCTTCTAAAACAGACGATAAATATCAGATAAAAACATAATCGGCAACAACCCTTGTAGCGCAATGGTTACCGTGACCGACTGTCACGAAAAGGTCATGGGTCCGAATCTCTTCAAGTTTTTTCTCTAATCAATTAAAGATTCAGTTTTTATTCCAACAATACTCTAGCGCTATAAGAGAAATACTTTACCAATGGTCTAGCAAGCCATCTACTAGCCGAATGGTTAGGGTGGTGGCCAATAATTCAAAGGGTTGCAGGTTCGAATCCTACCATCGAAAAATAGATTTTTCATCTTTATAGTCCTTCTAAAGCAGAGGATAAATACCAGATTAAAACAGATATCAACAGCAATGCTTGTATCGCAATGGTTACCGTGACCGGCTCCTGCGAAAAGGTCCTGGGTTCGAATCTCTTCAAGTTTGTCTCTATCCAATTAAGGATTAAGTTTTTATTGCAAAAGTACTCTAGCGCTGTAAGAGAAATAGATTACCAATGGTCTAGCTAGCCATTTCTTAGCCGAATGGTTAGGGTGGTGGCCAACAAATAAAAGGGTTGCAGGTGGATTCCTACCATCTAAAAATAGATTTTTCATCTTTATAGTCCTTCTAAAACAGACGATAAATATCAGATCAAAACATATATCGGCAACAACGCTTGTAGCGCAATGGTTACTGTGACCGACTGTCGCGAAAGGGTCCTGTGTCGAATCTCGTCAAGTTTTTTCTCTATTCAATTAAACATTCAGTTTTTATTCCAAGGGTACTCTAGCAGTATAAGAGGAATACTTTACCAATGGTCTAGCAAACCATTTGTTAGCCGAATGGTTACGGCGGTGGCCAGTAATTTAAAGGGTTGCAGGTTTGATTCCTACCATCTAAAAATAGATTATTCATCTTTATAGTCCTTCTAAAACAGACGATAGATAACAGATCAAAACATAAATAGGCAACAACGCTTGTAGCGCAATGGTTACCGTGACCGACTGTAACGAAAAGATCCTGGGTTCGAATCTTTTCAAGTTTTTTCTCTATTCAATTAAAGATTTAGTTTTTATTCCAACAATACTCTAGCGCTATAAGAGAAATACCTTACCAATGGTCTAGCAAGCCATCTATTAGCCGAATGGTTATGGTGATGGCCAGTAATTCAAAGGGTTGCAAGTTCGACTCCTACCATCTAAAATTAGATTTTTCATCTTTAGAGTCCTTCTAAAACAGACGATAAATATCAGATCAAAACATATATCGGCAACAACGCTTGTAGCGCAATGGTTACCGTAACCGACTGTCACGAAAAGGTCCTGGGTTCGAATCTCTTCAAGTTTTTTCTCTATTCAATTAAAGATTCAGTTTTTATTCCAACAGTACTCTAGCGCTATAAGAGAAATATTTTACCAATGGTCTAGAAAGCCATTTCTTAGCCGAATGGTTAGGGTGGTGGCCAATAATTCAAAGGGTTGCAGGTTCGATTCCTACCATCTAAAAGTATTTTTTTCATCTTTATAGTCCTTCTAAAACAGATGATAATTATCAGATCAAAACATATATCGGCAACAGCGCTTGTAGCGCAATGGTTACCGTGACCGACTGTCACGAAAAGGTCCTGGGTTCGAATCTCTTCAAGTTTTTTCTCTATTCAAATAAAGATTTAGTTTTTATTCACACAATACTCTAGCGCTATAAGAGAAATAATTTACCAATGGTCTAGCAAGCCATCTATTAGCCGAATGGTTAGGGTGGTGGCCAATAATTCAAAGGGTTGCAGGTTCGATTCCTACCATCTAAAAATATATTTTTCATCTTTATAGTCCTTCTAAAACAGACGATAAATATCAGATCTAAACATATATCGGCAACAACGCCTGTAGCGCAATGGCTACCGTGACCGACTGTCACGAAAAGCTCCTGGGTTCGAATCTCTTCTAGTTTTTTCTCTATTCAATTAAACATTCAGTTTTTATTCCAACAATACTATAGCGCTATAAGTTAAATGCTTTACCAATGTTCTAGCAAGCCATCTATTAGCCGAATGGTTAGGGTGGTGGCCAATAATTCAAAGGGTTGCAGGTTCGATTCCTACCATCTAAAAATAGATTTTTCATCTTTATAGTCCTTCTAAAACAGACGATAAATATCAGATCAAAAAATATATCGGCAACAACGCTTGTAGCGCAATGGTTAACCTGATCGAATGTCACGAAAAGATCCTGGGTTCCAATCTCTTCAAGTTTTTTTCTCTATTCAAGTAAAGATTCTGGTTTTATTCCAACAATACTCTAGCGCTATAAGAGAAATACTTTACCAATGGTCTAGCATGCCATCTATTAGCCGAATGGTTAGGGTGGTGGCCAGTAATTCAAAGGGTTGCAGGTTCGATTCCTACCATCTAAAAATAGATTTTTCATCTTTAGAGTCCTTCTAAAACAGACGATAAATATCAGATAAAAACATATATCGGCAACAACCCTTGTAGCGCAATGGTTACCGTGACCGACTGTCACGAAAAGGTCATGGGTTCGAATCTCTTCAAGTTTTTTCTCTATTCAATTAAAGATTCAGTTTTTATTCCAACAATACTCTAGCGCTATAAGAGAAATACTTTACCAATGGTCTAGCAAGCCATCTACTAGCCGAATGGTTAGGGTGGTGGCCAATAATTCAAAGGGTTGCAGGTTCGAATCCTACAATCGAAAAATAGATTTTTCATCTTTATAGTCCTTCTAAAGCAGAGGATAAATATCAGATTAAAACAGATATCAACAGCAATGCTTGTATCGCAATGGTTACCGTGACCGGCTCCTGCGAAAAGGTCCTGGGTTCGAATCTCTTCAAGTTTTTCTCTATCCAATTAAGGATTAAGTTTTTATTGCAAAAGTACTCTAGCGCTGTAAGAGAAATAGATTACCAATGGTCTAGCTAGCCATTTCTTAGCCGAATGGTTAGGGTGGTGGCCAACAAATAAAAGGGTTGCAGGTGGATTCCTACCATCTAAAAATAGATTTTTCATCTTTATAGTCCTTCTAAAACAGACGATAAATATCAGATCAAAACATATATCAGCAACAACGCTTGTAGCGCAATGGTTACTGTGACCGACTGTCGCGAAAGGGTCCTGTGTCGAATCTCGTCAAGTTTTTTCTCTATTCAATTAAACATTCAGTTTTTATTCCAAGGGTACTCTAGCAGTATAAGAGGAATACTTTACCAATGGTCTAGCAAACCATTTGTTAGCCGAATGGTTACGGCGGTGGCCAGTAATTTAAAGGGTTGCAGGTTTGATTCCTACCATCTAAAAATAGATTATTCATCTTTATAGTCCTTCTAAAACAGACGATAGATAACAGATCAAAACATAAATAGGCAACAACGCTTGTAGCGCAATGGTTACCGTGACCGACTGTAACGAAAAGGTCCTGGGTTCGAATCTTTTCAAGTTTTTTCTCTATTCAATTAAAGATTTAGTTTTTATTCCAACAATACTCTAGCGCTATAAGAGAAATACCTTACCAATGGTCTAGCAAGCCATCTATTAGCCGAATGGTTATGGTGATGGCCAGTAATTCAAAGGGTTGCAAGTTCGATTCCTACCATATAAAAATAGATTTTTCATCTTTATAGTCCTTCTAAAACAGACGATAAATATCAGATCAAAACATATATCGGCAACAACGCTTGTAGCGCAATGGTTACCGTAACCGACTGTCACGAAAAGGTCCTGGGTTCGAATCTCTTCAAGTTTTTTCTCTATTCAATTAAAGATTCAGTTTTTATTCCAACAGTACTCTAGCGCTATAAGAGAAATATTTTACCAATGGTCTAGAAAGCCATTTCTTGGCCGAATGGTTGGGGTGGTGGCCAATAATTCAAAGGGTTGCAGGTTCGATTCCTACCATCTAAAAGTATTTTTTTCATCTTTATAGTCCTTCTAAAACAGATGATAATTATCAGATCAAAACATATATCGGCAACAGCGCTTGTAGCGCAATGGTTACCGTGACCGACTGTCACGAAAAGGTCCTGGGTTCGAATCTCTTCAAGTTTTTTCTCTATTCAAATAAAGATTTAGTTTTTATTCACACAATACTCTAGCGCTATAAGAGAAATAATTTACCAATGGTCTAGCAAGCTATGTGTTAGCCGAATGGTTAGGGTGGTGGCCAATAATTCAAAGGGTTGCAGGTTAGATTCCTACCATCTAAAAATAGATTTTTCATCTTTATAGTCCTTCTAAAACAGACGATAAATATCAGATCAAAAAATATATCGGCAACAACGCTTGTAGCGCAATGGTTAACCTGATCGAATGTCACGAAAAGATCCTGGGTTCGAATCTCTTCAAGTTTTTTTCTCTATTCAAGTAAAGATTCTGGTTTTATTCCAACAATACTCTAGCGCTATAAGAGAAATACTTTACCAATGGTCTAGCATGCCATCTATTAGCCGAATGGTTAGGGTGGTGGCCAGTAATTCAAAGGGTTGCAGGTTCGATTCCTACCATCTAAAATTAGATTTTTCATCTTTAGAGTCCTTCTAAAACAGACGATAAATATCAGATAAAAACATATATCGGCAACAACCCTTGTAGCGCAATGGTTACCATAACCGACTGTTACGAAAAGGTCCTGGGTTCGAATCTCTACAGGTTTTTTTTCTATTCAATTAAGGATTATGTTTTTATTCCAACAATACTCTAGCGCTATAAGAGAAATACTTTACCAATGGTCTAGCAAGCCATCTATTAGCCGAATGGTTAGGGTGGTGGCCAATAATTCAAATTGTTGCAGGTTCGATTCCTACCATCTAGAAATGAATTTTTCATCTTTATAGTCCTTCTAAAACAGACGATAAATATCAGATCAAAACATATATCGGCAACAGCGCTTGTAGCGCAATGGTTACCGTGACCGACTGTCACGAAAAGGTCCTGGGTTCGAATCTCTTCAAGTTTTTTCTCTATTCAAATAAAGATTTAGTTTTTATTCACACAATACTCTAGCGCTATAAGAGAAATAATTTACCAATGGTCTAGCAAGCCATCTATTAGCCGAATGGTTAGGGTGGTGGCCAATAATTCAAAGGGTTGCAGGTTCGATTCCTACCATCTAAAAATATATTTTTCATCTTTATAGTCCTTCTAAAACAGACGATAAATATCAGATCTAAACATATATCGGCAACAACGCCTGTAGCGCAATGGCTACCGTGACCGACTGTCACGAAAAGCTCCTGGGTTCGAATCTCTTCTAGTTTTTTCTCTATTCAATTAAACATTCAGTTTTTATTCCAACAATACTATAGCGCTATAAGTTAAATGCTTTACCAATGTTCTAGCAAGCCATCTATTAGCCGAATGGTTAGGGTGGTGGCCAATAATTCAAAGGGTTGCAGGTTCGATTCCTACCATCTAAAAATAGATTTTTCATCTTTATAGTCCTTCTAAAACAGACGATAAATATCAGATCAAAAAATATATCGGCAACAACGCTTGTAGCGCAATGGTTAACCTGATCGAATGTCACGAAAAGATCCTGGGTTCCAATCTCTTCAAGTTTTTTTCTCTATTCAAGTAAAGATTCTGGTTTTATTCCAACAATACTCTAGCGCTATAAGAGAAATACTTTACCAATGGTCTAGCATGCCATCTATTAGCCGAATGGTTAGGGTGGTGGCCAGTAATTCAAAGGGTTGCAGGTTCGATTCCTACCATCTAAAAATAGATTTTTCATCTTTAGAGTCCTTCTAAAACAGACGATAAATATCAGATAAAAACATATATCGGCAACAACCCTTGTAGCGCAATGGTTACCGTGACCGACTGTCACGAAAAGGTCATGGGTTCGAATCTCTTCAAGTTTTTTCTCTATTCAATTAAAGATTCAGTTTTTATTCCAACAATACTCTAGCGCTATAAGAGAAATACTTTACCAATGGTCTAGCAAGCCATCTACTAGCCGAATGGTTAGGGTGGTGGCCAATAATTCAAAGGGTTGCAGGTTCGAATCCTACCATCGAAAAATAGATTTTTCATCTTTATAGTCCTTCTAAAACAGACGATAAATATCAGATCAAAACATATATCGGCAACAACGCTTGTAGCGCAATGGTTACTGTGACCGACTGTCGCGAAAGGGTCCTGTGTCGAATCTCGTCAAGTTTTTTCTCTATTCAATTAAACATTCAGTTTTTATTCCAAGGGTACTCTAGCAGTATAAGAGGAATACTTTACCAATGGTCTAGCAAACCATTTGTTAGCCGAATGGTTACGGCGGTGGCCAGTAATTTAAAGGGTTGCAGGTTCGATTCCTACCATCTAAAAATAGATTTTTCATCTTTATAGTCCTTCTAAAACAGACGATAAATATCAGATCAAAACATATATCGGCAACACCGCCTGTAGCGCAATGGCTAACGTGACCGACTGTCACGAAAAGCTCCTGGGTTCGAATCTCTTCTAGTTTTTTCTCTATTCAATTAAACACTCAGTTTTTATTCCAACAATACTATAGCGCTATAAGAGAAATACTTTACCAATGGTCTAGCAAGCCATCTATTAGCCGAATGGTTAGGGTGGTGGCCAATAATTCAAAGGGTTGCAGGTTCGATTCCTACCATCTAAAAATATATTTTTCATCTTTATAGTCCTTCTAAAACAGACGATAAATATCAGATCTAAACATATATCGGCAACAACGCCTGTAGCGCAATGGCTACCGTGACCGACTGTCACGAAAAGCTCCTGGGTTCGAATCTCTTCTAGTTTTTTCTCTATTCAATTAAACATTCAGTTTTTATTCCAACAATACTCTAGCGCTATAAGTGAAATGCTTTACCAATGTTCTAGCAAGCCATCTATTAGCCGAATGGTTAGGGTGGTGGCCAATAATTCAAAGGGTTGCAGGTTTGATTCCTACCATCTAAAAATAGATTATTCATCTTTATAGTCCTTCTAAAACAGACGATAGGTATCAGATCAAAACATATATCGCTAACAACGCTTGTAGCGCAATGGTTACCGTGACCGACTGTCACGAAAAGGTCCTGGGTTCGAATCCCCTCAAGTTTTTTCTCTATTCAATTAAAGATTCAGTTTTTATTCCAACAATACTCTAGCACTATAAGAGAAATACTTTACCAATGGTCTAGCAAGCTATGTGTTAGCCGAATGGTTAGGGTGGTGGCCAATAATTCAAAGGGTTGCAGGTTCGATTCCTACCATCTAAAAATAGATTTTTCATCTTTATAGTCCTTCTAAAACAGACGATAAATATCAGATGAAAACATATATCGGCAACAACGCTTTAGCGCAATGGTTACCGTGACCGACTGTCACGAAAAGGTCCTGGGTTCGAATCTCTCAAGTTTTTTCTCTATTCAATTAAAGATTCAGTTTTTATTCCAACAATACTCTAGCGCTATAAGAGAAATACTTTACCAATGGTCTAGCAAGCCTTCTATTAGCCGAATGGATAGGGGGGTGGCAAATAATTCAAAGGGTTGCAGGTTCGATTCCTACCATCTTAAATAGATTTTGCATCTTTATAGTCCTTCTAAAACAGACGATAAATATCAGATCAAAACATATATCGGCAACAACGCTTGTAGAGCAACGATAACCGTGCCGACTGTCACGAAAATGTCCTGGGTTCGAATCTCCTCAAGTTTTTTCTCTATTCAATTAAAGATTCACATTTTATTCCAACAATACTCTAGCGCTATAAGAGAAATAATTTACCAAAGGTCTAGCAAGCCATCTATTAGCCGAGTGGTTCGGGTGGTGGCCAATAATTCAAAGGTTTGCAGGTTCGATTCCTACCATCTAAAAATAGATTTTTCATCTTTATAGTCCTTCTAAAACAGACGATAAATATCAGATCAAAACATATATCGGCAACACCGCCTGTAGCGCAATGGCTAACGTGACCGACTGTCACGAAAAGCTCCTGGGTTCGAATCTCTTCTAGTTTTTTCTCTATTCAATTAAACACTCAGTTTTTATTCCAACAATACTATAGCGCTATAAGAGAAATACTTTACCAATGGTCTAGCAAGCCATCTATTAGCCGAATGGTTAGGGTGGTGCACAATAATTCAAAGGGTTGCAGGTTTGATTCCTACCATCTAAAAATAGATTTTTCATCTTTATAGTCCTTCTAAAACAGACGATAGATAACAGATCAAAACATAAATAGGCAACAACGCTTGTAGCGCAATGGTTACCGTGACCGACTGTAACGAAAAGGTCCTGGGTTCGAATCTTTTCAAGTTTTTTCTCTATTCAATTAAAGATTTAGTTTTTATTCCAACAATACTCTAGCGCTATAAGAGAAATACCTTACCAATGGTCTAGCAAGCCATCTATTAGCCGAATGGTTATGGTGGTGGCCAGTAATTCAAAGGGTTGCAAGTTCGATTCCTACCATATAAAAATAGATTTTTCATCTTTATAGTCCTTCTAAAACAGACGATAAATATCAGATCAAAACATATATCGGCAACAACGCTTGTAGCGCAATAGTTACCGTAACCGACTGTCACGAAAAGGTCCTGGGTTCGAATCTCTTCAAGTTTTTTCTCTATTCAATTAAAGATTCAGTTTTTATTCCAACAGTACTCTAGCGCTATAAGAGAAATATTTTACCAATGGTCTAGAAAGCCATTTCTTAGCCGAATGGTTAGGGTGGTGGCCAATAATTCAAAGGGTTGCAGGTTCGATTCCTACCATCTAAAAATACATTTTTCATCTTTATAGTCCTTCTAAAACAGACGATAAATATCAGATCTAAACATATATCGGCAACAACGCCTGTAGCGCAATGGCTACCGTGACCGACTGTCACAAAAAGCTCCTGGGTTCGAATCTCTTCTAGTTTTTTCTCTATTCAAATAAACATTCGGTTTTTATTCCAACAATACTATAGCGCTATAAGAGAAATGCTTTACCAATGGTCTAGCAAGCTATGTGTTAGCCGAATGGTTAGGGTGGTGGCCAATAATTCAAAGGGTTGCAGGTTAGATTCCTACCATCTAAAAATAGATTTTTCATCTTTATAGTCCTTCTAAAACAGACGATAAATATCAGATCAAAAAATATATCGGCAACAACGCTTGTAGCGCAATGGTTAACCTGATCGAATGTCACGAAAAGATCCTGGGTTCGAATCTCTTCAAGTTTTTTTCTCTATTCAAGTAAAGATTCTGGTTTTATTCCAACAATACTCTAGCGCTATAAGAGAAATACTTTACCAATGGTCTAGCATGCCATCTATTAGCCGAATGGTTAGGGTGGTGGCCAGTAATTCAAAGGGTTGCAGGTTCGATTCCTACCATCTAAAATTAGATTTTTCATCTTTAGAGTCCTTCTAAAACAGACGATAAATATCAGATAAAAACATATATCGGCAACAACCCTTGTAGCGCAATGGTTACCATAACCGGCTGTTACGAAAAGGTCCTGGGTTCGAATCTCTACAGGTTTTTTTTCTATTCAATTAAGGATTATGTTTTTATTCCAACAATACTCTAGCGCTATAAGAGAAATACTTTACCAATGGTCTAGCAAGCCATCTATTAGCCGAATGTTTAGGGTGGTGGCCAATAATTCAAATTGTTGCAGGTTCGATTCCTACCATCTAGAAATGGATTTTTCATCTTTATAATCCTTCTAAAACAGACGATAAATATCAGATCAAAACATATATCGGCAACAGCGCTTGTAGCGCAATGGTTACCGTGACCGACTGTCACGAAAAGGTCCTGGGTTCGAATCTCTTCAAGTTTTTTCTCTATTCAAATAAAGATTTAGTTTTTATTCACACAATACTCTAGCGCTATAAGAGAAATAATTTACTAATGGTCTAGCAAGCCATCTATTAGCCGAATGGTTAGGGTGGTGGCCAATAATTCAAAGGGTTGCAGGTTCGATTCCTACCATCTAAAAATATATTTTTCATCTTTATAGTCCTTCTAAAACAGACGATAAATATCAGATCTAAACATATATCGGCAACAACGCCTGTAGCGCAATGGCTACCGTGACCGACTGTCACGAAAAGCTCCTGGGTTCGAATCTCTTCTAGTTTTTTCTCTATTCAATTAAACATTCAGTTTTTATTCCAACAATACTATAGCGCTATAAGTTAAATGCTTTACCAATGTTCTAGCAAGCCATCTATTAGCCGAATGGTTAGGGTGGTGGCCAATAATTCAAAGGGTTGCAGGTTCGATTCCCACCATCTAAAAATAGATTTTTCATCTTTATAGTCCTTCTAAAACAGACGATAAATATCAGATCAAAAAATATATCGGCAACAACGCTTGTAGCGCAATGGTTAACCTGATCGAATGTCACGAAAAGATCCTGGGTTCCAATCTCTTCAAGTTTTTTTCTCTATTCAAGTAAAGATTCTGGGTTTATTCCAACAATACTCTAGCGCTATAAGAGAAATACTTTACCAATGGTCTAGCATGCAATCTATTAGCCGAATGGTTAGGGTGGTGGCCAGTAATTCAAAGGATTGCAGGTTCGATTCCTACCATCTAAAAATAGATTTTTCATCTTTAGAGTCCTTCTAAAACAGACGATAAATATCAGATAAAAACATATATCGGCAACAACCCTTGTAGCGCAATGGTTACCGTGACCGACTGTCACGAAAAGGTCATGGGTTCGAATCTCTTCAAGTTTTTTCTCTATTCAATTAAAGATTCAGTTTTTATTCCAACAATACTCTAGCGCTATAAGAGAAATACTTTACCAATGGTCTAGCAAGCCATCTACTAGCCGAATGGTTAGGGTGGTGGCCAATAATTCAAAGGGTTGCAGGTTCGAATCCTACCATCGAAAAATAGATTTTTCATCTTTATAGTCCTTCTAAAGCAGAGGATAAATATCAGATTAAAACAGATATCAACAGCAATGCTTGTATCGCAATGGTTACCGTGACCGGCTCCTGCGAAAAGGTCCTGGGTTCGAATCTCTTCAAGTTTTTCTCTATCCAATTAAGGATTAAGTTTTTATTGCAAAAGTACTCTAGCGCTGTAAGAGAAATAGATTACCAATGGTCTAGCTAGCCATTTCTTAGCCGAATGGTTAGGGTGGTGGCCAACAAATAAAAGGGTTGCAGGTGGATTCCTACCATCTAAAAATATATTTTTCATCTTTATAGTCCTTCTAAAACAGACGATAAATATCAGATCAAAACATATATCGGCAACAACGCTTGTAGCGCAATGGTTACTGTGACCGACTGTCGCGAAAGGGTCCTGTGTCGAATCTCGTCAAGTTTTTTCTCTATTCAATTAAACATTCAGTTTTTATTCCAAGGGTACTCTAGCAGTATAAGAGGAATACTTTACCAATGGTCTAGCAAACCATTTGTTAGCCGAATGGTTACGGCGGTGGCCAGTAATTTAAAGGGTTGCAGGTTCGATTCCTACCATCTAAAAATAGATTTTTCATCTTTATAGTCCTTCTAAAACAGACGATAAATATCAGATCAAAACATATATCGGCAACACCGCCTGTAGCGCAATGGCTAACGTGACCGACTGTCACGAAAAGCTCCTGGGTTCGAATCTCTTCTAGTTTTTTCTCTATTCAATTAAACACTCAGTTTTTATTCCAACAATACTATAGCGCTATAAGAGAAATACTTTACCAATGGTCTAGCAAGCCATCTATTAGCCGAATGGTTAGGGTGGTGGCCAATAATTCAAAGGGTTGCAGGTTTGATTCCTACCATCTAAAAATAGATTATTCATCTTTATAGTCCTTCTAAAACAGACGATAGATAACAGATCAAAACATAAATAGGCAACAACGCTTGTAGCGCAATGGTTACCGTGACCGACTGTCACGAAAGGTCCTGGGTTCGAATCTCTTCAAGTTTTTTCTCTATTCAATTAAAGATTCAGTTTTTATTCCAACAGTACTCTAGCGCTATAAGAGAAATATTTTACCAATGGTCTAGAAAGCCATTTCTTAGCCGAATGGTTAGGGTGGTGGCCAATAATTCAAAGGGTTGCAGGTTCGATTCCTACCATCTAAAAGTATTTTTCTCATCTTTATAGTCCTTCTAAAACAGACGATAATTATCAGATCAAAACATATATCGGCAACAGCGCTTGTAGCGCAATGGTTACCGTGACCGACTGTCACGAAAAGGTCCTGGGTTCGAATCTCTTCAAGTTTTTTATCTATTCAAATAAAGATTTAGTTTTTATTCACACAATACTCTAGCGCTTTAAGAGAAATAATTTACCAATGGTCTAGCAAGCCATCTATTAGCCGAATGGTTAGGGTGGTGGCCAATAATTCAAAGGGTTGCAGGTTCGATTCCTACCATCTAAAAATATATTTTTCATCTTTATAGTCCTTCTAAAACAGACGATAAATATCAGATCTAAACATATATCGGCAACAACGCCTGTAGCGCAATGGCTACCGTGACCGACTGTCACGAAAAGCTCCTGGGTTCGAATCTCTTCTAGTTTTTTCTCTATTCAATTAAACATTCAGTTTTTATTCCAACAATACTCTAGCGCTATAAGTGAAATGCTTTACCAATGTTCTAGCAAGCCATCTATTAGCCGAATGGTTAGGGTGGTGGCCAATAATTCAAAGGGTTGCAGGTTTGATTCCTACCATCTAAAAATAGATTATTCATCTTTATAGTCCTTCTAAAACAGACGATAGGTATCAGATCAAAACATATATCGCTAACAACGCTTGTAGCGCAATGGTTACCGTGACCGACTGTCACGAAAAGGTCCTGGGTTCGAATCCCCTCAAGTTTTTTCTCTATTCAATTAAAGATTCAGTTTTTATTCCAACAATACTCTAGCGCTATAAGAGAAATACTTTACCAATGGTCTAGCAAGCTATGTGTTAGCCGAATGGTTAGGGTGGTGGCCAATAATTCAAAGGGTTGCAGGTTCGATTCCTACCATCTAAAAATAGATTTTTCATCTTTATAGTCCTTCTAAAACAGACGATAAATATCAGATGAAAACATATATCGGCAACAACGCTTTAGCGCAATGGTTACCGTGACCGACTGTCACGAAAAGGTCCTGGGTTCGAATCTCTCAAGTTTTTTCTCTATTCAATTAAAGATTAAGTTTTTATTGCAAAAGTACTCTAGCGCTGTAAGAGAAATAGATTACCAATGGTCTAGCTAGCCATTTCTTAGCCGAATGGTTAGGGTGGTGGCCAACAAATAAAAGGGTTGCAGGTGGATTCCTACCATCTAAAAATAGATTTTTCATCTTTATAGTCCTTCTAAAACAGACGATAAATATCAGATCAAAACATATATCGGCAACAACGCTTGTAGCGCAATGGTTACTGTGACCGACTGTCGCGAAAGGGTCCTGTGTCGAATCTCGTCAAGTTTTTTCTCTATTCAATTAAACATTCAGTTTTTATTCCAAGGGTACTCTAGCAGTATAAGAGGAATACTTTACCAATGGTCTAGCAAACAATTTGTTAGCCGAATGGTTACGGCGGTGGCCAGTAATTTAAAGGGTTGCAGGTTCGATTCCTACCATCTAAAAATAGATTTTTCATCTTTATAGTCCTTCTAAAACAGACGATAAATATCAGATCAAAACATATATCGGCAACACCGCCTGTAGCGCAATGGCTAACGTGACCGACTGTCACGAAAAGCTCCTGGGTTCGAATCTCTTCTAGTTTTTTCTCTATTCAATTAAACACTCAGTTTTTATTCCAACAATACTATAGCGCTATAAGAGAAATACTTTACCAATGGTCTAGCAAGCCATCTATTAGCCGAATGGTTAGGGTGGTGGCCAATAATTCAAAGGGTTGCAGGTTTGATTCCTACCATCTAAAAATAGATTATTCATCTTTATAGTCCTTCTAAAACAGACGATAGATAACAGATCAAAACATAAATAGGCAACAACGCTTGTAGCGCAATGGTTACCGTGACCGACTGTCACGAAAGGTCCTGGGTTCGAATCTCTTCAAGTTTTTTCTCTATTCAATTAAAGATTCAGTTTTTATTCCAACAGTACTCTAGCGCTATAAGAGAAATATTTTACCAATGGTCTAGAAAGCCATTTCTTAGCCGAATGGTTAGGGTGGTGGCCAATAATTCAAAGGGTTGCAGGTTCGATTCCTACCATCTAAAAGTATTTTTCTCATCTTTATAGTCCTTCTAAAACAGACGATAATTATCAGATCAAAACATATATCGGCAACAGCGCTTGTAGCGCAATGGTTACCGTGACCGACTGTCACGAAAAGGTCCTGGGTTCGAATCTCTTCAAGTTTTTTATCTATTCAAATAAAGATTTAGTTTTTATTCACACAATACTCTAGCGCTATAAGAGAAATAATTTACCAATGGTCTAGCAAGCCATCTATTAGCCGAATGGTTAGGGTGGTGGCCAATAATTCAAAGGGTTGCAGGTTCGATTCCTACCATCTAAAAATATATTTTTCATCTTTATAGTCCTTCTAAAACAGACGATAAATATCAGATCTAAACATATATCGGCAACAACGCCTGTAGCGCAATGGCTACCGTGACCGACTGTCACGAAAAGCTCCTGGGTTCGAATCTCTTCTAGTTTTTTCTCTATTCAATTAAACATTCAGTTTTTATTCCAACAATACTCTAGCGCTATAAGTGAAATGCTTTACCAATGTTCTAGCAAGCCATCTATTAGCCGAATGGTTAGGGTGGTGGCCAATAATTCAAAGGGTTGCAGGTTTGATTCCTACCATCTAAAAATAGATTATTCATCTTTATAGTCCTTCTAAAACAGACGATAGGTATCAGATCAAAACATATATCGCTAACAACGCTTGTAGCGCAATGGTTACCGTGACCGACTGTCACGAAAAGGTCCTGGGTTCGAATCCCCTCAAGTTTTTTCTCTATTCAATTAAAGATTCAGTTTTTATTCCAACAATACTCTAGCGCTATAAGAGAAATACTTTACCAATGGTCTAGCAAGCTATGTGTTAGCCGAATGGTTAGGGTGGTGGCCAATAATTCAAAGGGTTGCAGGTTCGATTCCTACCATCTAAAAATAGATTTTTCATCTTTATAGTCCTTCTAAAACAGACGATAAATATCAGATGAAAACATATATCGGCAACAACGCTTTAGCGCAATGGTTACCGTGACCGACTGTCACGAAAAGGTCCTGGGTTCGAATCTCTCAAGTTTTTTCTCTATTCAATTAAAGATTCAGTTTTTATTCCAACAATACTCTAGCGCTATAAGAGAAATACTTTACCAATGGTCTAGCAAGCCTTCTATTAGCCGAATGGATAGGGGGGTGGCAAATAATTCAAAGGGTTGCAGGTTCGATTCCTACCATCTTAAATAGATTTTGCATCTTTATAGTCCTTCTAAAACAGACGATAAATATCAGATCAAAACATATATCGGCAACAACGCTTGTAGAGCAACGATAACCGTGCCGACTGTCACGAAAATGTCCTGGGTTCGAATCTCCTCAAGTTTTTTCTCTATTCAATTAAAGATTCACATTTTATTCCAACAATACTCTAGCGCTATAAGAGAAATAATTTACCAAAGGTCTAGCAAGCCATCTATTAGCCGAGTGGTTCGGGTGGTGGCCAATAATTCAAAGGTTTGCAGGTTCGATTCCTACCATCTAAAAATAGATTTTTCATCTTTATAGTCCTTCTAAAACAGACGATAAATATCAGATCAAAACATATATCGGCAACACCGCCTGTAGCGCAATGGCTAACGTGACCGACTGTCACGAAAAGCTCCTGGGTTCGAATCTCTTCTAGTTTTTTCTCTATTCAATTAAACACTCAGTTTTTATTCCAACAATACTATAGCGCTATAAGAGAAATACTTTACCAATGGTCTAGCAAGCCATCTATTAGCCGAATGGTTAGGGTGGTGGACAATAATTCAAAGGGTTGCAGGTTTGATTCCTACCATCTAAAAATAGATTTTTCATCTTTATAGTCCTTCTAAAACAGACGATAGATAACAGATCAAAACATAAATAGGCAACAACGCTTGTAGCGCAATGGTTACCGTGACCGACTGTAACGAAAAGGTCCTGGGTTCGAATCTTTTCAAGTTTTTTCTCTATTCAATTAAAGATTTAGTTTTTATTCCAACAATACTCTAGCGCTATAAGAGAAATACCTTACCAATGGTCTAGCAAGCCATCTATTAGCCGAATGGTTATGGTGGTGGCCAGTAATTCAAAGGGTTGCAAGTTCGATTCCTACCATATAAAAATAGATTTTTCATCTTTATAGTCCTTCTAAAACAGACGATAAATATCAGATCAAAACATATATCGGCAACAACGCTTGTAGCGCAATAGTTACCGTAACCGACTGTCACGAAAAGGTCCTGGGTTCGAATCTCTTCAAGTTTTTTCTCTATTCAATTAAAGATTAAGTTTTTATTCCAACAGTACTCTAGCGCTATAAGAGAAATATTTTACCAATGGTCTAGAAAGCCATTTCTTAGCCGAATGGTTAGGGTGGTGGCCAATAATTCAAAGGGTTGCAGGTTCGATTCCTACCATCTAAAAATACATTTTTCATCTTTATAGTCCTTCTAAAACAGACGATAAATATCAGATCTAAACATATATCGGCAACAACGCCTGTAGCGCAATGGCTACCGTGACCGACTGTCACAAAAAGCTCCTGGGTTCGAATCTCTTCTAGTTTTTTCTCTATTCAAATAAACATTCGGTTTTTATTCCAACAATACTATAGCGCTATAAGAGAAATGCTTTACCAATGGTCTAGCAAGCTATGTGTTAGCCGAATGGTTAGGGTGGTGGCCAATTATTCAAAGGGTTGCAGGTTCGATTCCTACCATCTAAAAATAGATTTTTCATCTTTATAGTCCTTCTAAAACAGACGATAAATATCAGATCAAAAAATATATCGGCAACAACGCTTGTAGCGCAAAGGTTAACCTGATCGAATGTCACGAAAAGATCCTGGGTTCGAATCTCTTCAAGTTTTTTTCTCTATTCAAGTAAAGATTCTGGTTTTATTCCAACAATACTCTAGCGCTATAAGAGAAATACTTTACCAATGGTCTAGCATGCCATCTATTAGCCGAATGGTTAGGGTGGTGGCCAGTAATTCAAAGGGTTGCAGGTTCGATTCCTACCATCTAAAATTAGATTTTTCATCTTTAGAGTCCTTCTAAAACAGACGATAAATATCAGATAAAAACATATATCGGCAACAACCCTTGTAGCGCAATGGTTACCATAACCGACTGTTACGAAAAGGTCCTGGGTTCGAATCTCTACAGGTTTTTTTTCTATTCAATTAAGGATTATGTTTTTATTCCAACAATACTCTAGCGCTATAAGAGAAATACTTTACCAATGGTCTAGCAAGCCATCTATTAGCCGAATGGTTAGGGTGGTGGCCAATAATTCAAATTGTTGCAGGTTCGATTCCTACCATCTAGAAATGGATTTTTCATCTTTATAGTCCTTCTAAAACAGACGATAAATATCAGATCAAAACATATATCGGCAACGACGCTTGTAGCGCAATGGTTACCGTGACCGACTGTCACGAAAAGGTCATGGGTTCGAATCTCTTCAAGTTTTTTCTCTATTCAATTAAAGATTCAGTTTTTATTCCAACAATACTCTAGCGCTATAAGAGAAATACTTTACCAATGGTCTAGCAAGTCATCTATTAGCCGAATGGTTAGGGTGGTGGCCAATAATTCAAAGGGTTGCAGGTTCGAATCCTACCATCGAAAAATAGATTTTTCATCTTTATAGTCCTTCTAAAGCAGAGGATAAATATCAGATTAAAACAGATATCAACAGCAATGCTTGTATCGCAATGGTTACCGTGACCGGCTCCTGCGAAAAGGTCCTGGGTTCGAATCTCTTCAAGTTTTTCTCTATTCAATTAAGGATTAAGTTTTTATTGCAAAAGTACTCTAGCGCTGTAAGAGAAATAGTTTACCAATGGTCTAGCAAACCATTTGTTAGCCGAATGGTTACGGCGGTGGCCAGTAATTTAAAGGGTTGCAGGTTCGATTCCTACCATCTAAAAATAGATTTTTCATCTTTATAGTCCTTCTAAAACAGACGATAAATATCAGATCAAAACATATATCGGCAACAACGCTTGTAGAGCAACGATAACCATGACCGACTGTCACGAAAAGGTCCTGGGTTCGAATCTCCTCAAGTTTTTTCTCTATTCAATTAAAGATTCACATTTTATTCCAACAATACTCTAGCGCTATAAGAGAAATACTTTACCAATGGTCTAGCAAGCCATCTATTAGGCGAATGGTTATGGTGGTGGCCAATAATTCAAAGGGTTGCAGGTTCAATTCCTACCATCTAAAAATAGATTTTTCATCTTTATAGTGCTTCTAAAACAGACGATAAATATCAGATCAAAACATGTATCGGCAACAACGCTTGTAGCGTAATGGTTACCGTGACCGACTCTCGCGAAAAGGACCTTGGTTCGAATCTCTTCAAGTTTTTTCTCTATTCAATTAAAGATTCTGTTTTTATTCTCTAGCGCTATAAGAGAAATATTTTACCAATAGTCTAGCAAGCCATTTCTTAGCCGAATGGCTAGGGTGGTGGCCAATAATTCAAAGGGTTGCAGGTTCGATTCCTACCATCTAAAAATAGATTTTTCATCTTTATAGTCCTTCTAAAACAGACGATAAATATCAGATCAAAACTTATATCGGCAACAACGCTTTTAGCGCAATGGTTACCGTGACCGACTGTCACGAAAAGGTCCTGGGTTCGAATCTTTTCAAGTTTTTTCTCTATTCATATAAAGATTCAGTTTTTATTCCAACAATACTCTAGCGCTGTAAGAGAAATACCTTACCAATGGTCTAGCAAGCCGAATGGTTAGGGTGGTGGCCAATAATTCAAATTGTTGCAGGTTCGATTCCTACCATCTAAAAGTAGATTTTTCATCTTTATAGTCCTTCTAAAACAGACGATAATTATCAGATCAAAACATATATCGGCAACAACGCTTGTAGCGCAAAGGTTACCGTGATCGACTGTCACGAAAATGTCCTGGGTTCGAATCTCTTCAAGTTGTTTCTCTTTTCAAATAAAGATTCAGTTTTTATTCCAACAATACTCTAGCGCTATAAGAGAAATACTTTACCAATGGTCTAGCAAGACTTCTATTAGCCGAATGGTTAGGGTGGTGGCCAATAATTCAAAGGGTTGCAGGTTCGATTCCTACCATCGAAAAATAGATTTTTCATCTTTATAGTCCTTCTAAAGCAGAGGATAAATATCAGATTAAAACAGATATCAGCAACAATGGTTGTATCGCAATGGTTACCGTGACCGACTCTCGCGAAAAGGTCCTGGGTTCGAATCTCTTCAAGTTTTTCTCTATTCAATTAAGGATTAAGTTTTTATTGCAAAAGTACTCTAGCGCTGTAAGAGAAATAGTTTACCAATGGTCTAGCAAGCCATTTCTGAACCGAACGGTTAGGCCGGTGGCCAACAAATAAAAGGGTTGCAGGTGGATTCCTACCATCTAAAAATACATTTTTCATTTTTATAGTCCTTCTAAAACAGACGATAAATACCAGATCAAAACATATACCGGCAACAACGCTTGTAGCGCAATGGTTACCGTGACCGACAGTCACGAAAAGGTCCTGGGTTCGAATCTCTTCAAGTTTTTTCTCTATTCAATTAAAGATTCAGTTTTTATTCCAACAATACTCTAGCGCTATAAGAGAAATACTTTACCAGTGGTCTAACAAGCCATCTGTTAGCCGAGTGGTTAGGGTGGTGGCCAATAATTCAAAGGGTTGCAGGTTCGATTCCTTCCATCTAAAAATAGACTTTTCATCTTTATAGTAATTCTAAAACAGACGATAAATATCAGATCAAAACATACATCGGTAACTACGCTTGTAGCGCAATGGTTACCGTGACCGACTGTCCCAAAAGGCCCTGGGTTCGAATCTCTTTAAGTTTTTCTCTATTCAATTAAAGATTCAGTTTTTATTCCAACAGTACTCTAGCGCTATAAGAGAAATATTTTACCAATGGTCTAGAAAGCAATTTCCAGGCCGAATGGTTAGGGTGGTGGTGGCCAATAATTCAAAGGGTTGCAGGTTCGATTCCTACCATCTAAAAGTATATTTTTCATATTTATAGTCCTTCTAAAACAGACGATAATTATCAGATCAAAAAATATATCGGCAACAACGCTTGTAGCGCAATGGTTAACCTGATCGAATGTCACGAAAAGATTCTGGGTTCGAATCTCTTCAAGTTTTTTTCTTCATTCAAGTAAAGATTCTGGTTTTATTCCAACAATACTCTAGCGCTATAAGAGAAATACTTTACCAATGGTCTAGCATGCCATCTATTAGCCGAATGGTTAGGGTGGTGGCCAGTAATTCAAAGGGTTGCAGGTTCGATTCCTACCATCTAAAAATAGATTTTTCATCTTTAGAGTCCTTCTAAAACAGACGATAAATATCAGATAAAAACATATATCGGCAACAACCCTTGTAGCGCAATGGTTACCATAACCGACTGTTACGAAAAGGTCCTGGGTTCGAATCTCTACAGTTTTTTTTTCTATTCAATTAAGGATTATGTTTTTATTCCAACAATACTCTAGCGCTATAAGAGAAATACTTTACCAATGGTCTAGCAAGCCATCTATTAGCCGAATGGTTAGGGTGGTGGCCAATAATTCAAATTGTTGCAGGTTCGATTCCTACCATCTAGAAATGGATTTTTCATCTTTATAGTCCTTCTAAAACAGACGATAAATATCAGATCAAAACATATATCGGCAACAACGCTTGTAGCGCAATGGTTACCGTCACCGACTGTCACGAAAAGGTCCTGGGTTCGAATCTCTGCAAGTATTTTCTCTATTCAATTAAAGATTCAGTTTTTATTCCAACAATACTCTAGCGCTATAAGAGAAATACTTTACCAATGGTCTAGCAAGCTCTCTATTAGCCGAATGGTTATGGTGGTGGCCAATAATTCAATGGGTTGCAGGTTCGATTCCTACCATCTAAAAATAGATTTTTCATCTTTATAGTCCTTCTAAAACAGACGATAAATATCAGATCAAAACATATATCGGCAACAACGCTTGTAGCGCAATAGTTACCGTAACCGACTGTCACGAAAAGGTCCTGGGTTCGAATCTCTTCAAGTTTTTTCTCTATTCAAATAAAGATTTAGTTTTTATTCCTACAATACTCTAGCGCTATAAGAGAAATAATTTACCAATGGTCTAGCAAGCCATCTATTAGCCGAGTGGTTAGGGTGGTGGCCAATAATTCAAAGGGTTGCAGGTTCGATTCCTACCATCTAAAAATATATTTTTCATCTTTATAGTCCTTCTAAAACAGACGATAAATATCAGATCTAAACATATGTCGGCAACAACGCCTGTAGCGCAATGGCTACCGTGACCGACTGTCACGAAATGCTCCTGGGTTCGAGTCTCTTCTAGTTTTTTCTCTATTCAATTAAACATTCAGTTTTTATTCCAACAATACTATAGCGCTATAAGAGAAATGCTTTACCAATGGTCTAGCAAGCCATCTATTAGCCGAATGGTTAGGGTGGTTGCCAATAATTCAAAGGGTTGCAGGTTTGATTCCTACCACCTAAAAATAGATTATTCATCTTTATAGTCCTTCTAAAACAGACGATAGATATCAGGTCAAAACATATATCGGCAACAACGCTTGTAGCGCAATGGTTAACGTGACCGAGTGTCACGAAAAGGTCCTGGGTTCGAATCTCCTCAAGTTTTTTCTCTATTCAATTAAAGATTCAGTTTTTATTCCAACAATACTCTAGCGCTATAAGAGAAATACTTTACCAATGGTCTAGCAAGCTATGTGTTAGCCGAATGGTTAGGGTGTTGGCCAATAATTCAAAGGGTTGCAGGTTCGATTCCTACCATCTAAAAATAGATTTTTCATCTTTATAGTCCTTCTAAAACAGACGATAAATATCATATCAAAAAATATATCGGCAACAACGCTTGTAGCGCAATGGTTAACCTGATCGAATGTCACGAAAAGATCCTGGGTTCGAATCTCTTCAAGTTTTTTTCTCTATTCAAGTAAAGATTCTGGTTTTATTCCAACAATACCCTAGCGCTATAAGAGAAATACTTTACCAATGGTCTAGCATGCCATCTATTAGCCGAATGGTTAGGGTGGTGGCCAGTAATTCAAAGGGTTGCAGGTTCGATTCCTACCATCTAAAAATAGATTTTTCATCTTTAGAGTCCTTCTAAAACAGCCGATAAATATCAGATAAAAACATATATCGGCAACAACCCTTGTAGCGCAATGGTTACCATAACCGACTGTTACGAAAAGGTCCTGGGTTCGAATCTCTACAGTTTTTTTTTCTATTCAATTAAGGATTATGTTTTTATTCCAACAATACTCTAGCGCTATAAGAGAAATACTTTACCAATGGTCTAGCAAGCCATCTATTAGCCGAATGGTTAGGGTGGTGGCCAATAATTCAAATTGTTGCAGGTTCGATTCCTACCATCTAGAAATGGATTTATCATCTTTATAGTCCTTCTAAAACAGACGATAAATATCAGATCAAAACATATATCGGCAACAACGCTTGTAGCGCAATGGTTACCGTGACCGACTGTCACGAAAAGGTCATGGGTTCGAATCTCTTCAAGTTTTTTCTCTATTCAATTAAAGATTCAGTTTTTATTCCAACAATACTCTAGCGCTATAAGAGAAATACTTTACCAATGGTCTAGCAAGCCATCTATTAGCCGAATGGTTAGGGTGGTGGCCAATAATTCAAAGGGTTGCAGGTTCGAATCCTACCATCGAAAAATAGACTTTTCATCTTTATAGTCCTTCTAAAGCAGAGGATAAATATCAGATTAAAACAGATATCAACAGCAATGCTTGTATCGCAATGGTTACCGTGACCGGCTCCTGCGAAAAGGTCCTGGGTTCGAATCTCTTCAAGTTTTTCTCTATTCAATTAAGGATTAAGTTTTTATTGCAAAAGTGCTCTAGCGCTGTAAGAGAAATAGATTACCAATCGTCTAGCAAGCCATTTCTTAGCCGAATGGTTAGGGTGGTGGCCAACAAATAAAAGGGTTGCAGGTGGATTCCTACCATCTAAAAATACATTTTTCATCTTTATAGTCCTTCTAAAACAGACGATAAATATCAGATCAAAACATATATCGGCAACAACGCTTGTAGCGCAATGGTTACTGTAACCGACTGTCGCGAAAGTGTCCTGTGTCGAATCTCGTCAAGTTTTTTCTCTATTCAATTAAACATTCAGTTTTTATTCCAAGGGTACTCTAGCGGTATAAGAGGAATACTTTACCAATGGTCTAGCAAACCATTTGTTAGCCGAATGGTTAGGGCGGTGGCCAGTAATTTAAAGGGTTGCAGGTTCGATTCCTACCATCTAAAAATAGATTTTTCATTTTTATAGTCCTTCTAAAACAGACGATAAATATCAGATGAAAACATATATCGGCAACAACGCTTTAGCGCAATGGTTACCGTGACCGACTGTCACGAAAAGGTCCTGGGTTCGAATCTCTATTCAATTAAAGATTCAGTTTTTGTTCCAACAATACTCTAGCGCTATAAGAGAAATACTTTACCAATGGTCTAGCAAGCCTTCTATTAGCCGAATGGTTAGGGGGGTGGCAAATAATTCAAAGGGTTGCAGGTTCGATTCCTACCATCTAAAAATAGATTTTTCATCTTTATAGTCCTTCTAAAACAGACGATAAATATCAGATCAAAACATATATCGGCAACAACTCTTGTAGAGCAACGATAACCGTGACCGACTGTCACGAAAAGGTCCTGGGTTCGAATCTCCTCAAGTTTTTTCTCTATTCAATTAAAGATTCACATTTTATTCCAACAATACTCTAGCGCTATAAGAGAAATACTTTACCAATGGTCTAGCAAGCCATCTATTAGCCGAATGGTTAGGGTGCTGGCCAATAATTCAAAGGGTTGCAGGTTCGATTCCTACCATCTAAAAATAGATTTTTCATCTTTATAGTCCTTCTAAAACAGACGATAAATATCAAATCAAAACTTATATCGGCAACAACGCTTTTAGCGCAATGGTTACCGTGACCGACTGCCACGAAAAGGTCCTGGGTTCGAATCTTTTCAAGTTTTTTCTCTATTCAATTAAAGATTCAGTTTTTATTCCAACAGTACTCTAGCGCTATAAGAGAAATACTTTACCAGTGGCCTGGCAAGCCATCTATTAGCTGAATGGTTAGGTTGGTGGCCATTAATTCAAAGGGTTTAAGGTTCGATTTCATCGTTATAGTCCTTCTAAAGCAGAGAATAAATATCAGATTAAAACAGATATCAGCAACAACGCTTGTAGCGCAATGGGTGCCGTGACCGACTGTCACGAAAAGGTCCTGGGTTCGAATCTCTCAAGTTTTTTCTCTATTCAATTAAAGATTCAGTTTTTATTCCAACAATACTCTAGCGCTATAAGAGAAATACTTTACCAAAGGTCTAGCAAGTCATCTATTAGCCGATTGGTTAGGGTGGTGGCCAATAATTCAAAGGTTTGCAGGTTCGATTCCTACCATCTAAAAATAGATTTTTCATTTTTATAGTCCTTCTAAAACAGACGATAAATATCAGATCAAAACATATATCGGCAACAACGCTTGTAGCGCAATGGTTACCGTGACCGACTGTCACGAAAAGGTCCTGGGTTCGAATCTCTGCAAGTATTTTCTCTATTCAATTAAAGATTCAGTTTTTATTCCAACAATACTCTAGCGCTATAAGAGAAATACTTTACCAATGGTCTAGCAAGCCATCTATTAGCCGAATGGTTATGGTGGTGGCCAATAATTCAAAGGGTTGCAGGTTGGATTCCTACCATCTAAAAATAGATTTTTCATCTTTATAGTCCTTCTAAAACAGACGATAAATATCAGATCAAAACATATATCAGCAACAACGCTTGTAGCGCAATAGTTACCGTGACGGACTGTCACGAAAAGGTCCTGGGTTCGAATCTCTTCAGGTTTTTTCTCTATTCAATTAAAAATTCAGTCTTTATTCCAACAATACTCTAGAGCTATAAGAGAAATACTTTAACAATGGTCTAGCAAGCCATCTATTAGCCGAGTGGTTAGGGTGGTGGCCAATAATTCAAAGGGTTGCAAGTTCGGTTCCTACCATTTAAAAATTGATTTTTCATCTTTATAGTCCTTCTAAAACAGACGATAAATATCAGATCAAAACATATATCGGCAACTACGCTTGTAGCGCAATGGCTACCGTGACTGACTCTCGCGAAAAGGACCATGGTTCGAATCTCTTCAAGTTTTTTCTCTATTCAATTAAAGATTCAGTTTTTATTCAAACAGTACTCTAGCGCTATAAGAGAAATATTTTACCAATAGTCTAGCAAGCCATTTCTTAGCCGAATGGTTAGGGTGGTGGCCAATAATTCAAAGGGTTGCAGGTTCGATTCCTACCATCTAAAAGTAGATTTTTCATATTTATAGTCCTTCTAAAACAGATAATAAATATCATATCAAAACATATAGCGGCAACAACGCCTGTAGCGCAATGGCTACCGTGACCGACTGTCACGAAAAGGTCCTGGGTTCGAATCTCTGCAAGTATTTTCTCTATTCAATTAAAGATTCAGTTTTTATTCCAACAATACTCTAGCGCTATAAGAGAAATACTTTACCAATGGTCTAGCAAGCAATCTATTAGCCGAATGGTTAGGGTGGTGGCCAATAATTCAAAGGGTTGCAGGTTTGATTCCTACCATCTAAAAATATATTTTTCATCTTTATAGTCCTTCTAAAACAGACGATATATATCAGATCAAAACATATATCGGCAACAACGCTTGTTGCGCAATGGTTACCCTGACCGAATGTCACGAAAAGGTCCTGGGTTCGAATCTCTTCAAGTTTTTTATCTATTCAATTAAAGATTCAGTTTTTATTCCAACAGTACTCTAGCGCTATAAGAGAAATACTTTACCAATGGTCTAGCAAGCCATCTATTAGCCGAATGGTTAGGGTGGTGGCCGATGATTCAAAGGGTTGCAGGTTCGATTCCTACCATCGAAAAACAGATTTTTCATCTTTATAGTCCTTCTAAAACAGACGATAAATATCAGATCAAAACATATATCGGCAACAACGCTGGTAGCGCAATGGTTACCGTGACCGACTGTCACGAAAAGGTCCTGGGTTCGAATCTCTTCAAGTTTTTTTCTCTATTCAAGTAAAGATTCTGGTTTTATTCCAACAATACTCTAGCGCTATAAGAGAAATACCTTACCAATGTTCTAGCATGCCATCCATTAGCCGAATGGTTAGGGTGGTGGCCAGTAATTCAAAGGGTTGCAGGTTCGATTCCTACCATCTAAAAATAGATTTTTCATCTTTAGAGTCCTTCTAAAACAGACGATAAATATCAAATCAAAACATATATCGGCAACAACCATTGTAGCGCAATGGTTACCGTAACCGACTGTCACGAAAAGGTCCTTGGTTCGAATCTCTTTAAGTTTTTTCTCTATTCAATTAAAGATTCAGTTATTATTCAAACAGTACTCTAGCGCTATAAGAGAAATATTTTACCAATAGTCTAGCAAGACATTTCTTAGCCGAATGGTTAGGGTGCTGGCCAATAATTCAAAGGGTTGCAGGTTCGATTCCTACCATTTAAAAGTAGATTTTTCATCTTTATAGTCCTTCTAAAACAGACGATAAATATCAGATCAAAACATATATCGGCAACAACGCCTGTAGCGCAATGGCTACCGTGACCGACTGTCACGAAAAAGTCCTGGGTTCTAATCTCTTCTAGTCTTTTCCCTATTCAATTAAAGATTCAGTTTTTATTCCAACAATACTCTAGCGCTATAAGAGAAATACTTTACCAATGGTCTAGCAAGCCATCTATTAGCCAAATGGTTAGGGTGGTGGCCAACAATTCAAAGGGTTGCAGGTTCGATTCTTTCCATCTAAAAATAGATTTTTCATCTTTATAGTCCTTCTAAAACAGACGATAAATATCAGATCAAAACATATATCGGCAACAACGCTTGTAGCGCAATGGTTACCGTGACCGACTGTCACGAAAGGGCCTGGGTTCGAATCTCTTTAAGTTTTTTCCCTATTCAATTAAAGATTCAGTTTTTATTCCAACAATACTCTAGCGCTATAAGAGAAATACTTTACCAATGGTCTAGCAAGCCATTTCTTAGCCAAATGGTTAGGGTGGTGGCCATTAAATAAAAGGGTTGCAGGTGGATTCCTACCATCTAAAAATAGATTTTTCATCTTTAGAGTCCTTCTAAAACAGACGATAAATATCAGATCAAAACATTTATCGGCAACAACCCTTGTAGCGCAATGGTTACCGTAACCGACTGTCACGAAATGGGCCTGGGTTCGAATCTCTTCAAGTTTTTTCTCTATTCAATTAAGGATTCAGTTTTTATTCCAACAATACTCTAGCGCTATAAGAGAAACACTTTACCAATGGTCTAGCAAGCCATCTATTAGCCGAATGGTTAGGGTGGTGGCCAATAATTCAAAGGGTTGCAGGTTCGATTCCTACCATTTAAAAATAGATATTTCATCTTTATAGTCCTTCTAAAACAGACGATAAATATCAGATCAAAACATATATAGGCAACAACGCTTGTAGCGCAATGGTTACCGTGACCGACTGTCACGAAAAGGTCCTGGGTTCGAATCTCTTCAAGTTTTTTCTCTATTCAATTAAAGATTCAGTTTTTATTCCAACAATACTCTAGCGCTATAAGAGAAATACTTTACCAATGGTCTAGCAAGCCATTTCTTAGCCAAATGGTTAGGGTGGTGGCCATTAAATAAAAGGGTTGCAGGTGGATTCCTACCATCTAAAAATACATTTTTCATCTTTATAGTCCTTCTAAAACAGACGACAAATATCAGATCAAAACATATTTTGCAAACAACGCTTGTAGCGCAATGGTTACCGTGACCGACTGTCACGAAAAGGTCCTGGGTTCGAATCTATTCAAGTTTTTTCTCTATTCAATTAAAGATTCAGTTTTTATTCCAACAGTACTCTAGCGCTATAAGAGAAATACTTTACCAGTGGCCTGGCAAGCCATCTATTAGCTGAATGGTTAGGGTGGTGGCCATTAATTCAAAGGGTTTAAGGTTCGATTTCATCGTTATAGTCCTTCTAAAGCAGAGGATAAATATCAGATCAAACCAGATATCAGCAATAACGCCTGTAGCTAAATGGTTACAGCGACCGACTCTCGCTAAAAGGTCGTGGGTTCGAATCTCTTCAAGTTTTTGTCTATTCAATTAAGGATTCGGTTTTTATTCCAACAGTATTCTAGCACTATAAGAGAAATATTTTACCAATGGTCTAGCAAGCCATTTCCTAGCCGAATGGTTAGGGTGGTGGCCAATAAATAAAAGGGTTGCAGGTTTTATTCCTACCATCTTAAAATAGATTTTTCATCTTTATAGTCCTTCTAAAACAGACGATAAATATCAGATCCAAACATTTATCGGCAACAACGCTTGTAGCGCAATGGTTACCGTGACCGACTGTCACGAAAAGGTCCTGGGTTCGAATCTCTTAAAGTTTTTTCTCTATTAAATTAAGGATTCAGTTTTTATACCAACAATACTCTAGCGCTATAAGAGAAATACTTTACCAGTGGCCTGGCAAGCCATCTATTAGCCGAATGGTTAGGGTGGTGGCCATTAATTCAAAGGGTTTAAGGTTCGATTTCATCGTTATAGTCCTTCTAAAGCAGAGGATAAATATCAGATCAAACCAGATATCAGCAATAACGCCTGTAGCTAAATGGTTACAGCGACCGACTCTCGCTAAAAGGTCCTGGGTTAGAATCTCTTCAAGTTTTTCTCTATTCAATTAAGGATTAAGTTTTTATTGCAAAAGTACTCTAGCGCTGTAAGAGAAATAGTTTACCAATGGTCTAGCAAGCCATTTCTTAGCCGAACGGTTAGGGTGGTGGCCAACAAATAAAAGGGTTGCAGGTGGATTCCTACCATCTAAAAATACATTTTTCATTTTTATAGTCCTTCTAAAACAGACGATAAATACCAGATCAAAACATATACCGGCAACAACGCTTGTAGCGCAATGGTTACCGTGACCGACTGTCACGAAAAGGTCCTGGGTTCGAATCTCTCAAGTTTTTTCTCTATTCAATTAAAGATACAGTTTTTATTCCAACAATATTCTAGCGCTATAAGAGAAATACTTTACCAACGGTCTAGCAAGCCATCTATTAGCCGAATGGTTAGGGGGGTGGCCAATAATTTAAAGGGTTGCAGGTTCGATTCCTACCATCTAAAAATAGATTTTTCATCTTTATAGTCCTTCTAAAACAGACGATAAATAACAGATCAAAACATATATCGGCAACAACGCTTGTATCGCAATGGTTACCGTGACCGACTGTCACGAAAAGGTCCTGGGTTCGAATCTCTCCAAGTATTTTCTCTATTCAATTAAAGATTCAGTTTTTATTCCAACAGTACTCTAGCGCTATAAGAGAAATATTTTACCAATGGTCTAGAAAGCCATTTCTAGGCCGAATGGTTGGGTGGTGGTGGCCAATAATTCAAAGGGTTGCAGGTTCGATTCCTACCATCTAAAGGTATATTTTTCATATTTATAGTCCTTCTAAAACAGACGATAATTATCAGATCAAAACATATCGGCAACAACGCTTGTAGCGCAATGGTTACCGTGACCGACTGTCACGAAAAGGTTCTGGGTTCGAATCTCTTCAAGTTTTTTCTCTATTCAAATAAAGATTCAGTTTTTATTCCAACAATACTCTAGCGCTATAACAGAAATAATTTACCAACGGTCTAGCAAGCCATCTATTAGCCGAGTGGTTAGGGTGTTGGCCAATAATTCAAAGGGTTGCAGGTTCGAATCCTACCATCGAAAAATAGATTTTTCATCTTTATAGTCCTTCTAAAGCAGAGGATAAATATCAGATTAAAACAGATATCAGCAACAATGCTTGTATCGCAATGGTTACCGTGACCGACTCTTGCGAAAAGGTCCTGGGTTCGAATCTCTTCCAGTTTTTCTCTATTCAATTAAGGATTAAGTTTTTATTGCAAAAGTACTCTAGCGCTGTAAGAGAAATAGTTTACCAGTGGTCTAGCAAGCCATTTCTTAGCCGAACGGTTAGGGTGGTGACCAACAAATAAGAGGGTTGCAGGTGGATTCCTACCATCTAAAAATACATTTTTCATCTTTATAGTCCTTCTAAAACAGACGATAAATATCAGATCAAAACATATATCGGCAACAACGCTTGTAGCGCAATGGGTACTGTGACCGACTGTCGCGAAAGTGTCCTGTGTCGAATCTCGTCAAGTTTTTTCTCTATTCAATTAAACATTCAGTTCTTATTCCAAGGGTACTCTAGCGGTATAAGAGGAATACTTTACCAATGGTCTAGCAAACCATTTGTTAGCCGAATGGTTAGGGCGGTGGCCAGTAATTTAAAGGGTTGCAGGTTCGATTCCTACCATCAAAAAATAGATTTTTCATCTTTATAGTCCTTCTAAAACAGACGATAAATATCAGATGAAAACATATATCGGCAACAACGCTTGTAGCGCAATGGTTACCGTGACCGACTGTCACGAAAAGGTCCTGGGTTCGATTCTCTTCAAGTTTTTTCTCTATTCAATTAAAGATTCAGTTTTTATTCCAACAATACTCTAGCGCTATAAGAGAAATACTTTACCAATGGTCTAGCAAGCCTTCTATTAACCGAATGGTTAGGTTGGTGGCCAATAATTCAAAGGGTTGCAGGTTCGAATCCTACCATCGAAAAATAGATTTTTCATCTTTACAGTCCTTCTAAAGCAGAGGATAAATATCAGATTAAAACAGATATCAACAACAATGCTTGTATCGCAATGGTTACCGTGACCGACTCTCGCGAAAAGGTCCTGGGTTCGAATCTCTTCAAGTTTTTCTCTATTCAATTAAGGATTAAGTTTTTATTGCAAAAGTACTCTAGCGCTAAAGGAGAAATAGTTTACCAATGTTCTAGCAAGCCATTTCTTAACCGAACGGTTAGGGTGGTGGCCAACAAATAAAAGGGTTGCAGGTGGATTCCTACCATCTAAAAATACATTTTTCATTTTTATAGTCCTTCTAAAACAGACGATAAATATCAGATCAAAGCATATATCGACAACAACGCTTGTAGCGCAATGGGTGCCGTGACCGACTGTCACGAAAACGTCCTGGGTTCGAATCTCTCAAGTTTTTTCTCTATTCAATTAAAGATTCAGTTTTTATTCCAACAATACTCTAGCGCTATAAGAGAAATACTTCACACAATGGTCTAGCAAGTCATCTATTAGCCGATTGGTTAGGGTGGTGGCCAATAATTCAAAGGGTTGCAGGTTCGATTCCTACCATCTAAAAATAGATTTTTCATTTTTATAGTCCTTCTAAAACAGACGATAAATATCAGATCAAAACATATATCGGCAACAACGCTTGTAGCGCAATGGTTACCGTGACCGACTGTCACGAAAAGGTCCTGGGTTCGAATCTCTGCAAGTATTTTCTCTATTCAATTAAAGATTCAGTTTTTATTCCAACAATACTCTAGCGCTATAAGAGAAATACTTTACACAATGGTCTAGCAAGTCATCTATTAGCCGATTGGTTAGGGTGGTGGCCAATAATTCAAAGGGTTGCAGGTTCGATTCCTACCATCTAAAAATAGATTTTTCATTTTTATAGTCCTTCTAAAACAGACGATAATTATAAGATCAAAACATATATCGGCAACAACGCTTGTAGCGCAATGGTTACCGTGACCGACTGTCACGAAAAGGTCCTGGGTTCGAATCTCTGCAAGTATTTTCTCTATTCAATTAAAGATTCAGTTTTTATTCCAACAATACTCTAGCGCTATAAGAGAAATACTTTACACAACGGTCTAGCAAGTCATCTATTAGCCGATTGGTTAGGGTGGTGGCCAATAATTCAAAGGGTTGCAGGTTCGATTCCTACCATCTAAAAATAGATTTTTCATCTTTATAGTCCTTCTAAAACAGACGATAAATATCAGATCAAAACATATATCAGCAACAACGCTTGTAGCGCAATAGTTACCGTGACGGACTGTCACGAAAAGGTCCTGGGTTCGAATCTCTTCAGGTTTTTTCTCTATTCAATTAAAAATTCAGTCTTTATTCCAACAATACTCTAGAGCTATAAGAGAAATACTTTACCAATAGTCTAGCAAGCCATTTCTTAGCCGAATGGTTAGGGTGGTGGCCAATAATTCAAAGGGTTGCAGGTTCGATTCCTACCATCTAAAAGAAGATTTATCATCTTTATAGTCCTTCTAAAACAGACGATAAATATCATATCAAAACATATAGCGGCAACAACGCTTGTAGCGCAATGGTTACCGTGATCGACTGTCACGAAAACGTCCTGGGTTCGAATCTCTCAAGTTTTTTCTCTATTCAATTAAAGATTCAGTTTTTATTCCAACAATACTCTAGCGCTATAAGAGAAATACTTCACACAATGGTCTAGCAAGTCATCTATTAGCCGATTGGTTAGGGTGGTGGCCAATAATTCAAAGGGTTGCAGGTTCGATTCCTACCATCTAAAAATAGATTTTTCATTTTTATAGTCCTTCTAAAACAGACGATAAATATCAGATCAAAACATATATCGGCAACAACGCTTGTAGCGCAATGGTTACCGTGACCGACTGTCACGAAAAGGTCCTGGGTTCGAATCTCTGCAAGTATTTTCTCTATTCAATTAAAGATTCAGTTTTTATTCCAACAATACTCTAGCGCTATAAGAGAAATACTTTACCAATGGTCTAGCAGGCCACCTATTAGCCGAATGGTTATGGTGGTGGCCAATAATTCAAAGGGTTGCAGGTTGGATTCCTACCATCTAAAAATAGATTTTTCATCTTTATAGTCCTTCTAAAACAGACGATAAATATCAGATCAAAACATATATCAGCAACAACGCTTGTAGCGCAATAGTTACCGTGACGGACTGTCACGAAAAGGTCCTGGGTTCGAATCTCTTCAGGTTTTTTCTCTATTCAATTAAAAATTCAGTCTTTATTCCAACAATACTCTAGAGCTATAAGAGAAATACTTTACCAATAGTCTAGCAAGCCATTTCTTAGCCGAATGGTTAGGGTGGTGGCCAATAATTCAAAGGGTTGCAGGTTCGATTCCTACCATCTAAAAGTAGATTTATCATCTTTATAGTCCTTCTAAAACAGACGATAAATATCATATCAAAACATATAGCGGCAACAACGCTTGTAGCGCAATGGTTACCGTGATCGACTGTCACGAAAAGGTCCTGGGTTCGAATCTCTTCAAGTTTTTTCTCTATTCAAGTAAAGATTCAGTTTTTATTCCAACAATGCTCTAGCGCTATAAGAGAAATACTTTACCAATGGTCTAGCAGGCCATCTATTAGCCGAATGGTTAGGGTGGTGGCCAATAATTCAAAGGATTGCACGTTCGATTCCTACCATCTAAAAATAGATTTTTCATCTTTATAGTCCTTCTAAAACAGACGATAAATATCAGATCAAAACATATATCGGCAACAACGCCTGTAGCGCAATGGCTACCGTGACCGACTGTCACGAAAAGGTCCTGGGTTCGAATCTCTGCAAGTATTTTCTCTATTCAATTAAAGATTCAGTTTTTATTCCAACAATACTCTAGCGATATAAGAGAAATACTTTACCAATGGTCTAGCAAGCAATCTATTAGCCGAATGGTTAGGGTGGTGGCCAATAATTCAAAGGGTTGCAGGTTTGATTCCTACCATCTAAAAATATATTTTTCATCTTTATAGTCCTTCTAAAACAGACGATAGATATCAGATCAAAACATATATCGGCAACAACGCTTGTTGCGCAATGGTTACCCTGACCGAATGTCACGAAAAGGTCCTGGGTTCGAATCTCTTCAAGTTTCTTATCTATTCAATTAAAGATTCAGTTTTTATTCCAACATTACTCTAGCGCTATAAGAGAAATACTTTACCAATGGTCTAGCAAGCCATCTATTAGCCGAATGGTTAGGGTGGTGGCCGATGATTCAAAGGGTTGCAGGTTCGATTCCTACCATCGAAAAACAGATTTTTCATCTTTATAGTCCTTCTAAAACAGACGATAAATATCAGATCAAAACATATATCGGCAACAACGCTGGTAGCGCAATGGTTACCGTGACCGACTGTCACGAAAAGGTCCTGGGTTCGAATCTCTTCAAGTTTTTTTCTCTATTCAAGTAAAGATTCTGGTTTTATTCCAACAATACTCTAGCGCTATAAGAGAAATACCTTACCAATGGTCTAGCATGCCATCCATTAGCCGAATGGTTAGGGTGGTGGCCAGTAATTCAAAGGGTTGCAGGTTCGATTCCTACCATCTAAAAATAGATTTTTCATCTTTAGAGTCCTTCTAAAACAGACGATAAATATCAAATCAAAACATATATCGGCAACAACCCTTGTAGCGCAATGGTTACCGTAACCGACTGTCACGAAAAGGTCCTTGGTTCGAATCTCTTCAAGTTTTTTCTCTATTCAATGAAGGATTCAGTTTTTATTCCAACAATACTCTAGCCTATAAGAGAAATACTTTACCAATGGTCTAGCAAGCCATCTTTTAGCCGAATGGTTAGGGTGGTGGCCAATAATTCAAAGGGTTGCAGGTTCGATTCCTACCATTTAAAAATAGATATTTCATCTTTATAGTCCTTCTAAAACAGACGATAAATATCAGATCAAAACACATATCGGCAGCAACGCTTGTAGCGCAATGGTTACCGTGACCGACTGTCACGAAAAGGTCCTAGGTTCGAATCTCTTCAAGTTTTTTCTCTATTCAATTAAAGATTCAGTTTTTATTCCAACAATACTCTAGCGCTATAAGAGAAATACTTTACCAATGGTCTAGCAAGCCATCTATTAGCCGAATGGTTAGGGTGGTGGCCAATAATTCAAAGGGTTGCGGGTTCGAATCCTACCATCGAAAAATAGATTTTTCATCTTTATAGTCCTTCTAAAGCAGAGGATAAATATCAGATTAAAACAGATATCAGCAACAATGCTTGTATCGCAATGGTTACCGTGACCGACTCCTGCGAAAAGGCCCTGGGTTCGAATCTCTTCAAGTTTTTCTCTATTCAATTAAGGATTAAGTTTTTATTGCAAAAGTACTCTAGCGGTATAAGAGGAATACTTTACCAGTGGTCTAGCAAACCATTTGTTAGCCGAATGGTTAGGGTGGTGGCCAGTAATTTAAAGGTTTGCAGGTTCGATTCCTACCATCTAAAAATACATTTTTCATCTTTATAGTCCTTCTAAAACAGACGATAAATATCAGATGAAAACATACATCGGCAACAACGATTGTAGCGCAATGGTTACCGTGACCGACTGTCACGAAAAGGTCCTGGGTTCGAATCTCTCAAGTTTTTTCTCTATTCAATTAAAGATTCAGTTTTTATTCCAACAATACTCTAGCGCTAAAAGAGAAATACTTTACCAATGATCCAGCAAGCCTTCTATTAGCCGAATGGTTATGGTGGTGGCAAATAATTCAAAGGGTTGCAGGTTCGATTCCTACCATCTAAAAATAGATTTTTCATCTTTATAGTCCTTCTAAAACAGACGATAAATATCAGATCAAAACGTATATCGGCAAGAACACTTGTAGCGCAATGGTTACCCTGACCGAATGTCACGAAAAGGACCTTGGTTCGAATCTCTTTAAGTTTTTTCTCTATTCAATTAAAGATTCAGTTATTATTCAAACAGTACTCTAGCGCTATAAGAGAAATATTTTACCAATAGTCTAGCAAGACATTTCTTAGCCGAATGGTTAGGGTGCTGGCCAATAATTCAAAGGGTTGCAGGTTCGATTCCTACCATTTAAAAGTAGATTTTTCATCTTTATAGTCCTTCTAAAACAGACGATAAATATCAGATCAAAACATATATCGGCAACAACGCCTGTAGCGCAATGGCTACCGTGACCGACTGTCACGAAAAAGTCCTGGGTTCTAATCTCTTCAAGTCTTTTCCCTATTCAATTAAAGATTCAGTTTTTATTCCAACAATACTCTAGCGCTATAAGAGAAATACTTTACCAATGGTCTAGCAAGCCATCTATTAGCCAAATGGTTAGGGTGGTGGCCAACAATTCAAAGGGTTGCAGGTTCGATTCTTTCCATCTAAAAATAGATTTTTCATCTTTATAGTCCTTCTAAAACAGACGATAAATATCAGATCAAAACATATATCGGCAACAACGCTTGTAGCGCAATGGTTACCGTGACCGACTGTCACGAAAGGGCCTGGGTTCGAATCTCTTTAAGTTTTTTCCCTATTCAATTAAAGATTCAGTTTTTATTCCAACAATACTCTAGCGCTATAAGAGAAATACTTTACCAATGGTCTAGCAAGCCATTTCTTAGCCAAATGGTTAGGGTGGTGGCCATTAAATAAAAGGGTTGCAGGTGGATTCCTACCATCTAAAAATAGATTTTTCATCTTTAGAGTCCTTCTAAAACAGACGATAAATATCAGATCAAAACATTTATCGGCAACAACCCTTGTAGCGCAATGGTTACCGTAACCGACTGTGACGAAATGGGCCTGGGTTCGAATCTCTTCAAGTTTTTTCTCTATTCAATTAAGGATTCAGTTTTTATTCCAACAATACTCTAGCGCTATAAGAGAAACACTTTACCAATGGTCTAGCAAGCCATTTCTTAGCCAAATGGTTAGGGTGGTGGCCATTAAATAAAAGGGTTGCAGGTTCGATTCCTACCATTTAAAAATAGATATTTCATCTTTATAGTCCTTCTAAAACAGACGATAAATATCAGATCAAAACATATTTTGCAAACAACGCTTGTAGCGCAATGGTTACCGTGACCGACTGTCACGAAAAGGTCCTGGGTTCGAATCTCTTCAAGTTTTTTCTCTATTCAATTAAAGATTCAGTTTTTATTCCAACAGTACTCTAGCGCTATAAGAGAAATACTTTACCAGTGGCCTGGCAAGCCATCTATTAGCTGAATGGTTAGGGTGGTGGCCATTAATTCAAAGGGTTTAAGGTTCGATTTCATCGTTATAGTCCTTCTAAAGCAGAGGATAAATATCAGATCAAACCAGATATCAGCAATAACGCCTGTAGCTAAATGGTTACAGCGACCGACTCTCGCTAAAAGGTCGTGGGTTCGAATCTCTTCAAGTTTTTGTCTATTCAATTAAGGATTCGGTTTTTATTCCAACAGTATTCTAGCACTATAAGAGAAATATTTTACCAATGGTCTAGCAAGCCATTTCCTAGCCGAATGGTTAGGGTGGTGGCCAATAAATAAAAGGGTTGCAGGTTTTATTCCTACCATCTTAAAATAGATTTTTCATCTTTATAGTCCTTCTAAAACAGACGATAAATATCAGATCCAAACATTTATCGGCAACAACGCTTGTAGCGCAATGGTTACCGTGACCGACTGTCACGAAAAGGTCCTGGGTTCGAATCTCTTAAAGTTTTTTCTCTATTAAATTAAGGATTCAGTTTTTATACCAACAATACTCTAGCGCTATAAGAGAAATACTTTACCAGTGGCCTGGCAAGCCATCTATTAGCCGAATGGTTAGGGTGGTGGCCATTAATTCAAAGGGTTTAAGGTTCGATTTCATCGTTATAGTCCTTCTAAAGCAGAGGATAAATATCAGATCAAACCAGATATCAGCAATAACGCCTGTAGCTAAATGGTTACAGCGACCGACTCTCGCTAAAAGGTCGTGGGTTCGAATCTCTTCAAGTTTTTGTCTATTCAATTAAGGATTCGGTTTTTATTCCAACAGTATTCTAGCACTATAAGAGAAATATTTTACCAATGGTCTAGCAAGCCATTTCCTAGCCGAATGGTTAGGGTGGTGGCCAATAAATAAAAGGGTTGCAGGTTTTATTCCTACCATCTTAAAATAGATTTTTCATCTTTATAGTCCTTCTAAAACAGACGATAAATATCAGATCCAAACATTTATCGGCAACAACGCTTGTAGCGCAATGGTTACCGTGACCGACTGTCACGAAAAGGTCCTGGGTTCGAATCTCTTCAAGTTTTTTCTCTATTAAATTAAGGATTCAGTTTTTATACCAACAATACTCTAGCGCTATAAGAGAAATACTTTACCAATGATCTAGCAAGCCATCTATTAGCCGAATGGTTAGTTTGGTGGCGAATAATTCAAAGGGTTGCAGGTTCGATTCCTACCATCTAAAAATAGATTTTTCATCTTTATAGTCCTTTTAAAACAGACGATAAATATCAGATAAAAACATATATCGGCAACAACGCTTGTAGCGCAATGGTTACCGTGACCGACTGTCACGAAAAGGTCCTGGGTTCGAATCTCTTCAGGTTTTTTCTCTATTCAATTAAAGATTCAGTTTTTATTCCAACAATACTCTAGCGCTATAAGAGAAATACTTTACCAATGGTCTAGCAAGCCATCTATTAGCCGAATGGTTAGGGTGGTTGCCAATAATTCAAAGGGTTCCAGGTTCGAATCCTACCATCGAAAAATAGGCTTTTCATCTTTATAGTCCTTCTAAATCAGAGGATAAATATCAGATTAAAACAGATACCCGCAACAACGCTTGTAGCGCAATGGTTACCGTGACCGACTCTCGCGAAAAGGACCTGGGTTCGAATCTCTTCAAGTTTTTTCTCTATTCAATTAAAGATTCAGTTTTTATTCCAACAATACTATAGCGCTATAAGAGAAATACTTTACCAATGGTCTAGCAAGCCATCTATTAGCCGAGTGGTTAGGGTGGTGGCCTATAATTCAAAGGGGTTCAGGTTCGATTCCTACCATCGAAAAATAGATTTTTCATCTTTATAGTCCTTCTAAAGCAGAGGATAAATATCAGATTAAAACAGTAATCAGCAACAACGCTTGTAGCGCAATGGTTAGCGTGACCGACCGTCGCGAAAGGGTCCTGTGTCGAATCTCGTCAAGTTTTTTCTCTATTCAATTAAACATTCAGTTTTTATTCCAAGGGTACTCTAGCGGTATAAGAGAAATACTTTACCAATGGTCTAGCAAACCATTTGTTAGCCGAATGGTTAGGGTGGTGACTAGTATTTCAAAGTGTTGCAGGCTCGATTCCTACCATCTAAAAATAGATTTTTCATCTTTATAGTCCTTCTAAAACAGACGATAAATATGAGATTAAAACATATACCGGCAACAACGCTTGTAGCGCAATGGTTACCGTGACCGTCTGTCACGAAAAGGTCCTTGGTTCGAATCTCATAAAGTTTTTTCTCTATTCAATTAAAGACTCAGATTTTATTCCAACAATACTCTAGCGCTATAAGAGAAATACTTTACCAATGGTCTAGCAAGCCATCTATTAGCCCAATGGTTAGGGTGGTGGCCAATAATTCAAAGGGTTGCAGGTTCGATTCCTACCATCTAAAAATACATTTTTCATCCTTATAGTCCTTCTAAAACAGACGATAAATATCAGATCAAAACATATATCGGCAACAACGCTTGTAGCGCAATGGTTACCGTGACCGACTGTCACGAAAAGGTCCTCTGTTCGAATCTCTTCAAGTTTTTTCTCTATTCAGTTAAAGATTCAGTTTTTATTCCAACAATACTCTAGCGCTATAAGAGAAATACTTTACCAATGATCTAGCAAGCCATCTATTAGCCGAATGGTTAGGGTGGTGGCGAATAATTCAAAGGGTTGCAGGTTCGATTCCTACCATCTAAAAATAGATTTTTCATCTTTATAGTCCTTTTAAAACAGACGATAAATATCAGATCAAAACATATATCGGCAACAACGCTTGTAGCGCAATGGTTACCGTGACCGACTCTCGCGAAAAGGACCTGGGTTCGAATCTCTTCAAGTTTTTTCTCTATTCAATTAAAGATTCAGTTTTCATTCCAATGATCTAGCAAGCCATCTATTAGCCGAATGGTTAGGGTGGTGGCGAATAATTCAAAGGGTTGCAGGTTCGATTCCTACCATCTAAAAATAGATTTTTCATCTTTATAGTCCTTTTAAAACAGACGATAAATATCAGATCAAAACATATATCGGCAACAACGCTTGTAGCGCAATGGTTACCGTGACCGACTCTCGCGAAAAGGACCTGGGTTCGAATCTCTTCAAGTTTTTTCTCTATTCAATTAAAGATTCAGTTTTCATTCCAACAGTACTCTAGCGCTTTAAGAGAAGTACTTTACCAATGGTCTAGCAAGCAATTTCTTAGCCGAATGGTTAGGGTGGTGGCCAATGATTCAAAGGGTTGCAAGTTCGATTCCTACCATCTAAAAATAGATTTTTCATCTTTATAGTCCTTCTAAAGCAGAGGATAAATATCAGATTAAAACAGATATCGGCAACAACGCTTGTAGCGCAATGGTTACCGTGGCCGACTGTCACGAAAAGGTCCTGGGTTCGAATCTCTTCAAGTTTTTTCTCTTTTCAAATAAGGATTCAGTTTTTATTCCAACAGTACTCTAGCGCTATAAGAGAAATACTTTACCAATGGTCTAGCAAGCCATTTCTTAGCCCAATGGTTAGGGTGGTGGCCATTAAATAAAAGGGTTGCAGGTGGATTCCTACCATCTAAAAATACATTTTTCATCTTTATAGTTCTTCTAAAACAGACGATAAATATCAGATCAAAACATATCTTGCCAACAACGCTTGTAGTGCAATGGTTACCGTGACCGAATGTCACGAAAAGGACCTGGGTTCGAATCTCTTCAAGTTTTTTCTCTATTCAATTAAAGATTCAGTTTTTATTCTAACAGTACTCTAGCGCTATAAGAGAAATACTTTACCAGTGGCCTGGGAAGCCATCTATTAGCCGAAAGTTTAGGGTGGTGGCCATTAATTCAAAGGGTTGCAGGTTCGATTCCTACCATCTAAAATTAGATTTTTCATCGTTATAGTCCTTCTAAAGCAGAGGATAAATATCAGATCAAAACAGATATCAGCAACAACCCTTGTAGCTAAATGGTTACCGCTGCCGACTCTCGCGAAAAGCTCCTGGGTTCGAATCTCTTCCAGTTTTTCTCTATTCAATTAAGGATTCAGTTTTTATTCCAACAGTACTCTAACGCTATAAGAGAAATATTTTACCTATGGTCTAGCAAGCCATTTCTTAGTCGAATGGTTAGGGTGGTGGCCAATAAATAAAAGCGTTGCTGGTGGATTCCTACACTCTAAAAATAGATTTTTCATCTTTATAGTTCTTCTAAAACAGACGATAAATATCAGATCAAAACATATACCGGCAGCAACGCTTGTAGCGCAATGGTTACCGTGACCGTCTGTCACGAAAAAGTCCTTGGTTCGAATCTCATAAAGTTTTTTCTCTATTCAATTAAAGACTCAGATTTTATTCCAACAATACTCTAGCGCTATAAGAGAAATACTTTACCAATGGTCTAGCAAGCCATCTATTAGCCCAATGGTTAGGGTGGTGGCCAATAATTCGAAGGGTTGCAGGTTCGAATCCTACCATCGAAAAATACATTTTTCATCTTTATAGTCCTTCTAAATCAGAAGATAAATATCAGATTAAAATAGATATCCGCAACAACGCTTGTAGCGCAATGGTTACCGTGACCGACTGTCACGAAAAGTTCCTGGGTTCGAATCTCATCAAGTTTTTTCTCTATTCAATTAAAGATTCAGTTTTTATTCCAACAATACTTTACCAATGGTCTAGCAAGCCATCTATTAGCCGAATGGTTAGGGTGGTGGCCAATAATTCAAAGGGTTGCACGTTCGATTCCTACCATCGAAAAATAGATTTTTCATCTATATAGTCCTTCTAAAACAGACGATAAATATCAGATCAAAACATATATCGGCAACAACGCTTGTAGCGCAATGGTTACCGTGACCGACTGTCACGAAAGGGCCTGGGTTCGAATCTCTTCAAATGTTTTCACTATTCAATTAAAGATTCAGTTTTTATTCCAACAGTACACTAGCGCTATAAGAGAAATACTTTACCAATGGTCTAGCAAGCCATCTATTAGCCGAATGGTTAGGGTGGTTGCCAATAATTCAAAGGGTTCCAGGTTCGAATCCTACCATCGAAAAATAGGTTTTTCATCTTTATAGTCCTTCTAAAACAGACGATAAATATCGGATATAAAACAGATATCCGCAACAACGCTTGTAGCGCAATGGTTACCGTGACCTACTGTCACGAAAAAGTCCTGGGTTCGAATCTCTTCAACTTTTTTCTCTACCCAATTAAATATTCAGTTTTTATTCCAACAATACTCTAGCGCTATAAGAGAAATACTTTACCAATGGTCTAGCAAGCCATCTATTAGACGAATGGTTAGGGTGGTGGCCAATAATTAGAGGGTTGCAGGTTCGGTTCCTACCATCTTAAAATAGATTTTTCATCTTTATAGTCCTTCTAAAGCAGAGGATAAATATCAGATATAAAACATATATACGCAACAACGCTTGTAGCGCAATGGTTACCGTGACCGACTGTCACGAAAAGGTCCTGGGTTCGAATCTCTTCAAGTTTTTTCTCTATTCAGTTACAGATTCAGTTTTTATTCCAACAATACTCTAGCGCTATAAGAGAAATACTTTACAAATGGTCTAGCAAGCCATTTCTTAGCCGAATGGTTAGGGTGGTGGCCAATAATTCAAAGGGTTGCAGGTTCGATTCCTACCATCTAAAAATAGATTTGTCATCTTTATAGTCCTTCTAAAACAGACGATAAATATCAGATCAAAACACATATCGGCAACAACGCTTGTAGCGCAATGTTTACCGTGACCGACTGTCACGAAAAGGTCCTGGGTTCGAATCTCTTCAGGTTTTTTCTCTATTCAATTAAAGATTCAGTTGTTATTCCAACAATACTCTAGCGCTATAAGAGAAATACTTTACCAATGGTCTACCAAGCCATCTATTAGCCGAATGGTTAGGGTGGTTGCCAATAATTCAAAGGGTTCCAGGTTCGAATCCTACCATCGAAAAATAGGTTTTTCATCTTTATAGTCCTTCTAAAGCAGAGGATAAATATCAGATTAAAACAGACACCCGCAACAACGCTTGTAGCGCAATGGTTACCGTGACCGACTCTCGCGAAAAGGACCTGGGTTCGAATCTCTTCAAGTTTTTTCTCTATTCAATTAAAGATTCAGTTTTTATTCCAACAATACTCTAGCGCTATAAGAGAAATACTTTACCAATGGTCTAGCAAGCCATCTATTAGCCGAGTGGTTAGGGTGGTGGCCTATAATTCAAAGGGGTTCAGGTTCGATTCCTACCATCGAAAAATAGATTTTTCATCTTTATAGTCCTTCTAAAGCAGAGGATAAATATCAGATTAAAACAGGAATCAGCAACAACGCTTGTAGCGCAATGGTTAGCGTGACCGACCGTCGCGAAAGGGTCCTGTGTCGAATCTCGTCAAGTTTTTTCTCTATTCAATTAAACATTCAGTTTTTATTCCAAGGGTACTCTAGCGGTATAAGAGAAATACTTTACCAATGGTCTAGCAAGCCATCTATTAGCCGAGTGGTTAGGGTGGTGGCCTATAATTCAAAGGGTTGCAGGTTCGATTCCTACCATCTAAAAATACATTTTTCATCCTTATAGTCCTTCTAAAACAGACGATAAATATCAGATCAAAACATATATCCGCAACAACGCTTGTAGCGCAATGGTTACCGTGACCGACTGTCACGAAAAGTTCCTGGGTTCGAATCTCATCAAGTTTTTTCTCTATTCAATTAAAGATTCAGTTTTTATTCCAACAATACTCTAGCGCCATAAGAGAAATACTTTACCAATGGTCTAGCAAGCCATCTATTAGCCGAATGGTTAGGGTGGTGGCCAATAATTCAAAGGGTTGCCCTTTCGATTCCTACCATCGAAAAATAGATTTTTCATCTTTATAGTCCTTCTAAAACAGACGATAAATATCAGATCAAAACATATATCGGCAACAACGCTTGTAGCGCAATGGTTACCGTGACCGACTCGCGCGAAAAGGACCTGGGTTCGAATCTCTTCAAATGTTTTCACTATTCAATTAAAGATTCAGTTTTTATTCCAACAGTACACTAGCGCTATAAGAGAAATACTTTACAAATGGTCCAGCAAGCCATTTCTTAGCCCAATGGTTAGGGTGGTGGCCAATAATGCAAAGGGTTGCAGGTTCGATTCCTACCATCTAAAAATAGATTTTTCATCTTTATAGTCCTTCTAAAACAGACGATAAATATCGGATCAAAACATATATAGACAACAACGCTTGTAGCGCAATGGTTACCGTGACCTACTGTCACGAAAAAGTCCTGCGTTCGAATCTCTTCAACTTTTTTCTCTACCCAATTAAATATTCATTTTTTATTCCAACAATACTCTAGCGCTATAAAAGAAATACTTTACCAATGGTCTAGCAAGCCATCTATTAGACGAATGGTTAGGGTGGTGGCCAATAATTAGAGGGTTGCAGGTTCGGTTCCTACCATCTTAAAATAGATTTTTCATCTTTATAGTCCTTCTAAAGCAGAGGATAAATATCAGATATAAAACACATATCCGCAACAACGCTTGTAGCGCAATGGTTACCGTGACCGACTGTCACGAAAAGGTCCTGGTTTCGAATCTCTTCAAGTTTTTTCTCTATTCATTTACAGATTCAGTTTTTATTCCAACAATACTCTAGCGCTATAAGAGAAATACTTTACCAATGGTCTAGAAAGCCATCTATTAGCCGAATGGTTATGGTGGTGGCCAATAATTCAAAGGGTTGCAGGTTCGATTCCTACCATCTAAAAGTAGATTTTTCATCTTTATAGTCCTTCTAAAACAGACGATAAATATCAGATCAAAACACATATCGGCAAAAACGCTTGTAGCGCAATGGTTACTGTGACCGACTGTCACGAAAAGGTCCTGGGTTCGAATCTCTTCAGGTTTTTTCTCTATTCAATTAAAGATTCAGTTTTTATTCCAACAATACTCTAGCGCTATAAGAGAAATACTTTACCAATGGTCTAGCAATGGTCTATTAGCCGAGTGGTTAGGGTGGTGGCCAATAATTCAAAGGGGTGCAGGTTCGATTACTACCATCGAAAAATAGATTTTTCATCTTTATAGTCCTTCTAAAGCAGAGGATAAATATCAGATTAAAACAGTAATCAGCAACAACGCTTCTAGGCAATGGTTAGCGTGACCGACCGTCGCGAAAGGGTCCTGTGTCGAATCTCGTCAAGTTTCTTCTCTATTCAATTAAACATTCAGTTTTTATTCCAAGGGAACTCTAGCGGTATAAGAGAAATACTTTACCAATGGTCTAGCAAACCATTTGTTAGCCGAATGGTTAGGGTGGTGACCAGTATTTCAAAGTGTTGCAGGTTCGATTCCTACCATCTAAAAATAGATTTTTCATCTTTATAGTCCTTCTAAAACAGACGATAAATATCAGATTAAAACATATTTCGGCAACAACGCTTGTAGCGCAATGGTTACCGTGACCGTCTGTCACGAAAAAGTCCTGGGTTCGAATCTCATCAAGTTTTTTCTCTATTCAATTAAAGACTCAGATTTTATTCCAACAATACTGTGACTTTGTGGGTTCGTGAAATGAAAAGTCCAATTACACAAACTCAACAATGTTCTTTATTTCCACCGACTTACAGTTGAACACTTGCCAATTACACAAAATTACGTAATACACCAATTACGATTCACCAGTTCGTCCGTTACCGTCCAGATGCACGTACACAATTACACACAGTCTTCTCGTTCATTAACACGGCGCTAGCACGTCAAACACTGACTGACCCACTTTCTCGCTGAAATCCTTTTTTATAGGAATGTCTATGTTTTTCTAGAAGTCTCTGGTTTCACGAAAGTTCCAGAGGGCAGCAGAAGGGGAGAGAAGCGCCCAGGGTCAAGTGACATTTTCCTAACGACCCCTCAGTTAGTGACAGAGACTAATGGGAGGCGTGGCACGGCTGCACTTTGGTTTCCTCTCAGCTGTTGCCCTCATGCCTACCGCTAATTGGGTGACACTGCTCCCTCCTCAAAGCTGGTCGTCCCGAACAGCACCATCGTAGCGGGCTAGTCGATCCAGGTGTACCACCAACATCTTTCCTCGGGGAACATTCTGGATGCGGTAGACCACGTCGTTAATCCTCTTCACCACCCGGTACAGTCCTTGCCATGGCTGCTGGAGCTTCGGACAGCGTCCCTTGGTCCGGGTAGGACGGTACAACCAGACCAGGTCACCTTGCTGGAACCCTTGGCTGTTGACTTGCCTGTCATACCTGGTCTTCATGCGGTCGCTCGCCTTCTGGATGTTCTGGCGAGCCATCTCGTGCATGTCGTGGAGATGGTCCACCAAGTTCTCCACATACTCGGTCGCTGGCTGTTTCGCTTCCGGAGGGCTTCCAAAAGCCAGGTCACAAGGGAGGCGTAACTCTCTGCCGAACATTAAGCTGGCTGGCGTCATCCCAGTTGTGTCGTGTGTAGACGAGCGATACGCCAGCAAGAACAGTGGCACCTTGACGTCCCAGTCTCGCTGATGGCTGGCCACGACCTTCCTCAGGTGTTCCTCTAAGGTCTTGATGTACCTTTCGACCATGCCATCCGATTGAGGATGTAGAGGCGTAGTGCGAGTCTTGTTCACCCCAAGCCTTTGTAGTGCCTCCTTCATTAGTTTGGACTCAAAGTTGGTACCCTGGTCACTGTGTAGTTCTAACGGCACCCCAAATCGACAGAATACTTGCTCCACGAGGCAGTCTGTGACTGTCTTTGCCTCTTGGTTTGGGATGGCATACGCCTCCGGCCACTTGGTGAAGTAGTCCACGACCACCATTAGGTACTTGTTGCCTCGGTCGGAAACTGGGAACGGTCCAGCAATGTCAACGGCGATCCGTTCGAATGGCGCTCCGACGTTGTACTGCTGCATGCGACCCCGGCTCCTAGTCTGAGGGCCACGACTCGCCGCGCACACGTGACACTGACGGCACCATTTCTCAGCATCTGCTCGGAGTCTCAGCCAGTAGTAGCGCTGCCGTAGTTTGTCAATCGTTCGGTTCGCTCCCAGGTGTCCTCCCGAAGTACCGGCGTGCACTTCCTCCAGGACTTCCGGGACCTTACTCCGGGGAAGTACCAACTGCTCTCTCTGCGTCTTCCCATCGGGTGATTCCCATACCCGGAACAGCACGCCCTCTCTGGTCTTCAACGAGTCCCATTGGGCCCAGTACGACTTGTAGGTGGCGCTCCTCGGTGCGATGTCCTCCCAGGTTGGTCTCATCCCTGCCTCCACTTCCCTCAAGAGTGGCCCCAATTCTGCGTCCGCCAGCTGCTCCCTCCTCAGGCCTGCGCTATCCCAGCCTTCAGCAGGCACTGCCACAACTACCCGGACTGCTGCGGCACACTCCTTCTCTTCCACTCTTGTGCACTGGCCGCACTCTTCTGGACAGGGTCTTCGCGTCATGGTGTCTGCGTTACCGTGGCTCTTCCCTCTACGATGTTCCGAGGTGAAGTCGTACTCCTGCAGCCTCTGGACCCAACGTGCTGTCTGGCCTTCCAGGTTCTTAAAGCTCAATAGCCAGGTTAGGGCGGAATGGTCAGTCGTCAGGTGGAATGGCTGACCGTACAGGTACTTGTGGAAGTGCTCGAATGTCTTTACTACCGCCAGTAACTCCCGTCGAGTGACGCAGTAGTTCCTCTCTGCCTTGGATAGCGTCTTGCTGTAGTAGGCTATCACCCGCTCATGGCCGTCCTGGATCTGCGATAGGACACCTCCAATGCAATGGTCGCTGGCGTCGGTGTCCACAATGAAGGTGCCAGCCGGTTGTGGGAAACCCAAAATTGGAGCACTGCACAGGGTCTCCTTTAGGTGCTGGAAAGCGTTTTCGGCGTCCTCCGTCCACACATAAGGCCGGTGTTCCTCTGCAGGCGGGTGAGGGGTTTTGCGATGTTGGAGAACCCCTTTATGAAGCGCCTGTAATAACTGCACAGCCCCAGGAAACTGCGCAATTCTTTCTTATCCTTTGGGCGAGGCCAATCTCTCACAGCCTGTGTCTTCTCCGGGTCTGTGGCCACTCCGGTTGCCGAGACTATGTGGCCCAAGTAGTTAACTTCCTTGCGGAAGAGCTGGCACTTCTTCGCGTTCAGCTTCAAGTTGGTCGCTTGCAGTCTCTGTAGCACCTTACTCAGATTCTCGAGGTGATCTTCAAAAGTCTTCCCGACGATGATGATGTCGTCCAGGTATAGCAGGCAGGCATCGTAAGTCAGCCCTCTCATCACTGACTCCATAAGGCGCTGGAAGGTAGCTGGTGCGTTGCAGAGGCCAAAGGGCATAACCGTGAACTGCCAAAGACCTTGGCCCGTCGAGAATGCGGTCTTCTCCTTGTCTCTCGGGTCTAGAGCTACCTGCCAGTAGCCCGACTTCAGCTCCAGGGTCGAGAACCACTGTGCACCAGCTAGCGTGTCCAGGGTGTCGTCAATCCGGGGTAAGGGAAAGCAGTCCTTCCGGGTGACAGCGTTCAGCTTTCTGTAGTCTACGCAGAAGCGCAGCTCGCCGTTCTTCTTCGTCACCAAGACTACAGGGGAACACCAAGGGCTGTCGGACTCTTCAATCACTCCCCTGGATCTCATGTCCTCCAGCATGTCTCGTACCGCCCCTTGCTTCGCCAGCGGAACGCGTCTATGTGGTTGCCGAATAGGCCGGGCGTCTCCGGTGTCGATGCGGTGAAGCACTTTGTCCGTGCGGCCGTAGTCACTATCGCCTTGGCTGAAGACGCGCTCGTATCGCCCCAGTAGTTGTCGAACCTGCTCCAGCTGTTCTGCGGTCAGGTGGTCGGCCGCCCTCTCCAGTAAGCCTTCTAGCCGGGGCCCCAGGTGTTGCTTCGGCGCCGGCTCCTGTGTCTTGTCGATTGCTGTTACGCTCACTACGGGCTCGCACGTTCCAAACTCCGTCCCGGCCTGGACGTCGTGATCGGTGTCCGTTGGATTTAGCAGTCTCACTGGCACCTCCTCTCGGCACGGCAGCAATGCCCTGGCTACACACAGTCCGTGTACAGGCGTCTTCTGGTCCAGCATCATGTTCCTGGTTCTCTGGCCCTCAAGTCGCACCGTCACCACCACCTCGCTCCTCGCGGGAACAACCACGTCTTCGTCCAAGACGACCCTGCACATTCCAAGGCGCTCTTCGGGTTGACGGAGTATAACCTCTTCTCCGTTAAGCCGCAGGACCTTCTTGCCGACGTCGACCGTCGCCTCATGGCTCCTGAGGGCATCCAGTCCCAGGATCACCTCCTCAGCCACCTTCGCGACGAACACCCACAGACGAACGGCACTCCGTCCCAAGTTCAGCTCCAGCAGGGCCTCCTTCTCCACAGGCAAGGTGTCACCCGATGCCGTGACAAGCTGGTATGGCCGGCTTGGCTTCCTTGTCGGCAAACCCTTCGCCACGTCAGGTCTGATGATGGTCACGGCCGCCCCGGTGTCCACCAGCACGCGGCACGGCTTTCCTCTTATCCAACCGTCCGCGATGAGGCTGTCATCCATACGCCGGCTGACGGCGCGCAGTGTCACTCGAGGGGATGGTGGTGATGGCGCCGACGTGCCCCTCTCCACGACGGCCCTTACTCGTTTTCCGGCTGCTCTTCCTGGCGTGGGCAGTCTCTCTGTAGGTGTCCGGGCTGTCCATACCCCCAACACAGGCCACTAGGTGTTCGCCGGCGTCCTTCAGCTGGTCTCCTGTCTCCGGCGTAGCGGACACTCCTCGTTCTCGACGTCGGAATAGATGTTACTTTGGCCGCCTCCATCCTTAATGCCGCTGTCAGCGCCTCGTGTATGGTTTTATATTCGCCGAGCATTAGGCGCTGACGAATCTCCGTGTCCCGTACCCCGTCGACAAAATTGTAGGCGGCTTCCCGGGATACGAACTCCAGTGGCAGGTCAACCAAGGCCTTGCTAGCCAGCTGCTCGATGGCTATGGCGAACTCCTGCAGCGTCTCCCCCGGCTGCTGCGCCCTTGCCTTTAGCTGGCTTCGGTATGCTGCGGCTAAGCGGTGGTTCCCGAAGCGATTCTCCAGGGCCTCCCAGATGTCCTTGGGCGCCGGCATCGTCTGCACCGCGTTTAGCACTTCCGCGGCCCGTCCCTGGAGGCTGGCTATTAACTGTGTGGCCTCCTCCTCCAGTGACCATCCGTTGTGCCTGGCCACTGTGTCGAACTGGCGGCGGAAGACCTCAAACGATGACGCGCCGTCATACTTGGGAGGTTTGACGCGCGCAGATGTTGTGTCGCGTCCCGGCGCGTCGGCCTTCAAATCCTTCAGCTTCCTGCCGACGACGTCCTCCACCATGGCATTCAGGGACTTCGCGCTGCTGTCGGCTTTCCCTTCCAGGTCGTTAACGCGGCTCGCCAGGTCCTCGATGCGCTCGTCCACTTGGCCCATCCGCTTCCCCAGCTCCGTCACGTCATCCCTCACGCCGGCCAACCGTTCTTGAAATTTGGCGGTGAGAGCCTCGTTCGCCACCTTCATTTCCGTGGTCAGTTCGGCCATCTTTGAGGTCATTGTCGTGGCCAAGTTGTTGTTAGCCGTTTCCGTCTTCGCTGTTAATTCGGCCTTCGTTTCTTCCATCTTCCCGGTGATGTTGTCGTTGGCCGTCTTCATTTGTTTCAACTCGGCGGTGATGTTGTCGTTGGCCGTCTTCATTTGTTTCAACTCGGCGGTGAGGTTGTTATTTGTAGTCTCCCGCTTCGCGGCCAGGCTGTCATTTGCCGCTTCCGTCTTCTCTGTTAACTCGTTCATCTTCGCCAAAAGCATTTCCAATGCGGATTCCATGGCTGTAATGTTCGGTGATGTTATCTTCCCGCTTCCTGACACCAGTGTGACTCTAGCAAGCCATCTATTAGCCCAATGGTTAGGGTGGTGGCCAATAATTCAAAGGGTTGCAGGTTCGAATCCTACCATCGAAAAATAGATTTTTCATCTTTATAGTCCTTCTAAATCAGAAGATAAATATCAGATTAAAACAGATATCCGCAACAACGCTTGTAGCGCAATGGCTACCGTGACCGACTGTCACGAAAAGGTCCTGGGTTCGAATCTCCTCAACTTTTTTCTCTATTCAATTAAAGATTCAGTTTTTATTCCAACAATACTCTACCGCTATAAGAGAAATACTTTACCAATGGTGTAGCAAGCCATCTATTAGCCGAATGGTTGGGGTGGTGGCCAATAATTCAAAGGGTTGCCCGTTCGATTCCTACCATCGAAAAATAGATTTTTCATCTTTATAGTCCTTCTAAAACAGACGATAAATATCAGATCAAAACATATATCGGCAACAACGCTTGTAGCGCAATGGTTACCGTGACCGACTCTCGCGAAAAGGACCGGGGTTCGAATCTCTTCAAATTTTTTCACTATTCAATTAAAGATTCAGTTTTTATTCCAACAGTACACTAGCGCTATGAGAGAAATACTTTACAAATGGGCCAGCAAGCCATTACTTAGCCCAATGGTTAGGGTGGTGGCCAATAATTCAAAGGGTTGCAGGTTCGATTCCTACCATCTAAAAATAGATTTTTCATTTTTATAGTCCTTCTAAAACAGACGATAAATATCAGATCAAAACATATATCGGCAACAACGCCTGTAGCGCAATGTTTACCGTGACCGACTGTCACGAAAAGGTCCTGGGTTCGAATCTCTTCAAGTTTTTTCTCTATTCAACTAAATATTCAGTTTTTATTCCAACAATACTCTAGCGCTATAACAGAAATACTTTACCAATTGTCTAGCAAGCCATCAATTAGCCGAATGGTTAGGGTGGTGGCCAATAATTCAAAGGGTTGCCCGTTCGATTCCTATCATCTAAAAATAGATCTTTCATCTTTATAGTCCTTCTAAAACAGACGATAAATATCAGATCAAAACATCTATCGGCAACAACGCTTGTAACGCAATGGTTACCGTGAACGACTGTCACGAAAAGGTCCTGGGTTCGAATCTCTTCAAGTTTTTTCTCTATTCAATTAAAGATTCAGTTTTTATTCCAACAATACTCTAGCGCTATAAGAGAAATACTTTACCAATGGTCTAGCAAGCCATCTATTAGCCGAATGGTTAGGGTGGTGGCCAATAATTCAAAGGGTTGCCCGTTCGATTCCTACCATCGAAAAATAGATTTTTCATCTTTATAGTCCTTCTAAATCAGAGGATAAATATCAGATTAAAACAGATATCCGCAACAACGCTTGTAGCGCAATGGTTACCGTGACCGACTGTCACGAAAAGGTCCTGGGTTCGAATCTCTTCAAGTTTTTTCTCTATTCAATTAAAGATTCAGTTTTTATTCCAACAATACTCTAGCGCTATAAGAGAAATAGTTTACCAATGGTCTAGCAAGCCATCTATTAGCCGAATGGTTAGGGTGGTGGCCAATAATTCAAAGGGTTGCAAGTTCGACTCCTACCATCTAAAAATAGATTTTTCATCTTTATAGTCCTTCTAAAACAGACGATAAATATCGGATCAAAACATATATAGACAACAACGCTTGTAGCGCAATGGTTACCGTGAACGACTCTCGTGAAAAGGACCTGGGTTCGAATCTCTTTAAGTTTTTTCTCTATTCAATTAAAGATTCAGTTTTTATTCCTACAGTACACTAGCGCTATAAGAGAAATACTTTACAAATGGTCCAGCAAGCCATTTCTTAGCCGAATGGTTAGGGTGGTGGCCAATAATTCAAAGGGTTGCAAGTTCGACTCCTACCATCTAAAAATAGATTTTTCATCTTTATAGTCCTTCTAAAACAGACGATAAATATCGGATCAAAACATATATAGACAACAACGCTTGTAGCGCAATGGTTACCGTGAACGACTCTCGTGAAAAGGACCTGGGTTCGAATCCCTTTAAGTTTTTTCTCTATTCAATTAAAGATTCAGTTTTTATTCCAACAATACTCTAGCGCTATAAGAGAAATACTTTACCAATGGTCTAGCAAGCCATCTATTAGCCGAATGGTTAGGGTGGTGGCCAATAACTCAAAGGGTTGCAGGTTCGATTCCTACCATCTAAAAATAGATTTTTCAGCTTTATAGTCCTTCTAAAACAGACGATAAATATCAGATCAAAAGATATATTGGCAACAACGCTTGTAGCGCAATGGTTACCGTGACCGACTGTCACGAAAAGGTCCTGGGTTAGAATCTGTTCAAGTTTTTTCTCTATTCCATTAAAGATTCAGTTTTTATTCCAGCAATACTCTAGCGCTATAAGAGAAATACTTTACCAATGGTCTAGCAAGCCATCTAATAGCCGAATGGTTAGGGTGGTGGCCAATAGTTCAAAGGGTTGCAGGTTCGATTCCTACCATCTAAAAATAGATTTTTCATTTTTATAGTCCTTCTAAAACAGACGATAAATATCAGATAAAAACATGTATCGGCAACAACGCTTGTAGCGCAATTGTTACCGTGACCGACTGCCACGAAAACGTCCTGGGTTCGAATCTCTTCAAGTTTTTTCTCTATTCAATTAAAGATTCAGTTTTTATTCCAACAATACTCTAGCGCTATAAGAGAAATACTTTACCAATGGTCTAGCAAGCCATATATTAGCCGAATGGTTAGGTTGGTGGCCAATAATTCAAAGGGTTGCAGGTTCCATTCCTACCATCTAAAAATAGATTTTTCATCTTTATAATCCTTCTAAAACAGACGATAAATATCAGATCAAAACATATATCGGCAACAACGCTTGTAGCGCAATGGCTACCATAACCGACTGTCACGAAAAGGTCCTGGGTTCGAATCTCTTCAAGTTTTTTCTCTATTCAATTAAAGATTCAGTTTTTATTCCAACAGTAAACTAGCGCTATAACAGAAATACCTTACAAATGGTCCAGCAAGCCATTTCTTAGCCGAATGGTTAGGGTGGTGGCCAATAATTCAAAGGGTTGAAGGTTCGATTCCTACCATCTAAAAATAGATTTTTCATCCAGTGGAATAAGAGGGGTACGTCCCAACATACCTTTTTTCATAACTGGGGTTCATAGAACATGAAGTTTAATGTGAAAACAGCGATCTTTGAAATTAACCAGTTTTGCTTAAAAAACCATCCAGCGGAATAAGAATTTTACATATAATAATCGGCTTTCGTCATTAACTTTGGAGTTTAAAAGAAGTGTACGTTATGTCGTCAAAAGAAGTTTTCAAGAGGCAAAAGGATACGAAATTGGAAATTTTGCTTTACAAAACTAACTTTGGTTCAAAGCGAGTTTATTTCGTCAAAACAACTTTCTGAATACCTCTTTTATGCAAAACTTTGTGGACACATTTTTTTCTCAAGGAAATGGAGTGCAAAAGTAAAAACGTGTCTTTTGATTGACATTTAGCCGTAATAACACCTTAAGATGCGAATATAAATCTCAAAGTCAAATGTTCCCAGAAGAGACCTTTAAGTCGATAAAATGAAAAAGAATCCTCCGCGGGGATAGCGAAAATCAGTTTTTTACGCGAAGTAATAGATTTGATTTAAAACAAGCGTTATTTTAAAAACATCCAGTGGAATAAGAGTGTTACGTCCCAAAACACCTTTATCAGCGTTATTTTAAAAACATCAGTGTTATAAAAATGTTACGTCCCAACACACCTTTTTTCATAACTGTGGTTCATAGAACATGACGTTTAATGTGTAGACAGCGATCTTTGAAATTAACCAGTTTTGTTTAAAAAACCCTCCAGCGGAATAAGAATTTTACGTATAATAATCGGCTTTCTTCATTAACTTTGAAGTTTAAAAGAAGTGTACGTTATGTCGTCAAAAGAAGTTTTGAAGAGGTAAAACGAGTCGAAGTTCGATATTTCGCTTCACAAAACTAACTTTGGTTCAAAACGGGTTTATTTCGTCAAAACAGCTTTCTGAATATGTCTTTTATGCAAAACTTTGTGGACAACTAGTTTGCCAAGGAAGTGAAGTGAAAAGGTGAAAATGTGCCTTTTGATTCACATGTTAGCCGTAATAACATCTTAACATGCCAAAATAATTCTCAAAGTCAAATGTTCGCAGAAAAGACCTCTAGGTCGATAAAACGAAAAAGAGCGCTTCGCGAAGATAGCGGAAAGCAGTATTTTACGCGAAGTAATAGATTTGATTTAAAACAAGCGTTATTTTAAAACATCCAGTGGAATAAGAGTGTATCGTCCCAACACACCTTTATCAGCGTTGTTTTAAAAACATTCAGTGGAATAAGAATGTTACGTCTCAACACACCTTTTTTCATAACTGGGGTTCATAGAACATGACGTTTAATGTAAAAAAAAGCGATCTTTGAAATTAACCAGTTTTGCTTAAAAAACCATCCAGCGGAATAAGAATTTTACGTATAATAATCGGATTTCGTCATTAACTTTGGAGTTAAGAAGTGTATGTTATGCCGTCAAAAGAAGTTTTGAAGAGGCAAAAGGTTACGAAATTGGAAATTTTGCTTCATAAAACTAACTTTGGTTCAAAGCAAGGTTATTTCGTCGAAACAGATTCCTGAATATCTCTTTAATGCATAAGTTTGTGGACAATTATTTTCTCAAGGAAATGGAGTGCAAAAGTAAAAACGGGTCTTTCGATTCACATTTAGCCGTAATAACATCTTAAGATGCCAATATAAATCTCAATTCAAATGTTCGAAGAAGAAACCTTTAGGTCGATAAAACGAAAAAGAAACCTCCGCGAAGATAGCGAAAATCAGTATTTTACGCGAAGTAATAGATTTGGTTTAAAACAAGCGTTATTTTAAAAACATCCACTGGAATAAGAGTGTTACGTCCCAAAACACCTTTATCAGCGTTATTTTAAAAACATCAGTGTTATAAAAATGTTACGTCCCAACACACCTTTTTTCATAACTGTGGTTCATAGAACATGACGTTTAATGTGTAAACAGCGATCTTTGAAATTAACCAGTTTTGTTTAAAAAAAACCTCCAGCGGAATAAGAATTTTACGTATAATAATCGGCTTTCTTCATTAACTTTGAAGTTTAAAAGAAGTGTACGTTATGTCGTCAAAAGAAGTTTTGAAGAGGTAAAACGAGTCGAAGTTCGATATTTCGCTTCACAAAACTAACTTTGGTTCAAAACGGGTTTATTTCGTCAAAACAGCTTTCTGAATATGTCTTTTATGCAAAACTTTGTGGACAACTAGTTTGCCAAGGAAGTGAAGTGAAAAGGTGAAAATGTGCCTTTTGATTCACATCTTAGCCGTAATAACATCTTAACATGCCAAAATAATTCTCAAAGTCAAATGTTCGCAGAAAAGACCTCTAAGTCGATAAAACGAAAAAGAGCGCTTCGCGAAGATAGCGGAAAGCAGTATTTTACGCGAAGTAATAGATTTGATTTAAAACAAGCGTTATTTTAAAACATCCAGTGGAATAAGAGTGTATCGTCCCAACACACCTTTATCAGCGTTGTTTTAAAAACATTCAGTGGAATAAGAATGTTACGTCTCAACACACCTTTTTTCATAACTGGGGTTCATAGAACATGACGTTTAATGTAAAAAAAAGCGATCTTTGAAATTAACCAGTTTTGCTTAAAAAACCATCCAGCGGAATAAGAATTTTACGTATAATAATCGGATTTCGTCATTAACTTTGGAGTTAAGAAGTGTATGTTATGCCGTCAAAAGAAGTTTTGAAGAGGCAAAAGGTTACGAAATTGGAAATTTTGCTTCATAAAACTAACTTTGGTTCAAAGCAAGGTTATTTCGTCAAAACAGATTTCTGAATATCTCTTTAATGCATAAGTTTGTGGACAATTATTTTCTCAAGGAAATGGAGTGCAAAAGTAAAAACGGGTCTTTTGATTCACATTTAGCCGTAATAACATCTTAAGATGCCAATATAAATCTCAATTCAAATGTTCGAAGAAGAAACCTTTAGGTCGATAAAACGAAAAAGAAACCTCCGCGAAGATAGCGAAAATCAGTATTTTACGCGAAATATAAGATTTGATTTAAAACAAGCGTTATTTTAAAAACATCCAGTGGAATAAGAGTGTTACGTCCCAACACACCTTCACCGGCGTTATTTTAAAAATATCCAGTGTAATAAGAATGTTACGTATCAACACACCTTTTTTATAACTGGGGTTCATAAAACATGACGTTTAATGTAAAAAACAGCGATTTTTGAAATTAACGAGTTTTGCTTAAAAAACCATCCAGCGGAATAAGAATTTTACGTATAATAATCAGCTTTCTTCATTTACATTGGAGTTTAAAAGAAGTGCAGGTTACATCGTCAAAAGGAATTTTGAAGAGGTAAAACGAGACCAAGTTCGATATTTCGCTTCACAAAACTAACTTTGGTTCAAAGCGCGTTTATTTCGTCAAAACAGATTTCTGAACTTGACTTTTATGCAAAACTTTGAGAACAATTATTTTCTCAAGGAAATGGAGTGCAAAAGTAAAAACGTGTATCTTGATTAACATTTAGCCGTAATAACATCTGAAGGTGCCAATATAAATCTCAAAGTTAGTTGTTCGCACAAGTGACCTTTCAGTGGATAATACGAAAACAAACCCTACCTCAAAGAAAGCTAAAATCAGTGTTTTACCCGATAATAGATTTGATATAAAACAAGCGTTCTTTTAAAAACATCCAGTGGAATAAGAGTGTTACGTCCCTACAAACCTTATTTCATAACGGGTTCATAGAACATGACGTTTAATGTGAAAACAGCGATCTTCGAAAGTAACGAGTTTTGCTTCAAAACCATCCAGCAGAATATGATTTTTGCGTATAATCGGCTTCTTCATTAACTTTGGAGTTTAAAATAAATGTACGTTATGTAGTCAAAAGTAGTGTTGAAGAGGTAAAACGAGACGCAATTGGAAATTTTACTTCACAAAACTAACTTTGGTTCAAAGCGGGTTTATTTCCTCAAACCAACTGTCTGAATATGTGTTTTAAGCAAAACTTTGTTAACAATAAGTTTCTCAAAGAAATCAAGTGAAAAAGTAAAAGTGAGCCTTTTGATTCACATATTAGCCGTAATAGCATCTTAACATGCCAAAATAATTCTCAATTCAAATGTTCCAAGAAGAGACCTTTAACGCGATAAATCGAAAAAGAACCCTCCGCGAAGATAGCGAAAAGCAGTATTTTACGCGAAGTAATAGATTTGATTTAAAACAAGCGTTATTTTAAAAGCATCCTTTCTTCAAAAAAGGCGTTCATAGAACATGACGTTTAATGTGTAAACAGCGATCTTTGAAATTAACCAGTTTTGCTTAAAAACCCTCCAGCGGAATAAGAATTTTGCGTATAATAATCGGCTTTCTTCATTAATTTTGAAGTTTAAAAGAAATGTACGTTAAGTCGTCAAAAGAAGTTTTGAAGAGGTAAAACGAGACGAAGTTCGATATTTCGCTTCACAAAACTAACTTTGGTTCAACGCGGGTTTATTTCATCAAAAGAGCTTTCTGAATATGTCTTATGCAAAACTTTGTTGACAATTGGTTTCTCAAGGAAAAGAAGTGAAAATGTGAAAATGTGCCTTTTGATTCACATATTAGCCGTAATAACATCTTAACATGCCAAAATAATTCTCAAAGTCAAATGTTCGCAGAAAAGACCTTTAAGTCGATAAAACGAAAAAGAAACCTCCGCAAAGATAGCGAAAGGCAGTATTTTAAGCGAAGGAATAGATTTGCTTTAAAACAAGCGTTATTTTAAAAATATCCAGTGGAATAAGAGTGTTACGTCCCAACACACCTTTATGAGCGTTATTTTAAAAACATCCAGTGGAATAAGAGTGTGACGTCCCAACACACATTTATCAGCGTTATTTTAAAAACATCCAGTGTAATAAGTGTTACGTCCCAACACACCTTCATCGGCGTTATTTTAAAAACATCCCGTGTAATAAGAATGTTACGTCTCAACACGAATTTTTGATAACTGGGGTTCATAGAACATGACGTGTAATGTAAAAAAGAGCGATCTCTGAAAATAACGAGTTTTGCTTAAAAAATCATCCAGCGGAATAAGAATTTTAGGTATAATAATCGGCTTTCTTCATTAACTTTGGAGTTTAAAAGAAGTGCAGGATCTGTCGTCAAAAGGAGTTTTGAAGAGGTAAAACGAGATGAAGTTCGATATTTCGCTTCACAAAACTAACTTTGGTTCAAAGCGGGTTTATTTCGTCAAAAGAGCTTTCTGAATATGTCTTTTATGCAAAACTTTGAGAACAATAATTTTCTCGAGGAAATAGAGTGCAAAAGTAAAAACGTGTCTCTTGATTCACATTTAGCCGTAATAACATCTGAAGATGCCAATATACATCTCAAAGTTAGTTGTTCGCAGAAGTGACCTTTCAGTGGATAATACGAAAACGAACTCTACCTCAAAGATAGCGAAAATCAGAATTTTACCCCATAATTTTCAAGCGTTGTTTTGAAAACATGCAGTGGAATATGAGTGTTACGTCCCAACACCCCTTTGTCAGCGTTATTTTAAAAACATTCAGTGGAATAGGAGTGTATCGTCCCAACACCCCTTCATCGGCGTTATTTTAAAAACATACAGTGTAATAAGAATGTTACGTCTCAACACACCTTTTTTCATAACTGGGGTTCATAGAATATGACGTTTAATGTAAAAAACAGCGATCTTTGAAATTAACGAGTTTTGCTCAAAAAACCATCCAGCGGAATAAGAATTTTACGTATAATAATCGGCTTTCGTCATTAACTTTGGAGTTTAGATGAAGTGTATGTTATGCCGTCAAAAGAGGTTTTGAAGAGGCAAAAGGATACGAATTTGGAAATTTTGCTTCACAAAACTAACTTTGGTTCTAAGGGAGTTTATTTCGTCAATACAGCTTTCTGAATATGTCTTTTATGCAAAACTTTGTGGACAATTAGTTCCTCAAGGAAATGAAGTGAAAAGGTGAAAATGTGCCTTTTGATTCACATATTAGCCGTAATAACATCTTAACGTGCCAAAATAATTCTCAAAGTCAAATGTTCCAAGAACAGACCTTAGGTCGATAAAACGAAAAAGAACCCTCCGCGAAGATAGCGAAAATCAGTATTTTACGCGAAGTATAAGATTTGATTTAAAACAAGCGTATTTTAAAAACATCCAGTGGAATAAGACTGTTACGTCCCAACACACCTTTATCAGCGTTATTTTAAAAACATCCAGTGTAGTAAGAATGTTACGTCCCAACACACCTTTTTTCATAACTGGGGTTCATAGAACATGACGTTTAATGTAAAAGACAGCGATCTTTGAAATTGACGAGTTTTGCTTAAACAACCATCCAGCGGAATAAGAATTTTGCGTACAATAATCGGCTTTCTTCATTAACTTTGAAGTTTAAAAGAAGTGTACGGTATGTCGTCAAAAGAAGTTTTGAAGAGGTAAAACGAGACGAAGTTCGATATTTCGATTCACAAAACTAGCTTTGGTTCAAGGCGGGTTTATTTCCTAAAAACAGCTTACTGAATTTGTCTTTTATGCAAAACTTTGTGGACACCAGTTTCCCAAGGAAATGAAGTGAAAAGGTGAAAATGTGCCTTTTGATTCACATATTAGCCGTAATAACATCTTAACATGCCAAAATAATTCTCAAAGTCAAATGTTCGCAGAAAAGACCACTAAGTCGATAAAAAGAAAAAGAGCGCTCCGCGAAGATAGCGAAAAGCAGTATTTTACGCGAAGTATTAGATTTGATTTAAAACAAGCATTATTTTAAAAACATCCAGTGGAATAAGAGTCTTACGTCCCAACACAACTTCGTCGGCGGTATTTTAAAAGCATCCAGTGTAATAAGGATGTTACGTCTCAACACACCCTTTTTCATAACTGGGGTTCATAGAACATGACCTTTAATGTAAAAAACAGCGATCTTTGAAATTAACGAGTTTTGCTTAAAAAAAACATCCAGCGGAGTAAGTATTTTACGTATAATAATCGGCTTTCGTCATTAACTTTGGAGTTTAGAAGAAGTGTATGTTATGCCGTCAAAAGAAGTTTTGAAGAGGCAAAAGGATACGAAATTGGAAATTTTGCTTCATAAATCTGACTCTGGTTCAAAGCAAGTTTATTTCGTCAAAACAGATTTCTGAAAGTCTCTTTAATGAATAAATTTGCGAACAATTATTTTCTCATGGAAATGGAGTGCAAAAGTAAAAACGGCACTTTTGATTCACATTTAGCCGTAATAACATCTTAAGATCCCAATATAAATCTCAATTCAAATGTTCCAAGAACAGACCTTTAGGTCGATAAAACGAAAAAAAACCCTCCGCGAAGATACCGAAAATCAGTATTTTACGCGAAGTATAAGATTTCATTTAAAACAAGCGTTATTTTAAAAACATCCAGTGGAATAAGACTGTTACGTCCCAACACACCTTTATCAGCGTTATTTTAAAAACATTCAGTGTAATAAGAATGTTACGTCCCAACACACCTTTTTTCATAACTGGGGTTCATAGAACATGACGTTTAATGTAAAAGACAGCGATCTTTGAAATTAACGAGTTTTGCTTAAAGAACCATCCAGCGGAATAAGAATTTTGCGTATAATAATCGGCTTTCTTCATTAATTTTGAAGTTTAAAAGAAATGTACGTTAAGTCGTCAAAAGAAGTTTTGAAGAGGTAAAACGAGACGAAGTTCGATATTTCGCTTCACAAAACTAACTTTGGTTCAACGCGGGTTTATTTCATCAAAAGAGCTTTCTGAATATGTCTTATGCAAAACTTTGTGGACAATTGGTTTCTCAAGGAAAAGAAGTGAAAATGTGAAAATGTGCCTTTTGATTCACATATTAGCCGTAATAACATCTTAACATGCCAAAATAATTCTCAAAGTCAAATGTTCGCAGAAAAGACCTTTAAGTCGATAAAACGAAAAAGAAACCTCCGCGAAGATAGCGAAAGGCAGTATTTTAAGCGAAGGAATAGATTTGCTTTAAAACAAGCGTTATTTTAAAAATATCCAGTGGAATAAGAGTGTTACGTCCCAACACACCTTTATGAGCGTTATTTTAAAAACATCCAGTGGAATAAGAGTGTGACGTCCCAACACACATTTATCAGCGTTATTTTAAAAACATCCAGTGTAATAAGTGTTACGTCCCAACACACCTTCATCGGCGTTATTTTAAAAACATCCCGTGTAATAAGAATGTTACGTCTCAACACGAATTTTTTATAACTGGGGTTCATAGAACATGACGTTTAATGTAAAAAAGAGCGATCTCTGAAATTAACGAGTTTTGCTTAAAAAATCATCCAGCGGAATAAGAATTTTAGGTATAATAATCGGCTTTCTTCATTAACTTTGGAGTTTAAAAGAAGTGCAGGATCTGTCGTCAAAAGGAGTTTGGAAGAGGTAAAACGAGATGAAGTTCGATATTTCGCTTCACAAAACTAACTTTGGTTCAAAGCGGGTTTATTTCGTCAAAAGAGCTTTCTGAATATGTCTTTTATGCAAAACTTTGAGAACAATAATTTTCTCGAGGAAATAGAGTGCAAAAGTAAAAACGTGTCTCTTGATTCACATTTAGCCGTAATAACATCTGAAGATGCCAATATAAATCTCAAAGTTAGTTGTTCGCAGAAGTGACCTTTCAGTGGATAATACGAAAACGAACTCTACCTCAAAGATAGCGAAAATCAGAATTTTACCCCATAATTTTCAAGCGTTGTTTTGAAAACATGCAGTGGAATATGAATGTTACGTCCCAACACCCCTTTGTCAGCGTTATTTTAAAAACATTCAGTGGAATAGGAGTGTATCGTCGCAACACCCCTTCATCGGCGTTATTTTAAAAACATACAGTGTAATAAGAATGTTACGTCTCAACACACCCTTTTTCATAACTGGGGTTATAGAATATGACGTTTAATGTAAAAAACAGCGATCTCTGAAATTAACGAGTTTTGCTTAAAAAATCATCCAGCGGAATAAGAATTTTAGGTATAATAATCGGCTTTCTTCATTAACTTTGGAGTTTAAAAGAAGTGCAGGTTATGTCGTCAAAAGGAGTTTTGAAGAGGTAAAAGGAGACGAAGTTCGATATTTCGCTTCACAAAACTAACTTTGGTTCAAAGCGGGTTTATTTCGTCAAAAGAGCTTTCTGAATATGTTTTTTATGCAAAACTTTGAGAACAATAATTTTCTCGAGGAAATAGAGTGCTAAAGTAAAAACGTGTGTCTTGATTTTCATTTAGCCGTAATAACATCTGAAGATGCCAATATAAATCTCAAAGTTAGTTGTTCGCAGAAGTGACCTTTCAGTGGATAATACGAAATCGAACTCTACCTTAAAGATAGCGAAAATCAGTATTTTACCCCATAATATATTTGATTTAAAACAAGCGTTGTTTTGAAAACATGCAGTGGAATAAGAGTGTTACGTCCTAACACCCCTTTATAAGCGTTACTTTAAAAACATTCAGTGGAATAGGAGTGTATCGTCCCAATACCCCTTCATCGGCGTTATTTTAAAAACATACAGTGTAATAAGAATGTTACGTCTCAACACACCCTTTTTCATAACTGGGGTTATAGAATATGACGTTTAATGTAAAAAACAGCGATCTTGGAAATTAACGAGTTTTGCTCAAAAAACCATCCAGCGGAATAAGAATTTTACGTATATTAATCGGCATTCTTCGTTAACTTTAGAGTGTACGTTATTCGTCAAAAGAAGTTTTGAACAGGTAAAACGAGACGAAGTTCGAAATTTTGCTTCACAAAACTAACTTTGGTTCAAAGCGGGTTAATTTCGTCAAAACAGCTTTCTCAATATGTCTTTTATGAAAAACTTTGTGGACAATTAGTTTCTCAAGGAAATGAAGTGAAAAGGTGAAAATGTGCCTTTTGATTCACATATTAGCCGTAATGACATCTTAACATGCCAAAATAATTCTCAATTCAAATGTTCCAAGAAGAGACCTTTAAGTCGATAAAACGAAAAAGAGCCCTCCGCGAAGATAGCGAAAATCAGTATTTTACGCGAAGTAATGGATATGACTTAAAACAAACGTTATTTTAAAAACATCCAGTGGAATAAGAGTGTTACGTCCCAACACAACTTCATCGGCGGTATTTTAAAAGCATCCAGTGTAATAAGGATGTTACGTCTCAACACACCCTTTTTCATAACTGGGGTTCATAGAACATGACCTTTAATGTAAAAAACAGCAATCTTTGAAATTAAACGGGTTTTGCTTAAAAAAACCATCCAGCGGAATAAGAATTTTACGTATAATAATCGGCTTTCGTCATTAAATTTGGAGTTCAGAAGAAGTGTATGTTATGCCGTCAAAAGAAGTTTTGAAGAGGCAAAAGGATACGAAATTGGAAATTTTGCTTCATAAAACTGACTTTGGTTCAAAGCAAGTTTATTTCGTCAAAACAGATTTCTGAAAATCTCTTTAATGTATAACTTTGTGGACATTTATTTTCTCAAGGAAATGGAGTGCAAAAGTAAAAACGGCACTTTTGATTCACATTTAGCCGTAATAACATCTTAAGATGCCAATATAAATCTCAATTCAAATGTTCCAAGAACACACCTTTAGGTCGATAAAACGAAAAAGAACCCTCCGCGAAGATAGCGAAAATCAGTATTTTACGCGAAGTATAAGTTTGATTTAAAACAAGCGTATTTTAAAAACATCCAGTGGAATAAGACTGTTACGTCCCAACACACCTTTATCAGCGTTATTTTAAAAACATCCAGTGTAGTAACAATGTTACGTCCCAACACACCTTTTTTCATAACTGGGGTTCATAGAACATGACGTTTAATGTAAAAGACAGCGATCTTTGAAATTCACGAGTTTTGCTTAAACAACCATCCAGCGGAATAAGAATTTTGCGTATAATAATCGGCTTTCTTCATTAACTTTGAAGTTTAAAAGAAGTGTACGTTATGTCGTCAAAAGAAGTTTTGAAGAGGTAAAACGAGACGAAGTTCGATATTTCGATTCACAAAACTAGCTTTGGTTCAAGGCGGGTTTATTTCGTCAAAACAGCTTTCTGAATATGTCTTATACAAAACTTTGTGGACAATTAGTTTCTCAAGGAAAAGAAGTGAAAATGTGAAAATGTGCCTTTTGATTCACATATTAGCCGTAATAACATCTTAACATGCCAAAATAATTCTCAAAGTCAAATATTCGCAGAAAAGACCTCTAAGTCGATAAAGCGAAAAAGCGCGCTCCGCGAAGATAGCGAAAGGTAGTATTTTAAGCGAAGGAATAGATTTGATTTAAAACAAGCGTTATTTTAAAAATATCCAGTGGAATAAGAGGGTTACGTCCCAACACACCTTTATGAGCGTTATTTTAAAAACATCCAGTGTAATAAGTGTTACGTCCCAACACACCTTCATCGGCGTTATTTTAAAAACATCAGTGTAATAAAAATGTTACGTCCCAACACACCTTTTTTCATAACTGGGGTTCATAGAACATGACGTTTAATGTAAAAAACAGCGATCTCTGAAATTAACGAGTTTTGCTTAAAAAATCATCCAGCGGAATAAGAATTTTAGGTATAATAATCGGCTTTCTTCATTAACTTTGGAGTTTAAAAGAAGTGCAGGTTATGTCGTCAAAAGGAGTTTTGAAGAGGTAAAACGAGACGACGTTCTATATTTCGCTTCACAAAACTAACTTTGGTTCAAAGCGGGTTTATTTCGTCAAAAGAGCTTTCTGAATATATCTTTTATGCAAAACTTTGAGAACAATAATTTTCTCGAGGAAATAGAGTGCAAAAGTAAAAACGTGTCTCTTGATTCACATTTAGCCGTAATAACATCTGAAGATGCCAATATAAATCTCAAAGTTAGTTGTTCGCAGAAGTGACCTTTCAGTGGATAATACGAAAACGAACTCTACCTCAAAGATAGCGAAAATCAGTATTTTACCCCATAATATATTTGATTTAAAACAAGCGTTGTTTTGAAAACATGCAGTGGAATAAGAGTGTATCGTCCCAACACCCCTTTATCAGTTTTATTTTAAAACCATTCAGTGGAATAAGTGTTACGTCCCAACACAACTTCATCGTCGTTATTTTAAAAACATCCAGTGGATTAAGAGTGTTACGTCCCAACACACATTTATCAGCGTTATTTTAAAAACATCCGGTGTAATAAGAGTGTTACGTCCCAACACACCTTCATCGGCGTTATTTTAAAAACATCCAGTGTAATAAGAATGTTACGTCTCAACAGACCTTTTTTATAACTGGGGTTCATAGAAGATGACGTTTAATGTGTAAACAGCGATCTTTGAAATTAACCTGTTTTGCATAAAAATCCCTCCAGGGGAATAAGAATTTTACGTATAATAATCGGCTTTCTTCATTAACTTTGAAGTTTAAAAGAAGTGTACGTTATGTCGTCAAAAGAAGTTTTGAAGAGGTAAAACGAGACGAAGTTCGATATTTCACTTCACAAAACTAACTTTGGTTCAAAGCAAGTTTATTTCGTCAAAACAGATTTCTGAATATCTCTTTAATGCATAACTTTGTGGACAATTATTTTCTCAAGGAAAAGGAGTGCAAAAGTAAAAACGGGTCTTTTGATTCACATTTAGCCCTAATAACATATTAAGTTGCCAATATAAATCTCAATTCAAATGTTCCAAGAAGAGACCTTTAGGTCGATAAAACGTAAAAGAACCCTAGGCGATAATAGCGAAAATCAGTATTTTACGCGAAATATAAGATTTGATTTAAATCAAGCGTTATTTTAAAAACATCCAGTGGAATAAGAGTGTTACGTCCCAACACACATTTATCAGCGTTATTTTAAAATCATACAGTGTACTAAGAATGTTACGTCCCAACACACCTTTTTTCATAACTGGGGTTCATAGAACATGACGTTTAATGTGTAACCAGCGATCTTTGAAATTAACCAGTTTTGCATAAAAAAACCCTCCAGGGGAATAAGAATTTTACGTATAATAATCGGCTTTCTTCATTAACTTTGAAGTTTAAAAGAAGTGTACGTTATGTCGTCAAAAGAAGTTTTAAAGAGGTAAAACGAGACGAAGTTCGATATTTCGCTTCACAAAAGTAACTTTGGTTCAAAGCGGGTTTATTTCGTCAAAACAGCTTTCTGAATATGTCTTTTATGCAAAACTTTGTGAACAACTAGTTTCCCAAGGAAGTGAAGTGAAAAGGTGAAAATGTGCCTTTTGATTGACATATTAGCCGTAATAACATCTTAACATGCCAAAATAATTCTCAAAGTCAAATGTTCGCAGAAAAGACCTGTAAGTCGATAAAACGAAAAAGAGGGCTCCGCGAAGATAGCGAAAAGCAGTATTTTACGCGAAGTAATAGATTTGATTTAAAACAAGCGTTATTTTAAAAACATTCAGTGGAATAAGAGTGTTACGTCCCAACACAACTTAATCGGCGTTACTTTAAAAACCTCCAGTGTAATAAGAATGTTACGTCTCAACACAACTTTTTTCATAACTGGGGTTCATAGAACATGACGTTTAATGGAAAAAAACAGCGACCTTTGAAATTAACGAGTTTTGCTTAAAAAACCATCCAGCGGAATAAGAATTTTACGTATAATAATCGGCTTTCGTCATTAACTTTGGAGTTTAAAATAAGTGTACGTTATGTCGTCAAAAGTAGTTTTCAAGAGGTAAAACGAGACGAAATTGGAAAATTTGCTTCACAACCTAACTTTGGTTCAAAGCGGGTTTATTTCGTCAAAACAGCTTTCTGAATATGTATTTTATGCAAAACTTTGTGGACAAACAGTTTCCCAAGGAAATGAAGTGAAAAGGTGAAAACGTTCCTTTTGATTGACATATTAGCCGTAATAGCATCTTAACATGCCAAAATAATTCTCAATTCAAATGTTCCAAGAAGAGACCTTTAACGCGATAAATCGAAAAAGAACTCTCCGCGAAGATAGCGAAAAGTAGTATTTTACGCGAAGTAATAGATTTGATTTAAAACAAGCGTTATTTTAAAAACATCCAGTGAAATAAGAGTGTAAGGTCCCAAAACCCCTTTATCAGCGTTATTTTAAAAACATCCAGTGGAATAAGAGTGTTACGTCCCAACACACATTCATCAGCGTTATTTTAAAAACATCCAGTGGATTAAGAGTGTTACGTCCCAACACACATTTATCAGCGTTATTTTAAAAACATCCGGTGTAATAAGAGTGTTACGTCCCAACACACCTTCATCGGCGTTATTTTAAAAACATCCAGTGTAATAAGAATGTTACGTCTCATCACACCTTTTTTCATAACTGGGGTTCATAGAACATGACGTTTAATGTAAAAAACAGCGATCTTTGAAATTAACGAGTTTTGCTTAAAAAACCATCCAGCGGAATAAGAATTTTACGTATAATAATCGGCTTTCTTCATTAACTTTGGAGTTTAGAAGAAGTGTATGTTATGCGGTCAAAAGAAGTTTTGAAGAGGCAAAAGGATACGAAATTGGAAATTTTGCTTCATAAAACTAACTTTGGTTCAAAGCAAGGTTATTTCGTCAAAACATATTTCTGAATATCTCTTTAATGCATAACTTTGTGGACAATTATTTTCTCAAGGAACTGGAGTGCAAAAGTAAAAACGGGTCTTTTGATTCACATTTAGCCGTAATAACATCTTAAGATGCCAATATAAATCTCAATTCAAATGTTCCAAGAAGAAACCTTTAGGTCGATAAAACGAAAAAGAACCCTCCGCGAAGAGAGCGAAAATCAGTATTTTAAGCGAAGTATAAGATTTGATTTAAAACAAGCGTTATTTTAAAAACATCCAGTGGAATAAGAGTGTTACGCCCCAACACACATTTATCAGCGTTATTTTAAAAACATCCAGTGTAATAAGAATGTTACGTCTCAACACACCTTTTTTATACCTGGGGTTCATAGAACATGACGTTTAATATAAAAAGCAGCGATCTTTGAAATTAACGAGTTTTGCTTAAAAAACCATCCAGCGGAATAAGAATTTTACGTCTAATAATCGGCTTTCTTCATTCACTTTGGAGCTTAACAGAAGTGCAGGTTATATCGTCAAAAGGAATTTTGAAGAGGTAAAACGAGACCAATTTCGATATTTCGCTTCACAAAACTAACTTTGTTTCAAAGCGGGTTTATTTCGTCAAAACAGCTTTCTGAATTTGTCTTTTATGCAAAACTTTGAGAACAATTATTTTCTCAAGGAAATGGAGTGCAAAAGTAAAAACGTGTATCTTGATTCACATTTAGCCGTAATAATATCTGAAGGTGCCAATATAAATCTCAAAGTTAGTTGTTCGCAAAAGTGACCTTTCAGTGGATAGTACGAAAACGAACCCTACCTCAAAGAGAGCAAAAATCAGTGTTTTACCCGATAATAGATTTGACTTAAAACAAGCGTTCTTTTAAAAACATCCAGTGGAATAGGAGTGTTACGTCCTAAAACACCTTTATCAGCGTTACTTTAAAAACACCCGGTGTAATAAGAATGTTACGTCCCTACAAACCTTTTTTCATAACTGGGGTTCATAGAACATGACGTTTAATGTGAAAACAGCGTACTTCGAAAGTAACGAGTTTTGCTTCAAAACCATCCAGCGGAATATGAATTTTGCGTATAATCGGCTTTCTTCATTGACCTTGGAGTTTAAAATAAATGTACGTTATGTCGTCAAAAGTAGTTTTGAAGAGGTAAAACGAGACGCAATTGGAAATTTTGCTTCACAAAACTAACTTTGGTTCAAAGCGGGTTTATTTCGTCAAACCAACTGTCTGAATATGTGTTTTAAGCAAAACTTTGTTGACAATAAGTTTCTCAAGGAAATCAAGTGAAAAAGTAAAAATGAGCCTTTTGATTCACATATTAGCCGTAATAGCATCTTCACATGCCAAAATAATTCTCAATTCAAATGTTCCAAGAAGAGACCTTTAACGCGATAAATCGAAAAAGAACCCTCCGCGAAGATAGCGAAAAGCAGTATTTTACGCGAAGTAATAGATTTGATTTAAAACAAGCGTTATTTTAAAAACATCCAGTGAAATAAGAGTGTATCGTCCCAAAACCCCTTTATCAGCGTTATTTTAAAACCATTCAGTGGAATAAGTGTTACGTCCCAACACAACTTTATCAGCGTTATTTTAAAGACATCCAGTGTAATAAGAATGTTACGTCCCAACACACCTTTTTTATAACTGGGGTTCATAGAACATGACGTTTAATGTGAAAACAGCGTACTTCGAAAGTAACGAGTTTTGCTTCAAAACCATCCAGCGGAATATGAATTTTGCGTATAATCGGCTTTCTTCATTGACTTCGGAGTTTAAAATAAATGTACGTTATGTCGTCAAAAGTAGTTTTGAAGAGGTAGAACGAGACGCAATTGGAAATTTTGCTTCACAAAACTAACTTTGGTTCAAAGCGGGTTTATTTCGTCAAACCAACTGTCTGCATATGTGTTTTAAGCAAAACTTTGTTGACAATAAGTTTCTCAAGGAAATCAAGTGAAAAAGTAAAAATGACCCTTTTGATTCACATATTAGCCGTAATAGCATCTTACTACGTTCATTGATCGAACGATATATGGACCTAATCTAACTGCAGTACACATGGCTTCGTGTGAGATAGTGTTCAACAAAGCTATATACATTGGGATGTGTGTGCTGGATATCTCAAAAACCTTGATGTATCGATATCATAATGACGTGTTATTGCCGTATTAGGGGATTGAAAATTTAAAACTCATGTACATGGATACAGACTCTTTCATCCATAGTATAACTACAAAGGATATATTGCAAGATAAGTTACGTTTTCTTGAACATCTGGATACTGCTGATTATCCTGTTGACCATATATGTCATTCTACAAAAAACAGGAAAGTTTTGGGAAAATTTAAAGATGAGGCCAATGGAAAAATTATTTGTCGTTTTGTAGGGCTCAGACCTAAGATGTATGCTCTCGACATAGATGGAGGTGTAATCAAGAAGATTAAAGGCATAAAGCGTAGCGCAATCAGGCAATACATCAACTTCGATAGCTATTTGCAATGTCTTAAAACCCAAAAGATCCTAAGAACTCCTATGAACTTAATCCTATCCCGAAAACATAATGTTTCTACAGTTGAAGCTAATAAAATAGCCCTATCGCCTCATGACGACAAGAGAGTGATTGCTGAGGATAGAGTATCAACATACGCGTACGGACCCTATAGTATTGCAAAAGGTGTGCAAGAGGGGACAACATAGATCAGAATATAATGGTTATCTCTGTAAGCTAACCTACAGAATGAATATGTACACAAGTGACATCTATCCTATGATTCTCACTACGCCTGAAGAAGAAAGAAGAAATAAGAAAAATGGAGGAAGGCGTTAACTCTGCCACTAGGATTATATTCTAGTGCTGGTCTCCAGCCCAGATAACAGAGGAGAGGCGTCCACCATTGAACTACAAGCTAATTATACCCCGATTTACTTTATACTGACACAAGTAAAAGCTTGGGAGGGGGATATCATAAGAGAATTCACAAAATGTCCCACATAAAACTAATCTACAGGTACTTCGGTTTCAGTGGTTAGAGTATCAGACAGTGTTAGGTTTAAAGCTTCATAAAAGGGGATAGAGTGGAAAGCAAAGAATACAATGTGAAAAACAAATGCTTCAAAAGCAACACAAAGATATGTTAGGTAACCACACCTGATCAATTAGCCAAAGTAACCAAACTACCAATGAGACCACAGAACCAACATAAACAATTAACTGATGTAATCACAAAATGTAACCAATGTAGCAAATTAACCACAAAAGCAGAGTTAAGTTAAGTTAGGTTAGGTTTGCTTATAACGGAATGAAATAGCAAAGCACAAGTATAAGACTTGGTTTAGGTTAAAGTATTAGGTTAGGTTAGCTTATAATGAGGTGAAATAGTGGAGCCTAAGATTAGGACTTGGGTTTGGTTAAAGTGTTGGAGAATAGCACGGTTAGGATAGATTAGGTTAGGTTATAATGGGTAAAGCAGTACAGTACAAGTGTAGGACTTGGCTTAGGTTAAAGTATTAGGTTAGGTTAGCTTAGTTTATAATAGGGTGAAATAGTATGGCATAAGGGGAAGACTTGGGTTAGGTCAGGCTAGGTTGGGTTAGATTAGGTTAGGTTAGCTTAGTTTAGATTAGGTTAAATTAGCTTAGGTTAGGTTAGGTTAGCTTATAATGGGATGAAATAGTAAAACATAAGTGAAGGACTTGGGTTAGGTTAAAGTGTTAGGGTAGGTTATCTTAGGTTATAATAGGGTGAAATAGTATTGCATAAGGGGAAGACTTGGTTTAGGTTAGTTTAGGTTAGGTTAGGTGAACTTATAATGGGTGAAATAGTAAAGCACAAGAGTAGGAATTCGGTTAGGTTGAACTGCTAGGTTAGGTTAGGTAATGGAGTGAAATAGTAAAGCAAAAGAGTAGGACTTGGGTTGGGTTAAAGTGTTGGAGAATAGCAAAGTTAGGATAGGTTAGGTTAGTTTAAAGTGATTGAAGTACTGATTACAAATGAGGAGTAACCGTTTTGAATGATTAAAAACATAATGAACTACAGCAAATCAAAGATAGTCTAAGTTAAGTAAATACATAACAAAGCCAGTACATACGTCCCAAAAGCCTCCAAATACCTCCAAAGAAGCTCTAAATTACACCATAAAGTCACTAATGCACCCCTCCTGATATTAAATATGTTGAAAACGTATCTAAATGCACCCTCTGAGGCCTCTGAATACATTAAAAAGCCATAAAATATGCCCCAAAAGCCCCTAGATACACCAAAAGACAGTAAATGCCCTCCCCAAGACACTAGATACCTACAAAAATCCCCTAAATACATCCTAAGGAGCTCTAGAAGTTTAAAAAAAATACACACTAAGAAGACCCTAAATACATGCCGAGAAGAGCCTAAATACGTTCCAAAAAGACCCTAAATACTTCAAAAAGCCACCGAATATGTCCCCCAAAGCACCTCAATACATGATGAAAGCTGCTAAATACAGCAAAAAGTCAGTAAATACGTCGCTAAAGCCATTAAAAACGCCTCAAAATCCTTTAAGTACAGCAAGAAGGCAATAAATACGTTCCAACAGCCCCTACATACGTTTCCAAAACCTCTAAAGTACACCGAAGAGTCAGTAAATACGCTGCAGAATTCTCTAAATACGCCCCAAAAACCCCAGGAAAACCAAAAAGGAGTCTAAATACGTCTCAAAGGGCTCTAAATAGATCTCCAATACTTGTAAAGTAAACAAAAAGCTCCAATAGCCCTTAAATATACCAAAAACACTATAAATAAGCACTAAGGCACCCCAGATGCACCAAAAAAGACTTTAAATATGTCGCTAAAGCCATTAAAAACGCCTCAAAATCCTCTAAGTATAGCAAGAAGCCAAGAAATACGTTCCAAAAGCCCCTAAATACCTTTCCAAAACCTCTAAAGTACACAAATAGCCTCTAAATACGCTCCAAAACCCCTTAAATATACCAAAAATGCTGTAAATAAGCCCTAAGACACCCCAGATACACCAAAAAGTCTTTAAATACGTCTCAAACGCCTCTAAATACAGAAAAAAATAAACTAAATAGGGGGATAAATCGTTTACATATATAGATTGCGCACGGCCGCCATCTTGCCCATTTGAGTCTGGCCCAAAACACTCCAATCTCCCCTACTAACGAAAAAAACTCGCTTTGAACCAAAGTTCTTATTGTAAAGCAAAATTTCCAAATTCGTCTCGTTTTACCCCTTCAAAACTTCTTCTGACAATATAACGTACACTTGTTTTAAACTCCAAAGTTAATGAAGAGAGCCGATTATTATACGTAAATTATTATTCCGCTGGCTGGTTTTTCAAGCAAAATTCGTTACTTACAAAGATCGCTGTTTTCACATTAAACGTCATTTTCTAGGAAGTCCGGTTATGAAAAAAGGTGTATTCGGACGTAACACTCTTATTCCACTGGATGTTTTTAAAATAATGTTTGTTTTAAATCAAAACTGTATCTTCGCATAAAATACTGATTTTCGTTTTCTTCGCGGTAGAGTTCATTTTCGTTTTATCCACTTAACGGTCACTTCTGCGAACAACTAACTTTGAGATCTATATTGGCATCCTAAGATGTTATTACGGCTGATATGTGAATCAAAAGTCACAATTATACCTTTCACTTCATTTCTTTGAGAAACTAAATGGCCACAAAATTTTGCATTAGACACTTATTCAGAGAATCGTTTAAACGTAATGCACTCGTTTTCAAACAACGTTCGTTATGCAAGCATAAATTCCAATTTCGTCTAGTTTTAACTCTTCAAATTTTCTTGTGACGAGATAAGGTACACTTATATTAAGCCCCAAAGATAATGAAGAAAACGGATTATTACATGCAAAATTCTCATTCCTCTGCATGGTTTCTCAAGCAAAATTCGTTACTTACAAAGATCGCTGTTTTCACATTGAACGTCATTTTCTAGGAAGTCCGTTTATGAAAAAAGGTCTATTGGGACGGAACATTCTTATTCCACTGGATGTTTTTAAAATAAGGCTGTTTTAGATCAAATTTATATCTTCACATAAAATACTCTCGGTAGAGTTTATTTTCGATTTATCCACTTAAAGGTCACTTCTGCGAGCAACTAACTTTGAGATTTATATTGGCATTTTAAAATGTTATTACGGCTAATTTGTGAATCAAAAATCACATTTTTACCTTTTCACTTCATTTCCTTGAGCAACTAATTTTTTACAGTTTTGGATTAAACACTTATTCAGAAACTTGTTTGAACGAAATAAACACGCTTTGAACTAAAGTTCGTTTTGTGAAGCAACATTTCCAATTTCGTCTCGTTTTACCTCTTCAAAACTTCTTTTGACAATATAACGTACACTCCTTTTAAAGTCCAAATTTAATGAAAAAAGCCGATTAGTATACGGAAAATTGTTATTCCGCTGGATGGTTTTTAAAGCAAAACTCGTTACTTACAGAGATCGCTGTTTTCACACTAAACGTCGTGTCCTAGGAACTCCAGTCATGAAAAAAGTGTATTGGGACGCAACATTCTTATTCCACTGGATGTCTTTAAAATAAAGCTTGTTTTAAATCAAATTTATACCTTCGCGTAGAATTCTGATCCTTCGCGTAAAATACTCCAAAGTTGATGAAGAAAGCCGATTATTATGAGCAAAATTGTTATACCTCTGGATGGTTTTTAAAGCAAATCTCGTTACTTACAAAGATCGCTGTTTTCACACTAAACGTCCAGTTCTAGGAACTCCAGATATGAAAAAAGTTTTATTGGGACGCAACATTCTTATTCCACTGGATGTTTTTAAAATAAATCTTGTTTTATATCAAATCTATACCTTCGCGTAGAATTCTGATCCTTCGCGTAAAATACTGATTTTCGCTATCTTCGCGGTAGAGTTCATTCTCGTTTTATCCACTTAAAGGTCACTTCTGCGAACAACTAGCTTCGAGATCTATATTGGCATCTTAAAATGTAATGACGGCTGATATGTGAATCAAAAGTCACAATTTTACCTTTCAGTTCATTTCTTTGAGAAACTAATTGGCCACAAAGTTGTGCATTTGACACTTTTTCAGAGAATCCTTTTAACGTAATGCACTCGTTTTCAACAAACGTTCGTTTTGCAAGCATAAATCCCAATTTCGCCTCGTTTTAACTCTTCAAATTTTCTGGTGACGACATAAGGTACACATGTATTAAACCCCAAAGTTAATGAAGATGACGGATTATTACACGCAAAATTCTCATTCCTCTGCATGGTTTTTCAAGCAAAATTCGTTACTTACAAAGATCGCTGTTTTCACATTGAACGTCATTTTCTATGAAGTCCGTTTATGAAAAAAGGTGCATTGGGACGTAACATTCTTATTCCACTGGATTTTTTTTAAAATAAGGTTTGTTTTAAATCAAATCTATATAATCGCATAACATGCTGATTTTCGCTATCTTCGCGGTAGAGTTCAGTTTCGTTTAATCCACTTAAAGGTCACTTCTGCGAACAACTAACTTTGAGATTTATATTGTCATTTTAAGATGTTATTACGGCTAATTTGTGAATCAAAAATCACATTTTTACCTATGCACTTCATTTCCTTGAGAAACTAATTTTTGACAAAGTTTTTCATTAACAACTTATTCAGAAAGTTGTTTGAACGAAATAACCTCGCTTTGAACCAAAGTTCTTTTTGTAAAGCAAAATTCCCAATTTCGGCTCGTTTTACCTCTTCAAAACTTCTTTTGACAATATAACGGAAGTAGTATAGAATTGAGAGAATCAACACAGTGTAGATAAGATGCTGAACTCTCCTCTGTGTTAATATATGAGTGATGTAGAATGCTCATTGATTTAGAACTTTCCTATATGAAAATCGAGTTGTAAAAGAAGGGGAGTGTTGGCGTAGTGCCGTTCTCCCCTGTGCAGTGAGATGTGTTTGAGGGTGGGGTGATGATGATGATGATTGTGTGTGTGTGTGTGTGTGTGTGTGTGATGTGTGATGGGTGGGTGGGTAACGGGGTTCCGGGAGTGTTTGATTTAAATGTGAATTCTTTTCGATGTGTGTGCTTAAACTCTCATGTATGAATATCGAGTCTAGGGTTCGATATGGGGTTCGGGGAGGGGCGATTTTTGAATTAAATGTGTTGATAGTAATTCTTCGATGTCTGTGCTTAAACCCTCATGTATGAATATCGAGTGTAGGGTTTGATATCTATCACGTTTAGTGTATGATATATGATGCAGTAGCGTTAATCTTTAGATAAAAGAATATCGAGAGAATGATTAGGTATGTGTACTGGGAGAGATTTATGAAAATAAATGTAATAAGACATTCTGGTAAGGGGTTTTTCCTATCCAGAATTTAACCTTGAGCTACGTATCCAAGAGCGATGTAAAGGTTAAGAAAAGGTTAAATTCCATTCCCACATCGAGGTATGAGAAAATATAAATCTGTTCCACATTGAAGTATAAGGGTGATGACGTGTTGTCATTCCTCAAGATTTGTGCATATGTGTATATGTGTGGGCGTATAAATATTCATCTATGAATATTGAGTTCTCGGGAGGATTCATATATATGAACATAGGGTCCTCGGTTCGATACCCATTCATGTACGCGAGGATAAACACTAGTCCTCCTCCAGTACAAGCGACGAGAGGGTGGAAGGGGGGGACGTGATAAAACGGTAATATAGTAAATTCGATTTAACAGGTCTCATCCTGTCCCGCCAGCTCGGGAACGAACGTGTCCTCACTTCACACAAACCCTCCGTACGTTAAGTACAATCGACGATAGGATGGGGAGGGGGGAGATAGGTAGGATCACGTTTCATCACCCATCTGCTCACTCGGGAACGAATGCATTCTCACTTCACATCGCAACGTCAAGATGAGTGGAACAACAACTCCTATCATTGAAAGTGATACCAGATTCTGGGAGAATCTACGCAATTTCGAAGATTTGCAAAAGCATTGGGTTGAGCATCACGATGAAACGTGTGATGGAAAGATGCATCAAGTGATTTGCAAGAATCCTTCCCATCATGATTCGATCACATCTTATGCTCAATGCGGAAAGAATTGTAAAGTGTATCTCGGGTAAGTAGAATTATAATTGTGTGTTAACGTGAAAGTGTTGTTATGTGTTAGATAACTAATGATAAATATGTTTATTTCAGTAAAGCCCAAAGTGAAGATGTGGCATGCCAGTCCGAACAGGATCAAGGTGAAGATGTGTGCGGTCCGTACAATGATCGTCCGTTTAAGGATATCGGTACATCGAAACTCGAGGAGGAAGTCATAGAAAAGTGAGTATAAAATAATAAGAGTTTTACGTTAACAAGTGTATTAAATATTCACGATGTTGAGACATAGTTCGTATATGTCCGCAGATCCAGTAAGAAAGGAGACAAGAAAAAGAAGAAGACGAACTGCAAACCGAGAATCGTCAAAGCCAAGAAGACGTTCGATCAAGACAGTTTCATCATAATGATGTTCGAACCCTTCACACCCTTCGCAGAAGAAGTAGAGGAGGAAGTTGCGAGTGATGGTAACTAATGTGTGCATGAACGATAACGACATCTCCATCAGCATTGACTTTCGTGTGAACATAGGATTATACAATGAACTCCCATCACTTTACATTAAAGCCACACATGACGATACGTTTGTGTATATTACAAAAGAGGATTGGGAGGTAATAATGTCAAATTTGTGTGTTTTGAATACGTATCTGAAAGATGGTAAGCATCCATGTGCACCGTACAGTGAAAATATAATATATGCATTTAATATAATGTTATACATGAATAAGATGCAAGAAATAACGTTTGTGAATACATGTTTAAATGTGGGCAGTATAAATCTGAATAGTACTGCATTCAATGGACTTAAAAGACTAATTCCATATATTGAAAGAAATTTATATCAGTTGTATGATATTCATAAATCATTATGTTCATATGATGCAAAAAGCAGGAGTGCAAGGAAGAGGATATTGGAGATGTATGTTAAAGTCAATAAAAATATAATTTGAATTTGTAATGTTTTATTTATTACACCTATATGATAGATTGTACAACATGAGTTAATGGTTTATAAGTGAATAATTTATCATGAATAATTAAACAGAACAATGAAGTTTGTGCAGAAAAATTTGATGATGCTTGAACTTCCAATCTGACATTCACTGCCCCCGTCACAGTATCCTCAGGTTGATGGGAGCAATCGATGACGAATAGCGGTGCATATTTCAGAAAGTCGTTCCTTTTCAAAAGAGGGTAATTCTCCTTTCCATAGTAGGATGATTGAAATTTGGAATTTTGATCATACAGAGATGCAAATTTCGAATTGGCGAAATCCAAATTCATATCGTGATAGGGGTAAGATTCACTGTTGAGATAAAGTTTCAGATTGGTGATATTACAATTATCAGAGAGGCATCCTTAGCGAGATGATTCAATCTATCCACTTGTGCACCGACTATGACGAAACGTGGTTTTTCAAGTTTAGTCGTGGTTGCAATGTTCCATGTGAACGCTTTAGTTTGAGGTACAGCAGGTTGAGTGTGAAGGTCCAAGGTTCGAAATGCGACGTGTAGAGGTTTATCCGATTTGACGAGTTCAAGTTTATCAACTCGTTCAGAATCTGAAAGTCGAAGTACAGGCATCCTCCATTCGAGTCTAGTTAGTTGTATGGTTGTAGGATCGTTTCAAATGATACAATTATTAGAATCCTTAGATCTAATGAGAATAAGTTCAAACTTGCTATTAAGTATGACCTCCTTGTGATCGTCGGCGAAACCCAGCAACATCGAAAGAGGAACGATAGCATTGAAGATACCATTCGATGTATTCACGATGTCTACCACACCTCTTGGATAGATCCATCCAGCATTTAGTAAACGATTCGATTCCAGTTCATTCAGTGCTGCATAGTTACGCATCGTTGATGAAATGCCCGGATTCCTAGTTCTATCAATAGTCGTTCCATTCATATCCAGACGAATCTCATCGAATAGGAATGCCATAGCATTGTTACTCAATTTCGATGTGGCGACGGTGCCGTCGGGTTTAGTGAGAGTCCCCTCAATGTAGAGATAACCTCTACTAGGAAGCGTGTACAAATCTTCAGCTTGACATGGAATTCTAATTTCATCGTTCACATCGAGAGCTGACGTATTGTACGGTAGGAATACGTGTTCTTCCTCCTTACTGATCTTATCATCAAAGGTCGGAATCCCGGTCACGTCCAACACATCCATCATAGAACCTTGAAGCCTAAGTTAGCGAGAAATTTTCGATTAGACGATGTGATTAGCTTGCGGGTCGATGATCGAGTAGAGTTCAATCTCGAGAGATGTTTTTTAATATAGCATCGTCTCTTAAAACTTATACCCATTACGACGTATGTGCAATCGTCCAGTGATGGTTTCGTTCCTGAAATCTAACTTATCGCCGTTCTGGTCTACCACTCTAATGTCGAGATGATCAATGAGATTCGTATCGATGATTGGTAAATATATAGGACTTGATGGTTCCTGCGAGATATGATAACCTGGAGGTACCGATGGGAAAAATTCATACAGAGAATGACCACTTTTACCATTGATGAAAGATCCCGTTGCAAGACTACACTCGATAAGTATGATGCTGACCTTGCATATGTTAACCAAATCATTAGACTCGGTCAGCACGTTTGCCGGTACCCTCTGTTTAGAGGTGAAACCGAGAAGAGGAGCAATAGATCTCTCACGACTAAAGTCGATAATATAGGGAGATTGAATTTCTGATTTCATGGTGTTATTATTAGCACGTAGAATAAAGTCGTCACCGATGTCGAGAGCATCCTTGATCAATCTGGCGATATCATCCAATTCATAAGTACCCGGTGGAATAACTATACGTTCGACTTTTCCATCGCGAACGTAATGGAATAGATTATTACTCTCGTCCACATTCGGAATCGACTAAAAAGTCTCAAAATTCAATAGAGCTATCTCGTAATGTCCGTTAGGATCCAGATGTAATGGTGGATTTAGAAATGTAGAGAAGCTGGTATCACTACAACTCACGGTGATCGTGTAACTCATCGAGGAGAAACTGAAGGCACAAGTGACCGCAAATCACAGAATCGAATTCTTGAAATCTCGTCGTATTATATAGGAGCTTGACACCCGAAAGGTACGTTTCTATCTCTTCCGGAGGTCTCAGATCGCCGAAACTGTTAAAGTAGTAGGCAACATCACCATCCTTACGTACAGCAACCCAATGTGTACCAGGGTTATTTGATGTATCCAGATTCACTACTATTCTCTCATAGTATCGAGGACGTGGAGGTAGTTTATCGATCATGTAGACACCTCTAAAATGTGGAATGTGTAGACGTCGTGCATACGAATCGATCTCGTTAGCACTCACGGCTTTTTCCGGGATAAATATAGGCCTCGCCCCGAGTTTTTTGATCGAAGATACAATCCTCTACCCTTACGACGTCTCTTACGACGAAGACCTTTGCCCTGAGCCAAAGATTCCATGCGCTCGTTGTGACGTGTTAATTCCGCAAGTTGTTTTGCATCCGAACGTTTCTTATTGACAGCCGTAGCAATCTGAGCAGCACCTACAGCTAGACCACCTGCTGCACCTAGAGCTGCTAAAAGTGGTAGCAAAGGTAAGAAACCACCTCTCTTGTTGCGACGTTTACGCATGCCAGCGCCCGCTGCCAATTTACCCTTCATAAGTGTAGTCACAAGTCGAGCTGCAAGTCGTTCGCCCAAAGAAGCGTCGGCAGACTTTACACGTCTCCAAGCTTTCTCTACCAACACCTTATCGGCTAGACGACGAGATTCTGTATCAGTACTCTCTGCGTAAGCCCGATCGTGATCGAGACACGCTGAATCTAACCCGTTCACCGGTAAGTCACCTCTCTGCAAGCGTTTTTGTAGTTTCGTTCCGGGACCGCAGAAACGATAACCCGGTAAATGTGCCTCAAATGGTAATGAATTAATCAAGGAATTAAGAATTCCCGAACCTTTGCGTGCACGTGTAGAGCGCATGTCTCACTATGAAATAAAAAAGGCAAAACGTGCGCTTTATAAGTATACGATTCCTATGACGATTGGCTAAATCCAGTAAAGACATAGATTGCCCTTATCACGAACGAAATAAAAGACAAAACTTATGCTTTATAAGTATTAGTCGCGATATGGAGATAGTAAAGCAAAAGTGTACACTACCCATACAGGTGATAGATTTCGAGGATGACATTCGCAAAGGACGACACGGTACGTTGTTTCCGAGTAACGTTAGAGCGCTGATACTGGGCAGTTCAAATGCTGGAAAAACGAACGTTTTACTCAACCTGCTTATTCACGAGAATGGTCTGAGGATCGAAAGCCTCTACATATACTCGAAATCGTTGCAACAACCTAAATATCGATATTTACTTAGGTTACTGAAAACTATACCCAATATAGGTGTATATACGTTCGATGATGGTGATAAAGTGATTCAAACGTCGGATGCTAGAGAAAATTCGATATTCGTATTTGATGATGTGATAAATGAAAAACAGGGTAAGATAGCTTCGTATTACAGTATGGTTAGACAAGGTAATGTCGATGCTATATATTTAGCACAATCATATGCTAAAGTACCTAAACATTTAATTAGAGATAATGCATATTCTTTAGACAGGATAATCTCAATTTAAAACATATATACGAAGATTATGTAAATACCGATATGTCCTATGATGAATTTAAGGATATGTGTAAACATATATGGGAGAGTGATGAACGATCCTTTGTTGCTTTAGTACCAGAATATCCACTGAACGAGGGACGCTATCGTCACGGTTTTGATCGCTTTATCAGAATGAATAAATAGAATAATCCATCACTTAAGCAATGAGTATCGACAGGTTCGGATCCCGAAGAATCATACCCTCTAGGGGTGTGTTCAATCGATATATCATAACTAGAGATGGATCGGGAAACTATTGATTCAAGGGAAAGCGATTGTGCAATATTCACGACCCTGAAGAAGGTGACGATGCATCGACTAAACGTTATGTGGATACGCATACGGCTGACGTCGAGAATCGAATGCAGATCTTCAGCGAGCAGACCTCGTATCAGCGTATGGGCGAGTTTGAAGCTATGCTTAGGGATCACATACAAAAATCGCTCGACATCCAATACAACAATTTAATGGAGTACTTAAGAAAATATGCATTTAAACGTCATTCCGAGAATAATGTCATTATAGATGGTATAAGAATGAAAACGCTGTTGGACCCCCTTCACGAACACGACGTTCCTAATAAAAAATATGTAGATGATAGGATTCCAATTCACGACTAATGAAACTCTATCATTTCGAATGAAGAGATTGAAGGATTTAGCCGACCCGATAGATGATAGTGATGCAGTCACCATGAGTTATGTTCATCATTTCTTTATACAGAAACACAATGAATTGCAAACGGGTTTAACTGAGACTATAACAAACATTGCCGATACTATTACACGGAAACAGAATGAATTACAAAGTCAGTTAACTAGAACAATCACCTCCGCTAGCGAGACTATTACTACAGCTGTAGAAAAAGAAGTGAAAGAACTAACGGAACTTGATAATAAACTAATCACTATAAATAATGATATTCATACTATGAAAACACGAATGAGAAATGTTGTAAACACTATGTTACAACAATTGAAAGCACAACTCATAATTTCATTGCAAACACGTCCGTTTCGAGGTCCCTCTTTAAGGTATACGTTAACATCGGGACTCGAATACTATAAAGTTCCTGGAAATAAAAGTGTACTCTCGTGTTCTATTGTATCATCGGTACATCCGCATGCTGTAAATGATACATTGTTTGCAATAAACGGAAGATTAGTTGAAAGATATCCTGTAAGAGTTGAAACTGGCGATATTCTATCGTTTACAGCGCCAGCCGGACGTGCTAAAGATGGTCATATATTAAGTATAGAACTGATAGTTTCATATAAATTAGCAGTAGCTGATTAATTATACATTCATTTCGATATGGATGCTGAAGCTATAAGACTTAAGGAATCCATTGCCCGTTACAGTAGGGCAATAAGAGAAGAGTTACGTTCTCTCAAAGGAATGAAATTTGAAACGCAACGAGTCATGTCTGAAGTTCTTCAACCTGTAACGGAACCATTGAAAGTAATAGCGAAAGCACACCAAGACAACAACGACGACGACGAAACTACAGATGATGCTAACGGATCTGATCTCGTGTCAAAGTATCTACACAAGGTTCGAACTGCTAGTTCGAGTGACATGGACAATACTTACGGCATACGTTACGAGGATAATGAGTATAAATTGGGTAACAAGACAGTTGTTTTTAAATCTGATGGTGTTCAGATAGGAACAGAAACTTATGAACCCACAGCAGGCTTATATGAATTATTATTTAAACGTTTACCTCGCAAGACATCGTACACAGATGATGATTTAGACGTGTATTCACAAATCTTACAGAATACTCAAGTTTACAGACACGGCTATTCAAGAGATGGACGTTTAAGAGCAAATCGAGGGTTCCAGTATCGTCATATCATTCGTGACCTTGTTTGTAATCGAACTGGATTTGGTTTACGTTGGAAAGAACATGTACCGCAGAGAAACTTAGATTACGTCTACTGGAACGATCCGAATGAAATAATAAACAGATTAAGATTATTAGTTGCGTCGAGGGCTGCAGGTAATTTGAATCATTTACCCGAGATAGAAGAAATTATTACAGAACTTAAAACATCAAAAATTATAGCATGATAAAACGTCGCATTGCAACCGAGTTACATGCACCAGCTAGAAGACGATTTTTACGTCGTAAGATCATAAGCAAAGGAATGAACGATTTAGTACAAATAGATCTTATGGACATGTCTAATTATGCAAGAGACAATAGGAATTATAAGTATATTCTTCTTGCATGCAATTTTTATTCCAAGATGGCTTATGCACGACCATTACGTGATAAAAGTGGTATTAACGTTTCGACTGCTATGGAGGAGATATTGAATGAAATGGAATCGTTTCCGAAGAATGTTCAATCTGATAATGGAAGGGAGTTTTACAATAAACATTTCCGCGAACTAATGAATCGTAATAATATTAATCATTACAGTACATTCACTCACGTTAAGGCTGCTGCAGTGGAACGATTAATAAGAACGATCAAACTGAATTTGCATAAGGAATTTATTGTTCAAGGCTCATATCAATGGATAAACATACTACCTAGAATTATTCATACATACAATAATACTTACCATCGAACGATTCGTATGAAGCCTGTAGAAGTTCGTGATAATTCTCTCCTCAGTGTATACAAATATGATAGAAGTCTGCGTGAGAAGCGAAGATCTAGACTTCATCGTGTTGGTGACTACGTGAGGATTTCTAAGCATAAAGGTGTTATGGAGAAAGGTTATCTACCAAATTGGAGTGTTGAAGTCTTTAGGTTACGTTCAGTGCAAAGGACACATCCATTGACCTATCTCATCGAGGATCTGGAGGGTAAACTGATTGAAGGAGCATTCTACGGTTATGAATTACAGAAAACTCAATATCCAGACACGTATTTAGTTGAAAGGGTTATCAGACGACGTGGTGTTAGGATTCTGGTGAAATGGTTAGGATTTCCTACCCGTGAATGGATTAATGAGGTGGACATTGTATAAATAAAAAAACACACAACTCAATAAAGAAATATAATTTTAATGATATATTGTGTTTTATTTTTTCTGTTCACATTGATTCCTGATATCTTCTGTAACATAACGTTCGTGCTAGTTCACATTGATTATATATAAATTCACATCTCCATAACTTAAACATGATAATAACATTTTTATACTTTTTTAAAAAATCATACATGATTATAGTTGAATTAACATTTAATTGTCGAGATTTTAACATAACGTACATGCTAGTTCACATTGAGTATATATAAATTCACCTACCCTTAACGTAAACATGATAATTACAATTTGAAGTAATTAGTAATATACGTTAAACAAACATCATACATGATTATAGCTGAAATAAGAGCCTTTGTACATGCTAGTTCACATTGATTATATATAAATCCCCCCCTCACCCCTTAACGGAGACATGATAATAACATTTTGATATAATTAGTAAATATATTTTAATAAAAAATCATACATGATTATAGTTGAATTAACATTTCATTGTAGAGATCAATAAGGTTACATTGATTTCTGCTATCTAACATTTCAAAACGACATGAATAGGAAAAAATATTCCTTCCCCCCCTAACGTAAACATAAAAAAAAGAAACACGTTATCTTTCAAATGAAGTAAATATGTTATTATCATGTAATTAGTAACACACTTTACAATTATACTTGAAACTCAATTATTTCGTTTTTTTTTTGAAATACAGTAATATGTTATTATCATGTGCCTAGTAATACCTTTTAACTCAGTTGTAACACACTTTACAAATATGCTTGAAACTCAATTATTTTTTTTTTTTTTTTTTTTGAAATACAGTAATATGTTATTATCGTGACCTAGTAATACCTTTTAACTCAGTTGAATCTATGCTTTATTGAGAAAAGAATAAAAATTACACTTGACAATTTTCTATAGCATAATGTCCCCATGCTAATGTTGAAAATGAATTATCGGGAATGTATCGTTTTGTATCGATACCACTTAAAGCAACCTTATTAGATTCGATGGTATGAACATCATGTTTATAACTTCTGAAACATGTCTGCATGCTTCGATGTATCGTGTCAGGATGTGTAATACATGAGAGATATTGTTCAAAGGTTATGAATCTCATCGAATCTTTTGTTACACCTTTTGATTTTTAATCACTTCAGTATCATATCGATAACAATATAATTTTGATTTCAACCCCACATATTCAGTCATCACTCTACCGGCTAGCTCATCCTTGAATAATCCTGAAATTTTCTTATTTGCTAACGGAATACCATACACATTATCCATTGGATAATTCGATGTAGCGAATAAATGTATATTGTTTTTAATAAATTCATATATATCGCAGCTAGATTCAAAGAGAAAGGCATCCGTGTCCGTATAGATTAAAGTTACATCTTTCAATTTTTTCTTCAGAATTTCATAATAAAAATCATACATTTTATGTTTGGATAGATCCAGGATTGCTTGTCCTATGTATATTGGCTTATTCATCAATATTTCATCTCTGACCATTTCTATACCTATTCAATTTTCATCAAAAATCACGTACCTTATACACGTCTGTCGAGGTAACAATTTACGCGCTCGTTTCCAGCTGGTAGCTAAATGAAATGAATTATAACGTTTTACATCCTCTATAAATTTTCCATAAACACAATTATTCCTTAACCTCCATAGATTTTGGCCAAATTTCGTCTTATCTTCAATACGTTTACGAGCGTTGAGTTCAATGTAAGGATTTATCCAGTTAGATTGTTTATAACCTATTACTCTATGTATACGTAATGGAATCAAACCAAGTTTAACACATTGTTGAAAATTGAGATAATGTAATACGTATTTATTTTTATCATTCAATGTTGTTAGCAATTTTGTATACTTATCACCTGGCGCGATTTCATTCAAAGGGCATAAAGGCAAATCATTTTGTTTATCATGAAGTTCCTGTGGATATTTAAAGTCTACTTCCAACACATATCCCACGTCAGAATCACTTGTAATAGACATAAAATCTATTGATTTAATTTCAGCATCAGTTAACCACCTTATATCAGTGTATGGTAAGCTATTATTTTCCATTGTATATCCATATAAAGAATTGCAGTCGACGTACATTAAATAATTAGTTGGTTGAGTGTTATCATAGCTAGTCATGTATCTGTTATTCGCCTTTGCATACCGTTTGGACACAGTGCAAATTCCACCTCGTATTCCTTTTTCGAAGAAATCTAACATAGTCTTATCTGTTAATAATGAAATCTGTACACCAGTCGTTCTTAACATTGCATCATAGGCTAATCCGGGAAGTGTGTAATACTGACACGGATCGAGTCCGTACAAACCGATACTTAATTCACGGAAGCGTTCAAACACATCCGTTAGTATTAACGTATCACACTTAAGATATATATTTAAATATTCACCCAGATTTTTAACATTGAATTCATTCCATACCGTTCTAGCATGACTATAATCCTCATCGCTTACATGATCAAACTGATGTTTGGATGGTAGACTATTCTCGTATAATTTTTCTATAGAATCCACATACGTGTACGGGAAGACACCTTTGCGTTTCATCAGTTGTCTATGCAAAGGATTCGTATACGTATTATTGGTATAATGAAAATCATCTGATTCTAACATATCCGAAAGGTTACTAAGTTTTGAATCCAAAAAACGATAGCTATCCCGAAATCTTAGATATATACTCATTCCATTCGAATTTGTATATCTTTTGCTAAAGGATAAGCAATTTTCAGAAGTTTGTGCAATACAGTTGATAGGTTCCGTATCGTAACCTAGTTTCTTTACTATGAAATGAGCATCGTATTTTGACAAGCAATGAAAGAATATTGGTATGAATCCTGGCATTTTCCTATTTAAATTGCAGTGCTTATGGGCTGGGCCAACGTAACTTCCAGTCAAATGACAATGATCACGAACCTTTATACACGAGTTAAGAAATTCACGTTTGCATATGTGACATCGTGTTGCATTTTGATATTCTAGCTCATCCACATCTCTCATACTTATTTCAATTTTATTAGCATATATATTAATGACCTGATTTGCAATTAACGTTAATTCTTTAAGAAAATTTTCAATTGCATATGGATCTTCAAATGATTTGAAACGTTTTAAATTTTTATCATAACTACAGACCAAATGTAATGCAATTGCATACGCTTCATGTTTATGAGTGGTACGTGTCCAACTTTTACTCGATACATCTTGACACGAATCTACCTTACGTAAGATACATTCTATGTCTGCATAAACCATGAATGGAACTTTTAGACATTTCGAATATGCGTTAAATTCAACGAGATCAGTTTTACCAGCCTCGGGCATTCTGATAATTTGATTCATCATACACCGCTTTTTATGGCTATTTAAACGTGATTCTGATGTGAAATACAAGTTACAATTGTTACATAACCATTTTCGCCCATTATGTTTAGTTAGCTGCTTTCCTAGCAAACGTGATAAGTCTGTTATCAGACAATAATGTCTTTTATACAGTAAAAGATTAACATGATGTGATTTTATCTCTCTTGGTTGATATGAGAATAATCGATTTATTTTCAACACCGTATATCGTTATTGAAATATTTGAATTTTGATTCTCGAATTTTTCTACATCTTTCAATGATACGGGGAATGTTATATTCTCAAAGTTAAATTCTTTACGAAACTCATATCTTTTATAGGACGTGGGTCGATTCTTGTTACGTTCTACTGGGTATTTGGATGCTAACAGACAGTATGCAAAGCAATATTTATCAGTATTACGAATGTTATTAACAGCTCTCTTCGATTTTATAAAGTCGGGTAATTCAGTATACATCCCTGCATTCAATGAATCGTATTGTGTCACATATATTGTTAATTTCTCAATACTGTATAGAGCTTTTGAACTGGTACGCGATTCAAAATTATCCATATGATCTAGTATAGGTTGTACAATCTTCTCTTCATACCATATAGATTTATCTGTAGATTGCAATATCACCTCAAGTTTACTGTTAAAGTTAAATGTATGAATATTATCGCTCTCTTGTGATATTATGACATATTGACAGGATAAACAGGATCCTATCTTAAGACCTGATTTATACATGTTTAAGCCCTTATCAATTTCATTCAAAATTAAAGGTTTGCATTCTGCTAAGAATATGACGGGGTCAAGTATATTAACACAGTTGTGAATTTCATAGGTACATAATCTGTTTTTGAATGCTGACTCACTGTGAATACACTGTAAGCGTTCAGCCTGGGTCACGTTCAGACGGGTTTCATCTTGCTGAATCGAGGGTTGTCCAGTGGCACTATCGGAGCATCTTGTCGCCGTTTCTGAAAAAGTAATTACAACATTCGATTAACTTTACATACGGGAACATTGATTTACATGTATGTAAGGTGGTGACAGAAATAACATACATGTTAATAACTTTTACATGTATGAATCTCAATTTTACGTAAACTCTATACTTTACATAGAACGTAACATGCATGTAACATTTACATATGAAAATATTTACATAATGATTATGTATTTTACACAGAGATTTCAATTATTGCTATCATCACGTAACTACAATATTTAGGTAGTATGTAACTGTTTTACGTAATGCTCTTTCCCTTACATAAATGATAAAACACATAATGTAAACCATATACATGTAAAATACCGTAACTGAACTACGATATTCACATGTACGTTTTTACACATATAAATTAACGTTCTTTTTTCACCTACAACGTTACTTTTACGTGTAACAAACAAAACATAACTAACATGCATGTGAAATAACGTAACTGACCTACGATATTCACATGTACGTAATTATAACATATGAAAATTAACCCTACAACGTTCACTCACTCTCAATTACTAATACTACATGACGTGCGATAATTAACACTTTAAGTTTTAATACAACATGTACGATTTCGCATTTACATGCAAGTAACTACATTATCACCTTTTTATGAAATTTTATTTAATAATTATGCTCACCTTTTGACGACATTACGGGCTGCTTAAAAGAGACAATTTATGTCGTTTGAAACCACTTTCTAGAGTTTCCTCGCCATGGTATTGGAGTATGCAGTCACCACGGTTTAGTAGATCTTTCTGCGCTGCGGTCATGTGTTTGAATCTCTCCGGGAGGAAGACTTGGAATTCTGATGTTTCGACGACAACCCGTTCACCATATCTGGTCTTCACGGTTTTGACGGATCGAATGATGTGTTGAACGGACTGATCTAATTCACGTAGTTTCTTTGTGGGAAGATGTGTTCCACCTTCAGCTTCTTGGAGGGGGGGATATGGTTACACATTTCTTTACACACACATACTTGTACAAAATATATTTTTCTGAACATTTGATTTTTTTACATTTGGTATACTAACACATTCATAGTATTGTTTCATCATTCATACAAATATATAGATTCATTCGTTTAATTTTAAAATATATTCTTTTTTTCCTAACGTTATTTGACAAAGTTAGACTTCGCTACAGCAATAAGAATGTTTTGACCACCCCTGTCACCAGTCTGGAGAGATTAACTCTTTTTTTCTCTGACCCACATACCAAGAGGGATGAAGTTCAGTGGAGTATTCGTAATACTGAGGGGAGATTTTCTAGACAATTTTTTTATATGGAGGGTGATATCTTACCATGGATAGTTAGGATATCTACACTATAGATCCCTTCTTGCGTATATATATTATCATATTGATTGATCAGTTTTGTATTACTCATATATACTTAAAGATGAGATATTTTTCTCTCGTTATCTTAATCATTTTTAAATAGATGGTTAGTGCTTTTATTTTATTTTCGATGTTATGTTCCACTTTTATCATGCTTAGAGGGAATATTCTTTTTAAGTTATCGTGCTTAGAGGGTGCGTTCCTTTATCATGAAAACCCTTTCAAACAGATTTACATTTGCATTCTTATACTTTTCTCTCAATATTGTTTTATCATTCTTAAAGAGATGGATAGTGCTTTTATTTTTATTTGCATTTGCTATGTACCACTTTTATGATGCTTAGAGGGAGCATTTCTTTGTCATGAAACCCTCTCACATAGATTTACATTTCCATTCTTATATTTCAATGTGGAACAGATTTATATTTTCTCGTACCTCGATGTGGGAATGGAATTTAACCTTTTTGTAACCTTTACATCGCTCTTGGATACGTAGCTCAAGCTTAGATTCTGGATAGGGAAAACCCCTTACCAGAATGTCTTATTACATTTATTTTCATAAATATCTCCCAGTACACATACCTAATCATTCTCTCGATATTCTTTTATCTAAAGATTAACGATACTGCATCATATATCATACACTAAACGTGATAGATATCAAACCCTACACTCGATATTCATACATGAGAGTTTAAGCACAGACATCGAAGAATTACTATCAACACATTTAATTAAAACATCGCCCCTCCCCGAACCCCATATCGAACCCTAGACTCGATATTCATACATGAGAGTTTAAGCACACACATAGAAAAGAATTCACATTTAATTCAAACACACCCGGAACCCCGTTACCCACCCACCCATCACACATCACACACACACACACACACACACACACACACACACACACACACACAATCATCATCATCATCACCCCACCCTCAAACACATCTCACTGCACAGGGGAGAACGGCACTACGCCAACACTCCCCTTCTTTTACAACTCGATTTTCATATAGGAGAGTTCTAAATAAATGAGCATTCTACATCGCTCATATATTAACACAGAGGAGAGTTCAGCATCTTATCTACACTGTGCTGATTCTCTCAATTCTATACTACTAATGTACACTTCTTTTAAACCCCAAAGTTAATGAAGAAAGCCGATTATTATACGCAAAATTATTATTCCGCTGGCTGGTTTTTAAAGCAAAACACGTTACTTACAAGATCGCTGTTTCACATTAAACGTCATGTTCTAGGAACTCCAGTTATGGAAAAAGGTTTATTGGGACGCAACATTCTTATTCCACTGGATGTTTTTAAAATAATGTTTGCTTTAAATAAAATCTATATCTTCGCATAAAATACTGATTTTCGCTATCTTCGCGGTAAAAATTTTGTAATTTGATATCTTCGCGTAAAAAGTTGATATTCGATTTTATACTGTTTTCACGCTAAAACCTCTTTCCTCGATAAATTTTCTTGGAAAATTAACATGGCATGTTAAGGTATATTGACGCTGAAACTCTCAGAGAAACAACATATTATTAGCTTTAAGGTCATTTCCCTGAGAAAGTTATTGTGCACTATTATTTTTGCCTAAAATTCTCATTCAGAAAGATGTTTTTAACGAAACGGACTTCTTTTAAACCAAAGTTCATTTTCTCACATAATCGTGTCTTTTTTCGCCTCCTCTTAGTTTGTCTACCTTTCTTTGAAGATAGAGATTATTTAGGAAGAAACGGTCTCGTTTTAAAGCAAACTTCATTTTGCCACGTCACATTGTCATTTTTGTCTCGTTTACCTCGGCAATGTTCTTCTGACCATAAAGACTACGTTTGTTGTAAAATGTAAGTTTAATGAACAAAACTGTCATGATACGGAAAATTTATATCATCGCCATTACAGGTCGCTGTTTTCACATTTAAAGTCATTTTCCATAGATTCGAGTTATTCCAGTAATGTATTTTTACGCAAAATCCTTATCGCACTCGGAGTTTTTAAAACAGTCTCGTTTTAAGCAAAAATCGCTATTTTTGCGACACAATTTTGTTTTTTGATATCTTCGCGTAAAAAATTGATATTCGCTTTTTATACTGTTTTCACGCTAAAACTTCTTTCCGCGATAAATTTTCTTGGAGAATTAACATGGCATGTTAAGATATATTTACGCCGAAACTCTCAGAGAAAAAGAGATATTGTTAGCTTTGTAGTTCCTTTCCTTGGGAAAGTTGTTGTGCACTATTATCTTTGCTTAAAATTCTCATTCAGAAAGATGTTTTTAACGAAACGGACTTCTTTTAAAACAAAGTTCGTTTTCTCACGCAATCGTGTCTTTTTCGCCTCCTTTTTTCTAGTCTACCTTTCTTTGACGACAGAGACTAGTTTTGAAGAAACGCTCTCGTTTTATACCAAAGTTCATTTTGTCACGTCACAATGTCAATTTCGTCGCGTTTTACCTCGGCAATGTTCTTTTAACCATAAAGCCTATGTCTGTTGTAAAATGTAAGTTTAATGAACAAAACTGTCTTCATACGCAAAATTAATATCATCGCTATCACAAGTCGCTGTTTTCACATTAAAAGTCATTTTGCATAGATTTCAATTATTCCAAAAATGTATTTTTAGGCAAAATCCTTAATCCACTCGAAGTTTCTAAAATAGAGCTTGTATTAAGTCAAAATCACTAATTTTACGTGAAAAGTTCGTTTTGTGCTATCATCGCGTAAAAAGCTTAAATTCGTTTTTTATGCTGTTTTCACGGTAAAACTTTTTTTCCGCGAACAATTTCCTTTGAGAATTGACATGGCATGTTAAGATATATTTACGCCGAATTGTCACAGAAACAACATATTGTTAGGTTTACAGTTCATTTCCTTGAGATAATTTTGAGCCCTATTATTCTTGCTTAAAGATTCCCATTAAGAAAGATGTTTTAACCATACAAACTTCTTTTAAACCAAAGTTCCTTTTGCCACGAACTCGTGTCCTTTTCGCCTCCTTTTAGTTCGTCTACCTTTCTTTGACGATAGAGATTAGTAAGGAAGAAACGGTCTCGTTTTTAAAGCAAACTTCATTTTGCCACGTCGCAATGTCATTTCCGGCTCGTTTACCTCGGCAATGTTCTTTTGACCATAAAGACAACGTTGGTTGTAAAATGTAAGTTTAATGAACAAAACTGTCATGAAACGGAAAATTCAGATCATCGTTATCACAAGTCGCTGTTTTCACATTTAAAGTCATTTTCCATAGATTTCAGTTATTCCAAAAATGTATTTTTACGCAAAATCCTTATTCCATTCGAAATTTCTAAAACAGAGCTTGTATTAAGTGAAAATCGCTATTTTGGCGTGAAAAGTTCGTTTTGTGCTATCTTCGCGTAAAAAGCTTAAAGTCGTTTTTTATGCTGATTTCACGCTAAAACTTCTTTTCCGCGAACAATTTACTTTGAGAATTGACATGGCATGTTAAGTTATTTTTACGTCGAAATTGTCAGAGAAAAAACATATTGTTAGGTTTGCAATTCATTTTCTTGAGAAAGTTATTGTGCAATATTATTTTTGCTTAAAATTCTCATTCAGAGAGATATTTTTAACGAAACGGACTTCCTTTAAACCAAAGTTCGTTTTCTCACGCAATCGTGACTTTTTCGCCTCCTTTTTTTTTGTCTACCTTTCTTTGACGACAGAGACTAGTTTTGAAGAAACGCTCTCGTTTTAAACCAGAGTACATTTTGTCACGTCACAATGTCATTTTTGTCTCGTTTTACCTCGGCAATGTTCTTTTAACCATAAAGCCTATGTTTGATGTAAAATGTTCGTTTAATGAACAAAACTGTCTTAAGACGCAAAATTCATATCATCGCTATCACAAGTCACTGTTTTCACATTTAAAGTCATTTTCCATAGATTCCAGTTATTCCAATTATATATTTTTACGCAAAATCCGTATTCCACTCGGAGTTTTTAAAACTATCTTGTTTTGAGCAAAAATCGCTATTTTGGCGTAAAAACTTTGTATTTTGATATCTTCGCGTAAAAAATTGATATTCGCTTTTTATACTGTTTTCACGCTAAAACTTCTTTCCGCGATAAATTTTCTTGGAGAATTAACATGGCATGTTAAGATATATTGACGCTGAAATTGTCAGAGAAACAACATATTATTAGCCTTAAAGTTCATTTCCCTGAGAGTTATTGTGCACTATTATTTTTGCCTAAAATTCTCATTCAGAAAGATGTTCTTAACGAAACGGACTTCTTTTAAAACAAAGTTCGTTTTCTCACATATTCGTGTCTTTTTCACCTCCCTTTAGTTTGTCTACCTTTCCTTGACGATAGAGATTAGTTAGGAAGAAACGGTCTCGTTTTAAAGCAAACTTCATTTTGCCACGTCCCAATCTCATTTTCGTCTCGTTTACCTCGGCAATGTTCTTCTGACCATAAAGACTACGTTTGTTGTAAAATGTAAGTTTAATGAACAAAACTGTCATGATACGGAAAATTTATATCATCGCCATTACAGGTCGCTGTTTTCACATTTAAAGTCATTTTCCATAGATTCCAGTTATTCCAGTAATGTATTTTTACGCAAATCCTTATCGCACTCGGAGTTTTTAAAACAGTCTCGTTTTAAGCAAAAATCGCTATTTTTGCGACACAATTTTGTTTTTTGATATCTTCGCGTAAAAAATTGATATTCGCTTTTTATACTGTTTTCACGCTAAAACTTCTTTCCGCGATAAATTTTCTTGGAGAATTAACATGGCATGTTAAGATATATTTACGCCGAAACTCTCAGAGAAAAAGAGATATTGTTAGCTTTGTAGTTCCTTTCCTTGGGAAAGTTGTTGTGCACTATTATCTTTGCTTAAAATTCTCATTCAGAAAGATGTTTTTAACGAAACGGACTTCTTTTAAAACAAAGTTCGTTTTCTCACGCAATCGTGTCTTTTTCGCCTCCTTTTTTCTAGTCTACCTTTCTTTGACGACAGAGACTAGTTTTGAAGAAACGCTCTCGTTTTATACCAAAGTTCATTTTGTCACGTCACAATGTCAATTTCGTCGCGTTTTACCTCGGCAATGTTCTTTTAACCATAAAGCCTATGTCTGTTGTAAAATGTAAGTTTAATGAACAAAACTGTCTTTATACGCAAAATTCATATCATCGCTATCACAAGTCGCTGTTTTCACATTAAAAGTCATTTTGCATAGATTTCAGTTATTCCAAAAATATATTTTTAGGCAAAATCCTTAATCCACTCGAAGTTTCTAAAACAGAGCTTGTATTAAGTCAAAATCACTAATTTTACGTGAAAAGTTCGTTTTGTGCTATCATCGCGTAAAAAACTTAAATTCGTTTTTTATGCTGTTTTCACGGTAAAACTTTTTTTCCGCGAACAATTTCCTTTGAGAATTGACATGGCATGTTAAGATATATTTACGCCGAATTGTCAGAGAAACAACATATTGTTAGGTTTACAGTTCATTTCCTTGAGATAATTTTGAGATGTTTTAACGATACAAACTTCTTTTAAACCAAAGTTCCTTTTGTCACGAACTCGTGTCCTTTTCGCCTCCTTTTAGTTCGTCTACCTTTCTTTGACGATAGAGATTAGTTAGGAAGAAACGGTCTCGTTTTTAAAGCAAACATCATTTTGCCACGTCACAATGTCATTTCCGGCTCGTTTACCTTGGCAATGTTCTTTCGACCATAAAGACTACGTTTGTTGTAAAATGTAAGTTTAATGAGCAAAACTGTCATGATACGGAAAATTCAGATCATCGTTATCACAGGTCGCTGTTTTCACATTTAAAGTCATTTTCCAAAGATTCCAGTTATTCCAATAATGTATTTTTACGCAACCTCCTTATCGCAGTCGGAGTTTTAAAAACAGTCTTGTTTTATGCAAAAATCGCCAATTTGGCGTAACAATGTTGTTCTTTGATATCTTCGCGTCAATAATTGATATTCGCTTTTTATACTGTTTTCACGCTAAAACTTCTTTTCCGCGATAAATTTACTTGGAGAATTAACATGGCATGTTAAGATATATTTACGCCGAAATTGTCAGAGAAACAACATATTGTTAGGTTTACAGTTCATTTCCTTGAGATAATTTTGAGATCTATTATTCTTGCTTAAAAATTTTCATTGAGAAAGATGTTTTAACCATACAAACTTCTTTTAAACCAAAGTTCCTTTTGCCACGAACTCGTGTCCTTTTCGCCTCCTTTTAGTTCGTCTACCTTTCTTTGACGATTGAGATTAGTGAGGAAGAAACGGTCTCGTTTTTAAAGCAAACTTCATTTTGCCACGTCGCAATGTCATTTCCGGCTCGTTTACCTCGGCAATGTTCTTTTGACCATAAAGACAACGTTGGTTGTAAAATGTAAGTTTAATGAACAAAACTGTCATGATACGGAAAATTCAGATCATCGTTATCACAAGTCGCTGTTTTCACATTTAAAATCATTTTCCATAGATTCCAGTTATTCCAATAATGTATTTTTACGCAAACTCCTTATCGCAGTCGGAGTTTAAAAACAGTCTTGTTTTAAGCAAAAATCGCCAATTTGGCGTAACAATGTTGTTTTTTGATATCTTCGCGTCAAAAATTGATATTCGCTTTTTATACTGTTTTCACACTAAAACTTCTTTTCCGCGATAAATTTACTTGGAGAATTAACATGGCATGTTAAGATATATTTACGCCGGAATTGTCAGAGAAACAATACTTTGTAAGCTTTACAGATCATTTCCTTGACTAATTCTTTGTGCACTATTATTTATGCTTACAATTCTGATTCAGAAAGATGTTTTTAACGAAACGGACTTCCTTTAAACCAAAGTTCGTTTTCTCACGCAATCGTGGCTTTTTCGCCTCCTTTTTTCTAGTCTACCGTTCTTTGACGACAGAGACTAGTTTTGAAGAAACGCTCTCGTTTTAAACCAGAGTACATTTTGTCACGTCACAATGTCATTTTCGTCTCCTTTTACCTCGGCAATGTTCTTTTAACCATAAAGCCTAAGTTTGATGTAAAATGTTCGTTTAATGAACAAAACTGTCTTAAGACGCAAAATTCATATCATCGCTATCACAAGTCACTGTTTTCACATTTAAAGTCATTTTCCATAGATTTCAATTATTCCAAAAATGTATTTTTAGGCAAAATCCTTAATCCACTCGAAGTTTCTAAAATAGAGCTTGTATTAAGTCAAAATCACTAATTTTACGTGAAAAGTTCGTTTTGTGCTATCATCGCGTAAAAAGCTTAAATTCGTTTTTTATGCTGTTTTCACGGTAAAACTTTTTTTCCGCGAACAATTTCCTTTGAGAATTGACATGGCATGTTAAGATATATTTACGCCGAATTGTCACAGAAACAACATATTGTTAGGTTTACAGTTCATTTCCTTGAGATAATTTTGAGCCCTATTATTCTTGCTTAAAGATTCCCATTAAGAAAGATGTTTTAACCATACAAACTTCTTTTAAACCAAAGTTCCTTTTGCCACGAACTCGTGTCCTTTTCGCCTCCTTTTAGTTCGTCTACCTTTCTTTGACGATAGAGATTAGTAAGGAAGAAACGGTCTCGTTTTTAAAGCAAACTTCATTTTGCCACGTCGCAATGTCATTTCCGGCTCGTTTACCTCGGCAATGTTCTTTTGACCATAAAGACAACGTTGGTTGTAAAATGTAAGTTTAATGAACAAAACTGTCATGAAACGGAAAATTCAGATCATCGTTATCACAAGTCGCTGTTTTCACATTTAAAGTCATTTTCCATAGATTTCAGTTATTCCAAAAATGTATTTTTACGCAAAATCCTTATTCCATTCGAAATTTCTAAAACAGAGCTTGTATTAAGTGAAAATCGCTATTTTGGCGTGAAAAGTTCGTTTTGTGCTATCTTCGCGTAAAAAGCTTAAAGTCGTTTTTTATGCTGATTTCACGCTAAAACTTCTTTTCCGCGAACAATTTACTTTGAGAATTGACATGGCATGTTAAGTTATTTTTACGTCGAAATTGTCAGAGAAAAAACATATTGTTAGGTTTGCAATTCATTTTCTTGAGAAAGTTATTGTGCAATATTATTTTTGCTTAAAATTCTCATTCAGAGAGATATTTTTAACGAAACGGACTTCCTTTAAACCAAAGTTCGTTTTCTCACGCAATCGTGACTTTTTCGCCTCCTTTTTTTTTGTCTACCTTTCTTTGACGACAGAGACTAGTTTTGAAGAAACGCTCTCGTTTTAAACCAGAGTACATTTTGTCACGTCACAATGTCATTTTTGTCTCGTTTTACCTCGGCAATGTTCTTTTAACCATAAAGCCTATGTTTGATGTAAAATGTTCGTTTAATGAACAAAACTGTCTTAAGACGCAAAATTCATATCATCGCTATCACAAGTCACTGTTTTCACATTTAAAGTCATTTTCCATAGATTCCAGTTATTCCAATTATATATTTTTACGCAAAATCCGTATTCCACTCGGAGTTTTTAAAACTATCTTGTTTTGAGCAAAAATCGCTATTTTGGCGTAAAAACTTTGTATTTTGATATCTTCGCGTAAAAAATTGATATTCGCTTTTTATACTGTTTTCACGCTAAAACTTCTTTCCGCGATAAATTTTCTTGGAGAATTAACATGGCATGTTAAGATATATTGACGCTGAAATTGTCAGAGAAACAACATATTATTAGCCTTAAAGTTCATTTCCCTGAGAGTTATTGTGCACTATTATTTTTGCCTAAAATTCTCATTCAGAAAGATGTTCTTAACGAAACGGACTTCTTTTAAAACAAAGTTCGTTTTCTCACATATTCGTGTCTTTTTCACCTCCCTTTAGTTTGTCTACCTTTCCTTGACGATAGAGATTAGTTAGGAAGAAACGGTCTCGTTTTAAAGCAAACTTCATTTTGCCACGTCCCAATCTCATTTTCGTCTCGTTTACCTCGGCAATGTTCTTCTGACCATAAAGACTACGTTTGTTGTAAAATGTAAGTTTAATGAACAAAACTGTCATGATACGGAAAATTTATATCATCGCCATTACAGGTCGCTGTTTTCACATTTAAAGTCATTTTCCATAGATTCCAGTTATTCCAGTAATGTATTTTTACGCAAATCCTTATCGCACTCGGAGTTTTTAAAACAGTCTCGTTTTAAGCAAAAATCGCTATTTTTGCGACACAATTTTGTTTTTTGATATCTTCGCGTAAAAAATTGATATTCGCTTTTTATACTGTTTTCACGCTAAAACTTCTTTCCGCGATAAATTTTCTTGGAGAATTAACATGGCATGTTAAGATATATTTACGCCGAAACTCTCAGAGAAAAAGAGATATTGTTAGCTTTGTAGTTCCTTTCCTTGGGAAAGTTGTTGTGCACTATTATCTTTGCTTAAAATTCTCATTCAGAAAGATGTTTTTAACGAAACGGACTTCTTTTAAAACAAAGTTCGTTTTCTCACGCAATCGTGTCTTTTTCGCCTCCTTTTTTCTAGTCTACCTTTCTTTGACGACAGAGACTAGTTTTGAAGAAACGCTCTCGTTTTATACCAAAGTTCATTTTGTCACGTCACAATGTCAATTTCGTCGCGTTTTACCTCGGCAATGTTCTTTTAACCATAAAGCCTATGTCTGTTGTAAAATGTAAGTTTAATGAACAAAACTGTCTTTATACGCAAAATTCATATCATCGCTATCACAAGTCGCTGTTTTCACATTAAAAGTCATTTTGCATAGATTTCAGTTATTCCAAAAATATATTTTTAGGCAAAATCCTTAATCCACTCGAAGTTTCTAAAACAGAGCTTGTATTAAGTCAAAATCACTAATTTTACGTGAAAAGTTCGTTTTGTGCTATCATCGCGTAAAAAACTTAAATTCGTTTTTTATGCTGTTTTCACGGTAAAACTTTTTTTCCGCGAACAATTTCCTTTGAGAATTGACATGGCATGTTAAGATATATTTACGCCGAATTGTCAGAGAAACAACATATTGTTAGGTTTACAGTTCATTTCCTTGAGATAATTTTGAGATGTTTTAACGATACAAACTTCTTTTAAACCAAAGTTCCTTTTGTCACGAACTCGTGTCCTTTTCGCCTCCTTTTAGTTCGTCTACCTTTCTTTGACGATAGAGATTAGTTAGGAAGAAACGGTCTCGTTTTTAAAGCAAACATCATTTTGCCACGTCACAATGTCATTTCCGGCTCGTTTACCTTGGCAATGTTCTTTCGACCATAAAGACTACGTTTGTTGTAAAATGTAAGTTTAATGAGCAAAACTGTCATGATACGGAAAATTCAGATCATCGTTATCACAGGTCGCTGTTTTCACATTTAAAGTCATTTTCCAAAGATTCCAGTTATTCCAATAATGTATTTTTACGCAACCTCCTTATCGCAGTCGGAGTTTTAAAAACAGTCTTGTTTTATGCAAAAATCGCCAATTTGGCGTAACAATGTTGTTCTTTGATATCTTCGCGTCAATAATTGATATTCGCTTTTTATACTGTTTTCACGCTAAAACTTCTTTTCCGCGATAAATTTACTTGGAGAATTAACATGGCATGTTAAGATATATTTACGCCGAAATTGTCAGAGAAACAACATATTGTTAGGTTTACAGTTCATTTCCTTGAGATAATTTTGAGATCTATTATTCTTGCTTAAAAATTTTCATTGAGAAAGATGTTTTAACCATACAAACTTCTTTTAAACCAAAGTTCCTTTTGCCACGAACTCGTGTCCTTTTCGCCTCCTTTTAGTTCGTCTACCTTTCTTTGACGATTGAGATTAGTGAGGAAGAAACGGTCTCGTTTTTAAAGCAAACTTCATTTTGCCACGTCGCAATGTCATTTCCGGCTCGTTTACCTCGGCAATGTTCTTTTGACCATAAAGACAACGTTGGTTGTAAAATGTAAGTTTAATGAACAAAACTGTCATGATACGGAAAATTCAGATCATCGTTATCACAAGTCGCTGTTTTCACATTTAAAATCATTTTCCATAGATTCCAGTTATTCCAATAATGTATTTTTACGCAAACTCCTTATCGCAGTCGGAGTTTAAAAACAGTCTTGTTTTAAGCAAAAATCGCCAATTTGGCGTAACAATGTTGTTTTTTGATATCTTCGCGTCAAAAATTGATATTCGCTTTTTATACTGTTTTCACACTAAAACTTCTTTTCCGCGATAAATTTACTTGGAGAATTAACATGGCATGTTAAGATATATTTACGCCGGAATTGTCAGAGAAACAATACTTTGTAAGCTTTACAGATCATTTCCTTGACTAATTCTTTGTGCACTATTATTTATGCTTACAATTCTGATTCAGAAAGATGTTTTTAACGAAACGGACTTCCTTTAAACCAAAGTTCGTTTTCTCACGCAATCGTGGCTTTTTCGCCTCCTTTTTTCTAGTCTACCGTTCTTTGACGACAGAGACTAGTTTTGAAGAAACGCTCTCGTTTTAAACCAGAGTACATTTTGTCACGTCACAATGTCATTTTCGTCTCCTTTTACCTCGGCAATGTTCTTTTAACCATAAAGCCTAAGTTTGATGTAAAATGTTCGTTTAATGAACAAAACTGTCTTAAGACGCAAAATTCATATCATCGCTAACACAAGTCACTGTTTTCACATTTAAAGTCATTTTCCATAGATTCCAGTTATTCCAGTATATATTTTTACGCAAAATCCTTATCGCACTCGGAGTTTTTAAAACAGTCTCGTTTTAAGCAAAAATCGCTACTTTTGCGACAGAATTTTGTTTTTTGATATCTTCGCGTAAAAAATTGATATTCGCTTTTTATACTGTTTTCCCGCTAAAACTTCTTTCCGCGATAAATTTTCTTGGAGAATTAACATGGCATGTTAAGATATATTTACGCCGAAACTCTCAGAGAAAAAGAGATATTGTTAGCTTTGTAGTTCCTTTCCTTGGGAAAGTTGTTGTGCACTATTATCTTTGCTTAAAATTCTCATTCAGAAAGATGTTTTTAACGAAACGGACTTCTTTTAAAACAAAGTTCGTTTTCTCACGCAATCGTGTCTTTTTCGCCTCCTTTTTTCTAGTCTACCTTTCTTTGACGACAGAGACTAGTTTTGAAGAAACGCTCTCGTTTTATACCAAAGTTCATTTTGTCACGTCACAATGTCAATTTCGTCGCGTTTTACCTCGGCAATGTTCTTTTAACCATAAAGCCTATGTCTGTTGTAAAATGTAGGTTTAATGAACAAAACTGTCTTCATACGCAAAATTAATATCATCGCTATCACAAGTCGCTGTTTTCACATTAAAAGTCATTTTGCATAGATTTCAATTATTCCAAAAATGTATTTTTAGGCAAAATCCTTAATCCACTCGAAGTTTCTAAAACAGAGCTTGTATTAAGTCAAAATCACTAATTTTACGTGAAAAGTTCGTTTTGTGCTATCATCGCGTAAAAAGCTTAAATTCGTTTTTTATGCTGTTTTCACGGTAAAACTTTTTTTCCGCGAACAATTTCCTTTGAGAATTGACATGGCATGTTAAGATATATTTACGCCGAATTGTCAGAGAAACAACATATTGTTAGGTTTACAGTTCATTTCCTTGAGATAATTTTGAGCCCTATTATTCTTGCTTAAAGATTCCCATTAAGAAAGATGTTTTAACCATACAAACTTCTTTTAAACCAAAGTTCCTTTTGCCACGAACTCGTGTCCTTTTCGCCTCCTTTTAGTTCGTCTACCTTTCTTTGACGATAGAGATTAGTAAGGAAGAAACGGTCTCGTTTTTAAAGCAAACTTCATTTTGCCACGTCGCAATGTCATTTCCGGCTCGTTTACCTCGGCAATGTTCTTTTGACCATAAAGACAACGTTGGTTGTAAAATGTAAGTTTAATGAACAAAACTGTCATGAAACGGAAAATTCAGATCATCGTTATCACAAGTCGCTGTTTTCACATTTAAAGTCATTTTCCATAGATTTCAGTTATTCCAAAAATGTATTTTTACGCAAAATCCTTATTCCATTCGAAATTTCTAAAACAGAGCTTGTATTAAGTGAAAATCGCTATTTTGGCGTGAAAAGTTCGTTTTGTGCTATCTTCGCGTAAAAAGCTTAAAGTCGTTTTTTATTCTGATTTCACGCTAAAACTTCTTTTCCGCGAACAATTTACTTTGAGAATTGACATGGCATGTTAAGTTATTTTTACGTCGAAATTGTCAGAGAAAAAACATATTGTTAGGTTTGCAATTCATTTTCTTGAGAAAGTTATTGTGCAATATTATTTTTGCTTAAAATTCTCATTCAGAGAGATACTTTTAACGAAACGGACTTCCTTTAAACCAAAGTTCGTTTTCTCACGCAATCGTGACTTTTTCGCCTCCTTTTTTCTAGTCTACCTTTCTTTGACGACAGAGACTAGTTTTGAAGAAACGCTCTCGTTTTAAACCAGAGTACATTTTGTCACGTCACAATGTCATTTTTGTCTCGTTTTACCTCGGCAATGTTCTTTTAACCATAAAGCCTATGTTTGATGTAAAATGTTCGTTTAATGAACAAAACTGTCTTAAGACGCAAAATTCATATCATCGCTATCACAAGTCACTGTTTTCACATTTAAAGTCATTTTCCATAGATTCATGTTATTCCAATTATATATTTTTACGCAAAATCCGTATTCCACTCTGAGTTTATAAACTATCTTGTTTTAAGCAAAAATCGCTATTTTGGCGTAAAAACTTTGTATTTTGATATCTTTGCGTAAAAAATTGATATTCGCTTTTTATACTGTTTTCACGCTAAAACTTCTTTCCGCGATAAATTTTCCTGGAGAATTAACATGGCATGTTAAGATATATTAACGCTGAAATTGTCAGAGAAACAACATATTATTAGCCTTAAAGTTCATTTCCCTGAGAGAGTTATTGTGCACTATTATTTTTGCTTAAAATTCTCATTCAGAGAGATATTTTTAACGAAACGGACTTCCTTTAAACCAAAGTTCGTTTTCTCACGCAATCGTGACTTTTTCGCCTCCTTTTTTCTAGTCTACCTTTCTTTGACGACAGAGACTAGTTTTGAAGAAACGCTCTAATTTTATCCCAAAGTTCATTTGGTCACGTCACAATGTCAATTTCGTCGCGTTTTACCTCGGCAATGTTCTTTTAACCATAAAGCCTATGTCTGTTGTAAAATGTAAGTTTAATGAACAAAACTGTCATAATACGGAAAATTCAGATCATCGTTATCACAAGTAGCTGTTTTCACATTTAAAGTCATTTTCCATAGATTCCAGTTATTCCAATAAAGTATTTTTACGCAACTCCTTATCGCAGTCGGAGTTTTAAAAACAGTCTTGTTTTAAGCAAAAATCGCCAATTTGGCGTAACTATGTTGTTCTTTGATATCTTCGCGTCAAAAATTGATATTCGCTTTTTATACTGTTTTCACACTAAAACTTCTTTTCCGCGATAAATTTACTTGGAGAATTAACATGGCATGTTAAGATATATTTACGCCGAAATTGTCAGAGAAACAACATATTGTTAGGTTTACAGTTCATTTCCTTGAGATAATTTTGAGATCTATTATTCTTGCTTAAAAATTTTCATTGAGAAAGATGTTTTAACCATACAAACTTCTTTTAAACCAAAGTTCCTTTTGCCACGAACTCGTGTCCTTTTCACCTCCTTTTAGTTCGTCTACCTTTCTTTGACGATAGAGATTAGTGAGGAAGAAACGGTCTCGTTTTTAAAGCAAACTTCATTTTGCCACGTCGCAATGTCATTTCCGGCTCGTTTACCTCGGCAATGTTCTTTTAACCATAAAGCCTATGTTTGATGTAAAATGTTCGTTTAATGAACAAAACTGTCTTAAGACGCAAAATTCATATCATCGCTATCACAAGTCACTGTTTTCACATTTAAAGTCATTTTCCATAGATTCCAGTTATTCCAATAATGTATTTTTACGCAAACTCCTTATCGCAGTCGGAGTTTTAAAAACAGTCTTGTTTTAAGCAAAAATCGCCAATTTGGCGTAACAATGTTGATCTTTGATATCTTCCCGTCAAAAATTGATATTCCCTTTTTATATTGTTTTCACACTAAAACTTCTTTTCCGCGATAAATTTACTTGGAGAATTAACATGGCATGTTAAGATATATTTACGCCGGAATTGTCAGAGAAACAATACTTTGTTAGCTTTACAGATCATTTCCTTGACTAATTCTTTGTGCACTATTATTTATGCTTACAATTCTGATTCAGAAAGATGTTTTTAACGAAACGGACTTCCTTTAAACCAAAGTTCGTTTTCTCACGCAATCGTGGCTTTTTCGCCTCCTTTTTTCTAGTCCACCTTTCTTTGACGACAGAGACTAGTTTTGAAGAAACGCTCTCGTTTTAAACCAGATTACATTTTGTTACGTCACAATGTCATTTTCGTCTCGTTTTACCTCGGCAATGTTCTTTAACCATAAAGCCTATGTTTGATGTAAAATGTTCGTTTAATGAACAAAACTGTCTTAAGACGCAAAATTCATATCATCGCTATCACAAGTCACTGTTTTCACATTTAAAGTCATTTTCCATAGATTCCAGTTATTCCAATTATATATTTTTACGCAAAATCCGTATTCCACTCGGAGTTTTTAAAACTATCTTGTTTTAAGCAAAAATGGCTATTTTGGCGTAAAAACTTTGTATTTTGATATCTTCGCGTAAAAAATTGATATTCGCTTTTTATACTGTTTTCACGCTAAAACTTCTTTTCCGCGATAAATTTTCTTGGAGAATTAACATGGCATGTTAAGATATATTTACGCCGAAATTGTCAGAGAAACAACATATTGTTAGGCTTACAGTTCATTTCCTTGAGATAATTTTGAGATCTATTATTCTTGCTTAAAAATTTTCATTGAGAAAGATGTTTTAACCATACAAACTTCTTTTAAACCAAAGTTCCTTTTGCCACGAACTCGTGTCCTTTTCGCCTCCTTTTAGTTCGTCAACCTTTCTTTGACGATAGAGATTAGTGAGGAAGAAACGGTCTCGTTTTTAAAGCAAACTTCATTTTGCCACGTCGCAATGTCATTTCCGGCTCGTTTACCTCGGCAATGTTCTTTTGACCATAAAGACAACCTTGGTTGTAAAATGTAAGCTTAATGAACAAAACTGTCATGATACGGAAAATTCAGATCATCGTTATCACAAGTAGCTGTTTTCACATTTAAAGTCATTTTCCTTAGATCCCAGTTATTCCAATAATGTATTTTTACGCAAACTCCTTATCGCAGTCGGAGTTTTAAAAACAGTCTTGTTTTAAGCAAAAATCGCCAATTTGGCGTAACAATGTTCTTCTTTAATATCTTCGCGTCAAAAATTGATATTCGCTTTTTATATTGTTTTCACACTAAAACTTCTTTTCCGCGATAAATTTACTTGGAGAATTAACATGGCATGTTAAGATATATTGACGCTGAAATTGTCAGAGAAACAACATATTATTAGCTTTAAAGTTCATTTCCCTGAGAGAGTTATTGTGCACTATTATTTTTGCCTAAAATTCTCATTCAGAAAGATGTTCTTAACGAAACGGACTTCTTTTAAAACAAAGTTCGTTTTCTCACGTAATCGTGTCTTTTTCGCCTCCTTTTTTCTAGTCTACCTTTCTTTAACGACAGAGACTAGTTTTGAAGAAACGCTCTAATTTTATACCAAAGTTCATTTTGTCACGTCACAATGTCAATTTCGTCGCGTTTTACCTCGGCAATGTTCTTTTAACCATAAAGCCTATGTCTGTTGTAAAATGTAAGTTTAATGAACAAAACTGTCTTTATACGCAAAATTAATATCATCGCTATCACAAGTCGCTGTTTTCACATTTAAAGTCATTTTCCATAGATTCCAGTTATTCCAATAATGTATTTTTACGCAAACTCCTTATCGCAGTCGGAGTTTTAAAAACAGTCTTGTTTTAATCAAAAATCGCCAATTTGGCGTAACAATGTTGTTCTTTGATATCTTCGCGTCAAAAATTGATATTCGCTTTTTATACTGTTTTCACACTAAAACTTCTTTTCCGCGATAAATTTACTTGGAGAATTAACATGGCATGTTAAGATATATTTACGCCGGAATTGTCAGAGAAACAATACTTTGTGAGCTTTACAGATCATTTCCTTGACTAATTCTTTGTGCACTATTATTTATGCTTACAATTCTGATTCAGAAAGATGTTTTTAACGAAACGGACTTCCTTTAAACCAAAGTTCGTTTTCTCACGCAATCGTAGGTTTTTCGCCTCCTTTTTTCTAGTCCACCTTTCTTTGACGACAGAGACTAGTTTTGAAGAAACGCTCTCGTTTTAAACCAGAGTACATTTTGTCACGTCACAATGTCATTTTCGTCTCGTTTTACCTCGGCAATGTTCTTTTAACCATAAAGCCTATGTTTGATGTAAAATGTTCGTTTAATGAACAAAACTGTCTTAAGACGCAAAATTCATATCATCGCTATCACAAGTCACTGTTTTCACATTTAAAGTCATTTTCCATAGATTCCAGTTATTCCAATTATATATTTTTACGCAAAATCCGTATTCCACTCGGAGTTTTTAAAACTATCTTGTTTTAAGCAAAAATCGCTATTTTGGCGTAAAAACTTTGTATTTTGATATCTTCGCGTAAAAAATTGATATTCGCTTTTTATACTGTTTTCACGCTAAAACTTCTTTTCCGCGATAAATTTTCTTGGAGAATTAACATGGCATGTTAAGATATATTTACACCGAAATTGTCAGAGAAACAACATATTGTTAGGTTTACAGTTCATTTCCTTGAGATAATTTTGAGATCTATTAAATTTTCATTGAGAAAGATGTTTTAACCATACAAACTTCTTTTAAACCAAAGTTCCTTTTGCCACGAACTCGTGTCCTTTTCGCCTCCTTTTAGTTCGTCTACCTTTCTTTGACGATAGAGATTAGTGAGGAAGAAACGGTCTCGTTTTTAAAGCAAACTTCATTTTGCCACGTCGCAATGTCATTTCCGGCTCGTTTACCTCGGCAATGTTCTTTTGACCATAAAGACAACGTTGGTTGTAAAATGTAAGTTTAATGAACAAAACTGTCATGATACGGAAAATTCAGATCATCGTTATCACAAGTCGCTGTTTTCACATTTAAAGTCATTTTCCATAGATTCCAGTTATTCCAATATTGTATTTTTACGCAAACTCCTTATCGCAGTCGGAGTTTTAAAAACAGTCTTGTTTTAAGCAAAAATCGCCAATTTGGCGTAACAATGTTGTTCTTTCATATCTTCGCGTCAAAAATTGATATTCGCTTTTTATACTGTTTTCACACTAAAACTTCTTTTCCGCAATAAATATACTTGGAGAATTTACATGGCATGTTAAGATATATTTACGCCGGAATTGTCAGAGAAACAATACTTTGTTAGCTTTACAGATCATTTCCTTGACTAATTCTTTGTGCACTATTATTTATGCTTACAATTCTGATTCAGAAAGATGTTTTTAACGAAACGGACTTCCATGGCATGTTAAGATATATTTACACCGAAATTGTCAGAGAAACAACATATTGTTAGGTTTACAGTTCATTTCCTTGAGATAATTTTGAGATCTATTAAATTTTCATTGAGAAAGATGTTTTAACCATACAAACTTCTTTTAAACCAAAGTTCCTTTTGCCACGAACTCGTGTCCTTTTCGCCTCCTTTTAGTTCGTCTACCTTTCTTTGACGATAGAGATTAGTGAGGAAGAAACGGTCTCGTTTTTAAAGCAAACTTCATTTTGCCACGTCGCAATGTCATTTCCGGCTCGTTTACCTCGGCAATGTTCTTTTGACCATAAAGACAACGTTGGTTGTAAAATGTAAGTTTAATGAACAAAACTGTCATGATACGGAAAATTCAGATCATCGTTATCACAAGTCGCTGTTTTCACATTTAAAGTCATTTTCCATAGATTCCAGTTATTCCAATATTGTATTTTTACGCAAACTCCTTATCGCAGTCGGAGTTTTAAAAACAGTCTTGTTTTAAGCAAAAATCGCCAATTTGGCGTAACAATGTTGTTCTTTCATATCTTCGCGTCAAAAATTGATATTCGCTTTTTATACTGTTTTCACACTAAAACTTCTTTTCCGCAATAAATATACTTGGAGAATTTACATGGCATGTTAAGATATATTTACGCCGGAATTGTCAGAGAAACAATACTTTGTTAGCTTTACAGATCATTTCCTTGACTAATTCTTTGTGCACTATTATTTATGCTTACAATTCTGATTCAGAAAGATGTTTTTAACGAAACGGACTTCCTTTAAACCAAAGTTCGTTTTCTCACGCAATCGTGGCTTTTTCGCCTCCTTTTTTCTAGTCCACCTTTCTGTGACGACAGAGACTAGTTTTGAAGAAACGCTCTCGTTTTAAACCAGAGTACATTTTGTCACGTCACAATGTCATTTTCGTCTCGTTTTACGTCGGCAATGTTCTTTAACCATAAAGCCTATGTTTGATGTAAAATGTTCGTTTAATGAACAAAACTGTCTTAAGACGCAAAATTCATTTCATCGCTATCACAAGTCACTGTTTTCACATTTAAAGTCATTTTCCATAGATTCCAGTTATTCCAATTATATATTTTTACGCAAAATCCGTATTCCACTCGGAGTTTTTAAAACTATCTTGTTTTAAGCAAAAATCGCTATTTTGGCGTAAAAACTTTGTATTTTGATATCTTCGCGTAAAAAATTGATATTCGCTTTTTATACTATTTTCACGCTAAAACTTCTTTCCGCGATAAATTTTCTTGGAGAATTAACATGGCATGTTAAGATATATTGACGCTGAAATTGTCAGAGAAACAACATATTATTAGCCTTAAAGTTCATTTCCCTGAGAGAGTTATTGTGCACTATTATTTTTGCCTAAAATTCTCATTCAGAAAGATGTTCTTAACGAAACGGACTTCTTTTAAAACAAACTTCGTTTTCTCACGTAATCGTGTCTTTTTCGCCCCTTTTTTTCTAGTCTACCTTTCTTTAACGACAGAGACTAGTTTTGAAGAAACGCTCTAATTTTATACCAAAGTTCATTTTGTCACGTCACAATGTCAATTTCGTCGCGTTTTACCTCGGCAATGTTCTTTTAACCATAAAGCCTATGTCTGTTGTAAAATGTAAGTTTAATGAACAAAACTGTCTTTATACGCAAAATTAATATCATCGCTATCACAAGTCGCTGTTTTCGCATTAAAAGTCATTTTGCATAGATTTCAGTTATTCCAAAAATGTATTTTTAGGCAAAATCCTTAATCCACTCGCTGTTTCTAAAACACAGCTTGTATTAAGTCAAAATCACTAATTTTACGTGAAAAGTTCGTTTTGTGCTATCATCGCGTAAAAAGCTTAAATTCGTTTTTTATGCTGTTTTCACGGTAAAACTTTTTTTCCGCAAACAATTTCCTTTGAGAATTGACATGGCATGTTAAGATATATTTACGCCGAAATGTCAGAGAAACAACATATTGTTAGGTTTACAGTTCATTTCCTTGAGATAATTTTGAGATGTTTTAACGATACAAACTTCTTTTAAACCAAAGTTCCTTTTGTCACGAACTCGTGTCCTTTTCGCCTCCTTTTAGTTCGTCTACCTTTCTTTGACGATAGAGATTAGTTAGGAAGAAACGGTCTCGTTTTTAAAGCAAACATCATTTTGCCACGTCACAATGTCATTTCCGGCTCGTTTACCTTGGCAATGTCCTTTCGACCATAAAGACTACGTTTGTTGTAAAATGTAAGTTTAATGAGCAAAACTGTCATGATACGGAAAATTCAGATCATCGTTATCACAGATCGCTGTTTTCACATCTAAAGTCATTTTCCATAGATTCCAGTTATTCCAATAATGTATTTTTACGCAACCTCCTTATCGCAGTCGGAGTTTTAAAAACAGTCTTGTTTTATGCAAAAATCGCCAATTTGGCGTAACAATGTTGTTCTTTGATATCTTCGCGTCAAAAATTGATATTCGCTTTTTATACTGTTTTCACGCTAAAACTTCTTTTCCGCGATAAATTTACTTGGAGAATTAACATGGCATGTTAAGATATATTTACGCCGAAATTGTCAGAGAAACAACATATTGTTAGGTTTACTGTTCATTTCCTTAAGATAATTTTGAGATCTATTATTCTTGCTTAAAAATTTTCATTGAGAAAGATGTTTTAACCATACAAACTTCTTTTAAACCAAAGTTCCTTTTGCCACGAACTCGTGTCCTTTTCGCCTCCTTTTAGTTCGTCTACCTTTCTTTGACGATAGAGATTAGTGAGGAAGAAACGGTCTCGTTTTTAAAGCAAACTTCATTTTGCCACGTCGCAATGTCATTTCCGGCTCGTTTACCTCGGCAATGTTCTTTTGACCATAAAGACAACGTTGGTTGTAAAATGTAAGTTTAATGAACAAAAGTGTCATGATACGGAAAATTCAGATCATCGTTATCACAAGTCGCTGTTTTCACATTTAAAGTCATTTTCCATAGATTCCAGTTATTCCAATATTGTATTTTTACGCAAACTCCTTATCGCAGTCGGAGTTTTAAAAACAGTCTTGTTTTAAGCAAAAATCGCCAATTTGGCGTAACAATGTTGTTCTTTCATATCTTCGCGTCAAAAATTGATATTCGCTTTTTATACTGTTTTCACACTAAAACTTCTTTTCCGCAATAAATATACTTGGAGAATTTACATGGCATGTTAAGATATATTTACGCCGGAATTGTCAGAGAAACAATACTTTGTTAGCTTTACAGATCATTTCCTTGACTAATTCTTTGTGCACTATTATTTATGCTTACAATTCTGATTCAGAAAGATGTTTTTAACGAAACGGACTTCCTTTAAACCAAAGTTCGTTTTCTCACGCAATCGTGGCTTTTTCGCCTCCTTTTTTCTAGTCCACCTTTCTTTGACGACAGAGACTAGTTTTGAAGAAACGCTCTTGTTTTAAACCAGAGTACATTTTGTCACGTCACAATGTCATTTTCGTCTCGTTTTACGTCGGCAATGTTCTTTAACCATAAAGCCTATGTTTGATGTAAAATGTTCGTTTAATGAACAAAACTGTCTTAAGACGCAAAATTCATATCATCGCTATCACAAGTCACTGTTTTCACATTTAAAGTCATTTTCCATAGATTCCAGTTATTCCAATTATATATTTTTACGCAAAATCCGTATTCCACTCGGAGTTTTTAAAGCTATCTTGTTTTAAGCAAAAATCGCTATTTTGGCGTAAAAACTTTGTATTTTGATATCTTCGCGTAAAAAATTGATATTCGCTTTTTATACTGTTTTCACGCTAAAACTTCTTTCCGCGATAAATTTTCTTGGAGAATTAACATGGCATGTTAAGATATATTGACGCTGAAATTGTCAGAGAAACAACATATTATTAGCCTTAAAGTTCATTTCCCTGAGAGAGTTATTGTGCACTATTATTTTTGCCTAAAATTCTCATTCAGAAAGATGTTCTTAACGAAACGGACTTCTTTTAAAACAAACTTCGTTTTCTCACGTAATCGTGTCTTTTTCGCCCCTTTTTTTCTAGTCTACCTTTCTTTAACGACAGAGACTAGTTTTGAAGAAACGCTCTAATTTTATACCAAAGTTCATTTTGTCACGTCACAATGTCAATTTCGTCGCGTTTTACCTCGGCAATGTTCTTTTAACCATAAAGCCTATGTCTGTTGTAAAATGTAAGTTTAATGAACAAAACTGTCTTTATACGCAAAATTAATATCATCGCTATCACAAGTCGCTGTTTTCGCATTAAAAGTCATTTTGCATAGATTTCAGTTATTCCAAAAATGTATTTTTAGGCAAAATCCTTAATCCACTCGCTGTTTCTAAAACACAGCTTGTATTAAGTCAAAATCACTAATTTTACGTGAAAAGTTCGTTTTGTGCTATCATCGCGTAAAAAGCTTAAATTCGTTTTTTATGCTGTTTTCACGGTAAAACTTTTTTTCCGCAAACAATTTCCTTTGAGAATTGACATGGCATGTTAAGATATATTTACGCCGAATTGTCAGAGAAACAACATATTGTTAGGTTTACAGTTCATTTCCTTGAGATAATTTTGAGATGTTTTAACGATACAAACTTCTTTTAAACCAAAGTTCCTTTTGTCACGAACTCGTGTCCTTTTCGCCTCCTTTTAGTTCGTCTACCTTTCTTTGACGATAGAGATTAGTTAGGAAGAAACGGTCTCGTTTTTAAAGCAAACATCATTTTGCCACGTCACAATGTCATTTCCGGCTCGTTTACCTTGGCAATGTCCTTTCGACCATAAAGACTACGTTTGTTGTAAACTGTAAGTTTAATGAGCAAAACTGTCATGATACGGAAAATTCAGATCATCGTTATCACAGATCGCTGTTTTCACATCTAAAGTCATTTTCCATAGATTCCAGTTATTCCAATAATGTATTTTTACGCAACCTCCTTATCGCAGTCGGAGTTTTAAAAACAGTCTTGTTTTATGCAAAAATCGCCAATTTGGCGTAACAATGTTGTTCTTTGATATCTTCGCGTCAAAAATTGATATTCGCTTTTTATACTGTTTTCACGCTAAAACTTCTTTTCCGCGATAAATTTACTTGGAGAATTAACATGGCATGTTAAGATATATTTACGCCGAAATTGTCAGAGAAACAACATATTGTTAGGTTTACAGTTCATTTCCTTGAGATAATTTTGAGATCTATTATTCTTGCTTAAAAATTTTCATTGAGAAAGATGTTTTAACCATACAAACTTCTTTTAAACCAAAGTTCCTTTTGCCACGAACTCGTGTCCTTTTCGCCTCCTTTTAGTTCGTCTACCTTTCTTTGACGATAGAGATTAGTGAGGAAGAAACGGTCTCGTTTTTAAAGCAAACTTCATTTTGCCACGTCGCAATGTCATTTCCGGCTCGTTTACCTCGGCAATGTTCTTTTGACCATAAAGACGTTGGTTGTAAAATGTAAGTTTAATGAACAAAACTGTCATGATACGGAAAATTCAGATCATCGTTATCACAAGTCGCTGTTTTCACATTTAAAGTCATTTTCCATAGATTCCAGTTATTCCAATATTGTATTTTTACGCAAACTCCTTATCGCAGTCGGAGTTTTAAAAACAGTCTTGTTTTAAGCAAAAATCGCCAATTTGGCGTAACAATGTTGTTCTTTCATATCTTCGCGTCAAAAATTGATATTCGCTTTTTATACTGTTTTCACACTAAAACTTCTTTTCCGCGATAAATTTACTTGGAGAATTTACATGGCATGTTAAGATATATTTACGCCGGAATTGTCAGAGAAACAATACTTTGTTAGCTTTACAGATCATTTCCTTGACTAATTCTTTGTGCACTATTATTTATGCTTACAATTCTGATTCAGAAAGATGTTTTTAACGAAACGGACTTCCTTTAAACCAAAGTTCGTTTTCTCACGCAATCGTGGCTTTTTCGCCTCCTTTTTTCTAGTCCACCTTTCTTTGACGACAGAGACTAGTTTTGAAGAAACGCTCTTGTTTTAAACCAGAGTACATTTTGTCACGTCACAATGTCATTTTCGTCTCGTTTTACCTCGGCAATGTTCTTTAACCATAAAGCCTATGTTTGATGTAAAATGTTCGTTTAATGAACAAAACTGTCTTAAGACGCAAAATTCATATCATCGCTATCACAAGTCACTGTTTTCACATTTAAAGTCATTTTCCATAGATTCCAGTTATTCCAATTATATATTTTTACGCAAAATCCGTATTCCACTCGGAGTTTTTAAAGCTATCTTGTTTTAAGCAAAAATCGCTATTTTGGCGTAAAAACTTTGTATTTTGATATCTTCGCGTAAAAAATTGATATTCGCTTTTTATACTGTTTTCACGCTAAAACTTCTTTCCGCGATAAATTTTCTTGGAGAATTAACATGGCATGTTAAGATATATTGACGCTGAAATTGTCAGAGAAACAACATATTATTAGCCTTAAAGTTAATTTCCCTGAGAGAGTTATTGTGCACTATTATTTTTGCCTAAAATTCTCATTCAGAAAGATGTTCTTAACGAAACGGACTTCTTTTAAAACAAAGTTCGTTTTCTCACATAATCGTGTCTTTTTCGCCTCCTTTTTTCTAGTCTACCTTTCTTTAACGACAGAGACTAGTTTTGAAGAAACGCTCTAATTTTATACCAAAGTTCATTTTGTCACGTCACAATGTCAATTTCGTCGCGTTTTACCTCGGCAATGTTCTTTTAACCATAAAGCCTATGTCTGTTGTAAAATGTAAGTTTAATGAACAAAACTGTCTTTATACGCAAAATTAATATCATCGCTATCACAAGTCACTGTTTTCACATTAAAAGTCATTTTCCATAGATTCCAGTTATTCCAATAATGTATTTTTACGCAAACTCCTTATCGCAGTCGGAGTTTTAAAAACAGTCTTGTTTTAATCAAAAATCGCCAATTTGGCGTAACAATGTTGTTCTTTGATATCTTCGCGTCAAAAATTGATATTCGCTTTTTATACTGTTTTCACACTAAAACTTCTTTTCCGCGATAAATTTACTTGGAGAATTAACATGGCATGTTAAGATATATTTACGCCGGAATTGTCAGAGAAACAATACTTTGTTAGCTTTACAGATCATTTCCTTGACTAATTCTTTGTGCACTATTATTTATGCTTACAATTCTGATTCAGAAAGATGTTTTTAACGAAACGGACTTCCTTTAAACCAAAGTTCGTTTTCTCACGCAATCGTAGCTTTTTCGCCTCCTTTTTTCTAGTCCACCTTTCTTTGACGACAGAGACTAGTTTTGAAGAAACGCTCTCGTTTTAAACCAGAGTACATTTTGTCACGTCACAATGTCATTTTCGTCTCGTTTTACCTCGGCAATGTTCTTTTAACCATAAAGCCTATGTTTGATGTAAAATGTTCGTTTAATGAACAAAACTGTCTTAAGACGCAAAATTCATATAATCGCTATCACAAGTCACTGTTTTCACATTTAAAGTCATTTTCCATAGATTCCAGTTATTCCAATTATATATTTTTACGCAAAATCCGTATTCCATTCGGAGTTTTTAAAACTATCTTGTTTTAAGCAAAAATCGCTATTTTGGCGTAAAAACTTTGTATTTTGATATCTTCGCGTAAAAAATTGATATTCGCTTTTTATACTGTTTTCACGCTAAAACTTCTTTTCCGCGATAAATTTTCTTGGAGAATTAACATGGCATGTTAAGATATATTTACGCCGAAATTGTCAGAGAAACAACATATTGTTAGGTTTACAGTTCATTTCCTTGAGATAATTTTGAGATCTATTATTCTTGCTTAAAAATTTTCATTGAGAAAGATGTTTTAACCATACAAACTTCTTTTAAACCAAAGTTCCTTTTGCCACGAACTCGTGTCCTTTTCGCCTCCTTTTAGTTCGTCTACCTTTCTTTGACGATAGAGATTAGTGAGGAAGAAACGGTCTCGTTTTTAAAGCAAACTTCATTTTGCCACGTCGCAATGTCATTTCCGGCTCGTTTACCTCGGCAATGTTCTTTTGACCATAAAGACGTTGGTTGTAAAATGTAAGTTTAATGAACAAAACTGTCATGATACGGAAAATTCAGATCATCGTTATCACAAGTCGCTGTTTTCACATTTAAAGTCATTTTCCATAGATTCCAGTTATTCCAATATTGTATTTTTACGCAAACTCCTTATCGCAGTCGGAGTTTTAAAAACAGTCTTGTTTTAAGCAAAAATCGCCAATTTGGCGTAACAATGTTGTTCTTTCATATCTTCGCGTCAAAAATTCATATTCGCTTTTTATACTGTTTTCACACTAAAACTTCTTTTCCGCGATAAATTTACTTGGAGAATTTACATGGCATGTTAAGATATATTTACGCCGGAATTGTCAGAGAAACAATACTTTGTTAGCTTTACAGATCATTTCCTTGACTAATTCTTTGTGCACTATTATTTATGCTTACAATTCTGATTCAGAAAGATGTTTTTAACGAAACGGACTTCCTTTAAACCAAAGTTCGTTTTCTCACGCAATCGTGGCTTTTTCGCCTCCTTTTTTCTAGTCCACCTTTCTTTGACGACAGAGACTAGTTTTGAAGAAACGCTCTCGTTTTAAACCAGAGTACATTTTGTCACGTCACAATGTCATTTTCGTCTCGTTTTACCTCGGCAATGTTCTTTAACCATAAAGCCTATGTTTGATGTAAAATGTTCGTTTAATGAACAAAACTGTCTTAAGACGCAAAATTCACTTCATCGCTATCACAAGACACTGTTTTCACATTTAAAGTCATTTTCCATAGATTCCAGTTATTCCAATTATATATTTTTACGCAAAAACCGTATTCCACTCGGAGTTTTTAAAACTATCTTGTTTTAAGCAAAAATCGCTATTTTGGCGTAAAAACTTTGTATTTTGATATCTTCGCGTAAAAAATTGATATTCGCTTTTTATACTGTTTTCACGCTAAAACTTCTTTCCGCGATAAATTTTCTTGGAGAATTAACATGGCATGTTAAGATATATTGACGCTGAAATTGTCAGAGAAACAACATATTATTAGCTTTAAAGTTCATTTCCCTGAGAGAGTTATTGTGCACTATTATTTTTGCCTAAAATTCTCATTCAGAAAGATGTTCTTAACGTAACGGACTTCATTTAAAACAAAGTTCGTTTTCTCACGTAATCGTGTCTTTTTCGCCCCTTTTTTTCTAGTCTACCTTTCTTTAACGACAGAGACTAGTTTTGAAGAAACGCTCTAATTTTATACCAAAGTTCATTTTGCCACGTCCCAATGTCATTTTCGTCTCGTTTACCTCGGCAATGTTCTTCTGACCATAAAGACTACGTTTGTTGTAAAATGTAAGTTTAATGAACAAAACTGTCATGATACGGAACATTTATATCATCGCCATTACAGGTCGCTGTTTTCACATTTAAAGTCATTTTCCATAGATTCCAGTTATTCCAGTAATGTATTTTTACGCAAAATCCTTATCGATCTCGGAGTTTTTAAAACTATCTTGTTTTAAGCAAAAATCGCTATTTTGGCGTAAAAACTTTGTATTTTGATATCTTCGCGTCAAAAATTGATATTCGCTTTTTATACTGTTTTCACGCTAAAACTTCTTTCCGCGATAAATTTTCTTGGAGAATTAACATGGCATGTTAAGATATATTGACGCTGAAATTGTCAGAGAAACAACATATTATTAGCCTTAAAGTTCATTTCCCTGAGAGAGTTATTGTGCACTATTATTTTTGCCTAAAATTCTCATTCAGAAAGATGTTCTTAACGAAACGGACTTCTTTTAAAACAAAGTTCGTTTTCTCACGTAATCGTGTCTTTTTCGCCTCCTTTTTTCTAGTCTACCTTTCTTTGACGACAGAGACTAGTTTTGAAGAAACGCTCTAATTTTATACCAAAGTTCATTTTGCCACGTCACAATGTCAATTTCGTCGCGTTTTACCTCGGCAATGTTCTTTTAACCATAAAGCCTATGTCTGTTGTAAAATGTAAGTTTAATGAACAAAACTGTCTTTATACCCAAAATTAATATCGTCGCTATCACAAGTCGCTGTTTTCACATTAAAAGTCATTTTGCATAGATTTCAGTTATTCCAAAAATGTATTTTTAGCCAAAATCCTTAATCCACTCGAAGTTTCTAAAACACAGTTTGTATTAAGTCAAAATCACTAATTTTACGTGAAAAGTTCGTTTTGTGCTATCATCGCGTAAAAAGCTTAAATTCGTTTTTTAGGCTGTTTACACGGTAAAACTTTTTTTCCGCGAACAATTTCCTTTGAGAATTGACATGGCATGTTAAGATATATTTACGCCGAATTGTCAGAGAAACAACATATTGTTAGGTTTACAGTTCATTTCCTTGAGATAATTTTGAGATGTTTTAACGATACAAACTTCTTTTAAACCAAAGTTCCTTTTGTCACGAACTCGTGTCCTTTTCGCCTCCTTTTAGTTCGTCTACCTTTCTTTGACGATAGAGATTAGTTAGGAAGAAACGGTCTCGTTTTTAAAGCAAACATCATTTTGCCACGTCACAATGTCATTTCCGGCTCGTTTACCTTGGCAATGTTCTTTTGACCATCAAGACTACGTTTGTTGTAAAATGTAAGTTTAATGAGCAAAACTGTCATGATACGGAAAATTCAGATCATCGTTATCACAGTTCGCTGTTTTCACATTTAAAGTCATTTTCCATAGATTCCAGTTATTCCAATAATGTATTTTTACGCAACCTCCTTATCGCAGTCGGAGTTTTAAAAACAGTCTTGTTTTAAGCAAAAATCGCCAATTTGGCGTAACAATGTTGTTCTTTGATATCTTCGCGTCAAAAATTGATATTCGCTTTTTATACTGTTTTCACGCTAAAACTTCTTTTCCGCGATAAATTTACTTGGAGAATTAACATGGCATGTTAAGATATATTTACGCCGAAATTGTCAGAGAAACAACATATTGTTAGGTTTACAGTTCATTTCCTTGAGATAATTTTGAGATCTATTATTCTTGCTTAAAAATTTTCATTGAGAAAGATGTTTTAACCATACAAACTTCTTTTAAACCAAAGTTCCTTTTGCCACGAACTCGTGTCCTTTGACGATAGAGATTAGTTAGGAAAAAACGGTCTCGTTTTTAAAGCAAACTTCATTTTGCCACGTCGCAATGTCATTTCCGGCTCGTTTACCTCGGCAATGTTCTTTTGACCATAAAGACTACGTTTGTTGTAAAATGTAAGTTTAATGAACAAAACTGTCATGATACGGAAAATTCAGATCATCGTTATCACAGGTCGCTGTTTTCACATTTAAAGTCATTTTCCATAGATTCCAGTTATTCCAATAATGTATTTTTACGCAAACTCCTTATCGCAGTCGGAGTTTTAAAAACAGTCTTGTTTTAAGCAAAAATCGCCAATTTGGCGTAACAATGTTGTTCTTTGATATCTTCGCGTCAAAAATTGATATTCGCTTTTTATACTGTTTTCACGCTAAAACTTCTTTTCCGCGATAAATTTACTTGGAGAATTAACATGGCATGTTAAGATATATTTACGCCGAAATTGTCAGAGAAACAACATATTGTTAGGTTTACAGTTCATTTCCTTGAGATAATTTTGAGATCTATTATTCTTGCTTAAAAATTTTCATTGAGAAAGATGTTTTAACCATACAAACTTCTTTTACACCAAAGTTCCTTTTGCCACGAACTCGTGTCCTTTGACGATAGAGATTAGTTAGGAAGAAACGGTCTCGTTTTTAAAGCAAACTTCATTTTGCCACGTCGCAATGTCATTTCCGGCTCGTTTACCTCGGCAATGTTCTTTTGACCATAAAGACTACGTTTGTTGTAAAATGTAAGTTTAATGAACAAAACTGTCATGATACGGAAAATTCAGATCATCGTTATCACAGGTCGCTGTTTTCACATTTAAAGTCATTTTCCATAGATTCCAGTTATTCCAATAATGTATTTTTACGCAAACTCCTTATCGCACTCGGAGTTTTAAACACAGTCTTGTTTTAAGCAAAAATCGCCAATTAGGCGTAACAATGTTGTTCTTTGATATCTTCGCGTCAAAAATTGATATTCGCTTTTTATACTGTTTTCACGCTAAAACTTCTTTTCCGCGATAAATTTACTTGGAGAATTAACATGGCATGTTAAGATATATTTACGCCGAAATTGTCAGAGAAACAACATATTGTTAGGTTTACAGTTCATTTCCTTGAGATAATTTTGAGATCTATTATTCTTGCTTAAAAATTTTCATTGAGAAAGATGTTTTGACCATACAAACTTCTTTTAAACCAAAGTTCCTTTTGTCACGAACTCGTGTCCTTTTCGCCTCCTTTTAGTTCGTCTACCTTTCTTTGACGATAGAGATTAGTTAGGAAGAAACGGTCTCGTTTTTAAAGCAAACATCATTTTGCCACGTCACAATGTCATTTTCGTCTCGTTTTACCTCGGACAATGTTCTTTTAACCATAAAGACTATGTTTGTTGTAAAATGTAAATTTAATGAACAAAACTGTCTTAAGACGCAAAATTCATTTCATCGCTATCACAAGTCACTGTTTTCACATTTAAAGTCATTTTCCATAGATTTCAGTTATTCCAATTATATATTTTTACGCAAAATCCGTATTCCACTCGGAGTTTTTAAAACTATCTTGTTTTAAGCAAAAATCGCTATTTTGGCGTAAAAACTTTGTATTTTGATATCTTCGCGTAAAAAATTGATATTCGCTTTTTATACTGTTTTCACGCTAAAACTTCTTTCCGCGATAAATTTTCTTGGAGAATTAACATGGCATGTTAAGATATATTGACGCTGAAATTGTCAGAGAAACAACATATTATTAGCCTTAAAGTTCATTTCCCTGAGAGAGTTATTGTGCACTATTATTTTTGCCTAAAATTCTCATTCAGAAAGATGTTCTTAACGAAACGGACTTCTTTTAAAACAAAGTTCGTTTTCTCACGTAATCGTATCTTTTTCGCCCCTTTTTTTCTAGTCTACCTTTCTTTAACGACAGAGACTAGTTTTGAAGAAACGCTCTAATTTTATACCAAAGTTCATTTTGTCACGTCACAATGTCAATTTCGTCGCGTTTTACCTCGGCAATGTTCTTTTGACCATAAAGACTACGTTTGTTGTAAAATGTAAGTTTAATGAACAAAACTGTCATGATACGGAAAATTCAGATCATCGTTATCACAGGTCGCTGTTTTCACATTTAAAGTCATTTTCCATAGATTCCAGTTATTCCAATAATGTATTTTTACGCAAACTCCTTATCGCAGTCGGAGTTTTAAAAACAGTCTTGTTTTAAGCAAAAATCGCCAATTTGGCGTAACAATGTTGTTCTTTGATATCTTCGCGTCAAAAATTGATATTCGCTTTTTATACTGTTTTCACGCTAAAACTTCTTTTCCGCGATAAATTTACTTGGAGAATTAACATGGCATGTTAAGATATATTTACGCCGAAATTGTCAGAGAAACAACATATTGTTAGGTTTACAGTTCATTTCCTTGAGATAATTTTGAGATCTATTATTCTTGCTTAAAAATTTTCATTGAGAAAGATGTTTTAACCATACAAACTTCTTTTACACCAAAGTTCCTTTTGCCACGAACTCGTGTCCTTTGACGATAGAGATTAGTTAGGAAGAAACGGTCTCGTTTTTAAAGCAAACTTCATTTTGCCACGTCGCAATGTCATTTCCGGCTCGTTTACCTCGGCAATGTTCTTTTGACCATAAAGACTACGTTTGTTGTAAAATGTAAGTTTAATGAACAAAACTGTCATGATACGGAAAATTCAGATCATCGTTATCACAGGTCGCTGTTTTCACATTTAAAGTCATTTTCCATAGATTCCAGTTATTCCAATAATGTATTTTTACGCAAACTCCTTATCGCACTCGGAGTTTTAAACACAGTCTTGTTTTAAGCAAAAATCGCCAATTAGGCGTAACAATGTTGTTCTTTGATATCTTCGCGTCAAAAATTGATATTCGCTTTTTATACTGTTTTCACGCTAAAACTTCTTTTCCGCGATAAATTTACTTGGAGAATTAACATGGCATGTTAAGATATATTTACGCCGAAATTGTCAGAGAAACAACATATTGTTAGGTTTACAGTTCATTTCCTTGAGATAATTTTGAGATCTATTATTCTTGCTTAAAAATTTTCATTGAGAAAGATGTTTTGACCATACAAACTTCTTTTAAACCAAAGTTCCTTTTGTCACGAACTCGTGTCCTTTTCGCCTCCTTTTAGTTCGTCTACCTTTCTTTGACGATAGAGATTAGTTAGGAAGAAACGGTCTCGTTTTTAAAGCAAACATCATTTTGCCACGTCACAATGTCATTTTCGTCTCGTTTTACCTCGGACAATGTTCTTTTAACCATAAAGACTATGTTTGTTGTAAAATGTAAATTTAATGAACAAAACTGTCTTAAGACGCAAAATTCATTTCATCGCTATCACAAGTCACTGTTTTCACATTTAAAGTCATTTTCCATAGATTTCAGTTATTCCAATTATATATTTTTACGCAAAATCCGTATTCCACTCGGAGTTTTTAAAACTATCTTGTTTTAAGCAAAAATCGCTATTTTGGCGTAAAAACTTTGTATTTTGATATCTTCGCGTAAAAAATTGATATTCGCTTTTTATACTGTTTTCACGCTAAAACTTCTTTCCGCGATAAATTTTCTTGGAGAATTAACATGGCATGTTAAGATATATTGACGCTGAAATTGTCAGAGAAACAACATATTATTAGCCTTAAAGTTCATTTCCCTGAGAGAGTTATTGTGCACTATTATTTTTGCCTAAAATTCTCATTCAGAAAGATGTTCTTAACGAAACGGACTTCTTTTAAAACAAAGTTCGTTTTCTCACGTAATCGTATCTTTTTCGCCCCTTTTTTTCTAGTCTACCTTTCTTTAACGACAGAGACTAGTTTTGAAGAAACGCTCTAATTTTATACCAAAGTTCATTTTGTCACGTCACAATGTCAATTTCGTCGCGTTTTACCTCGGCAATGTTCTTTTAACCATAAAGCCTATGTCTGTTGTAAAATGTAAGTTTAATGAACAAAACTGTCTTTACACGCAAAATTAATATCATCGCTATCACAAGTCGCTGTTTTCGCATTAAAAGTCATTTTGCATAGATTTCAGTTATTCCAAAAATGTATTTTTAGGCAAAATCCTTAATCCACTCGCAGTTTCTAAAACACAGCTTGTATTAAGTCAAAATCACTAATTTTACGTGAAAAGTTCGTTTTGTGCTATCATCGCGTAAAAAGCTTAAATTCGTTTTTTATGCTGTTTTCACAGTAAAACTTTTTTTCCGCGAACAATTTCCTTTGAGAATTGACATGGCATGTTAAGATATATTTACGCCGAATTGTCAGAGAAACAACATATTGTTAGGTTTACAGTTCATTTCCTTGAGATAATTTTGAGATGTTTTAACGATACAAACTTCTTTTAAACCAAAGTTCCTTTTGTCACGAACTCGTGTCCTTTTCGCCTCCTTTTAGTTCGTCTACCTTTCTTTGACGATAGAGATTAGTTAGGAAGAAACGGTCTCGTTTTTAAAGCAAACATCATTTTGCCACGTCACAATGTCATTTCCGGCTCGTTTACCTTGGCAATCTCCTTTCGACCATAAAGACTACGTTTGTTGTAAAATGTAAGTTTAATGAGCAAAACTGTCATGATACGGAAAATTCAGATCATCGTTATCACAGGTCGCTGTTTTCACATTTAAAGTCATTTTCCATAGATTTCAGTTATTCCAATTATATATTTTTACGCAAAATCCGTATTCCACTCGGAGTTTTTAAAACTATCTTGTTTTAAGCAAAAATCGCTATTTTGGCGTAAAAACTTTGTATTTTGATATCTTCGCGTAAAAAATTGATATTCGCTTTTTATACTGTTTTCACGCTAAAACTTCTTTCCGCGATAAATTTTCTTGGAGAATTAACATGGCATGTTAAGATATATTGACGCTGAAATTGTCAGAGAAACAACATATTATTAGCCTTAAAGTTCATTTCCCTGAGAGAGTTATTGTGCACTATTATTTTTGCCTAAAATTCTCATTCAGAAAGATGTTCTTAACGAAACGGACTTCTTTTAAAACAAAGTTCGTTTTCTCACGTAATCGTATCTTTTTCGCCCCTTTTTTTCTAGTCTACCTTTCTTTAACGACAGAGACTAGTTTTGAAGAAACGCTCTAATTTTATACCAAAGTTCATTTTGTCACGTCACAATGTCAATTTCGTCGCGTTTTACCTCGGCAATGTTCTTTTAACCATAAAGCCTATGTCTGTTGTAAAATGTAAGTTTAATGAACAAAACTGTCTTTACACGCAAAATTAATATCATCGCTATCACAAGTCGCTGTTTTCGCATTAAAAGTCATTTTGCATAGATTTCAGTTATTCCAAAAATGTATTTTTAGGCAAAATCCTTAATCCACTCGCAGTTTCTAAAACACAGCTTGTATTAAGTCAAAATCACTAATTTTACGTGAAAAGTTCGTTTTGTGCTATCATCGCGTAAAAAGCTTAAATTCGTTTTTTATGCTGTTTTCACGGTAAAACTTTTTTTCCGCGAACAATTTCCTTTGAGAATTGACATGGCATGTTAAGATATATTTACGCCGAATTGTCAGAGAAACAACATATTGTTAGGTTTACAGTTCATTTCCTTGAGATAATTTTGAGATGTTTTAACGATACAAACTTCTTTTAAACCAAAATTCCTTTTGTCACGAACTCGTGTCCTTTTCGCCTCCTTTTAGTTCGTCTACCTTTCTTTGACGACAGAGATTAGTTAGGAAGAAACGGTCTCGTTTTTAAAGCAAACATCATTTTGCCACGTCACAATGTCATTTCCGGCTCGTTTACCTTGGCAATCTCCTTTCGACCATAAAGACTACGTTTGTTGTAAAATGTAAGTTTAATGAGCAAAACTGTCATGATACGGAAAATTCAGATCATCGTTATCACAGGTCGCTGTTTTCACATCTAAAGTCATTTTCCATAGATTCCAGTTATTCCAATAATGTATTTTTACGCAACCTCCTTATCGCAGTCGGAGTTTTAAAAACAGTCTTGTTTTATGCAAAAATCGCCAATTTGGCGTAACAATGTTGTTCTTTGATATCTTCGCGTCAAAAATTGATATTCGCTTTTTATACTGTTTTCACGCTAAAACTTCTTTTCCGCGATAAATTTACTTGGAGAATTAACATGGCATGTTAAGATATATTTACGCCGAAATTGTCAGAGAAACAACATATTGTTAGGTTTACAGTTCATTTCCTTGAGATAATTTTGAGATCTATTATTCTTGCTTAAAAATTTTCATTGAGAAAGATGTTTTAACCATACAAACTTCTTTTAAACCAAAGTTCCTTTTGCCACGAACTCGTGTCCTTTTCGCCTCCTTTTAGTTCGTCTACCTTTCTTTGACGATAGAGATTAGTGAGGAAGAAACGGTCTCGTTTTTAAAGCAAACTTCATTTTGCCACGTCGCAATGTCATTTCCGGCTCGTTTACCTCGGCAATGTTCTTTTGACCATAAAGACAACGTTGGTTGTAAAATGTAAGTTTAATGAACAAAACTGTCATGATACGGAAAATTCAGATCATCGTTATCACAAGTCGCTGTTTTCACATTTAAAGTCATTTTCCATAGATTCCAGTTATTCCAATATTGTATTTTTACGCAAACTCCTTATCGCAGTCGGAGTTTTAAAAACAGTCTTGTTTTAAGCAAAAATCGCCAATTTGGCGTAACAATGTTGTTCTTTCATATCTTCGCGTCAAAAATTCATATTCGCTTTTTATACTGTTTTCACACTAAAACTTCTTTTCCGCGATAAATTTACTTGGAGAATTTACATGGCATGTTAAGATATATTTACGCCGGAATTGTCAGAGAAACAATACTTTGTTAGCTTTACAGATCATTTCCTTGACTAATTCTTTGTGCACTATTATTTATGCTTACAATTCTGATTCAGAAAGATGTTTTTAACGAAACGGACTTCCTTTAAACCAAAGTTCGTTTTCTCACGCAATCGTGGCTTTTTCGCCTCCTTTTTTCTAGTCCACCTTTCTTTGACGACAGAGACTAGTTTTGAAGAAACGCTCTTGTTTTAAACCAGAGTACATTTTGTCACGTCACAATGTCATTTTCGTCTCGTTTTACCTCGGCAATGTTCTTTAACCATAAAGCCTATGTTTGATGTAAAATGTTCGTTTAATGAACAAAACTGTCTTAAGACGCAAAATTCATATCATCGCTATCACAAGTCACTGTTTTCACATTTAAAGTCATTTTCCATAGATTCCAGTTATTCCAATTATATATTTTTACGCAAAATCCGTATTCCATTCGGAGTTTTTAAAACTATCTTGTTTTAAGCAAAAATCGCTATTTTGGCGTAAAAACTTTGTATTTTGATATCTTCGCGTAAAAAATTGATATTCGCTTTTTATACTGTTTTCACGCTAAAACTTCTTTTCCGCGATAAATTTTCTTGGAGAATTAACATGGCATGTTAAGATATATTTACGCCGAAATTGTCAGAGAAACAACATATTGTTAGGTTTACAGTTCATTTCCTTGAGATAATTTTGAGATCTATTATTCTTGCTTAAAAATTTTCATTGAGAAAGATGTTTTAACCATACAAACTTCTTTTAAACCAAAGTTCCTTTTGCCACGAACTCGTGTCCTTTTCGCCTCCTTTTAGTTCGTCTACCTTTCTTTGACGATAGAGATTAGTGAGGAAGAAACGGTCTCGTTTTTAAAGCAAACTTCATTTTGCCACGTCGCAATGTCATTTCCGGCTCGTTTACCTCGGCAATGTTCTTTTGACCATAAAGACAACGTTGGTTGTAAAATGTAAGTTTAATGAACAAAACTGTCATGATACGGAAAATTCAGATCATCGTTATCACAAGTCGCTGTTTTCACATTTAAAATCATTTTCCATAGATTCCAGTTATTCCAATATTGTATTTTTACGCAAACTCCTTATCGCAGTCGGAGTTTTAAAAACAGTCTTGTTTTAAGCAAAAATCGCCAATTTGGCGTAACAATGTTGTTCTTTCATATCTTCGCGTCAAAAATTCATATTCGCTTTTTATACTGTTTTCACACTAAAACTTCTTTTCCGCGATAAATTTACTTGGAGAATTTACATGGCATGTTAAGATATATTTACGCTGGAATTGTCAGAGAAACAATACTTTGTTAGCTTTACAGATCATTTCCTTGACTAATTCTTTGTGCACTATTATTTATGCTTACAATTCTCATTCAGAAAGATGTTCTTAACGAAACGGACTTCTTTTAAAACAAAGTTCGTTTTCTCACATAATCGTGTCTTTTTCGCCTCCTTTTTTCTAGTCTACCTTTCTTTAACGACAGAGACTAGTTTTGAAGAAACGCTCTAATTTTATACCAAAGTTCATTTTGTCACGTCACAATGTCAATTTCGTCGCGTTTTACCTCGGCAATGTTCTTTTAACCATAAAGCCTATGTCTGTTGTAAAATGTAAGTTTAATGAACAAAACTGTCTTTATACGCAAAATTAATATCATCGCTATCACAAGTCGCTGTTTTCACATTAAAAGTCATTTTCCATAGATTCCAGTTATTCCAATAATGTATTTTTACGCAAACTCCTTATCGCAGTCGGAGTTTTAAAAACAGTCTTGTTTTAATCAAAAATCGCCAATTTGGCGTAACAATGTTGTTCTTTGATATCTTCGCGTCAAAAATTGATATTCGCTTTTTATACTGTTTTCACACTAAAACTTCTTTTCCGCGATAAATTTACTTGGAGAATTAACATGGCATGTTAAGATATATTTTCGCCGGAATTGTCAGAGAAACAATACTTTGTTAGCTTTACAGATCATTTCCTTGACTAATTCTTTGTGCACTATTATTTATGCTTACAATTCTGATTCAGAAAGATGTTTTTAACGAAACGGACTTCCTTTAAACCAAAGTTCGTTTTCTCACGCAATCGTAGCTTTTTCGCCTCCTTTTTTCTAGTCCACCTTTCTTTGACGACAGAGACTAGTTTTGAAGAAACGCTCTCGTTTTAAACCAGAGTACATTTTGTCACGTCACAATGTCATTTTCGTCTCGTTTTACCTCGGCAATGTTCTTTTAACCATAAAGCCTATGTTTGATGTAAAATGTTCGTTTAATGAACAAAACTGTCTTAAGACGCAAAATTCATATAATCGCTATCACAAGTCACTGTTTTCACATTTAAAGTCATTTTCCATAGATTCCAGTTATTCCAATTATATATTTTTACGCAAAATCCGTATTCCATTCGGAGTTTTTAAAACTATCTTGTTTTAAGCAAAAATCGCTATTTTGGCGTAAAAACTTTGTATTTTGATATCTTCGCGTAAAAAATTGATATTCGGTTTTTATACTGTTTTCACGCTAAAACTTCTTTTCCGCGATAAATTTTCTTGGAGAATTAACATGGCATGTTAAGATATATTTACGCCGAAATTGTCAGAGAAACAACATATTGTTAGGTTTACAGTTCATTTCCTTGAGATAATTTTGAGATCTATTATTCTTGCTTAAAAATTTTCATTGAGAAAGATGTTTTAACCATACAAACTTCTTTTAAACCAAAGTTCCTTTTGCCACGAACTCGTGTCCTTTTCGCCTCCTTTTAGTTCGTCTACCTTTCTTTGACGATAGAGATTAGTGAGGAAGAAACGGTCTCGTTTTTAAAGCAAACTTCATTTTGCCACGTCGCAATGTCATTTCCGGCTCGTTTACCTCGGCAATGTTCTTTTGACCATAAAGACAACGTTGGTTGTAAAATGTAAGTTTAATGAACAAAACTGTCATGATACGGAAAATTCAGATCATCGTTATCACAGGTCGCTGTTTTCACATTTAAAGTCATTTTCCATAGATTCCAGTTATTCCAATATTGTATTTTTACGCAAACTCCTTATCGCAGTCGGAGTTTTAAAAACAGTCTTGTTTTAAGCAAAAATCGCCAATTTGGCGTAACAATGTTGTTCTTTCATATCTTCGCGTCAAAAATTCATATTCGCTTTTTATACTGTTTTCACACTAAAACTTCTTTTCCGCGATAAATTTACTTGGAGAATTTACATGGCATGTTAAGATATATTTACGCCGGAATTGTCAGAGAAACAATACTTTGTTAGCTTTACAGATCATTTCCTTGACTAATTCTTTGTGCACTATTATTTATGCTTACAATTCTGATTCAGAAAGATGTTTTTAACGAAACGGACTTCCTTTAAACCAAAGTTCGTTTTCTCACGCAATCGTGGCTTTTTCGCCTCCTTTTTTCTAGTCCACCTTTCTTTGACGACAGAGACTAGTTTTGAAGAAACGCTCTCGTTTTAAACCAGAGTACATTTTGTCACGTCACAATGTCATTTTCGTCTCGTTTTACCTCGGCAATGTTCTTTAACCATAAAGCCTATGTTTGATGTAAAATGTTCGTTTAATGAACAAAACTGTCTTAAGACGCAAAATTCACTTCATCGCTATCACAAGACACTGTTTTCACATTTAAAGTCATTTTCCATAGATTCCAGTTATTCCAATTATATATTTTTACGCAAAAACCGTATTCCACTCGGAGTTTTTAAAACTATCTTGTTTTAAGCAAAAATCGCTATTTTGGCGTAAAAACTTTGTATTTTGATATCTTCGCGTCAAAAATTGATATTCGCTTTTTATACTGTTTTCACACTAAAACTTCTTTTCCGCGATAAATTTACTTGGAGAATTAACATGGCATGTTAAGATATATTTACGCCGGCATTGTCAGAGAAACAATACTTTGTTAGCTTTACAGATCATTTCCTTGACTAATTCTTTGTGCACTATTATTTATGCTTACAATTCTGATTCAGAAAGATGTTTTTAACGAAACGGACTTCCTTTAAACCAAAGTTCGTTTTCTCACGCAATCGTGGCTTTTTCGCCTCCTTTTTTCTAGTCCACCTTTCTTTGACGACAGAGACTAGTTTTGAAGAAACGCTCTCGTTTTAAACCAGAGTACATTTTGTCACGTCACAATGTCCTTTTCGTCTCGTTTTACCTCGGCAATGTTCTTATAACCATAAAGCCTATGTTTGATGTAAAATGTTCGTTTAATGAACAAAACTGTCTTAAGACGCAAAATTCATATCATCGCTATCACAAGTCACTGTTTTCACATTTAAAGTCATTTTCCATAGATTCCAGATATTCCAATTATATATTTTTACGCAAAATCCGTATTCCACTCGGAGTTTTTAAAACTATCTTGTTTTAAGCAAAAATCGCTATTTTGGCGTAAAAACTTTGTATTTTGATATCTTCGCGTAAAAAATTGATATTCGCTTTTTATACTGTTTTCACGCTAAAACTTCTTTTCCGCGATAAATTTTCTTGGAGAATTAACATGGCATGTTAAGATATATTTACGCCGAAATTGTCAGAGAAACAACATATTGTTAGGTTTACAGTTCATTTCCTTGAGATAATTTTGAGATCTATTATTCTTGCTTAAAAATTTTCATTGAGAAAGATGTTTTAACCATACAAACTTCTTTTAAACCAAAGTTCCTTTTGCCACGAACTCGTGTCCTTTTCGCCTCCTTTTAGTTCGTCTACCTTTCTTTGACGATAGAGATTAGTGAGGAAACAACGGTCTCGTTTTTAAAGCAAACTTCATTTTGCCACGTCGCAATGTCATTTCCGGCTCGTTTACCTCGGCAATGTTCTTTTGACCATAAAGACAACGTTGGTTGTAAAATGTAAGTTTAATGAACAAAACTGTCATAATACGGAAAATTCAGATCATCGTTATCACAAGTAGCTGTTTTCACATTTAAAGTCATTTTCCATAGATTCCAGTTATTCCAATAATGTATTTTTACGCAAACTCCTTATCGCAGTCGGAGTTTTTAAAACTATCTTGTTTTAAGCAAAAATCGCTATTTTGGCGTAAAAACTTTGTATTTTGATATCTTCGCGTCAAAAATTGATATTCGCTTTTTATACTGTTTTCACGCTAAAACTTCTTTCCGCGATAAATTTACTTGGAGAATTTACATGGCATGTTAAGATATATTTACGCCGGAATTGTCAGAGAAACAATACTTTGTTAGCTTTACAGATCATTTCCTTGACTAATTCTTTGTGCACTATTATTTATGCTTACAATTCTGATTCAGAAAGATGTTTTTAACGAAACGGACTTCCTTTAAACCAAAGTTCGTTTTCTCACGCAATCGTGGCTTTTTCGCCTCCTTTTTTCTAGTCCACCTTTCTTTGACGACAGAGACTAGTTTTGAAGAAACGCTCTCGTTTTAAACCAGAGTACATTTTGTCACGTCACAATGTCATTTTCGTCTCGTTTTACCTCGGCAATGTTCTTTAACCATAAAGCCTATGTTTGATGTAAAATGTTCGTTTAATGAACAAAACTGTCTTAAGACGCAAAATTCACTTCATCGCTATCACAAGACACTGTTTTCACATTTAAAGTCATTTTCCATAGATTCCAGTTATTCCAATTATATATTTTTACGCAAAAACCGTATTCCACTCGGAGTTTTTAAAACTATCTTGTTTTAAGCAAAAATCGCTATTTTGGCGTAAAAACTTTGTATTTTGATATCTTCGCGTAAAAAATTGATATTCGCTTTTTATACTGTTTTCACGCTAAAACTTCTTTCCGCGATAAATTTTCTTGGAGAATTAACATGGCATGTTAAGATATATTTACGCCGGAATTGTCAGAGAAAGAATACTTTGTTAGCTTTACAGATCATTTCCTTGACTAATTCTTTGTGCACTATTATTTATGCTTACAATTCTGATTCAGAAAGATGTTTTTAACGAAACGGACTTCCTTTAAACCAAAGTTCGTTTTCTCACGCAATCGTGGCTTTTCCGCCTCCTTTTTTCTAGTCCACCTTTCTTTGACGACAGAGACTAGTTTTGAAGAAACGCTCTAATTTTATACCAAAGTTCATTTTGTCACGTCACAATGTCAATTTCGTCGCGTTTTACCTCGGCAATGTTCTTTTGACCATAAAGCCTATGTCTGTTGTAAAATGTAAGTTTAATGAAAAAAACTGTCTTTATACGCAAAATTAATATCATCGCTATCACAAGTCGCTGTTTTCACATTAAAAGTCATTTTCCATAGATTCCAGTTATTCCAATAATGTATTTTTACGCAAACTCCTTATCGCAGTCGGAGTTTTAAAAACAGTCTTGTTTTAAGCAAAAATCGCCAATTTGGCGTAACAATGTTGTTCTTTGATATCTTCGCGTCAAAAATTGATATTCGCTTTTTATACTGTTTTCACGCTAAAACTTCTTTCCGCGATAAATTTTCTTGGAGAATTAACATGGCATGTTAAGATATATTTACGCCGGAATTGTCAGAGAAAGAATACTTTGTTAGCTTTACAGATCATTTCCTTGACTAATTCTTTGTGCACTATTATTTATGCTTACAATTCTGATTCAGAAAGATGTTTTTAACGAAACGGACTTCCTTTAAACCAAAGTTCGTTTTCTCACGCAATCGTGGCTTTTCCGCCTCCTTTTTTCTAGTCCACCTTTCTTTGACGACAGAGACTAGTTTTGAAGAAACGCTCTAATTTTATACCAAAGTTCATTTTGTCACGTCACAATGTCAATTTCGTCGCGTTTTACCTCGGCAATGTTCTTTTGACCATAAAGCCTATGTCTGTTGTAAAATGTAAGTTTAATGAAAAAAACTGTCTTTATACGCAAAATTAATATCATCGCTATCACAAGTCGCTGTTTTCACATTAAAAGTCATTTTCCATAGATTCCAGTTATTCCAATAATGTATTTTTACGCAAACTCCTTATCGCAGTCGGAGTTTTAAAAACAGTCTTGTTTTAAGCAAAAATCGCCAATTTGGCGTAACAATGTTGTTCTTTGATATCTTCGCGTCAAAAATTGATATTCGCTTTTTATACTGTTTTCACACTAAAACTTCTTTTCCGCGATAAATTTACTTGGAGAATTAACATGGCATGTTAAGATATATTTACGCCGGCATTGTCAGAGAAACAATACTTTGTTAGCTTTACAGATCATTTCCTTGACTAATTCTTTGTGCACTATTATTTATGCTTACAATTCTGATTCAGAAAGATGTTTTTAACGAAACGGACTTCCTTTAAACCAAAGTTCGTTTTCTCACGCAATCGTGGCTTTTTCGCCTCCTTTTTTCTAGTCCACCTTTCTTTGACGACAGAGACTAGTTTTGAAGAAACGCTCTCGTTTTAAACCAGAGTACATTTTGTCACGTCACAATGTCCTTTTCGTCTCGTTTTACCTCGGCAATGTTCTTATAACCATAAAGCCTATGTTTGATGTAAAATGTTCGTTTAATGAACAAAACTGTCTTAAGACGCAAAATTCATATCATCGCTATCACAAGTCACTGTTTTCACATTTAAAGTCATTTTCCATAGATTCCAGATATTCCAATTATATATTTTTACGCAAAATCCGTATTCCACTCGGAGTTTTTAAAACTATCTTGTTTTAAGCAAAAATCGCTATTTTGGCGTAAAAACTTTGTATTTTGATATCTTCGCGTAAAAAATTGATATTCGCTTTTTATACTGTTTTCACGCTAAAACTTCTTTTCCGCGATAAATTTTCTTGGAGAATTAACATGGCATGTTAAGATATATTTACGCCGAAATTGTCAGAGAAACAACATATTGTTAGGTTTACAGTTCATTTCCTTGAGATAATTTTGAGATCTATTATTCTTGCTTAAAAATTTTCATTGAGAAAGATGTTTTAACCATACAAACTTCTTTTAAACCAAAGTTCCTTTTGCCACGAACTCGTGTCCTTTTCGCCTCCTTTTAGTTCGTCTACCTTTCTTTGACGATAGAGATTAGTGAGGAAACAACGGTCTCGTTTTTAAAGCAAACTTCATTTTGCCACGTCGCAATGTCATTTCCGGCTCGTTTACCTCGGCAATGTTCTTTTGACCATAAAGACAACGTTGGTTGTAAAATGTAAGTTTAATGAACAAAACTGTCATAATACGGAAAATTCAGATCATCGTTATCACAAGTAGCTGTTTTCACATTTAAAGTCATTTTCCATAGATTCCAGTTATTCCAATAATGTATTTTTACGCAAACTCCTTATCGCAGTCGGAGTTTTTAAAACTATCTTGTTTTAAGCAAAAATCGCTATTTTGGCGTAAAAACTTTGTATTTTGATATCTTCGCGTCAAAAATTGATATTCGCTTTTTATACTGTTTTCAGGCTAAAACTTCTTTCCGCGATAAATTTTCTTGGAGAATTAACATGGCATGTTAAGATATATTGACGCTGAAATTGTCAGAGAAACAACATATTATTAGCCTTAAAGTTCATTTCCCTGAGAGAGTTATTGTGCACTATTATTTTTGCCTAAAATTCTCATTCAGAAAGATGTTCTTAACGAAACGGACTTCTTTTAAAACAAAGTTCGTTTTCTCACGTAATCGTGTCTTTTTCGCCTCCTTTTTTCTAGTCTACCTTTCTTTGACGACAGAGACTAGTTTTGAAGAAACGCTCTAATTTTATACCAAAGTTCATTTTGCCACGTCCCAATGTCATTTTCGTCTCGTTTACCTCGGCAATGTTCTTCTGACCATAAAGACTACGTTTGTTGTAAAATGTAAGTTTAATGAACAAAACTGTCATGATACGGAACATTTATATCATCGCCATTACAGGTCGCTGTTTTCACATTTAAAGTCATTTTGCATAGATTCCAGTTATTCCAGTAATGTATTTTTACGCAAAATCCTTATCGATCTCGGAGTTTTTAAAACTATCTTGTTTTAAGCAAAAATCGCTATTTTGGCGTAAAAACTTTGTATTTTGATATCTTCGCGTCAAAAATTGATATTCGCTTTTTATACTGTTTTCACGCTAAAACTTCTTTCCGCGATAAATTTTCTTGGAGAATTAACATGGCATGTTAAGATATATTGACGCTGAAATTGTCAGAGAAACAACATATTATTAGCCTTAAAGTTCATTTCCCTGAGAGAGTTATTGTGCACTATTATTTTTGCCTAAAATTCTCATTCAGAAAGATGTTCTTAACGAAACGGACTTCTTTTAAAACAAAGTTCGTTTTCTCACGTAATCGTGTCTTTTTCGCCTCCTTTTTTCTAGTCTACCTTTCTTTGACGACAGAGACTAGTTTAGAAGAAACGCTCTAATTTTATACCAAAGTTCATTTTGCCACGTCACAATGTCAATTTCGTCGCGTTTTACCTCGGCAATGTTCTTTTAACCATAAAGCCTATGTCTGTTGTAAAATGTAAGTTTAATGAACAAAACTGTCTTTATACCCAAAATTAATATCGTCGCTATCACAAGTCGCTGTTTTCACATTAAAAGTCATTTTGCATAGATTTCAGTTATTCCAAAAATGTATTTTTAGCCAAAATCCTTAATCCACTCGAAGTTTCTAAAACACAGTTTGTATTAAGTCAAAATCACTAATTTTACGTGAAAAGTTCGTTTTGTGCTATCATCGCGTAAAAAGCTTAAATTCGTTTTTTAGGCTGTTTTCACGGTAAAACTTTTTTTCCGCGAACAATTTCCTTTGAGAATTGACATGGCATGTTAAGATATATTTACGCCGAATTGTCAGAGAAACAACATATTGTTAGGTTTACAGTTCATTTCCTTGAGATAATTTTGAGATGTTTTAACGATACAAACTTCTTTTAAACCAAAGTTCCTTTTGTCACGAACTCGTGTCCTTTTCGCCTCCTTTTAGTTCGTCTACCTTTCTTTGACGCTAGAGATTAGTTAGGAAGAAACGGTCTCGTTTTTAAAGCAAACATCATTTTGCCACGTCACAATGTCATTTCCGGCTCGTTTACCTTGGCAATGTTCTTTTGACCATCAAGACCAGGTTTGTTGTAAAATGTAAGTTTAATGGGCAAAACTGTCATGATACGGAAAATTCAGATCATCGTTATCACAGTTCGCTGTTTTCACATTTAAAGTCATTTTCCATAGATTCCAGTTATTCCAATAATGTATTTTTACGCAACCTCCTTATCGCAGTCGGAGTTTTAAAAACAGTCTTGTTTTAAGCAAAAATCGCCAATTTGGCGTAACAATGTTGTTCTTTGATATCTTCGCGTCAAAAATTGATATTCGCTTTTTATACTGTTTTCACGCTAAAACTTCTTTTCCGCGATAAATTTACTTGGAGAATTAACATGGCATGTTAAGATATATTTACGCCGAAATTGTCAGAGAAACAACATATTGTTAGGTTTACAGTTCATTTCCTTGAGATAATTTTGAGATCTATTATTCTTGCTTAAAAATTTTCATTGAGAAAGATGTTTTAACCATACAAACTTCTTTTAAACCAAAGTTCCTTTTGCCACGAACTCGTGTCCTTTTCGCCTCCTTTTAGTTCGTCTACCTTTCTTTGACGCTAGAGATTAGTTAGGAAGAAACGGTCTCGTTTTTAAAGCAAACTTCATTTTGCCACGTCGCAATGTCATTTCCGGCTCGTTTACCTCGGCAATGTTCTTTTGACCATAAAGACTACGTTTGTTGTAAAATGTAAGTTTAATGAACAAAACTGTCATGATACGGAAAATTCAGATCATTGTTATCACAGGTCGCTGTTTTCACATTTAAAGTCATTTTCCATAGATTCCAGTTATTCCAATAATGTATTTTTACGCAAACTCCTTATCGCAGTCGGAGTTTTAAAAACAGTCTTGTTTTAAGCAAAAATCGCTTAGAAGCTGTTTTTCAACGTTTGGAAATGCATAATTTTAAACTGAAACCTGGGAAATGTTTCTTTGCTATGGAAAAGATAAAGTTATTGGGTTTTGAAGTATCTAAAGATGGAATTTCCCCAGATTCTGAGAAAGTTACAGTGATCAAAGAACTACCACGCCCAAAGAATGTTAGAGACGTGAGAAAAGTTTTGGGTTTGTTCAATTTCTACAGGAAATTTATTAAGAATTACTCTTACATTGCCCATCCATTGATTCAGCTGACCAAGAAAAGTCAAAGTTTTATTTGGGGCCCGGATCAGCAAACAGCATTCCAGCAGTTAAAGAACTCTCTGGTTTCTGCTCCTGTGTTGGCTCATTATAATCCTGGAGCCTATACAGAATTACACACTGATGCTAGTGGTCTAGGAATAGGATGTGTTTTACTACAGAAAGTAAATGATAATCTTAGACCTATTGCATATGCTTCTAGAACTTTGTCAAAATGTGAAAGAAATTACAGTGTACCAGAGTTAGAGCTTTTGGCAATCGTTTTTGGTTTAACACATTTCAGGACTTTTGTGTATGGCTATAAAGTGCATGTTATTTCAGACCATCACTCCCTTTGTTATCTGAACAATTTAAAGGATTTGACAGGCCGGTTGGCTCGATGGAGTCTAAAGTTACAGGAATTTGATTATGATATATGTTATAAATCTGGTAAGAAACATAATGACGCAGATGTTTTGTCAAGGTTCCCTGTGTTACAGCCTGAAGAGCATCAAATTGAACAACTTGATGAGCTAATTACCTGTTTGCTATCACCAGTTGAGGTTGCTCAGAAACAAAATGATGACCCAGTTCTGACTCCAATTATTAATGCCCTTAAGGATCCTGAATCTGCTCCTGCTAAGGTTCAACGTCAAGCTTCTACCTATATTTTGAAAAGTGATGTCTTGTACAGGAAAAATTCGGGTTCTACTGGTCCCTTGCATTTACTAGTCATTCCTGAGGTGTTAAAGCATGAAATTTTGTCCTCATGTCATGATGATCCACTATCTGGTCATTTAGGTTTTTCTAAAACTTTTAGTAAGATTAATTCAAGATACTACTGGATAGGTATGAAAAAAGATATTGAGCATTTTGTGAAAACTTGTCCAAGTTGTCAGTCTAGGAAGGCACCTAAGAATCAAAAACCTGCTGGTCTTTTGCAGCCTATTCCAGTTAAGTTTATTGGAGAACGTTGGGGAATAGATTTGTTAGGCCCTTTGCCTCGTTCTACGTCGGGTCATAAGTATATCATAGTTGCTACAGAATATGCTTCTAGGTGGGTTGAAGCTGCCCCTCTCTCTTCGGCTACCATTCCCCAGGTTACTAAGTTCATCTTACATCAGATTATTTGCAGGCATGGGGCCCCCGCCATGTTACTGTCTGATCGTGGTAGTGTCTTTCTGAGTGAAGTAACCCAGGAACTCTTGAAAGCTTTGTCAGTTTCCCCTCATTTTACTAGTTCATACCACCCTGCATGCAACGGCCTTACTGAACGATTTAACCAGACTTTACTAAATTGTCTTAGTCATTTTGTGGATTCAAATCAGCGCAATTGGTCTAATGTTTTACCATATGTGATTTTTTCATACAATTCTTCTGTTCAGGAAACTACAAAATTGTAGTTTCGGATGGTAATTCCGGATGGGGGTCTCTATCATCATGTCTCCGCGCAAAACCTCCTTCATTGACCCTTATTTATTGATGACTTTGGCATGCGATGGAAAAACGTTTAAGGATATTAGCCCATTCTACATAAAGCGTGAAATAGACAAAATCAGTGGCCCTGTCAAAAACGCTACGCGTCTCAGAGACGGCAACCTACTATTAGAGACCACAACTGCAGAGCAATCTAAAAAACTGCAAAGGCGACTTTGTTGGGCTCTTACCCGATCCGGGTAGCCCCACACAAAACTCTTAACACCTGCAGAGGAGTAGTCACCACCTCCAGCCTAGATGGTCTAGCGAACGAAGAAATAGTAAGTTGCCTCTCTGATCAACTTGTTTGTCAGGCGTACCGCTTAACACGGAAACAAGATGGCAAGGAATACCCACTACGTACGGTATTTCTAACTTTTGCTGGGACGAAGTTACCCGAATACATATATTGCGGCTATGAACGTGCTAGCGTCCGCCAGTATGTCCCGAACCCCATGCGCTGCTTCCAATGTCAGCGGTTCGGACATACTAAGGTCACATGTACCAATCCTGCTCTTTGTGAGCACTGTGGCCTACCGAAACACGACGATCCTAACTGCAGTCGAACACCTTGTTGCGTGAACTGTGGCGGTAGTCATCCCTCCAGCTCGCGACAGTGCCCAAGATTCATGGACGAAAAAAGCATACAGGAGCTACGTGTAAAGGAACGCCTGACTTTTCCAGAGGCACGACGGCGCTTTGAACAACTAAAGCCTGCTACCACTATTACTGGGTATGCATCAGCAGCTCACTGTATTCCTAATACCACTGTTGCTGTTCAACACGTCCCTGTCGCCCACCCATCCACGCAGACTGACTTTCTAGCCCTTAAACCCACGGCTCAGACTGTTTGTATATCCACCAGCACAGCCTCCGCTTCAACCGTACAGACTCCAGCCACCAAGCCATCAGCGGGTACCAACCACCCCGTAGTAAATGCAAAAAACCGCTCCCGACCACAACATAGATCGCGAAGTCGCTCGCCTTCTATTAGATTCCGGTCTCGTTCTACGAGCCGTAGGAGTTCTGACTCCCGATCATCAGCAGAGTCACAGGAGGCTAACGATTTTCGAATCGTAGGGCCCAAGTCAGCCAAGGTCAAGAAAAAGGTTAAAACGGCCCATTAAAAACTCTTTATGGAAATAATCCAGTGGAATGTCAACGGTTTTCGAGCTCGTGCTCAAGACCTACAACATTTAGTTTCTCAACGGTCACCTTCAATTATTTGTCTCCAGGAAACCCACTTACATCCCAATCACTCGTTACACCTTCACTCTTTCTCTGCATTTAGAAGCGACTCTCTTGCAGGTATGCGTGCAAGCGGTGGCGTTGCTACCTTAGTGGCGCCTAACATCTCAGCCGCCAACGTTCCTCTCACCACACCATTTCAAGCTGTGGCCGTTCGATACAGCTGGAGAGCATCAGTTTTACCATCTGCAACATGTACCTGCCGCCGCTCAGTATAGTTCCAGAGCGTGGTCTTCAAGCTCTATTGGCTCAGCCCCCCTCACCACCACTCCTTGTGGGAGATTTGAATGCCAAGCACACGCACTGGGGATCAGGCACTGATGACGCCCGTGGATGCCTCCTCGTAGACGTCTTCGATAAGTCTGACCTGCTTCTGCATTCCTATCATCCGCTTATGGTACACATTCCGTACTAGACCTTTCTTTCTGCAGTCCGTCATTAGTACCACTACTTGAGTGGTCAGTACTTTCCGACCTCTTTGGCAGTGATCATTACCCCATTACATTCATTTTTCTGACCGCCAATGTGTACCTTCTCGACATCCCTGCTGGATTATTTCCAAAGCTAACTGGGGAAAATTCCAATCCCTCATACACCTCATTGAGGATAGTTTGGACACCATCGATGAAATGGTCGAATATTTTACTTGCCCGATCCTGCTCGCAGCAGAATCCAGCATTCTTCGAGGTTCACCTACACCACGTCATATTCCTCTACCGTGGTGGTCCGAGGAATGCAGTTTGACTGTCAAAGCAGTCTGCGCAACGCAAAGCGTAAATCTTGGGAAGCCTATGTGTCTTCGCTTTCCCGGCGCAGCTCTACCCAACAAGTATGGTCAGCTGTTCGGCGGATGTATGGCAAGTATCGCCGGACGGTAATTCCCGGCCTCGCCATCAACGGTTCCATGTGCACCACCGAGCAGGACATAGCTGAAGCCCTAGCTAACTCTTTTGCTGCCACGAGCCAAACTGCCCGCTATGACGCTCTCTTCCTGCCTATCAAGGAAAAGGCGGAGCGGGTACCACTGAATTCTAATAGTGACTGCACCGAGCCGTACAACCAACCCTTTACCGCTGCCGAGCTCGCCCATTCTCTAGCGTTAGCAAAGGATTCTTCTCCAAGTCCCGATGACGTACACCGACAGATGCTACTACATCTTCCATCTGAGGCGCTATGTTTCCTATTAAACATCTATAACCGCATTTGGCATGAGCGGGTTTTCCCTTGCTCCTGGCGAGAGGGTATTGTCATCCCCATCCCTCGACCCGGAAAGGACCGCACACTTCCATCTAGCTACTGCCCCATTTGCCTGACGAGTGTCCTCTGTAAGACCTTCCAGCGAATGATAAACGCTCGGTTAAATTGGTGGCTAGAAAAACATAACCATCTGTCCAAATTGCAATGCGGTTTTCGTCGCCATCGCTCAAGTGTAGACAATCTAACACGCCTTGAGGGGTATATTTCCGATGCGTTTCTACTGAAACAGCACGCCGCAGGTGTGTTCCTCGACCTGGAGAAGGCCTATGACACCACTTGGCGGTACGGCATACTCCGTAACCTTCATAGTTACGGTATGCGTGGTCATCTACCCGAGTTTTTATGCAATTTTTTAAAACTTCGCCGCTTTCGGGTTCGCATAGGAAACACGATATCACGGGAGCGGATACAGGAGAACGGTGTACCTCAAGGGTCGATTTTGAGCGTCACCCTTTTCGCCGTAGCGATTAACGGCATCACTAGTGCCGTTCGAAGTGGAATTCTATCATCCCTCTATGTTGACGACTTCGCTATCTATTATAGGTCTGCCAACATAGATCACATTGAGCGCCAACTGCAGCTGACCATTACCCAGCTAGCAGCTTGGGCGCTTCAAACCGGCTTCCGTTTTTCAGCTGCGAAGACGCAGTGTATCCACTTTCACCGCCTACGAGGTATTCACCCGCCTCCTGATCTTTATTTGAACGGCACACCCCTGCCATTTGTCTCGCACCTGAAGTTCTTGGGCCTCTACTTGGACCGACAACTAAATTGGGAGCACCACATTCGTCACCTTCGAGCCTCTTGCGATCGTTCTCTTCGGGTGCTGAAGGTATTATCGGGAGCATCTTGGGGGGGGGCGATCGCACTGTAATGTTGAGGCTGTACCGCTCTCTGGTTTGGTCCAAGCTGGACTATGGCAGTTTTATTTATGGCGCAGCGACCGCCTCTAAACTTCGCCTTTTAGACACCGTGCATCACACTGGCATCCACCTTGCCACAGGAGCTTTCCGCACCAGTCGAGTCGACTGCCTGTATGCAGACTCAGGCGAACCTCCACTCCATATTCGTCGCTCGCTGTTACTGTGCTCATACGTGTCGAAGTTGGCAAGTTATCACAATCATCCTTGTTTCAAAGCAGTTCTGTGTCCAGATTTAGTCCACCGTTATATGCGCCCTGGTTCTCGGATTCGAACCGTGGGAATAAGTTTTCGGGATCACCTACATTCCCATGGCCTCCGAATGCCTCGCGTTGAGAGGTCGTCCATCTACCCTTATCCTGCATGGCAGCTCAATCGTGCGCGGTTCGATCTAACTCTTTCAAACAACCCTAGACTCGCTACTCCACATCCGGTGTTCCAACAACTTTTTGCCGAATTACTGGGCCGTTACCCTAACTACGTTCCGGTCTTTACAGACGGTTCCCAGTTAGGTGACGCTACGGGTTGCGCATTCTTCATTAACGGTGAGGCTCATAAATTTCGACTTCTGGACTCCACTTCGGTCTTCTCAGCAGAGCTGTATGCCATCTTTTATTTGCTCCTGGCTCTTTTATCGTCTGCACTGACTGCCTGAGTGCGCTTCAGGCCTTGCAACAGCACACTGCCACTCACACACTGGTTTTAAAAATACAGACCCAGATCTCGCAATAGCTCGGTCGGAGATACAATTTTGTTTCTACTTGGACCCCAGGCCATGTTGGGATTTCCGGGAACGAGGAGGCGGACGCGGCTGCTAAGTCCGCTTGCCGTTTGCCTCGGAGTTTAACAACTACGGTGCCGTATCAGGATGTGCAACGTTTTTTCCGTCGCCAACTGCTATCTGCTTGGCAGCAATCCTGGACAGCTTTGGAGCGCACACAACTCCGGGCGATAAAGGAGAGCGTACAACCCTGGCCAACTTCCTGCAGGGATAACCGGCTAGCCGAGGTGATACTCACCCGGCTGAGAATTGGGCACACACGAGCTACTCATGGCCATTTGGTAAGAGGAGAACCGGCCCCTGTGTGTGCTCCGTGTTCAGTACGCCTCACTGTGCGGCATATATTAACCGATTGCTCGCAGTACTCCAGCGTTCGCCAGTCTTTGGGCTTGGGAGCTAACTTGTGCAGTATTTTAGGGGACGACCCAGTGGCCGTAGTTAAGGCACTGCGGTTTGTTTCAGAAATAGGTTTTAACAAACAAGTCTGACTTATGTTTTATATATATTAATTTTAGAGTTTTTAAATTTTTAGTACTGGGATGAGTTTCAATGTGCTTGTAATAGTTGAGTGTTTTAATTGTATTTTACCTTTTTAACTGAAATTTTATAGTTTTTAGGTTATAAGTGTTGACTTGGGGCCCAAATGACCTTGTTGTCGACGGGCCCTTAAACGCCACTCACTCACTCACTCACTCACTCACTCAGTCACTCTTTGAAGCATATGCCTTTCTCTTCTTATGATGTAGTTGCCTTTATGAAGTATTTGCACATGGTTTTCATGAGTTTCAAACGGTGGAATGGGAAAACAGTTGTTCACTTATAAAATAATGAAAGCCAAATGGGGCAAATTCTGCTACGCTGTAAAACTTTATTTTGTCTTATATATAACCTTCTGTCTTTTGCTTTCTTGTTTTCTTTCTTTCCTTCTTTCTTTCGTTGTTTCTTTCTTTGCTTTTCTTTCAAATATAACCCTTACTTTTCTTATGATCTAGTTCCCTCTTTGAAGGATATGCACATTCTGCTACACTGTAAACCATTATTTTGTCCTATTATATCATCCTTCCCTTTCTTTCTATTATTTCCTTTCAGGTATATACGTTTCCTTTCTTATGATCTCGTTCCCTTCATGAAGTATTTGCACACTGCATGAGTTTCAAATGGTCAAAACGGACAGCAGTGGTACCCCTTCGAAAATCATAATAGTCAAATGGGGCAAATTCTGCTGCACTGTAAACCTTTATTTTGTCTTATGTATACCACACTTTCTTTTCTTTCTTTTCATTTGCTTTCTTTTCTTTCTTTTTTTTCCTATTTCACGTATATAACTTTACTTTCTTATTACCTAGTTGCCTTTATGAAGTATTTGCACGTATTCTTCATGTTTTTTAAACGGTCCAATGGAGCAAATTCCGGTGCACCTTAAAACCTTTATTTTGTCTTATGTATAACACTCTTTCTTTTCTTTCTTTCATTTGCTTTCATTGCTTTCTTTCTTTTCTTATTTCACGTATATACGTTTCGTTTCTTATTACCTTGTTGCCTTTATGAAGTATTTGCGCCTAGTTTTCATGAGTTTCAAACGCTCAAATGGGACAGCAGCTGTTCCACTTCTAAAATCATAATAGTCAAATGGGGCATATTCTGCTGCACTGTCTACCTTTATTTTGTCCAATGTATAACACTCTTTCTTTTCTTTCTTTTCATTTGCTTTCTTTTCTTTCTTACTTCACGTATATAACTTTTTTTTCTTATTACCTAGTTGCCTTTATGAAGTATTTGCACGTATTCCTGTTTTTTAAACGGGACAGCAGTGGTTTTTCTTTTAAAATCAGAATAGTCAAATGAGAAAAATTCTGCTACACTGTAAACCTTTATTTGTCTGATTTATACCCTTCTGTCTCTCTTGTATTTTTTCTTTCCTTTCTTTATTTCTATTCTTTTCATTCATATATAAACCTTTCTTTTCTTATGATAGAGTTGCCTTCATGAAGTATTTACAGGTATTCATGTTTATTAAACGCTCAAATGGGACACCAGTGGTTCCACTTCTATAATCATAACAGTCAAATGGGGCATATCCTGCAACGCTGTTAACCTCTATTTTGTCTTATATATACGTTTCTTTCGTTTATTTGCCTTCTTTCTTTCTTAGACATATAAACCTTACTTTTGCGATGATTCAGTTGCCTTTTTGAAGTATTTGCACATAGTTTTCATGTGTTTCAAACGGTAAAATGGGACAGCACTGGTTCCACTTCTAAAATCATAATACTCAAATGGGGCATATCCTGCTACACTGTAAACCTTTGCTTTGTCTTATATATACCATTCTTTCTCTTCTTTCGTTTCTATTTTATTTCGTTTCATTCTTTCTTTTCTTTCAAGTATATACCTTTCTTTTCTTAGTGCCTAGTTGCCTTTATGAATTATTTGCCCATAGTTTTCATGGGTTTCAAACGGTTAAATGGGACAGGAGTGGTTCCACTTCTAAAACCACAATAGTCAAATGGGTCAAATTCTGCTACACTGTTAACGTCTATTTTGTCTTATATATACGTTTCTTTCGTTTGTTTTCCTTCTTTCTTTCTTTCTTTCTTTCTTTCTTTCTTTCTTTCTTTCTTTCTGTCTTTCTTTCTTTCTTTCTTTCTTATTCTTTTCTTTGAAATATAAACCTTACTTTTCCGATGATCCAGTTGCCTTAATGAAGTATTTGCACATAGTTTTCATTAGTTTCAAACGGTCAAATGAGACAGCAGTGGTTCCACTTCTAAAATCATAATACTCAAATGGGGCATATCCTGCTACACTGTAAACCTTTACTTTGTCTTATATATACCTTTCTTTCTCTTCTTTCTTTTCCATTTTCTTTCTTTTCATTTTTTCTTTTCTTTCAAATATATACTTCTCGTTTATTATTCTTTCTTATTCTTTTCTTTGAAATATAAGCTTCACTTTTCTGATGATCCAGTTTTCTTTTAGAAGTAATTGCGCATAGTTTTCATGAGTATCAAACGGTCAAATGGGACAGCAGTTGTTCCACTTCTGGGCAAATTCTGCTGCACTGTAAACCTTTATTTTGTCTTATGTATACCACACTTTCTTTTCATTCTTTTCAGTGGCTTCCTTTTCTGTCTATTTTTTTTTCTTATTTCACGCATATATCCTTCTTTTCTTATTACCTATTTGCCTTTATGAAATATTTGCACGTATTCTTAATGTTTTTTAAACGGTCAAATGGGAGAGCAGTGGTTCATCTTCTAAAATCAGAGTAGTCAAATGGGCAAATATCTGCTACACTGTAAACCTTTATTTGTCTGTTTTATACACTTCTGTCTCTCTTTTGTTTTTTCTTTCCTCTCCTTATTTCTTTCTTTTCATTCATATATATACCTTTCTTTTCTTATGATGTAGTTGCCTTTATGAAGTATTTGCAGGTTTTCATGTTTATTTAACGCTCAAATGGGACACCAGTGGTTCCACTTCTAAAATCATAATAGTCAAATGGGGATATCCAGCTACACTGTAAACCTTTATTTTGTCTCATATATACCATTTTTCTCTTCTTTCTATTATTTTCTTTTTTCCATCTTTTCATTTTTTCTTTTCTTTCAAGTATATAACTTTCTTTACTTATTAGCTAGTTGCCTTTTTGTAGTATTTGCACATAGTTTTCATGTGTTTCAAACGGTCAAATGGGACAGCAGGGGTTCCACTTCTAAAATCATAATACTCAAATGCGGCATATCCTGCTACACTGCAAACCTTTTCTTTGTTTATATACACCATTCTTTCTCTTCTTGCTTTTCTATCTTCTTTCTTTTCATTCTTTCTTTTCTTTCAAGTATATACCTTTCTTTTCTTATTTCCTAGTTGGCTTTAGGAAGTATTTGCCCATAGTTTTCATGTGTTTCAAACGGTCAAATGGGACAGCAGTGGTTCCACTTCTAATACCACAATAGTCAAATGGGTCAAATTCTGCTACACTGTTAACCTCTGTTTTGTCTTATATATACGTTTCTTTCGTTTGTTTTCCTTCTTTATTCATTTCTTATTCTTTTCTTTGAAATATAAACCTTAATTTTCCGGTGATCCGGTTGCCTTTATGAAGTATTTGCACTTAGTTTTCATAAGTTTCAAACGGTGAAATGGGACAGCAGTGCTTTCATAATAGTCAAATGGGACATATCCTGCTACAATGGAAACCTTTATTTTGTTTATATATATCATTCTTTCTCGTCTTTCTTTCCTTCTTTCTTTCTTTCTTTCTTTCTTTCTTTTCATTCTTTATTCTCTTTCAAGTATATAAAATTCATTACTTATTAGCTAGTTGCCTTTTTGAAGTATTTGCACATAGTTTTCATGAGTTTCAAACGGTCAAATGGGAAAGCAGTGGTTGCATTTCTAAAATCATAATACTCAAATGGGGCATATCCTGGTACACTGTAAACCTTTACTTTGTTTTATATATGCCATTCTTTCTCTTCTTTCTTTTCAATCTTTCTTTTCTTTCAAGTATATAATTTCCTTTTCTTATTGCCTAGTTGCCTTTGTAAAGTATTTTCACATAGTTTTCATGAGTTTCAAACGGTCAAATGGGACAGCAGTGGTTCCACTTCTATAATCATAATGGTCAAATGGGGCATATCCGGCTACATTGTAAACCTTTATTTTGTCTTATATATCACATTCTTTTTCTGCTTTCTTTTCTTTCTTCTTTCATTTTATTGTTTCTTTTCTTTCAAGTATGTACCTTTCTTTTCTTATGATGTAGTTGCCTTTATGAAGTATTTGCAGGTATTCTTAATGTTTATTAAACGCTCAAAAGGGACAGCAGTGGTTCCACTTCTGAAATCATAATACTCAAATGGGGCATATCCTGCTACACTGTAAACCTTTATTTTGTCTTATATATACCATTTTTCTCTTCTTTCTATTATTTTCTTTTTTCTATCTTTTCATTTTTTCTTTTCTTTCAAGTATATAACTTTCTTTACTTGTTAGCTAGATGCCTTTTTGAAGTATTTGCACATAGTTTTCATGTGTTTCAAACAGTCAAATGGGACAGCAGTGGTTCCACTTCTAAAATCTTAATAGTAAAATGGGGCATATCCTGCTACACTGTAAACCTTTTCTTTGTTTATATACACCATTCTTTCTCTTCTTTCTTTTCTATCTTCTTTCTTTTCATTCTTTCTTTTCTTTCAAGTATATACCTTTCTTTTCTTATTTCCTTGTTGGCTTTATGAAGTATTTGCCCATAGTTTACATGGGTTTCAAACGGTCAAATGGGACAGCAGTGGTTCCACTTCTAAAACCACAATAGTCTGATGGATCAAATTCTGCTACACTGTAAACCTTTACTTTGTTTATATATACCATTCTTTCCCTTCTTTCTTTTCTATTTTCTTTCTTTTCATTCTTTCTTTTCTTTCAAGTATATACCTTTCTTTTATTATTTCCTAGTTGGCTTTATGAAGTATTTGCCCATAGTTTTCATGGGTTTCAAACTGTCAAATGGGCAGCAGTGGTTCCACTTCTAAAACCACAATAGTCAAATGGGTCAAATTCTGCTACACTGTTAACCTCTATTTTGTCTTATATATACGTTTCTTTCGTTTGTTTTCCTTCTTTCTTCCTTTTATATTCTTTTCTTTGAAATACAAACCTTACTTTTCCGGTGATACAGTTGCCTTTATGAAGTATTCGCACTTAGTTTTCATAAGTCTCAAACGGTCAAATGGGACAGCAGTGGTTCCACTTCTAAAACCATAATAGTCAAATGGGACATATCCTGCTACAATGTAAACCTTTATTTTGTCTTATATATATGATATATATATATCATTCTTTCTCTTCTTTCTTTCCTTCTTTCTTTCTTTTCTTTCAAGTTTATAACTTTCTTTACTTATTAGCTAGTTGCCTTCTTGAAGTATTTGGACATAGTTTTCGTGTGATTCAAACGCTCAAATGGGACAGCAGTGGTTCCACTTCTAAAATCATAATACTCAAGTGGGGCATATCCTGCTACACTGTAAACATTTACTTTGTCTTATATATACCTTTCTTTCTCTTCTTTCTTTTCTTTCAGGTATGTACCTTTCTTTTCTTATTGCCTAGTTGCCTTTATAAAGTATTTGCCCACAGTTTACATGGGTTTCAAACGGTCAAATGCAACAGCAGTGGTTCATCTTCTAAAATCAGAGTAGTCAAATGGGCAAATATCTGCTACACTGTAAACCTTTATTTGTCTGTTTTATACACTTCTGTCTCTCTTTTGTTTTTTCTTTCCTCTCCTTATTTCTTTCTTTTCATTCATATATATACCTTTCTTTTCTTATGATGTAGTTGCCTTTATGAAGTATTTGCAGTTTTTCATGTTTATTTAACGCTCAAAGGGGACACCAGTGGTTCCACTTCTAAAATCATAATAGTCAAATGGGGATATCCAGCTACACTGTAAACCTTTATTTTGTCTTATATATACCATTTTTCTCTTCTTTCTATTATTTCCTTTTTTCCATCTTTTCATTTTTTCTTTTCTTTCAAGTATATAACTTTCTTTACTTATTAGCTAGTTGCCTTTTTGTAGTATTTGCACATAGTTTTCATGTGTTTCAAACGGTCAAATGGGACAGCAGGGGTTCCACTTCTAAAATCATAATACTCAAATGCGGCATATCCTGCTACACTGCAAACCTTTTCTTTGTTTATATACACAATTCTTTCTCTTCTTGCTTTTCTATCTTCTTTCTTTTCATTCTTTCTTTTCTTTAAGTATATACCTTTCTTTTCTTATTTCCTAGTTGGCTTTAGGAAGTATTTGCCCATAGTTTTCATGTGTTTCAAACGGTCAAATGGGACAGCAGTGGTTCCACTTCTAAAACCACAATAGTCAAATGGGTCAAATTCTGCTACACTGTTAACCTCTGTTTTGTCTTATATATACGTTTCTTTCGTTTGTTTTCCTTCTTTATTCATTTCTTATTCTTTTCTTTGAAATATAAACCTTAATTTTCCGGTGATCCGGTTGCCTTTATGAAGTATTTGCACTTAGTTTTCATAAGTTTCAAACGGTGAAATGGGACAGCAGTGCTTTCATAATAGTCAAATGGGACATATCCTGCTACAATGGAAACCTTTATTTTGTTTATATATATCATTCTTTCTCGTCTTTCTTTCCTTCTTTCTTTCTTTTCATTCTTTATTCTCTTTCAAGTATATAAAATTCATTACTTATTAGCTAGTTGCCTTTTTGAAGTATTTGCACATAGTTTTCATGAGTTTCAAACGGTCAAATGGGAAAGCAGTGGTTGCATTTCTAAAATCATAATACTCAAATGGGGCATATCCTGATACACTGTAAACCTTTACTTTGTTTTATATATGCCATTCTTTCTCTTCTTTCTTTTCATTCTTTCTTTTCTTTCAAGTATATAATTTCCTTTTCTTATTGCCTAGTTGCCTTTGTAAAGTATTTTCACATAGTTTTCATGAGTTTCAAACGGTCAAATGGGACGGCAGTGGTTCCACTTCTATAATCATAATACTCAAGTGGGGCATATCCTGCTACACTGTAAACATTTACTTTGTCTTATATATACCTTTCTTTCTCTTCTTTCTTTTCTTTCAGGTATGTACCTTTCTTTTCTTATTGCCTAGTTGCCTTTATGAAGTATTTGCCCACAGTTTACATGGGTTTCAAACGGTCAAATGCAACAGCAGTGGTTCCACTTCTAAAACCACAGTAGTCAAATGGGTCAAATTCACTACACTGTTAACCTCTATTTTGTCTTATATATATATACGTTTATTTCTTTTGTTTTCCTTCATTCTTTCCTTCTTTCGTTCTTTCTTATTCTTTTCTTTGAAATACACACCTCACTTTTCTGATGATCCAGTTGCTTTTATGATGTATTTGCACGTTGTTTACATGACTTTTAAATGGTCAAATGGGACATCTGTTGTTCCACTTCTAAAATCATGATAGTCAAATGGGGCATAACCTGCTACAATGTAAATCTTTGTTTTACTTTATATATATACCTTTCTTTTCTTATTGCTTTGTTGCCTTTATGAAGTATTTGCCCATAGTTTTCATGGGTTTCAAACGGTTAAATGGGACAGCAGTGTTTCCACTTCTAAAACCACAATAGTCAAATGCGTCAAATTCTGCAACAATGTTAACCTCTATTTTGTTTTATATATATGTTTTTTTCATTTGCTTTCCTTCCGTCTTTCTTTCTTATTCTTTTCTTTGAAATATAAACCTTACTTTTCCGAAGATCCAGTTGCCTTTATGAAGTATTTGCACATAGTTTTCATGAGTTTCAAACGGTCAAATGGGACAGCAGTGGTTCCACTTCTTAAATCATAATAGTCAAATGGGGCATATCCTGCTACTCTGTATACCTTTACTTTGTCTTATAGACACCTTTCTTTCTCTTCTTTCTTTTCAATTTTCTTTGTTTTCTTTCAAGTATATAACTTTCCTTTCTTATTGCCTAGTTGCCTTTACGAAGTATTTGCTCGAAGTTTTCCTAGGTTTCAAACGGTGAAATGGCACAGCAGCGGTTCCACTTCTAAAACAACAGTAGTCAAATGGGTCAAATTCTGCAACAATGTTAACCTCTATTTTGTTTTATATATATGTTTTTTTCGTTTGCTTTCCTTCTGTCTTTCTTTCTTATTCTTTTCTTTGAAATATAAACCTTACTTTTCCGAAGATCCAGTTGCCTTTATGAAGTATTTGCACATAGTTTTCATGAGTTTCAAACGGTCAAATGGGACAGCAGTGGTTCCACTTCTCAAATCATAATAGTCAAATGGGGCATATCCGGCTATATTGTAAACCTTTATTTTGTCTTATATATATCATTCTTTCTCTTCTTTCTGTTCTTCTTTCTTTCTTTTCATTCTTTCTTTTCTTTCAAGATTATAACTATCTTTTCTTATTAGCTAGTTGCCTTTTTGAAGCATTTGCACATAGTTTTCATGAGTTTCAAACGGTCAAATGGGATAGCAGAGGTTCCACTTCTATAATCATAATAGTCATATGGGGCATATCCTGCTACTCTGTATACCTTTACTTTGTCTTATAGACACCTTTCTTTCTCTTCTTTCTTTTCAATTTTCTTTGTTTTCTTTCAAGTATATAACTTTCCTTTCTTATTGCCTAGTTGGCTTTACGAAGTATTTGCTCGTAGTTTTCCTGGGTTTCAAACGGTGAAATGGCACAGCAGCGGTTCCACTTCTAAAACAACAGTAGTCAAATGGGTCAAATTCTGCTACACTCTTAACCTCTATTTTGTCTTATATATACGTTTCTTTCTTTGGTTTTCCTTCTTTCTTTCTTTTTTATTCATTTCTTTGAAATATAAACCTCACTTTCTGATGATCCAATTGACTTTATCATGTATTTGCACAAGGTTTTCGTGGGTTTCAAACGGTCAAATGGGACAACAGTTGTTCCAATTCTAAAATCATAATAGTCAAATGGGCAATATCCTGCTACAATGTAAAGCTTTACTTTGTCTTATATATACCATTCTTTCACTTCTTTCTTTTCTATTTTCTTTCGATTCATTCTTTCTTTTCTTTCAAGTATATACCTTTCCTTTCTTATTGCCCAGTTGCCTTTCTGAAGTATTTGCACATAGTGTTCAAGGCTTTCAAACGGGCAAATGGGACAGCAGTGGTGCCACTTCAAAACCACAATAGTCAAATGTGTCAAATTCTGCTATACTGTCAACCTATATATTGTCTTATATATACGTTTCTTTCTTTTGTTTTCCTTCTTTCTTTCTTTCGTTCTTTATTATTCTTTTCTTTGAAATATAAACCTCAGTTTTCTGATGACCCAGTGGCCTTTATGATGTATTCGCACATTGTTTACATGACTTTGGAACGGTCAAATGGGACAGCAGTTGTTCCACTTCTAAAATCATAATAGTCAAATGGGGCATAAGCTGCTACACTGTAAACCTTTATTTTGTCTGATATATACCATTCTTTCTCTTCTTTCTTTTCTATTTTCTTTCTTTTCATTCTTTATTTTCTTTCAGGTAAATACCTTTCTTTACTTATTGCCTAGTTGCCTCAATGAAGTATGTGCCCATAGTTTTCATGGTTTTCAAACGGTAAAATGGGACAGCAGTTGTTCCACTTCTAAAACACCAATAGTCAAATGGGTCAAATTCTGCAACACTGTTAACCTCTATTTTGTCTTATATATACGTTTTTTCTTTTGTTTTCCTTCTTTCTTTCTCTCTTATTCTTTTCTTTGAAATATAAACCTTATTTTTCGGATGATGCAGTTGCCTTTATGATGTATTTGCGCATAGATTACATGACTTTCAAACGGTCAAATGGGCAGCAGTTGTTCAATTATAAAATAATGATAGCCAAATGGGGCAAATTCTTCTACACTGTAAAGCTTAATTTTTTCTTATATATACCTCTCTTTCTTTTGTTTTCTTTCTTTTCGATCTTTCCTTCTTTCTTTCGTTGTTTCTTTCTTTTCTTTTCTTTTAAATATAACCCTTAATTTTCTTATAATCTAGTTCCCTCTATGAAGCATATGCACATAGTTATCATGAGTTTCAAACGGTCAAATGGGACAGCAGTGGTTCCATTTTATAAATCATAATAATCAAATAGGTCAAATTCTGCTACACTGTTAACCTCTATTTTGTTTTATATATACGTTTTTTGTTTTGTTTTCCTTCTTTCTCTCTTATTCTTTTCTTTGAAATATAAACCTTACTTTTCGGATGATCCAGTTGCCTTTATGAAGTATTTGCACATAGTTTTCATGAGTTTCAGACGGCCAATAAGGCAGCAGTGGTTCCGCTTCTTAAATCATAATAGTGAAATGGGGCAAATTCCGCTGCACTGTAAACCTTTATTTTGTCCTATGTATACCACTCTTTCTATTCTTTCTTTTCATTTGCTTCCTTTTCTTTCTTTCTTTTCTTATTTCACGTATATACCTTTCGCTTCATATTGCCTTGTTCACTTTATGAAGTATTTGGGCATAGTTTTCAGGACTTTAAGACGGGCAAATGCGACAGCAGTTGTCCCACTTCTAAAATCATAATAGTCAAATGGGGCAAATTCTGCTGCACTGTAAACCTTTATTTTGTCTTATGTATACCACACTTTCTTTTCTTTCGTTTCATTTGCTTTCTTTTCTTTCTTTTTTTTCCTATATCACGTATATAACATTCGTTGCTTATCACCTAGTTGCCTTTATGAAGTATTTGCACGTAATATTCTTGTTTTTTAAACGGTCAAATGGGACAGCAGTGGTTCATCTTCTAAAACCAGAATAGCCAAATGGGAAAAATTCTGCTACACTGTGAACCTTTATTTGTCTGATTTATACACGTCTGTCTCTCTTTTATTTTTTCTTTCCTTTCTATATTTTGTTTTCTTTTCATTCATATATATACCTTTCTTTTCTAATGATGTGGTTGCCTTAATGAAGTATTTGCAAGTATTCTTAATGTTTATTAAACATTCAAATGGGACAGCAGTCATAATAGTCAAATGGGGTATTTCCTGCTACACTGTAAACCTTTACTTTGCCTTATCTATACCATTCTTTCTCTTCTTTTCTTTCTATTTTCCTTCTTGTCATTCTTTCTTTTCTTTCAAGTATATACCTTTCTTTTCTTATTGCCTAGTTGCCTTAAAGAAGAATTTGCCCATAGTTTTCATGAGTTTCATGCGGTCAAATGGAACAGCAGTTTTTCCACTTCTAAAAACATAATAGTCAAATGGGCCATATCCTGCTACACTGTAAACCTTTATTTTGTCTTATATATCACATTCTTTCTCCTCTTTCTTTTCTTTCTTCTTTCATTTCACTCTTTATTTTCTTTCAAGTATGTACCTTTCTTTTCTTATGACCTATCGGCCCTTATGAAGTGTTTGCAAGTATGCTTCATGTTTTTTAAAACGGTCAAATGGGAGAGCAGTGGTTATTCTTCTAAAATCAGAATAGTCAAATGAGAAAAATTCTGCTACACTGTAAACCATTATTTGTCTGATTTATAACCTTCTGTTTTTCTTTTAATTTTCCTTTCCTTTCTTTATTTCTTTTCTTATGATTCATATTTAGACCTCTCTTTTCTTATGATGTAGTTGCCTTCATGAAGTATTTGCAGCTATTCTTAATGTTTATTAAACGCTCAAATGGGACAGCAGTGGTTCCACTTCTAAGAACATAATAGTCAAATGGGGCATATTCCGCTAAACTGTAAACTTTTATTTTTCTTATATATCCCATTCTTTCTCTTCTTTCTTTTCTTTTTACTTTCCTTTCATTCTTTCCTTTCCTTTCCTTTCTTATTAGCTGGTTGCCTCTATAATCAATTTGCACATAGTTTTCATGAGTTTCAAACGGTCAAATGCGACAGCAGTGGTTCCACTTCTATAATCATAATGGTCAAATGGGTCAAATTCTGCTACACTGTTAACGTCTATTTTGTCTTATATATACGTTTCTTTCGTTTGTTTTCCTTCTTTCTTTCTTTCTTTCTTATTCTTTTCTTTGAAAAATAAACCTTACTTTTCCGACGATCCAGTTGCCTTAATGAAGTATTTGCACATAGTTTTCATTAGTTTCAAACGGTCAAATGAGACAGCAGTGGTTCCACTTCTAAAATCATAATGCTCAAATGGGGCATATCCTGCTACACTGTAAACCTTTACTTTGTCTTATATATACCTTTCTTTCTCTTCTTTCTTTTCCATTTTCTTTCTTTTCATTTTTTCTTTTCTTTCAAATATATACTTCTCGTTTATTATTCTTTCTTATTCTTTTCTTTGAAATATAAGCTTCACTTTTCTGATGATCCAGCTTTCTTTTAGAAGTAATTGCGCATAGTTTTCATGAGTATCAAACGGTCAAATGGGACAGCAGTTGTTCCACTTCTGGGCAAATTCTGCTGCACTGTAAACCTTTATTTTGTCTTATGTATACCACACTTTCTTTTCATTCTTTTCAGTGGCTTCCTTTTCTGTCTATTTTTTTTTCTTATTTCACGCATATATCCTTCTTTTCTTATTACCTATTTGCCTTTATGAAATATTTGCACGTATTCTTAGTGTTTTTTAAACGGTCAAATGGGAGAGCAGTGGTTCATCTTCTAAAATCAGAATAGTCAAATGGGCAAATATCTGCTACACTGTAAACCTTTATTTGTCTGTTTTATACACTTCTGTCTCTCTTTTGTTTTTTCTTTCCTCTCCTTATTTCTTTCTTTTCATTCATATATATACCTTTCTTTTCTTATGATGTAGTTGCCTTTATGAAGTATTTGCAGGTGTTCATGTTTATTTAACGCTCAAATGGGACACCAGTGGTTCCACTTCTAAAATCATAATAGTCAAATGGGGATATCCAGCTACACCGTAAACCTTTATTTTGTCTTATATATACCATTTTTCTCTTCTTTCTATTATTTTCTTTTTTCCATCTTTTCATTTTTTCTTTTCTTTCAAGTATATAACTTTCTTTACTTATTAGCTAGTTGCCTTTTTGTAGTATTTGCACATAGTTTTCATGTGTTTCAAACGGTCAAATGGGACAGCAGTGGTTCCACTTCTAAAATCATAATACTCAAATGCGGCATATCCTGCTACACTGCAAACCTTTTCTTTGTTTATATACACCATTCTTTCTCTTCTTGCTTTTCTATCTTCTTTCTTTTCATTTTTTCTTTTCTTTCAAGTATATACCTTTCTTTTCTTATTTCCTAGCTGGCTTTAGGAAGTATTTGCCCATAGTTTTCATGTGTTTCAAACGGTCAAATGGGACAGCAGTGGTTCCACTTCTAAAACCACAATAGTCAAATGGGTCAAATTCTGCTACACTGTTAACCTCTGTTTTGTCTTATATATACGTTTCTTTCGTTTGTTTTCCTTCTTTATTCATTTCTTATTCTTTTCTTTGAAATATAAACCTTAATTTTCCGGTGATCCGGTTGCCTTTATGAAGTATTTGCACTTAGTTTTCATAAGTTTCAAACGGTGAAATGGGACAGCAGTGCTTTCATAATAGTCAAATGGGACATATCCTGCTACAATGGAAACCTTTATTTTGTTTATATATATCATTCTTTCTCGTCTTTCTTTCCTTCTTTCTTTCTTTCTTTCTTTCTTTCTTTCTTTCTTTTCATTCTTTATTCTCTTTCAAGTATATAAAATTCATTACTTATTAGCTAGTTGCCTTTTTGAAGTATTTGCACATAGTTTTCATGAGTTTCAAACGGTCAAATGGGAAAGCAGTGGTTGCATTTCTAAAATCATAATACTCAAATGGTATCCTGATACACTGTAAACCTTTACTTTGTTTTATATATACCATTCTTTCTCTTCTTTCTTTTCATTCTTTCTTTTCTTTCAAGTATATAATTTCCTTTTCTTATTGCCTAGTTGCCTTTGTAAAGTATTTTCACATAGTTTTCATGAGTTTCAAACGGTCAAATGGGACAGCAGTGGTTCCACTTCTATAATCATAATGGTCAAATGGGGCATATCCGGCTACATTGTAAACCTTTATTTTGTCTTATATATCACATTCTTTTTCTCCTTTCTTTTCTTTCTTCATTCATTTTATTGTTTCTTTTCTTTCAAGTATGTACCTTTCTTTTCTTATGATGTAGTTGCCTTTATGAAGTATTTGCAGGTATTCTTAATGTTTATTAAACGCTCAAAAGGGACAGCAGTGGTTCCACTTCTGAAATCATAATACTCAAATGGGGCATATCCTGCTACACTGTAAACCTTTATTTTGTCTTATATATACCATTTTTCTCTTCTTTCTATTATTTTCTTTTTTCTATCTTTTCATTTTTTGTTTTCTTTCAAGTATATAACTTTCTTTACTTGTTAGCTAGATGCCTTTTTGAAGTATTTGCACATAGTTTCATGTGTTTCAAACAGTCAAATGGGACAGCAGTGGTTCCACTTCTAAAATCTTAATAGTAAAATGGGGCATATCCTGGTAATCTGTAAACCTTTATTTTGTCTTATATATATTTATATCATTCTTTCTCTTCTTTCTTTTCTTCTTTCTTTTCATTCTTTCTTTTCTTTCAAGTATATAACTTTACTTATTAGCTAGTACCCTTTTTAAAGTATTTGCACATAGTTTTCATGTGTTTCAAACGGTCAAATGGGACAGCTGTGGTTCCACTTCTAAGATCATAATACTCAAATGGGGCATATCCTGCTACAGTGTAAGCCTTTTCTTTGTTTATATACACCATTCTTTCTCTTCTTTCTTTTCTATCTTCTTTCTTTTCATTCCTTCTTTTCTTTCAAGTATATACCTTTCTTTTCTTATTTCCTTGTTGGCTTTATGAAGTATTTGCCCATAGTTTACATGGGTTTCAAACGGTCAAATGGGACAGCAGTGGTTCCACTTCTAAAACCACGATAGTCTAATGGATCAAATTCTGCTACACTGTAAACCTTTACTTTGTTTATATATACCATTCTTTCCCTTCTTTCTTTTCTATTTTCTTTCTTTTCATTCTTTCTTTTCTTTCAAGTATATACCTTTCTTTTATTATTTCCTAGTTGGCTTTATGAATTATTTGCCCATAGTTTTCATGGGTTTCAAACTGTCAAATGGGCAGCAGTGGTTCCACTTCTAAAACCACAATAGTCAAATGGGTCAAATTCTGCTACACTGTTAACCTCTATTTTGTCTTATATATAGCCCATAGTTTTCATGGGTTTCAAACTGTCAAATGGGCAGTAGTGGTTCCACTTCTAAAACCACATTAGTCAAATGGGTCAAATTCTGCTACACTGTTAACCTCTATTTTGTCTTATATATACGTTTCTTTCGTTTGTTTTCCTTCTTTCTTCCTTTTTTATTCTTTTCTTTGAAATACAAACCTTACTTTTCCGGTGATACAGTTGCCTATATGAAGTATTCGCACTTAGTTTTCATGAGTTTCAAACGGTCAAATGGGACAGCAGTGGTTCCACTTCTAAAATCATAATAGTCAAATGGGGCATACCCTGCTACACTGTAAATCTTTATTTTGTCTTTTTATATCATTCTTTCTCTTCTTTCTTTTCTTCTTTCTTTCTTTTCATTCTTTCTTTTCTTTCAAGTATATAACTTTCTTTTCTTTTTAGCTAGTTGCCTTTTTGAAATATTTGCACATGGTTTTCATGAGTTTCAAACGGTCAAATTGGGACAGCAGTAGTTCCACTTCAAAAATCATAATATTCTAATGGGGCATATCCTGCCACACTGTATACCTTTACTTTGTCTTATATACACCTTTCATTCTCTTCTTTCTTTTCAATTTTCTTTGTTTTCTTTCAAGTATACACCTTTCTTTTCTTATTGCCTAGTTGCCTTTACGAAATATTTGCTCGTAGTTTTCATGGGTTTCAAACGGTCAAATGGGACAGCAGCGGTTCCACTTCTAAAACCACAATAGTCAAATGGGTCAATTTCTGCTACACTGTTAACCTCTATTTTGTCTTATATATACGTTTCTTTCTTTTGTGTTCCTTCTTTCTTTCTTTTTTATTCTTTTCTTTGAAATATAAACCTCACTTTTCTGATGATCCATTTGCGTTTATCATGTATTATGCACATGGTTTTCATGAGTTTCAAACGGACAAATGGGACAACAGTGGTTCCACTTCTAAAATCATAATAGTCTAATGGGGTATATCCTGCTACACTGTACACCTTTATTTTGTCTTATATATACCATTCTTTCTCTTCTTTCTTTTCTATTTTCTTTCTTTTCATTCTTTCTTTTCTTTCAGGTATGTACCTTTATTTTCTTATTGCCTAGTTGCCTTTATGAAGTATTTGCCCACAGTTTACATGGGTTTCAAACGGTCAAATGCAACAGCAGTGGTTCCACTTCTAAAACCACAGTAGTCAAATGGGTCAAATTCACTACACTGTTAACCTCTATTTTGTCTTATATATATATACGTTTATTTCTTTTGTTTTCCTTCATTCTTTCCTTCTTTCGTTCTTTCTTATTCTTTTCTTTGAAATATACACCTCACTTTTCTGATGATCCAGTTGCCTTTATGATGTATTTGCACGTTGTTTACATGACTTTTAAACGGTCAAATGGGACATCTGTTGTTCCACTTCTAAAATCATGATAGTCAAATGGGGCATAACCTGCTACAATGTAAATGTTTGTTTTACTTTATATTTATACCTTTCTTTTCTTATTGCTTTGTTGCCTTTATGAAGTATTTGCCCATAGTTTTCATGGGTTTCAAACGGTTAAATGGGACAGCAGTGGTTCCACTTCTAAAACCACAATAGTCAAATGCGTCAAATTCTGCAACAATGTTAACCTCTATTTTGTTTTATATATATGTTTTTTTCATTTGCTTTCCTTCCGTCTTTCTTTCTTATTCTTTTCTTTGAAATATAAACCTTACTTTTCCGAAGATCCAGTTGCCTTTATGAAGTATTTGCACATAGTTTTCATGAGTTTCAAACGGTCAAATGGGACAGCAGTGGTTCCACTTCTATAATCATAATGGTCAAACGGGGCATATCCTGCTACACTGTAAGCCTTTATTTTGTCATATATATGTATATTTATCATTCTTTCTCTTCTTTCTTTCCTTCTTTCTTTTCTTTCATGTATATAACTTTACTTATTAGCTAGTTCCCTTTCTAAAGTATTTGCACATAGTTTTCATGTGTTTCAAATGGTCAAATGGGACAGCAGTGGTTCCACTTCTAAAATCATAATACTCAAATGGGGCATATCCTGCTACACTGTAAACCTTTTCTTTGATTATATATACCATTCTTTCACTTCTTTCTTTTCTATCTTCTTTCTTTTCATTCCTTCTTTTCTTTCAAGTATATACCTTTCTTTTCTTATTTCCTAGTTGGCTTTATGAAGTATTTGCCCATAGTTTTTATGGGTTTCAAACGGTCAAATGGGACAGCAGTGGTTCCACTTCTAAAACCACAATAGTCAAATGGGTCAAATTCTGCTACAATGTTAACCTCTGTTTTGTCTTACATATACGTTTCTTTCGTTTGTTTTCCTTCTTTCTTCCTTTCTTATTCTTTTCTTTGAAATATAAACCTTACTTTTCGGTGATCCAGTTGCCTTTATGAATTATTTCCACTTAGTTTTCGTAAGTTTCAAACGGTCAAATGGGACAGCAGTGGCTCCACTTCTAAAATCATAAGAGTCAAATGGGACATATCCTGCTACAATGTAAACCTTTATTTTATCTTATATATATAATTCTTCCTCTTCTTTCTTTCCTTCTCTCTTTCTTTTCATTCTTTTTTTCTTTCAAGTATATAACTTGCTTTACTTATTAGCTAGTTGCATTTTTGAGGAATTTGGACATAGTTTTCATGTGTTTCAAACGTTCAAATGGGACAGCAGTTGTTCCACTTCTAAAATGATAATACTCATATAGGGCATATCCTGCTACACTGTAAACCGTTACTTTGTCTTATATTTACCATTCTTTCTCCTCTTTCTTTTCTATTTTCTTTCTTTTCATTCTCTCTTTTCTTTCAAGTATATACCTTTCTTTTCTTATTGCGTAGTTGCCTTTATGAAGTATTTGCCCATTGTTGTCATGAGTTTCAAACGTTTAAATGGGACAGCAGTGGTTCCAATTCTAAAACCACAATAGTCAAGTAGGTCAAATTCTGCTACAATGTTAACCTCTATTTTGCCTTATATATACGTTTCTTTCGTTTGTTTTCCTTCCTTCTTTCTTTCTTTCTTTCTTTCTTTCTTTCTTATTCTTTTCTTTGAAATATAAACCTTACTTTTCCGATGATCCAGTTGCCTTAATGAAGTATTTGCACATAGTTTTCATTAGTTTCAAACGGTCAAATGAGACAGCAGTGGTTCCACTTCTAAAATCATAATACTCAAATGGGGCATATCCTGCTACACTGTAAACCTTTACTTTGTCTTATATATACCTTTCTTTCTCTTCTTTCTTTTCCATTTTCTTTCTTTTCATTTTTTCTTTTCTTTCAAATATATACTTCTCGTTTATTATTCTTTCTTATTCTTTTCTTTGAAATATAAGCTTCACTTTTCTGATGATCCAGTTTTCTTTTAGAAGTAATTGCGCATAGTTTTCATGAGTATCAAACGGTCAAATGGGACAGCAGTTGTTCCACTTCTGGGCAAATTCTGCTGCACTGTAAACCTTTATTTTGTCTTATGTATACCAAACTTTCTTTTCATTCTTTTCAGTGGCTTCCTTTTCTGTCTATTTTTTTTTTCTTATTTCACGCATATATCCTTCTTTTCTTATTACCTATTTGCCTTTATGAAATATTTGCACGTATTCTTAATGTCTTTTAAACGGTCAAAGGGGAGAGCAGTGGTTCATCTTCTAAAATCAGAGTAGTCAAATGGGCAAATATCTGCTACACTGTAAACCTTTATTTGTCTGTTTTATACACTTCTGTCTCTCTTTTGTTTTTTCTTTCCTCTCCTTATTTCTTTCTTTTCATTCATATATATACCTTTCTTTTCTTATGATGTAGTTGCCTTTATGAAGTATTTGCAGGTTTTCATGTTTATTTAACGCTCAAATGGGACACCAGTGGTTCCACTTCTAAAATCATAATAGTCAAATGGGGATATCCAGCTACACTGTAAACCTTTATTTTGTCTTATATACCATTTTTCTCTTCTTTCTATTATTTTCTTTTTTCCATCTTTTCATTTTTTCTTTTCTTTCAAGTATATAACTTTCTTTACTTATTAGCTAGTTGCCTTTTTGTAGTATTTGCACATAGTTTTCATGTGTTTCAAACGATCAAATGGGACAGCAGGGGTTCCACTTCTAAAATCATAATACTCATATGCGGCATATCCTGCTACACTGCAAACCTTTTCTTTGTTTATATACACCATTCTTTCTCTTCTTGCTTTTCTATCTTCTTTCTTTTCATTCTTTCTTTTCTTTCAAGTATATACCTTTCTTTTCTTATTTCCTAGTTGGCTTTAGGAAGTATTTGCCCATAGTTTTCATGTGTTTCAAACGGTCAAATGGGACAGCAGTGGTTCCACTTCTAAAACCACAATAGTCAAATGGGTCAAATTCTGCTACACTGTTAACCTCTGTTTTGTCTTATATATACGTTTCTTTCGTTTGTTTTCCTTCTTTATTCATTTCTTATTCTTTTCTTTGAAATATAAACCTTAATTTTCCGGTGATCCGGTTGCCTTTATGAAGTATTTGCACTTAGTTTTCATAAGTTTCAAACGGTGAAATGGGACAGCAGTGCTTTCATAATAGTCAAATGGGACATATCCTGCTACAATGGAAACCTTTATTTTGTTTATATATATCATTCTTTCTCGTCTTTCTTTCCTTCTTTCTTTCTTTCTTTCTTTCTTTCTTTCTTTCTTTCTTTTCATTCTTTATTCTCTTTCAAGTATATAAAATTCATTACTTATTAGCTAGTTGCCTTTTTGAAGTATTTGCACATAGTTTTCATGAGTTTCAAACGGTCAAATGGGATAGCAGTGGTTGCATTTCTAAAATCATAATACTCAAATGGGGCATATCCTGATACACTGTAAACCTTTACTTTGTTTTATATATACCATTCTTTCTCTTCTTTCTTTTCATTCTTTCTTTTCTTTCAAGTATATAATTTCCTTTTCTTATTGCCTAGTTGCCTTTGTAAAGTATTTTCACATAGTTTTCATGAGTTTCAAACGGTCAAATGGGACAGCAGTGGTTCCACTTCTAAAATCTTAATAGTAAAATGGGGCATATCCTGGTACTCTGTAAACCTTTATTTTGTCTTATATATATTTATATCATTCTTTCTCTTCTTTCTTTTCTTCTTTCTTTTCATTCTTTCTTTTCTTTCAGGTATATAACTTTACTTATTAGCTAGTACCCTTTTTAAAGTATTTGCACATGGTTTTCATGTGTTTCAAACGGTCAAATGGGACAGCTGTGGTTCCACTTCTAAGATCATAATACTCAAATGGGGCATATCCTGCTACACTGTAAACCTTTTCTTTGTTTATATACACCATTCTTTCTCTTCTTTCTTTTCTATCTTCTTTGTTTTCATTCTTTCTTTTCTTTCAAGTATATACCTTTCTTTTCTTATTTCCTTGTTGGCTTTATGAAGTATTTGCCCATAGTTTACATGGGTTTCAAACGGTCAAATGGGACAGCAGTGGTTCCACTTCTAAAACCACAATAGTCTAATGGGTCAAATTCTGCTACACTGTAAACCTTTACTTTGTTTATATATACCATTCTTTCCCTTCTTTCTTTTCTATTTTCTTTCTTTTCAATCTTTCTTTTCTTTCAAGTATATACCTTTCTTTTATTATTTCCTAGTTGGCTTTATGAAGTATTTGCCCATAGTTTTCATGGGTTTCAAACTGTCAAATGGGCAGCAGTGGTTCCACTTCTAAAACCACAATAGTCAAATGGGTCAAATTCTGCTACACTGTTAACCTCTATTTTGTCTTATATATACGTTTCTTTCGTTTGTTTTCCTTCTTTCTCCCTTTCTTATTCTTTTCTTTGAAATACAAACCTTACTTTTCCGGTGATACAGTTGCCTTTATGAAGTATTCGCACTTAGTTTTCATAAGTCTCAAACGGTCAAATGGGACAGCAGTGGTTCCACTTCTAAAACCATAATAGTCAAATGGGACATATCCTGCTACAATGTAAACCTTTATTTTGTCTTATATATATGATATATATATCATTCTTTCTCTTCTTTCTTTCCTTCTTTCTTTCCTTCTTTCTTTCTTTTCATTCTTTCTTTTCTTTCAAGTTTATAACTTTCTTTACTTATTAGCTAGTTGCCTTCTTGAAGTATTTGGACATAGTTTTCGTGTGATTCAAACGCTCAAATGGGACAGCAGTGGTTCCACTTCTAAAATCATAATACTCAAGTGGGGCATATCCTGCTACACTGTAAACATTTACTTTGTCTTATATATATCTTTCTTTCTCTTCTTTCTTTTTATTCTTTCTTTTCTTTCAAGTATATACCTTTCTTTTCTTATTGCCTAGTTGCCTTTATGAGTATTAGCCTATAGTTTTCATGGGTTTCAACGGTGAAATGGGACAGCAGTGGTTCCACTTCTAAAACCACAGTAGTCAAATGGGTCAAATTCTGCTACAATGTTAACCTCTATTTTGTCTTATATATACGCATCTTTCGTTTGTTTTCCTTCCTTCTTTCTTTCTTTCTTTCTTTCTTTCTTTCTCTCTTTCTTTCTTTCTTTCTTTCTTTCTATCTTGTTCTTTTCTTTGAAATATAAACCTTACTTTTCCGATGATCCAGTTGCCTTTATGAAGTATTTGCACATAGTTTTCATGAGATTCAAACGGTCAAATGGGACACAGTGGTTCCACTTCTCAAATCATAATAGTTAAATGGGGCATATCCTGCTACACTGGAAACTTTATTTTGTCTAATATTTATCATTCTCTTTCTTCTTTCTGTTCTTTTGTCTTTCTTTTTATTCTTTATTTTCTTTCAAGAATATAACTATCTTTTCTTATTAGCTAGTTGCCTTTTTGAAGTATTTGTACATAGTTTTCATGAGTTTCAAACGGTCAAATGGGATGGCAGTGGTTGCATTTCTAAAATCATAATACCCAAATGGGGCATATCCTGCTACACTGTAAACCTTTACCTTGTCTTATATATACCATTCTTTCCCTTCTTTCTTTTCTTTCAAGTGTATACCCTTCTTTTCTTATTGCCTAGTTGCCCTTATGAAGTATTTGCCCATAGTTTTCATGGGTTTCAAACGGTCAAATCGCACAGCAGTGGTTCCACTTCTAAAACCACAATAGTCAAATGGGTCAAATTCTGCTACACTGTTAGCCACTATTTTGTCTTATATATACGTTTCTTTCGTTTCTTTTCCTTCTTTCTTTCTTTCTTTCTTTCTTTCTTTCTTATTCTTTTCTTTGAAATACAAACCTTACTTTTCCGATGATCCAGTTGCCTTTATGAAGTATTTGCACATAGTTTTCATGAGTTTCAAACGGTCAAATGGGACAGCAGTGGTTCCACTTCTAAAATCATAATAGTCAAATGGGGCATACCCTGCTACACTGTAAATCTTTATTTTGTCTTTTCTATATCATTCTTTCTCTTCTTTCTTTTCTTCTTTCTTTCTTTTCATTCTTTCTTTTCTTTCAAGTATATAACTTTCTTTTCTTATTAGCTAGTTGCCTTTTTGAAATATTTGCACATGGTTTTCATGAGTTTCAAACGGTCAAATTGGGACAGCAGTAGTTCCACTTCAAAAATCATAATATTCTAATGGGGCATATCCTGCCACACTGTATACCTTTACTTTGTGTTATATACACCTTTCATTCTCTTCTTTCTTTTCAATTTTCTTTGTTTTCTTTCAAGTATACACCTTTCTTTTCTTATTGCCTAGTTGCCTTTACGAAATATTTGCTCGTAGTTTTCATGGGTTTCAAACGGTCAAATGGGACAGCAGCGGTTCCACTTCTAAAACCACAATAGTCAAATGGGTCAATTTCTGCTACACTGTTAACCTCTATTTTGTCTTATATATACGTTTCTTTCTTTTGTGTTCCTTCTTTCTTTCTTTTTTATTCTTTTCTTTGAAATATAAACCTCACTTTTCTGATGATCCATTTGCGTTTATCATGTGTTATGCACATGGTTTTCATGAGTTTCAAACGGACAAATGGGACAATAGTGGTTCCACTTCTAAAATCATAATAGTCTAATGGGGTATATCCTGCTACACTGTATTTCTTTATTTTGTCTTATATATACCATTCTTTCTCTTCTTTCTTTTCGGTTTTCTTTCTTTACATTCTTTCTTTTCTTTCAAGTATATACCTTTCATTTCTTATTGCCTAGTTGCCTTTGTGAAGTGTTTGCCCATAGTTTTCATGGGTTTCAAACGGTCAAATGGGACAGCAGTGGTTCCAATTCTAAAACCACAGAAGTCAAATGGGTCAAACTCTGCTACACTGTTAACCTGTATTTTGTCTTATATATACGTTTCTTTCTTTTGTTTTCCTTCTATCTTTCTTTCTTTCTTTCTTTCATTCTTTCTTATTTATTTCTTTGAAATATAACCCTCATTTTTCTGATGATCCAGTGGCCTTATGATGTATATGCACATTGTTTACATGACTTTCGAACGGACAAATGGGACAGTAGTTGTTCCACTTCTAAAATCATAATAGTTAAATGGGGCATAACCTGCTACACTGTTAACCTTTATTTTGTCTTATATATACCATTCTTTCTCTTCTTTCTTTTCTATTTTCTTTCTTTTCATTCTTTCTTTTCTTTCAGGTATGTACCTTTATTTTCTTATTGCCTAGTTGCCTTTATGAAGTATTTGCCCACAGTTTACATGGGTTTCAAACGGTCAAATGCAACAGCAGTGGTTCCACTTCTAAAACCACAGTAGTCAAATGGGTCAAATTCACTACACTGTTAACCTCTATTTTGTCTTATATATATACGTTTATTTCTTTTGTTTTCCTTCATTCTTTCCTTCTTTCGTTCTTTCTTATTCTTTTCTTTGAAATATACACCTCACTTTTCTGATGATCCAGTTGCCTTTATGATGTATTTGCACGTTGTTTACATGACTTTTAAACGGTCAAATGGGACATCTGTTGTTCCACTTCTAAAATCATGATAGTCAAATGGGGCATAACCTGCTACAATGTAAATGTTTGTTTTACTTTATATTTATACCTTTCTTTTCTTATTGCTTTGTTGCCTTTATGAAGTATTTGCCCATAGTTTTCATGGGTTTCAAACGGTTAAATGGGACAGCAGTGGTTCCACTTCTAAAACCACAATAGTCAAATGCGTCAAATTCTGCAACAATGTTAACCTCTATTTTGTTTTATATATATGTTTTTTTCATTTGCTTTCCTTCCGTCTTTCTTTCTTATTCTTTTCTTTGAAATATAAACCTTACTTTTCCGAAGATCCAGTTGCCTTTATGAAGTATTTGCATATAGTTTTCATGAGTTTCAAACGGTCAAATGGGACAGCAGTGGTTCCACTTCTATAATCATAATGGTCAAACGGGGCATATCCGGCTACATTGTAAACCTTTATTTTGTCTTATATATCACATTGTTTCTGTTCTTTCTCTTATTTCTTCTTTCGTTTTATTTTTTCTTTTATTTCAAGTTGTACCTTTCTTTTCTTATTATGTAGTTGCCTTTATGACGTATTTGCAGGTATTCCTACAGTTTATTAAACGCTCAAAAGGAACAGCAGTGGCTCCACTTCTAAAATCATAATACTCAAATGGGGCATATCCTGCTACACTGTAAAAATTTATTTTGTCTTATATATATATATATCATTCTTTCTCTTCTTTCTCTTTTTTCTCTTTCTTTTCATTCTTTCTTTTCTTTCAAGTATATAACTTTCTTAACTTATTAGCTAGTTGCCTTTTTATAGTATATGCACTAAGTTTTCATGTGTTTCAAACAGTCAAATGGGACAGCAGTTGTTCCACCTCTAAAATCATGATAGTCAAATGGGGCTTATCCTGCTACACTGTAAGCCTTTATTTTGTCATATATATGTATATTTATCATTCTTTCTCTTCTTTCTTTCCTTCATTCTTTTCTTTCATGTATATAACTTTACTTATTAGCTAGTTCCCTTTCTAAAGTATTTGCACATAGTTTTCATGTGTTTCAAATGGTCAAATGGGACAGCAGTGGTTCCACTTCTAAAATCATAATACTCAAATGGGGCATATCCTGCTACACTGTAAACCTTTTCTTTGATTATATATACCATTCTTTCACTTCTTTCTTTTCTATCTTCTTTCTTTTCATTCCTTCTTTTCTTTCAAGTATATACCTTTCTTTTCTTATTTCCTAGTTGGCTTTATGAAGTATTTGCCCATAGTTTTTATGGGTTTCAAACGGTCAAATGGGACAGCAGTGGTTCCACTTCTAAAACCACAATAGTCAAATGGGTCAAATTCTGCTACAATGTTAACCTCTGTTTTGTCTTACATATACGTTTCTTTCGTTTGTTTTCCTTCTTTCTTCCTTTCTTATTCTTTTCTTTGAAATATAAACCTTACTTTTCGGTGATCCAGTTGCCTTTATGAATTATTTGCACATAGTTTTCATGAGTTTCAAACGGTCAAATGGGACAGCAGTGGTTCCACTTCTAAAATCATAATAGTCAAATGGGGCATACCCTGCTACACTGTAAATCTTTAGTTTGTCTTTTCTATATCATTCTTTCTCTTCTTTCTTTTCTTCTTTCTTTCTTTTCATTCTTTCTTTTCTTTCAAGTATATAACTTTCTTTTCTTATTAGCTAGTTGCCTTTTTGAAATATTTGCACATGGTTTTCATGAGTTTCAAACGGTCAAATTGGGACAGCAGTAGTTCCACTTCAAAAATCATAATATTCTAATGGGGCATATCCTGCCACACTGTATACCTTTACTTTGTGTTATATACACCTTTCATTCTCTTCTTTCTTTTCAATTTTCTTTGTTTTCTTTCAAGTATACACCTTTCTTTTCTTATTGCCTAGTTGCCTTTACGAAATATTTGCTGGTAGTTTTCATGGGTTTCAAACGGTCAAATGGGACAGCAGCGGTTCCACTTCTAAAACCACAATAGTCAAATGGGTCAATTTCTGCTACACTGTTAACCTCTATTTTGTCTTATATATACGTTTCTTTCTTTTGTGTTCCTTCTTTCTTTGTTTTTTATTCTTTTCTTTGAAATATAAACCTCACTTTTCTGATGATCCATTTGCGTTTATCATGTATTATGCACATGGTTTTCATGAGTTTCAAACGGACAAATGGGACAACAGTGGTTCCACTTCTAAAATCATAATAGTCTAATGGGGTATATCCTGCTACACTGTACACCTTTATTTTGTCTTATATATATACCATTCTTTCTCTTCTTTCTTTTCGGTTTTCTTTCTTTACATTCTTTCTTTTCTTTCAAGTATATACCTTTCATTTCTTATTGCCTAGTTGCCTTTGTGAAGTATTTGCCCATAGTTTTCATGGGTTTCAAACGGTCAAATGGGAGAGCAGTAGTTCCAATTCTAAAACCACAGAAGTCAAATGGGTCAAACTCTGCTACACTGTTAACCTGTATTTTGTCTTATATATACGTTTCTTTCTTTTGTTTTCCTTCTATCTTTCTTTCTTTCTTTCATTCTTTCTTATTTATTTCTTTGAAATATAACCCTCATTTTTCTGATGATCCAGTGGCCTTTATGATGTATATGCACATTGTTTACATGACTTTCGAACGGACAAATGGGACAGTAGTTGTTCCACTTCTAAAATCATAATAGTCAAATGGGGCATAACCTGCTACACTGTTAACCTTTATTTTGTCTTATATATACCATTCTTTCTCTTCTTTCTTTTCTATTTTCTTTCTTTTCATTCTTTCTTTTCTTTCAGGTATGTACCTTTATTTTCTTATTGCCTAGTTGCCTTTATGAAGTATTTGCCCACAGTTTACATGGGTTTCAAACGGTCAAATGCAACAGCAGTGGTTCCACTTCTAAAACCACAGTAGTCAAATGGGTCAAATTCACTACACTGTTAACCTCTATTTTGTCTTATATATATACGTTTATTTCTTTTGTTTTCCTTCATTCTTTCCTTCTTTCGTTCTTTCTTATTCTTTTCTTTGAAATATACACCTCACTTTTCTGATGATCCAGTTGCCTTTATGATGTATTTGCACGTTGTTTACATGACTTTTAAACGGTCAAATGGGACATCTGTTGTTCCACTTCTAAAATCATGATAGTCAAATGGGGCATAACCTGCTACAATGTAAATGTTTGTTTTACTTTATATTTATACCTTTCTTTTCTTATTGCTTTGTTGCCTTTATGAAATATTTGCCCATAGTTTTCATGGGTTTCAAACGGTTAAATGGGACAGCAGTGGTTCCACTTCTAAAACCACAATAGTCAAATGCGTCAAATTCTGCAACAATGTTAACCTCTATTTTGTTTTATATATATGTTTTTTTCATTTGCTTTCCTTCCGTCTTTCTTTCTTATTCTTTTCTTTGAAATATAAACCTTACTTTTCCGAAGATCCAGTTGCCTTTATGAAGTATTTGCACATAGTTTTCATGAGTTTCAAACGGTCAAATGGGACAGCAGTGGTTCCACTTCTATAATCATAATGGTCAAACGGGGCATATCCGGCTACATTGTAAACCTTTATTTTGTCTTATATATCACATTGTTTCTGTTCTTTCTCTTATTTCTTCTTTCGTTTTATTGTTTCTTTTATTTCAAGTTGTACCTTTCTTTTCTTATTATGTAGTTGCCTTTATGACGTATTTGCAGGTATTCCTACAGTTTATTAAACGCTCAAAAGGGACAGCAGTGGCTCCACTTCTAAAATAATAATACTCAAATGGGGCATATCCTGCTACACTGTAAAAATTTATTTTGTCTTATATATATATATCATTCTTTCTCTTCTTTCTCTTTTTTCTCTTTCTTTTCGTTCTTTCTTTTCTTTCAAGTATATAACTTTCTTAACTTATTAGCTAGTTGCCTTTTTATAGTATATGCACTAAGTTTTCATGTGTTTCAAACAGTCAAATGGGACAGCAGTTGTTCCACTTCTAAAATCATGATAGTCAAATGGGGCATATCCTGCTACACTGTAAGCCTTTATTTTGTCATATATATGTATATTTATCATTCTTTCTCTTCTTTCTTTCCTTCTTTCTTTTCTTTCATGTATATAACTTTACTTATTAGCTAGTTCCCTTTCTAAAGTATTTGCACATAGTTTTCATGTGTTTCAAATGGTCAAATGGGACAGCAGTGGTTCCACTTCTAAAATCATAATACTCAAATGGGGCATATCCTGCTACACTGTAAACCTTTTCTTTGATTATATATACCATTCTTTCACTTCTTTCTTTTCTATCTTCTTTCTTTTCATTCCTTCTATTCTTTCAAGTATATACCTTTCTTTTCTTATTTCCTAGTTGGCTTTATGAAGTATTTGCCCATAGTTTTTATGGGTTTCAAACGGTCAAATGGGACAGCAGTGGTTCCACTTCTAAAACCACAATAGTCAAATGGGTCAAATTCTGCTACAATGTTAACCTCTGTTTTGTCTTACATATACGTTTCTTTCGTTTGTTTTCCTTCTTTCTTCCTTTCTTATTCTTTTCTTTGAAATATAAACCTTACTTTTCGGTGATCCAGTTGCCTTTATGAATTATTTCCACTTAGTTTTCGTAAGTTTCAAACGGTCAAATGGGACAGCAGTGGCTCCACTTCTAAAATCATAAGAGTCAAATGGGACATATCCTGCTACAATGTAAACCTTTATTTTATCTTATATATATAATTCTTCCTCTTCTTTCTTTCCTTCTCTCTTTCTTTTCATTCTTTTTTTCTTTCAAGTATATAACTTGCTTTACTTATTAGCTAGTTGCATTTTTGAGGAATTTGGACATAGTTTTCATGTGTTTCAAACGTTCAAATGGGACAGCAGTTGTTCCACTTCTAAAATGATAATACTCATATAGGGCATATCCTGCTACACTGTAAACCGTTACTTTGTCTTATATTTACCATTCTTTCTCCTCTTTCTTTTCTATTTTCTTTCTTTTCATTCTTTCTTTTCTTTCAAGTATATACCTTTCTTTTCTTATTGCGTAGTTGCCTTTATGAAGTATTTGCCCATTGTTTTCATGGGTTTCAAACGTTTAAATGGGACAGCAGTGGTTCCAATTCTAAAACCACAATAGTCAAGTAGGTCAAATTCTGCTACAATGTTAACCTCTATTTTGCCTTATATATACGTTTCTTTCGTTTGTTTTCCTTCCTTCTTTCTTTCTTTCTTTCTTATTCTTTTCTTTGAAATATAAACCTTACTTTTCCGATGATCCAGTTGCCTTAATGAAGTATTTGCACATAGTTTTCATTAGTTTCAAACGGTCAAATGAGACAGCAGTGGTTCCACTTCTAAAATCATAATACTCAAATGGGGCATATCCTGCTACACTGTAAACCTTTACTTTGTCTTATATATACCTTTCTTTCTCTTCTTTCTTTTCCATTTTCTTTCTTTTCATTTTTTCTTTTCTTTCAAATATATACTTCCCAAAGTTCCTTTTGCCACGAACTCGTGTCCTTTTCGCCTCCTTTTAGTTCGTCTACCTTTCTTTGACGCTAGAGATTAGTTAGGAAGAAACGGTCTCGTTTTTAAAGCAAACTTCATTTTGCCACGTCGCAATGTCATTTCCGGCTCGTTTACCTCGGCAATGTTCTTTTGACCATAAAGACTACGTTTGTTGTAAAATGTAAGTTTAATGAACAAAACTGTCATGATACGGAAAATTCAGATCATTGTTATCACAGGTCGCTGTTTTCACATTTAAAGTCATTTTCCATAGATTCCAGTTATTCCAATAATGTATTTTTACGCAAACTCCTTATCGCAGTCGGAGTTTTAAAAACAGTCTTGTTTTAAGCAAAAATCGCTTAGAAGCTGTTTTTCAACGTTTGGAAATGCATAATTTTAAACTGAAACCTGGGAAATGTTTCTTTGCTATGGAAAAGATAAAGTTATTGGGTTTTGAAGTATCTAAAGATGGAATTTCCCCAGATTCTGAGAAAGTTACAGTGATCAAAGAACTACCACGCCCAAAGAATGTTAGAGACGTGAGAAAAGTTTTGGGTTTGTTCAATTTCTACAGGAAATTTATTAAGAATTACTCTTACATTGCCCATCCATTGATTCAGCTGACCAAGAAAAGTCAAAGTTTTATTTGGGGCCCGGATCAGCAAACAGCATTCCAGCAGTTAAAGAACTCTCTGGTTTCTGCTCCTGTGTTGGCTCATTATAATCCTGGAGCCTATACAGAATTACACACTGATGCTAGTGGTCTAGGAATAGGATGTGTTTTACTACAGAAAGTAAATGATAATCTTAGACCTATTGCATATGCTTCTAGAACTTTGTCAAAATGTGAAAGAAATTACAGTGTACCAGAGTTAGAGCTTTTGGCAATCGTTTTTGGTTTAACACATTTCAGGACTTTTGTGTATGGCTATAAAGTGCATGTTATTTCAGACCATCACTCCCTTTGTTATCTGAACAATTTAAAGGATTTGACAGGCCGGTTGGCTCGATGGAGTCTAAAGTTACAGGAATTTGATTATGATATATGTTATAAATCTGGTAAGAAACATAATGACGCAGATGTTTTGTCAAGGTTCCCTGTGTTACAGCCTGAAGAGCATCAAATTGAACAACTTGATGAGCTAATTACCTGTTTGCTATCACCAGTTGAGGTTGCTCAGAAACAAAATGATGACCCAGTTCTGACTCCAATTATTAATGCCCTTAAGGATCCTGAATCTGCTCCTGCTAAGGTTCAACGTCAAGCTTCTACCTATATTTTGAAAAGTGATGTCTTGTACAGGAAAAATTCGGGTTCTACTGGTCCCTTGCATTTACTAGTCATTCCTGAGGTGTTAAAGCATGAAATTTTGTCCTCATGTCATGATGATCCACTATCTGGTCATTTAGGTTTTTCTAAAACTTTTAGTAAGATTAATTCAAGATACTACTGGATAGGTATGAAAAAAGATATTGAGCATTTTGTGAAAACTTGTCCAAGTTGTCAGTCTAGGAAGGCACCTAAGAATCAAAAACCTGCTGGTCTTTTGCAGCCTATTCCAGTTAAGTTTATTGGAGAACGTTGGGGAATAGATTTGTTAGGCCCTTTGCCTCGTTCTACGTCGGGTCATAAGTATATCATAGTTGCTACAGAATATGCTTCTAGGTGGGTTGAAGCTGCCCCTCTCTCTTCGGCTACCATTCCCCAGGTTACTAAGTTCATCTTACATCAGATTATTTGCAGGCATGGGGCCCCCGCCATGTTACTGTCTGATCGTGGTAGTGTCTTTCTGAGTGAAGTAACCCAGGAACTCTTGAAAGCTTTGTCAGTTTCCCCTCATTTTACTAGTTCATACCACCCTGCATGCAACGGCCTTACTGAACGATTTAACCAGACTTTACTAAATTGTCTTAGTCATTTTGTGGATTCAAATCAGCGCAATTGGTCTAATGTTTTACCATATGTGATTTTTTCATACAATTCTTCTGTTCAGGAAACTACAAAATTGTAGTTTCGGATGGTAATTCCGGATGGGGGTCTCTATCATCATGTCTCCGCGCAAAACCTCCTTCATTGACCCTTATTTATTGATGACTTTGGCATGCGATGGAAAAACGTTTAAGGATATTAGCCCATTCTACATAAAGCGTGAAATAGACAAAATCAGTGGCCCTGTCAAAAACGCTACGCGTCTCAGAGACGGCAACCTACTATTAGAGACCACAACTGCAGAGCAATCTAAAAAACTGCAAAGGCGACTTTGTTGGGCTCTTACCCGATCCGGGTAGCCCCACACAAAACTCTTAACACCTGCAGAGGAGTAGTCACCACCTCCAGCCTAGATGGTCTAGCGAACGAAGAAATAGTAAGTTGCCTCTCTGATCAACTTGTTTGTCAGGCGTACCGCTTAACACGGAAACAAGATGGCAAGGAATACCCACTACGTACGGTATTTCTAACTTTTGCTGGGACGAAGTTACCCGAATACATATATTGCGGCTATGAACGTGCTAGCGTCCGCCAGTATGTCCCGAACCCCATGCGCTGCTTCCAATGTCAGCGGTTCGGACATACTAAGGTCACATGTACCAATCCTGCTCTTTGTGAGCACTGTGGCCTACCGAAACACGACGATCCTAACTGCAGTCGAACACCTTGTTGCGTGAACTGTGGCGGTAGTCATCCCTCCAGCTCGCGACAGTGCCCAAGATTCATGGACGAAAAAAGCATACAGGAGCTACGTGTAAAGGAACGCCTGACTTTTCCAGAGGCACGACGGCGCTTTGAACAACTAAAGCCTGCTACCACTATTACTGGGTATGCATCAGCAGCTCACTGTATTCCTAATACCACTGTTGCTGTTCAACACGTCCCTGTCGCCCACCCATCCACGCAGACTGACTTTCTAGCCCTTAAACCCACGGCTCAGACTGTTTGTATATCCACCAGCACAGCCTCCGCTTCAACCGTACAGACTCCAGCCACCAAGCCATCAGCGGGTACCAACCACCCCGTAGTAAATGCAAAAAACCGCTCCCGACCACAACATAGATCGCGAAGTCGCTCGCCTTCTATTAGATTCCGGTCTCGTTCTACGAGCCGTAGGAGTTCTGACTCCCGATCATCAGCAGAGTCACAGGAGGCTAACGATTTTCGAATCGTAGGGCCCAAGTCAGCCAAGGTCAAGAAAAAGGTTAAAACGGCCCATTAAAAACTCTTTATGGAAATAATCCAGTGGAATGTCAACGGTTTTCGAGCTCGTGCTCAAGACCTACAACATTTAGTTTCTCAACGGTCACCTTCAATTATTTGTCTCCAGGAAACCCACTTACATCCCAATCACTCGTTACACCTTCACTCTTTCTCTGCATTTAGAAGCGACTCTCTTGCAAGTATGCGTGCAAGCGGTGGCGTTGCTACCTTAGTGGCGCCTAACATCTCAGCCGCCAACGTTCCTCTCACCACACCATTTCAAGCTGTGGCCGTTCGATACAGCTGGAGAGCATCAGTTTTACCATCTGCAACATGTACCTGCCGCCGCTCAGTATAGTTCCAGAGCGTGGTCTTCAAGCTCTATTGGCTCAGCCCCCCTCACCACCACTCCTTGTGGGAGATTTGAATGCCAAGCACACGCACTGGGGATCAGGCACTGATGACGCCCATGGATGCCTCCTCGTAGACGTCTTCGATAAGTCTGACCTGCTTCTGCATTCCTATCATCCGCTTATGGTACACATTCCGTACTAGACCTTTCTTTCTGCAGTCCGTCATTAGTACCACTACTGGAGTGGTCAGTACTTTCCGACCTCTTTGGCAGTGATCATTACCCCATTACATTCATTTTTCTGACCGCCAATGTGTACCTTCTCGACATCCCTGCTGGATTATTTCCAAAGCTAACTGGGGAAAATTCCAATCCCTCATACACCTCATTGAGGATAGTTTGGACACCATCGATGAAATGGTCGAATATTTTACTTGCCCGATCCTGCTCGCAGCAGAATCCAGCATTCTTCGAGGTTCACCTACACCACGTCATATTCCTCTACCGTGGTGGTCCGAGGAATGCAGTTTGACTGTCAAAGCAGTCTGCGCAACGCAAAGCGTAAATCTTGGGAAGCCTATGTGTCTTCGCTTTCCCGGCGCAGCTCTACCCAACAAGTATGGTCAGCTGTTCGGCGGATGTATGGCAAGTATCGCCGGACGGTAATTCCCGGCCTCGCCATCAACGGTTCCATGTGCACCACCGAGCAGGACATAGCTGAAGCCCTAGCTAACTCTTTTGCTGCCACGAGCCAAACTGCCCGCTATGACGCTCTCTTCCTGCCTATCAAGGAAAAGGCGGAGCGGGTACCACTGAATTCTAATAGTGACTGCACCGAGCCGTACAACCAACCCTTTACCGCTGCCGAGCTCGCCCATTCTCTAGCGTTAGCAAAGGATTCTTCTCCAAGTCCCGATGACGTACACCGACAGATGCTACTACATCTTCCATCTGAGGCGCTATGTTTCCTATTAAACATCTATAACCGCATTTGGCATGAGCGGGTTTTCCCTTCCTCCTGGCGAGAGGGTATTGTCATCCCCATCCCTCGACCCGGAAAGGACCGCACACTTCCATCTAGCTACTGCCCCATTTGCCTGACGAGTGTCCTCTGTAAGACCTTCCAGCGAATGATAAACGCTCGGTTAAATTGGTGGCTAGAAAAACATAACCATCTGTCCAAATTGCAATGCGGTTTTCGTCGCCATCGCTCAAGTGTAGACAATCTAACACGCCTTGAGGGGTATATTTCCGATGCGTTTCTACTGAAACAGCACGCCGCAGGTGTGTTCCTCGACCTGGAGAAGGCCTATGACACCACTTGGCGGTACGGCATACTCCGTAACCTTCATAGTTACGGTATGCGTGGTCATCTACCCGAGTTTTTATGCAATTTTTTAAAACTTCGCCGCTTTCGGGTTCGCATAGGAAACACGATATCACGGGAGCGGATACAGGAGAACGGTGTACCTCAAGGGTCGATTTTGAGCGTCACCCTTTTCGCCGTAGCGATTAACGGCATCACTAGTGCCGTTCGAAGTGGAATTCTATCATCCCTCTATGTTGACGACTTCGCTATCTATTATAGGTCTGCCAACATAGATCACATTGAGCGCCAACTGCAGCTGACCATTACCCAGCTAGCAGCTTGGGCGCTTCAAACCGGCTTCCGTTTTTCAGCTGCGAAGACGCAGTGTATCCACTTTCACCGCCTACGAGGTATTCACCCGCCTCCTGATCTTTATTTGAACGGCACACCCCTGCCATTTGTCTCGCACCTGAAGTTCTTGGGCCTCTACTTGGACCGACAACTAAATTGGGAGCACCACATTCGTCACCTTCGAGCCTCTTGCGATCGTTCTCTTCGGGTGCTGAAGGTATTATCGGGAGCATCTTGGGGGGGGGGGGGCGATCGCACTGTAATGTTGAGGCTGTACCGCTCTCTGGTTTGGTCCAAGCTGGACTATGGCAGTTTTATTTATGGCGCAGCGACCGCCTCTAAACTTCGCCTTTTAGACACCGTGCATCACACTGGCATCCACCTTGCCACAGGAGCTTTCCGCACCAGTCGAGTCGACTGCCTGTATGCAGACTCAGGCGAACCTCCACTCCATATTCGTCGCTCGCTGTTACTGTGCTCATACGTGTCGAAGTTGGCAAGTTATCACAATCATCCTTGTTTCAAACCAGTTCTGTGTCCAGATTTAGTCCACCGTTATATGCGCCCTGGTTCTCGGATTCGAACCGTGGGAATAAGTTTTCGGGATCACCTACATTCCCATGGCCTCCGAATGCCTCGCGTTGAGAGGTCGTCCATCTACCCTTATCCTGCATGGCAGCTCAATCGTGCGCGGTTCGATCTAACTCTTTCAAACAACCCTAGACTCGCTACTCCACATCCGGTGTTCCAACAACTTTTTGCCGAATTACTGGGCCGTTACCCTAACTACGTTCCGGTCTTTACAGACGGTTCCCAGTTAGGTGACGCTACGGGTTGCGCATTCTTCATTAACGGTGAGGCTCATAAATTTCGACTTCTGGACTCCACTTCGGTCTTCTCAGCAGAGCTGTATGCCATCTTTTATTTGCTCCTGGCTCTTTTATCGTCTGCACTGACTGCCTGAGTGCGCTTCAGGCCTTGCAACAGCACACTGCCACTCACACACTGGTTTTAAAAATACAGACCCAGATCTCGCAATAGCTCGGTCGGAGATACAATTTTGTTTCTACTTGGACCCCAGGCCATGTTGGGATTTCCGGGAACGAGGAGGCGGACGCGGCTGCTAAGTCCGCTTGCCGTTTGCCTCGGAGTTTAACAACTACGGTGCCGTATCAGGATGTGCAACGTTTTTTCCGTCGCCAACTGCTATCTGCTTGGCAGCAATCCTGGACAGCTTTGGAGCGCACACAACTCCGGGCGATAAAGGAGAGCGTACAACCCTGGCCAACTTCCTGCAGGGATAACCGGCTAGCCGAGGTGATACTCACCCGGCTGAGAATTGGGCACACACGAGCTACTCATGGCCATTTGGTAAGAGGAGAACCGGCCCCTGTGTGTGCTCCGTGTTCAGTACGCCTCACTGTGCGGCATATATTAACCGATTGCTCGCAGTACGCCAGCGTTCGCCAGTCTTTGGGCTTGGGAGCTAACTTGTGCAGTATTTTAGGGGACGACCCAGTGGCCGTAGTTAAGGCACTGCGGTTTGTTTCAGAAATAGGTTTTAACAAACAAGTCTGACTTATGTTTTATATATATTAATTTTAGAGTTTTTAAATTTTTAGTACTGGGATGAGTTTCAATGTGCTTGTAATAGTTGAGTGTTTTAATTGTATTTTACCTTTTTAACTGAAATTTTATAGTTTTTAGGTTATAAGTGTTGACTTGGGGCCCAAATGACCTTGTTGTCGACGGGCCCTTAAACGCCACTCACTCACTCACTCACTCACTCACTCACTCAGTCACTCTTTGAAGCATATGCCTTTCTCTTCTTATGATGTAGTTGCCTTTATGAAGTATTTGCACATGGTTTTCATGAGTTTCAAACGGTGGAATGGGAAAACAGTTGTTCACTTATAAAATAATGAAAGCCAAATGGGGCAAATTCTGCTACGCTGTAAAACTTTATTTTGTCTTATATATAACCTTCTGTCTTTTGCTTTCTTGTTTTCTTTCTTTCCTTCTTTCTTTCGTTGTTTCTTTCTTTGCTTTTCTTTCAAATATAACCCTTACTTTTCTTATGATCTAGTTCCCTCTTTGAAGGATATGCACATTCTGCTACACTGTAAACCATTATTTTGTCCTATTATATCATCCTTCCCTTTCTTTCTATTATTTCCTTTCAGGTATATACGTTTCCTTTCTTATGATCTCGTTCCCTTCATGAAGTATTTGCACACTGCATGAGTTTCAAATGGTCAAAACGGACAGCAGTGGTACCCCTTCGAAAATCATAATAGTCAAATGGGGCAAATTCTGCTGCACTGTAAACCTTTATTTTGTCTTATGTATACCACACTTTCTTTTCTTTCTTTTCATTTGCTTTCTTTTCTTTCTTTTTTTTCCTATTTCACGTATATAACTTTACTTTCTTATTACCTAGTTGCCTTTATGAAGTATTTGCACGTATTCTTCATGTTTTTTAAACGGTCCAATGGAGCAAATTCCGGTGCACCTTAAAACCTTTATTTTGTCTTATGTATAACACTCTTTCTTTTCTTTCTTTCATTTGCTTTCATTGCTTTCTTTCTTTTCTTATTTCACGTATATACGTTTCGTTTCTTATTACCTTGTTGCCTTTATGAAGTATTTGCGCCTAGTTTTCATGAGTTTCAAACGCTCAAATGGGACACCAGTGGTTCCACTTCTATAATCATAACAGTCAAATGGGGCATATCCTGCAACGCTGTTAACCTCTATTTTGTCTTATATATACGTTTCTTTCGTTTATTTGCCTTCTTTCTTTCTTAGACATATAAACCTTACTTTTGCGATGATTCAGTTGCCTTTTTGAAGTATTTGCACATAGTTTTCATGTGTTTCAAACGGTAAAATGGGACAGCACTGGTTCCACTTCTAAAATCATAATACTCAAATGGGGCATATCCTGCTACACTGTAAACCTTTGCTTTGTCTTATATATACCATTCTTTCTCTTCTTTCGTTTCTATTTTATTTCGTTTCATTCTTTCTTTTCTTTCAAGTATATACCTTTCTTTTCTTAGTGCCTAGTTGCCTTTATGAATTATTTGCCCATAGTTTTCATGGGTTTCAAACGGTTAAATGGGACAGGAGTGGTTCCACTTCTAAAACCACAATAGTCAAATGGGTCAAATTCTGCTACACTGTTAACGTCTATTTTGTCTTATATATACGTTTCTTTCGTTTGTTTTCCTTCTTTCTTTCTTTCTTTCTTTCTTTCTTTCTTTCTGTCTTTCTTTCTTTCTTTCTTATTCTTTTCTTTGAAATATAAACCTTACTTTTCCGATGATGCAGTTGCCTTAATGAAGTATTTGCACATAGTTTTCATTAGTTTCAAACGGTCAAATGAGACAGCAGTGGTTCCACTTCTAAAATCATAATACTCAAATGGGGCATATCCTGCTACACTGTAAACCTTTACTTTGTCTTATATATACCTTTCTTTCTCTTCTTTCTTTTCCATTTTCTTTCTTTTCATTTTTTCTTTTCTTTCAAATATATACTTCTCGTTTATTATTCTTTCTTATTCTTTTCTTTGAAATATAAGCTTCACTTTTCTGATGATCCAGTTTTCTTTTAGAAGTAATTGCGCATAGTTTTCATGAGTATCAAACGGTCAAATGGGACAGCAGTTGTTCCACTTCTGGGCAAATTCTGCTGCACTGTAAACCTTTATTTTGTGTTATGTATACCACACTTTCTTTTCATTCTTTTCAGTGGCTTCCTTTTCTGTCTATTTTTTTTTTCTTATTTCACGCATATATCCTTCTTTTCTTATTACCTATTTGCCTTTATGAAATATTTGCACGTATTCTTAATGTTTTTTAAACGGTCAAATGGGAGAGCAGTGGTTCATCTTCTAAAATCAGAGTAGTCAAATGGGCAAATATCTGCTACACTGTAAACCTTTATTTGTCTGTTTTATACACTTCTGTCTCTCTTTTGTTTTTTCTTTCCTCTCCTTATTTCTTTCTTTTCATTCATATATATACCTTTCTTTTCTTATGATGTAGTTGCCTTTATGAAGTATTTGCAGGTTTTCATGTTTATTTAACGCTCAAATGGGACACCAGTGGTTCCACTTCTAAAATCATAATAGTCAAATGGGGATATCCAGCTACACTGTAAACCTTTATTTTGTCTCATATATACCATTTTTCTCTTCTTTCTATTATTTTCTTTTTTCCATCTTTTCATTTTTTCTTTTCTTTCAAGTATATAACTTTCTTTACTTATTAGCTAGTTGCCTTTTTGTAGTATTTGCACATAGTTTTCATGTGTTTCAAACGGTCAAATGGGACAGCAGGGGTTCCACTTCTAAAATCATAATACTCAAATGCGGCATATCCTGCTACACTGCAAACCTTTTCTTTGTTTATATACACCATTCTTTCTCTTCTTGCTTTTCTATCTTCTTTCTTTTCATTCTTTCTTTTCTTTCAAGTATATACCTTTCTTTTCTTATTTCCTAGTTGGCTTTAGGAAGTATTTGCCCATAGTTTTCATGTGTTTCAAACGGTCAAATGGGACAGCAGTGGTTCCACTTCTAATACCACAATAGTCAAATGGGTCAAATTCTGCTACACTGTTAACCTCTGTTTTGTCTTATATATACGTTTCTTTCGTTTGTTTTCCTTCTTTATTCATTTCTTATTCTTTTCTTTGAAATATAAACCTTAATTTTCCGGTGATCCGGTTGCCTTTATGAAGTATTTGCACTTAGTTTTCATAAGTTTCAAACGGTGAAATGGGACAGCAGTGCTTTCATAATAGTCAAATGGGACATATCCTGCTACAATGGAAACCTTTATTTTGTTTATATATATCATTCTTTCTCGTCTTTCTTTCCTTCTTTCTTTCTTTCTTTCTTTCTTTTCATTCTTTATTCTCTTTCAAGTATATAAAATTCATTACTTATTAGCTAGTTGCCTTTTTGAAGTATTTGCACATAGTTTTCATGAGTTTCAAACGGTCAAATGGGAAAGCAGTGGTTGCATTTCTAAAATCATAATACTCAAATGGGGCATATCCTGGTACACTGTAAACCTTTACTTTGTTTTATATATGCCATTCTTTCTCTTCTTTCTTTTCAATCTTTCTTTTCTTTCAAGTATATAATTTCCTTTTCTTATTGCCTAGTTGCCTTTGTAAAGTATTTTCACATAGTTTTCATGAGTTTCAAACGGTCAAATGGGACAGCAGTGGTTCCACTTCTATAATCATAATGGTCAAATGGGGCATATCCGGCTACATTGTAAACCTTTATTTTGTCTTATATATCACATTCTTTTTCTGCTTTCTTTTCTTTCTTCTTTCATTTTATTGTTTCTTTTCTTTCAAGTATGTACCTTTCTTTTCTTATGATGTAGTTGCCTTTATGAAGTATTTGCAGGTATTCTTAATGTTTATTAAACGCTCAAAAGGGACAGCAGTGGTTCCACTTCTGAAATCATAATACTCAAATGGGGCATATCCTGCTACACTGTAAACCTTTATTTTGTCTTATATATATGATATATATATCATTCTTTCTCTTCTTTCTTTCCTTCTTTCTTTCTTTTCTTTCAAGTTTATAACTTTCTTTACTTATTAGCTAGTTGCCTTCTTGAAGTATTTGGACATAGTTTTCGTGTGATTCAAACGCTCAAATGGGACAGCAGTGGTTCCACTTCTAAAATCATAATACTCAAGTGGGGCATATCCTGCTACACTGTAAACATTTACTTTGTCTTATATATACCTTTCTTTCTCTTCTTTCTTTTCTTTCAGGTATGTACCTTTCTTTTCTTATTGCCTAGTTGCCTTTATAAAGTATTTGCCCACAGTTTACATGGGTTTCAAACGGTCAAATGCAACAGCAGTGGTTCATCTTCTAAAATCAGAGTAGTCAAATGGGCAAATATCTGCTACACTGTAAACCTTTATTTGTCTGTTTTATACACTTCTGTCTCTCTTTTGTTTTTTCTTTCCTCTCCTTATTTCTTTCTTTTCATTCATATATATACCTTTCTTTTCTTATGATGTAGTTGCCTTTATGAAGTATTTGCAGTTTTTCATGTTTATTTAACGCTCAAAGGGGACACCAGTGGTTCCACTTCTAAAATCATAATAGTCAAATGGGGATATCCAGCTACACTGTAAACCTTTATTTTGTCTTATATATACCATTTTTCTCTTCTTTCTATTATTTCCTTTTTTCCATCTTTTCATTTTTTCTTTTCTTTCAAGTATATAACTTTCTTTACTTATTAGCTAGTTGCCTTTTTGTAGTATTTGCACATAGTTTTCATGTGTTTCAAACGGTCAAATGGGACAGCAGGGGTTCCACTTCTAAAATCATAATACTCAAATGCGGCATATCCTGCTACACTGCAAACCTTTTCTTTGTTTATATACACCATTCTTTCTCTTCTTGCTTTTCTATCTTCTTTCTTTTCATTCTTTCTTTTCTTTCAAGTATATACCTTTCTTTTCTTATTTCCTAGTTGGCTTTAGGAAGTATTTGCCCATAGTTTTCATGTGTTTCAAACGGTCAAATGGGACAGCAGTGGTTCCACTTCTAATACCACAATAGTCAAATGGGTCAAATTCTGCTACACTGTTAACCTCTGTTTTGTCTTATATATACGTTTCTTTCGTTTGTTTTCCTTCTTTATTCATTTCTTATTCTTTTCTTTGAAATATAAACCTTAATTTTCCGGTGATCCGGTTGCCTTTATGAAGTATTTGCACTTAGTTTTCATAAGTTTCAAACGGTGAAATGGGACAGCAGTGCTTTCATAATAGTCAAATGGGACATATCCTGCTACAATGGAAACCTTTATTTTGTTTATATATATCATTCTTTCTCGTCTTTCTTTCCTTCTTTCTTTCTTTCTTTCTTTCTTTTCATTCTTTATTCTCTTTCAAGTATATAAAATTCATTACTTATTAGCTAGTTGCCTTTTTGAAGTATTTGCACATAGTTTTCATGAGTTTCAAACGGTCAAATGGGAAAGCAGTGGTTGCATTTCTAAAATCATAATACTCAAATGGGGCATATCCTGGTACACTGTAAACCTTTACTTTGTTTTATATATGCCATTCTTTCTCTTCTTTCTTTTCAATCTTTCTTTTCTTTCAAGTATATAATTTCCTTTTCTTATTGCCTAGTTGCCTTTGTAAAGTATTTTCACATAGTTTTCATGAGTTTCAAACGGTCAAATGGGACAGCAGTGGTTCCACTTCTATAATCATAATGGTCAAATGGGGCATATCCGGCTACATTGTAAACCTTTATTTTGTCTTATATATCACATTCTTTTTCTGCTTTCTTTTCTTTCTTCTTTCATTTTATTGTTTCTTTTCTTTCAAGTATGTACCTTTCTTTTCTTATGATGTAGTTGCCTTTATGAAGTATTTGCAGGTATTCTTAATGTTTATTAAACGCTCAAAAGGGACAGCAGTGGTTCCACTTCTGAAATCATAATACTCAAATGGGGCATATCCTGCTACACTGTAAACCTTTATTTTGTCTTATATATACCATTTTTCTCTTCTTTCTATTATTTTCTTTTTTCTATCTTTTCATTTTTTCTTTTCTTTCAAGTATATAACTTTCTTTACTTGTTAGCTAGATGCCTTTTTGAAGTATTTGCACATAGTTTTCATGTGTTTCAAACAGTCAAATGGGACAGCAGTGGTTCCACTTCTAAAATCTTAATAGTAAAATGGGGCATATCCTGCTACACTGTAAACCTTTTCTTTGTTTATATACACCATTCTTTCTCTTCTTTCTTTTCTATCTTCTTTCTTTTCATTCTTTCTTTTCTTTCAAGTATATACCTTTCTTTTCTTATTTCCTTGTTGGCTTTATGAAGTATTTGCCCATAGTTTACATGGGTTTCAAACGGTCAAATGGGACAGCAGTGGTTCCACTTCTAAAACCACAATAGTCTGATGGATCAAATTCTGCTACACTGTAAACCTTTACTTTGTTTATATATATCATTCTTTCCCTTCTTTCTTTTCTATTTTCTTTCTTTTCATTCTTTCTTTTCTTTCAAGTATATACCTTTCTTTAATTATTTCCTAGTTGGCTTTATGAAGTATTTGCCCATAGTTTTCATGGGTTTCAAACTGTCAAATGGGCAGCAGTGGTTCCACTTCTAAAACCACAATAGTCAAATGGGTCAAATTCTGCTACACTGTTAACCTCTATTTTGTCTTATATATACGTTTCTTTCGTTTGTTTTCCTTCTTTCTTCCTTTTATATTCTTTTCTTTGAAATACAAACCTTACTTTTCCGGTGATACAGTTGCCTTTATGAAGTATTCGCACTTAGTTTTCATAAGTCTCAAACGGTCAAATGGGACCGCAGTGGTTCCACTTCTAAAACCATAATAGTCAAATGGGACATATCCTGCTACAATGTAAACCTTTATTTTGTCTTATATATATGATATATATATATCATTCTTTCTCTTCTTTCTTTCCTTCTTTCTTTCTTTTCTTTCAAGTTTATAACTTTCTTTACTTATTAGCTAGTTGCCTTCTTGAAGTATTTGGACATAGTTTTCGTGTGATTCAAACGCTCAAATGGGACAGCAGTGGTTCCACTTCTAAAATCATAATACTCAAGTGGGGCATATCCTGCTACACTGTAAACATTTACTTTGTCTTATATATACCTTTCTTTCTCTTCTTTCTTTTCTTTCAGGTATGTACCTTTCTTTTCTTATTGCCTAGTTGCCTTTATAAAGTATTTGCCCACAGTTTACATGGGTTTCAAACGGTCAAATGCAACAGCAGTGGTTCATCTTCTAAAATCAGAGTAGTCAAATGGGCAAATATCTGCTACACTGTAAACCTTTATTTGTCTGTTTTATACACTTCTGTCTCTCTTTTGTTTTTTCTTTCCTCTCCTTATTTCTTTCTTTTCATTCATATATATACCTTTCTTTTCTTATGATGTAGTTGCCTTTATGAAGTATTTGCAGTTTTTCATGTTTATTTAACGCTCAAAGGGGACACCAGTGGTTCCACTTCTAAAATCATAATAGTCAAATGGGGATATCCAGCTACACTGTAAACCTTTATTTTGTCTTATATATACCATTTTTCTCTTCTTTCTATTATTTCCTTTTTTCCATCTTTTCATTTTTTCTTTTCTTTCAAGTATATAACTTTCTTTACTTATTAGCTAGTTGCCTTTTTGTAGTATTTGCACATAGTTTTCATGTGTTTCAAACGGTCAAATGGGACAGCAGGGGTTCCACTTCTAAAATCATAATACTCAAATGCGGCATATCCTGCTACACTGCAAACCTTTTCTTTGTTTATATACACAATTCTTTCTCTTCTTGCTTTTCTATCTTCTTTCTTTTCATTCTTTCTTTTCTTTAAGTATATACCTTTCTTTTCTTATTTCCTAGTTGGCTTTAGGAAGTATTTGCCCATAGTTTTCATGTGTTTCAAACGGTCAAATGGGACAGCAGTGGTTCCACTTCTAAAACCACAATAGTCAAATGGGTCAAATTCTGCTACACTGTTAACCTCTGTTTTGTCTTATATATACGTTTCTTTCGTTTGTTTTCCTTCTTTATTCATTTCTTATTCTTTTCTTTGAAATATAAACCTTAATTTTCCGGTGATCCGGTTGCCTTTATGAAGTATTTGCACTTAGTTTTCATAAGTTTCAAACGGTGAAATGGGACAGCAGTGCTTTCATAAGTCAAATGGGACATATCCTGCTACAATGGAAACCTTTATTTTGTTTATATATATCATTCTTTCTCGTCTTTCTTTCCTTCTTTCTTTCTTTTCATTCTTTATTCTCTTTCAAGTATATAAAATTCATTACTTATTAGCTAGTTGCCTTTTTGAAGTATTTGCACATAGTTTTCATGAGTTTCAAACGGTCAAATGGGAAAGCAGTGGTTGCATTTCTAAAATCATAATACTCAAATGGGGCATATCCTGATACACTGTAAACCTTTACTTTGTTTTATATATGCCATTCTTTCTCTTCTTTCTTTTCATTCTTTCTTTTCTTTCAAGTATATAATTTCCTTTTCTTATTGCCTAGTTGCCTTTGTAAAGTATTTTCACATAGTTTTCATGAGTTTCAAACGGTCAAATGGGACGGCAGTAGTTCCACTTCTATAATCATAATGGTCAAATGGGGCATATCCGGCTACATTGTAAACCTTTATTTTGTCTTATATATCACATTCTTTTTGTCCTTTCTTTTCTTTCTTCTTTCATTTTATTGTTTCTTTTCTTTCAAGTATGTACCTTTCTTTTCTTATGATGTAGTTGCCTTTATGAAGTATTTGCAGGTATTCTTAATGTTTATTAAACGCTCAAAAGGGACAGCAGTGGTTCCACTTCTGAAATCATTATACTCAAATGGGGCATATCCTGCTACACTGTAAACCTTTATTTTGTCTTATATATACCATTTTTCTCTTCTTTCTATTATTTTCTTTTTTCTATCTTTTCATTTTTTCTTTTCTTTCAAGTATATAACTTTCTTTACTTGTTAGCTAGATGCCTTTTTGAAGTATTTGCACATAGTTTTCATGTGTTTCAAACAGTCAAATGGGACAGCAGTGGTTCCACTTCTAAAATCTTAATAGTAAAATGGGGCATATCCTGCTACACTGTAAACCTTTTCTTTGTTTATATACACCATTCTTTCTCTTCTTTCTTTTCTATCTTCTTTCTTTTCATTCTTTCTTTTCTTTCAAGTATATACCTTTCTTTTCTTATTTCCTTGTTGGCTTTATGAAGTATTTGCCCATAGTTTACATGGGTTTCAAACGGTCAAATGGGACAGCAGTGGTTCCACTTCTAAAACCACAATAGTCTAATGGATCAAATTCTGCTACACTGTAAGCCTTTACTTTGTTTATATATACCATTCTTTCCCTTCTTTCTTTTCTATTTTCTTTCTTTTCATTCTTTCTTTTCTTTCAAGTATATACCTTTCTTTTATTATTTCCTAGTTGCCTTTATGAAGTATTCGCACTTAGTTTTCATAAGTCTCAAACGGTCAAATGGGACAGCAGTGGTTCCACTTCTAAAACCATAATAGTCAAATGGGACATATCCTGCTACAATGTAAACCTTTATTTTGTCTTATATATATGATATATATATATATCATTCCTTCTCTTCTTTCTTTCCTTCTTTCTTTCTTTTCTTTCAAGTTTATAACTTTCTTTACTTATTAGCTAGTTGCCTTCTTGAAGTATTTGGACATAGTTTTCGTGTGATTCAAACGCTCAAATGGGACAGCAGTGGTTCCACTTCTAAAATCATAATACTCAAGTGGGGCATATCCTGCTACACTGTAAACATTTACTTTGTCTTATATATACCTTTCTTTCTCTTCTTTCTTTTCTTTCAGGTATGTACCTTTCTTTTCTTATTGCCTAGTTGCCTTTATGAAGTATTTGCCCACAGTTTACATGGGTTTCAAACGGTCAAATGCAACAGCAGTGGTTCCACTTCTAAAACCACAGTAGTCAAATGGGTCAAATTCACTACACTGTTAACCTCTATTTTGTCTTATATATATATACGTTTATTTCTTTTGTTTTCCTTCATTCTTTCCTTCTTTCGTTCTTTCTTATTCTTTTCTTTGAAATACACACCTCACTTTTCTGATGATCCAGTTGCTTTTATGATGTATTTGCACGTTGTTTACATGACTTTTAAATGGTCAAATGGGACATCTGTTGTTCCACTTCTAAAATCATGATAGTCAAATGGGGCATAACCTGCTACAATGTAAATGTTTGTTTTACTTTATATATATACCTTTCTTTTCTTATTGCTTTGTTGCCTTTATGAAGTATTTGCCCATAGTTTTCATGGGTTTCAAACGGTTAAATGGGACAGCAGTGGTTCCACTTCTAAAACCACAATAGTCAAATGCGTCAAATTCTGCAACAATGTTAACCTCTATTTTGTTTTATATATATGTTTTTTTCATTTGCTTTCCTTCCGTCTTTCTTTCTTATTCTTTTCTTTGAAATATAAACCTTACTTTTCCGAAGATCCAGTTGCCTTTATGAAGTATTTGCACATAGTTTTCATGAGTTTCAAACGGTCAAATGGGACAGCAGTGGTTCCACTTCTTAAATCATAATAGTCAAATGGGGCATATCCTGCTACTCTGTATACCTTTACTTTGTCTTATAGACACCTTTCTTTCTCTTCTTTCTTTTCAATTTTCTTTGTTTTCTTTCAAGTATATAACTTTCCTTTCTTATTGCCTAGTTGCCTTTACGAAGTATTTGCTCGAAGTTTTCCTAGGTTTCAAACGGTGAAATGGCACAGCAGCGGTTCCACTTCTAAAACAACAGTAGTCAAATGGGTCAAATTCTGCAACAATGTTAACCTCTATTTTGTTTTATATATATGTTTTTTTCGTTTGCTTTCCTTCTGTCTTTCTTTCTTATTCTTTTCTTTGAAATATAAACCTTACTTTTCCGAAGATCCAGTTGCCTTTATGAAGTATTTGCACATAGTTTTCATGAGTTTCAAACGGTCAAATGGGACAGCAGTGGTTCCACTTCTCAAATCATAATAGTCAAATGGGGCATATCCGGCTATATTGTAAACCTTTATTTTGTCTTATATATATCATTCTTTCTCTTCTTTCTGTTCTTCTTTCTTTCTTTTCATTCTTTCTTTTCTTTCAAGATTATAACTATCTTTTCTTATTAGCTAGTTGCCTTTTTGAAGCATTTGCACATAGTTTTCATGAGTTTCAAACGGTCAAATGGGATAGCAGAGGTTCCACTTCTATAATCATAATAGTCATATGGGGCATATCCTGCTACTCTGTATACCTTTACTTTGTCTTATAGACACCTTTCTTTCTCTTCTTTCTTTTCAATTTTCTTTGTTTTCTTTCAAGTATATAACTTTCCTTTCTTATTGCCTAGTTGGCTTTACGAAGTATTTGCTCGTAGTTTTCCTGGGTTTCAAACGGTGAAATGGCACAGCAGCGGTTCCACTTCTAAAACAACAGTAGTCAAATGGGTCAAATTCTGCTACACTCTTAACCTCTATTTTGTCTTATATATACGTTTCTTTCTTTGGTTTTCCTTCTTTCTTTCTTTTTTATTCATTTCTTTGAAATATAAACCTCACTTTCTGATGATCCAATTGACTTTATCATGTATTTGCACAAGGTTTTCGTGGGTTTCAAACGGTCAAATGGGACAACAGTTGTTCCAATTCTAAAATCATAATAGTCAAATGGGCAATATCCTGCTACAATGTAAAGCTTTACTTTGTCTTATATATACCATTCTTTCACTTCTTTCTTTTCTATTTTCTTTCGATTCATTCTTTCTTTTCTTTCAAGTATATACCTTTCCTTTCTTATTGCCCAGTTGCCTTTCTGAAGTATTTGCACATAGTGTTCAAGGCTTTCAAACGGGCAAATGGGACAGCAGTGGTGCCACTTCAAAACCACAATAGTCAAATGTGTCAAATTCTGCTATACTGTCAACCTATATATTGTCTTATATATACGTTTCTTTCTTTTGTTTTCCTTCTTTCTTTCTTTCGTTCTTTATTATTCTTTTCTTTGAAATATAAACCTCAGTTTTCTGATGACCCAGTGGCCTTTATGATGTATTCGCACATTGTTTACATGACTTTGGAACGGTCAAATGGGACAGCAGTTGTTCCACTTCTAAAATCATAATAGTCAAATGGGGCATAAGCTGCTACACTGTAAACCTTTATTTTGTCTGATATATACCATTCTTTCTCTTCTTTCTTTTCTATTTTCTTTCTTTTCAGTCTTTATTTTCTTTCAGGTAAATACCTTTCTTTACTTATTGCCTAGTTGCCTCAATGAAGTATGTGCCCATAGTTTTCATGGTTTTCAAACGGTAAAATGGGACAGCAGTTGTTCCACTTCTAAAACACCAATAGTCAAATGGGTCAAATTCTGCAACACTGTTAACCTCTATTTTGTCTTATATATACGTTTTTTCTTTTGTTTTCCTTCTTTCTTTCTCTCTTATTCTTTTCTTTGAAATATAAACCTTATTTTTCGGATGATGCAGTTGCCTTTATGATGTATTTGCGCATAGATTACATGACTTTCAAACGGTCAAATGGGCAGCAGTTGTTCAATTATAAAATAATGATAGCCAAATGGGGCAAATTCTTCTACACTGTAAAGCTTAATTTTTTCTTATATATACCTCTCTTTCTTTTGTTTTCTTTCTTTTCGATCTTTCCTTCTTTCTTTCGTTGTTTCTTTCTTTTCTTTTCTTTTAAATATAACCCTTAATTTTCTTATAATCTAGTTCCCTCTATGAAGCATATGCACATAGTTATCATGAGTTTCAAACGGTCAAATGGGACAGCAGTGGTTCCATTTTATAAATCATAATAATCAAATAGGTCAAATTCTGCTACACTGTTAACCTCTATTTTGTTTTATATATACGTTTTTTGTTTTGTTTTCCTTCTTTCTCTCTTATTCTTTTCTTTGAAATATAAACCTTACTTTTCGGATGATCCAGTTGCCTTTATGAAGTATTTGCACATAGTTTTCATGAGTTTCAGACGGCCAATAAGGCAGCAGTGGTTCCGCTTCTTAAATCATAATAGTGAAATGGGGCAAATTCCGCTGCACTGTAAACCTTTATTTTGTCCTATGTATACCACTCTTTCTATTCTTTCTTTTCATTTGCTTCCTTTTCTTTCTTTCTTTTCTTATTTCACGTATATACCTTTCGCTTCATATTGCCTTGTTGACTTTATGAAGTATTTGGGCATAGTTTTCAGGACTTTAAGACGGGCAAATGCGACAGCAGTTGTCCCACTTCTAGAATCATAATAGTCAAATGGGGCAAATTCTGCTGCACTGTAAACCTTTATTTTGTCTTATGTATACCACACTTTCTTTTCTTTCGTTTCATTTGCTTTCTTTTCTTTCTTTTTTTTCCTATATCACGTATATAACATTCGTTGCTTATCACCTAGTTGCCTTTATGAAGTATTTGCACGTAATATTCTTGTTTTTTAAACGGTCAAATGGGACAGCAGTGGTTCATCTTCTAAAACCAGAATAGCCAAATGGGAAAAATTCTGCTACACTGTGAACCTTTATTTGTCTGATTTATACACGTCTGTCTCTCTTTTATTTTTTCTTTCCTTTCTATATTTTGTTTTCTTTTCATTCATATATATACCTTTCTTTTCTAATGATGTGGTTGCCTTAATGAAGTATTTGCAAGTATTCTTAATGTTTATTAAACATTCAAATGGGACAGCAGTCATAATAGTCAAATGGGGTATTTCCTGCTACACTGTAAACCTTTACTTTGCCTTATCTATACCATTCTTTCTCTTCTTTTCTTTCTATTTTCCTTCTTGTCATTCTTTCTTTTCTTTCAAGTATATACCTTTCTTTTCTTATTGCCTAGTTGCCTTAAAGAAGAATTTGCCCATAGTTTTCATGAGTTTCATGCGGTCAAATGGAACAGCAGTTTTTCCACTTCTAAAAACATAATAGTCAAATGGGCCATATCCTGCTACACTGTAAACCTTTATTTTGTCTTATATATCACATTCTTTCTCCTCTTTCTTTTCTTTCTTCTTTCATTTCACTCTTTATTTTCTTTCAAGTATGTACCTTTCTTTTCTTATGACCTATCGGCCCTTATGAAGTGTTTGCAAGTATGCTTCATGTTTTTTAAAACGGTCAAATGGGAGAGCAGTGGTTATTCTTCTAAAATCAGAATAGTCAAATGAGAAAAATTCTGCTACACTGTAAACCATTATTTGTCTGATTTATAACCTTCTGTTTTTCTTTTAATTTTCCTTTCCTTTCTTTATTTCTTTTCTTATGATTCATATTTAGACCTCTCTTTTCTTATGATGTAGTTGCCTTCATGAAGTATTTGCAGCTATTCTTAATGTTTATTAAACGCTCAAATGGGACAGCAGTGGTTCCACTTCTAAGAACATAATAGTCAAATGGGGCATATTCCGCTAAACTGTAAACCTTTATTTTTCTTATATATCCCATTCTTTCTCTTCTTTCTTTTCTTTTTACTTTCCTTTCATTCTTTCCTTTCCTTTCCTTTCTTATTAGCTGGTTGCCTCTATAATCAATTTGCACATAGTTTTCATGAGTTTCAAACGGTCAAATGCGACAGCAGTGGTTCCACTTCTATAATCATAATGGTCAAATGGGTCAAATTCTGCTACACTGTTAACGTCTATTTTGTCTTATATATACGTTTCTTTCGTTTGTTTTCCTTCTTTCTTTCTTTCTTTCTTATTCTTTTCTTTGAAAAATAAACCTTACTTTTCCGACGATCCAGTTGCCTTAATGAAGTATTTGCACATAGTTTTCATTAGTTTCAAACGGTCAAATGAGACAGCAGTGGTTCCACTTCTAAAATCATAATGCTCAAATGGGGCATATCCTGCTACACTGTAAACCTTTACTTTGTCTTATATATACCTTTCTTTCTCTTCTTTCTTTTCCATTTTCTTTCTTTTCATTTTTTCTTTTCTTTCAAATATATACTTCTCGTTTATTATTCTTTCTTATTCTTTTCTTTGAAATATAAGCTTCACTTTTCTGATGATCCAGCTTTCTTTTAGAAGTAATTGCGCATAGTTTTCATGAGTATCAAACGGTCAAATGGGACAGCAGTTGTTCCACTTCTGGGCAAATTCTGCTGCACTGTAAACCTTTATTTTGTCTTATGTATACCACACTTTCTTTTCATTCTTTTCAGTGGCTTCCTTTTCTGTCTATTTTTTTTTCTTATTTCACGCATATATCCTTCTTTTCTTATTACCTATTTGCCTTTATGAAATATTTGCACGTATTCTTAGTGTTTTTTAAACGGTCAAATGGGAGAGCAGTGGTTCATCTTCTAAAATCAGAATAGTCAAATGGGCAAATATCTGCTACACTGTAAACCTTTATTTGTCTGTTTTATACACTTCTGTCTCTCTTTTGTTTTTTCTTTCCTCTCCTTATTTCTTTCTTTTCATTCATATATATACCTTTCTTTTCTTATGATGTAGTTGCCTTTATGAAGTATTTGCAGGTGTTCATGTTTATTTAACGCTCAAATGGGACACCAGTGGTTCCACTTCTAAAATCATAATAGTCAAATGGGGATATCCAGCTACACTGTAAACCTTTATTTTGTCTTATATATACCATTTTTCTCTTCTTTCTATTATTTTCTTTTTTCCATCTTTTCATTTTTTCTTTTCTTTCAAGTATATAACTTTCTTTACTTATTAGCTAGTTGCCTTTTTGTAGTATTTGCACATAGTTTTCATGTGTTTCAAACGGTCAAATGGGACAGCAGTGGTTCCACTTCTAAAATCATAATACTCAAATGCGGCATATCCTGCTACACTGCAAACCTTTTCTTTGTTTATATACACCATTCTTTCTCTTCTTGCTTTTCTATCTTCTTTCTTTTCATTTTTTCTTTTCTTTCAAGTATATACCTTTCTTTTCTTATTTCCTAGCTGGCTTTAGGAAGTATTTGCCCATAGTTTTCATGTGTTTCAAACGGTCAAATGGGACAGCAGTGGTTCCACTTCTAAAACCACAATAGTCAAATGGGTCAAATTCTGCTACACTGTTAACCTCTGTTTTGTCTTATATATACGTTTCTTTCGTTTGTTTTCCTTCTTTATTCATTTCTTATTCTTTTCTTTGAAATATAAACCTTAATTTTCCGGTGATCCGGTTGCCTTTATGAAGTATTTGCACTTAGTTTTCATAAGTTTCAAACGGTGAAATGGGACAGCAGTGCTTTCATAATAGTCAAATGGGACATATCCTGCTACAATGGAAACCTTTATTTTGTTTATATATATCATTCTTTCTCGTCTTTCTTTCCTTCTTTCTTTCTTTCTTTCTTTCTTTTCATTCTTTATTCTCTTTCAAGTATATAAAATTCATTACTTATTAGCTAGTTGCCTTTTTGAAGTATTTGCACATAGTTTTCATGAGTTTCAAACGGTCAAATGGGAAAGCAGTGGTTGCATTTCTAAAATCATAATACTCAAATGGTATCCTGATACACTGTAAACCTTTACTTTGTTTTATATATACCATTCTTTCTCTTCTTTCTTTTCATTCTTTCTTTTCTTTCAAGTATATAATTTCCTTTTCTTATTGCCTAGTTGCCTTTGTAAAGTATTTTCACATAGTTTTCATGAGTTTCAAACGGTCAAATGGGACAGCAGTGGTTCCACTTCTATAATCATAATGGTCAAATGGGGCATATCCGGCTACATTGTAAACCTTTATTTTGTCTTATATATCACATTCTTTTTCTCCTTTCTTTTCTTTCTTCATTCATTTTATTGTTTCTTTTCTTTCAAGTATGTACCTTTCTTTTCTTATGATGTAGTTGCCTTTATGAAGTATTTGCAGGTATTCTTAATGTTTATTAAACGCTCAAAAGGGACAGCAGTGGTTCCACTTCTGAAATCATAATACTCAAATGGGGCATATCCTGCTACACTGTAAACCTTTATTTTGTCTTATATATACCATTTTTCTCTTCTTTCTATTATTTTCTTTTTTCTATCTTTTCATTTTTTGTTTTCTTTCAAGTATATAACTTTCTTTACTTGTTAGCTAGATGCCTTTTTGAAGTATTTGCACATAGTTTCATGTGTTTCAAACAGTCAAATGGGACAGCAGTGGTTCCACTTCTAAAATCTTAATAGTAAAATGGGGCATATCCTGGTAATCTGTAAACCTTTATTTTGTCTTATATATATTTATATCATTCTTTCTCTTCTTTCTTTTCTTCTTTCTTTTCATTCTTTCTTTTCTTTCAAGTATATAACTTTACTTATTAGCTAGTACCCTTTTTAAAGTATTTGCACATAGTTTTCATGTGTTTCAAACGGTCAAATGGGACAGCTGTGGTTCCACTTCTAAGATCATAATACTCAAATGGGGCATATCCTGCTACACTGTAAGCCTTTTCTTTGTTTATATACACCATTCTTTCTCTTCTTTCTTTTCTATCTTCTTTCTTTTCATTCCTTCTTTTCTTTCAAGTATATACCTTTCTTTTCTTATTTCCTTGTTGGCTTTATGAAGTATTTGCCCATAGTTTACATGGGTTTCAAACGGTCAAATGGGACAGCAGTGGTTCCACTTCTAAAACCACGATAGTCTAATGGATCAAATTCTGCTACACTGTAAACCTTTACTTTGTTTATATATACCATTCTTTCCCTTCTTTCTTTTCTATTTTCTTTCTTTTCATTCTTTCTTTTCTTTCAAGTATATACCTTTCTTTTATTATTTCCTAGTTGGCTTTATGAATTATTTGCCCATAGTTTTCATGGGTTTCAAACTGTCAAATGGGCAGCAGTGGTTCCACTTCTAAAACCACAATAGTCAAATGGGTCAAATTCTGCTACACTGTTAACCTCTATTTTGTCTTATATATAGCCCATAGTTTTCATGGGTTTCAAACTGTCAAATGGGCAGCAGTGGTTCCACTTCTAAAACCACATTAGTCAAATGGGTCAAATTCTGCTACACTGTTAACCTCTATTTTGTCTTATATATACGTTTCTTTCGTTTGTTTTCCTTCTTTCTTCCTTTTTTATTCTTTTCTTTGAAATACAAACCTTACTTTTCCGGTGATACAGTTGCCTTTATGAAGTATTCGCACTTAGTTTTCATAGGTTTCAAACGGTCAAATGGGACAGCAGTGGTTCCACTTCTAAAATCATAATAGTCAAATGGGGCATACCCTGCTACACTGTAAATCTTTATTTTGTCTTTTTATATCATTCTTTCTCTTCTTTCTTTTCTTCTTTCTTTCTTTTCATTCTTTCTTTTCTTTCAAGTATATAACTTTCTTTTCTTTTTAGCTAGTTGCCTTTTTGAAATATTTGCACATGGTTTTCATGAGTTTCAAACGGTCAAATTGGGACAGCAGTAGTTCCACTTCAAAAATCATAATATTCTAATGGGGCATATCCTGCCACACTGTATACCTTTACTTTGTCTTATATACACCTTTCATTCTCTTCTTTCTTTTCAATTTTCTTTGTTTTCTTTCAAGTATACACCTTTCTTTTCTTATTGCCTAGTTGCCTTTACGAAATATTTGCTCGTAGTTTTCATGGGTTTCAAACGGTCAAATGGGACAGCAGCGGTTCCACTTCTAAAACCACAATAGTCAAATGGGTCAATTTCTGCTACACTGTTAACCTCTATTTTGTCTTATATATACGTTTCTTTCTTTTGTGTTCGTTCTTTCTTTCTTTTTTATTCTTTTCTTTGAAATATAAACCTCACTTTTCTGATGATCCATTTGCGTTTATCATGTATTATGCACATGGTTTTCATGAGTTTCAAACGGACAAATGGGACAACAGTGGTTCCACTTCTAAAATCATAATAGTCTAATGGGGTATATCCTGCTACACTGTACACCTTTATTTTGTCTTATATATACCATTCTTTCTCTTCTTTCTTTTCTATTTTCTTTCTTTTCATTCTTTCTTTTCTTTCAGGTATGTACCTTTATTTTCTTATTGCCTAGTTGCCTTTATGAAGTATTTGCCCACAGTTTACATGGGTTTCAAACGGTCAAATGCAACAGCAGTGGTTCCACTTCTAAAACCACAGTAGTCAAATGGGTCAAATTCACTACACTGTTAACCTCTATTTTGTCTTATATATACGTTTATTTCTTTTGTTTTCCTTCATTCTTTCCTTCTTTCGTTCTTTCTTATTCTTTTCTTTGAAATATACACCTCACTTTTCTGATGATCCAGTTGCCTTTATGATGTATTTGCACGTTGTTTACATGACTTTTAAACGGTCAAATGGGACATCTGTTGTTCCACTTCTAAAATCATGATAGTCAAATGGGGCATAACCTGCTACAATGTAAATGTTTGTTTTACTTTATATTTATACCTTTCTTTTCTTATTGCTTTGTTGCCTTTATGAAGTATTTGCCCATAGTTTTCATGGGTTTCAAACGGTTAAATGGGACAGCAGTGGTTCCACTTCTAAAACCACAATAGTCAAATGCGTCAAATTCTGCAACAATGTTAACCTCTATTTTGTTTTATATATATGTTTTTTTCATTTGCTTTCCTTCCGTCTTTCTTTCTTATTCTTTTCTTTGAAATATAAACCTTACTTTTCCGAAGATCCAGTTGCCTTTATGAAGTATTTGCACATAGTTTTCATGAGTTTCAAACGGTCAAATGGGACAGCAGTGGTTCCACTTCTATAATCATAATGGTCAAACGGGGCATATCCGGCTACATTGTAAACCTTTATTTTGTCTTATATATCACATTGTTTCTGTTCTTTCTCTTATTTCTTCTTTCGTTTTATTGTTTCTTTTATTTCAAGTTGTACCTTTCTTTTCTTATTATGTGGTTGCCTTTATGACGTATTTGCAGGTATTCCTACAGTTTATTAAACGCTCAAAAGGGACAGCAGTGGCTCCACTTCTAAAATCATAATACTCAAATGGGGCATATCCTGCTACACTGTAAAAATTAATTTTGTCTTATATATATATATCATTCTTTCTCTTCTTTCTCTTTTTTCTCTTTCTTTTCATTCTTTCTTTTCTTTCAAGTATATAACTTTCTTAACTTATTAGCTAGTTGCCTTTTTATAGTATATGCACTAAGTTTTCATGTGTTTCAAACAGTCAAATAGAACAGCAGTTGTTCCACTTCTAAAATCATGATAGTCAAATGGGGCATATCCTGCTACACTGTAAGCCTTTATTTTGTCATATATATGTATATTTATCATTCTTTCTCTTCTTTCTTTCCTTCTTTCTTTTCTTTCATGTATATAACTTTACTTATTAGCTAGTTCCCTTTCTAAAGTATTTGCACATAGTTTTCATGTGTTTCAAATGGTCAAATGGGACAGCAGTGGTTCCACTTCTAAAATCATAATACTCAAATGGGGCATATCCTGCTACACTGTAAACCTTTTCTTTGATTATATATACCATTCTTTCACTTCTTTCTTTTCTATCTTCTTTCTTTTCATTCCTTCTTTTCTTTCAAGTATATACCTTTCTTTTCTTATTTCCTAGTTGGCTTTATGAAGTATTTGCCCATAGTTTTTATGGGTTTCAAACGGTCAAATGGGACAGCAGTGGTTCCACTTCTAAAACCACAATAGTCAAATGGGTCAAATTCTGCTACAATGTTAACCTCTGTTTTGTCTTACATATACGTTTCTTTCGTTTGTTTTCCTTCTTTCTTCCTTTCTTATTCTTTTCTTTGAAATATAAACCTTACTTTTCGGTGATCCAGTTGCCTTTATGAATTATTTCCACTTAGTTTTCGTAAGTTTCAAACGGTCAAATGGGACAGCAGTGGCTCCACTTCTAAAATCATAAGAGTCAAATGGGACATATCCTGCTACAATGTAAACCTTTATTTTATCTTATATATATAATTCTTCCTCTTCTTTCTTTCCTTCTCTCTTTCTTTTCATTCTTTTTTTCTTTCAAGTATATAACTTGCTTTACTTATTAGCTAGTTGCATTTTTGAGGAATTTGGACATAGTTTTCATGTGTTTCAAACGTTCAAATGGGACAGCAGTTGTTCCACTTCTAAAATGATAATACTCATATAGGGCATATCCTGCTACACTGTAAACCGTTACTTTGTCTTATATTTACCATTCTTTCTCCTCTTTCTTTTCTATTTTCTTTCTTTTCATTCTCTCTTTTCTTTCAAGTATATACCTTTCTTTTCTTATTGCGTAGTTGCCTTTATGAAGTATTTGCCCATTGTTGTCATGAGTTTCAAACGTTTAAATGGGACAGCAGTGGTTCCAATTCTAAAACCACAATAGTCAAGTAGGTCAAATTCTGTTACAATGTTAACCTCTATTTTGCCTTATATATACGTTTCTTTCGTTTGTTTTCCTTCCTTCTTTCTTTCTTTCTTTCTTTCTTTCTTTCTTTCTTATTCTTTTCTTTGAAATATAAACCTTACTTTTCCGATGATCCAGTTGCCTTAATGAAGTATTTGCACATAGTTTTCATTAGTTTCAAACGGTCAAATGAGACAGCAGTGGTTCCACTTCTAAAATCATAATACTCAAATGGGGCATATCCTGCTACACTGTAAACCTTTACTTTGTCTTATATATACCTTTCTTTCTCTTCTTTCTTTTCCATTTTCTTTCTTTTCATTTTTTCTTTTCTTTCAAATATATACTTCTCGTTTATTATTCTTTCTTATTCTTTTCTTTGAAATATAAGCTTCACTTTTCTGATGATCCAGTTTTCTTTTAGAAGTAATTGCGCATAGTTTTCATGAGTATCAAACGGTCAAATGGGACAGCAGTTGTTCCACTTCTGGGCAAATTCTGCTGCACTGTAAACCTTTATTTTGTCTTATGTATACCAAACTTTCTTTTCATTCTTTTCAGTGGCTTCCTTTTCTGTCTATTTTTTTTTTCTTATTTCACGCATATATCCTTCTTTTCTTATTACCTATTTGCCTTTATGAAATATTTGCACGTATTCTTAAAGTCTTTTAAACGGTCAAAGGGGAGAGCAGTGGTTCATCTTCTAAAATCAGAGTAGTCAAATGGGCAAATATCTGCTACACTGTAAACCTTTATTTGTCTGTTTTATACACTTCTGTCTCTCTTTTGTTTTTTCTTTCCTCTCCTTATTTCTTTCTTTTCATTCATATATATACCTTTCTTTTCTTATGATGTAGTTGCCTTTATGAAGTATTTGCAGGTTTTCATGTTTATTTAACGCTCAAATGGGACACCAGTGGTTCCACTTCTAAAATCATAATAGTCAAATGGGGATATCCAGCTACACTGTAAACCTTTATTTTGTCTTATATACCATTTTTCTCTTCTTTCTATTATTTTCTTTTTTCCATCTTTTCATTTTTTCTTTTCTTTCAAGTATATAACTTTCTTTACTTATTAGCTAGTTGCCTTTTTGTAGTATTTGCACATAGTTTTCATGTGTTTCAAACGATCAAATGGGACAGCAGGGGTTCCACTTCTAAAATCATAATACTCATATGCGGCATATCCTGCTACACTGCAAACCTTTTCTTTGTTTATATACACCATTCTTTCTCTTCTTGCTTTTCTATCTTCTTTCTTTTCATTCTTTCTTTTCTTTCAAGTATATACCTTTCTTTTCTTATTTCCTAGTTGGCTTTAGGAAGTATTTGCCCATAGTTTTCATGTGTTTCAAACGGTCAAATGGGACAGCAGTGGTTCCACTTCTAAAACCACAATAGTCAAATGGGTCAAATTCTGCTACACTGTTAACCTCTGTTTTGTCTTATATATACGTTTCTTTCGTTTGTTTTCCTTCTTTATTCATTTCTTATTCTTTTCTTTGAAATATAAACCTTAATTTTCCGGTGATCCGGTTGCCTTTATGAAGTATTTGCACTTAGTTTTCATAAGTTTCAAACGGTGAAATGGGACAGCAGTGCTTTCATAATAGTCAAATGGGACATATCCTGCTACAATGGAAACCTTTATTTTGTTTATATATATCATTCTTTCTCGTCTTTCTTTCCTTCTTTCTTTCTTTCTTTCTTTCTTTCTTTCTTTCTTTCTTTCTTTCTTTTCATTCTTTATTCTCTTTCAAGTATATAAAATTCATTACTTATTAGCTAGTTGCCTTTTTGAAGTATTTGCACATAGTTTTCATGAGTTTCAAACGGTCAAATGGGATAGCAGTGGTTGCATTTCTAAAATCATAATACTCAAATGGGGCATATCCTGATACACTGTAAACCTTTACTTTGTTTTATATATACCATTCTTTCCCTTCTTTCTTTTCATTCTTTCTTTTCTTTCAAGTATATAATTTCCTTTTCTTATTGCCTAGTTGCCTTTGTAAAGTATTTTCACATAGTTTTCATGAGTTTCAAACGGTCAAATGGGACAGCAGTGGTTCCACTTCTAAAATCTTAATAGTAAAATGGGGCATATCCTGGTACTCTGTAAACCTTTATTTTGTCTTATATATATTTATATCATTCTTTCTCTTCTTTCTTTTCTTCTTTCTTTTCATTCTTTCTTTTCTTTCAGGTATATAACTTTACTTATTAGCTAGTGCCCTTTTTAAAGTATTTGCACATGGTTTTCATGTGTTTCAAACGGTCAAATGGGACAGCTGTGGTTCCACTTCTAAGATCATAATACTCAAATGGGGCATATCCTGCTACACTGTAAACCTTTTCTTTGTTTATATACACCATTCTTTCTCTTCTTTCTTTTCTATCTTCTTTGTTTTCATTCTTTCTTTTCTTTCAAGTATATACCTTTCTTTTCTTATTTCCTTGTTGGCTTTATGAAGTATTTGCCCATAGTTTACATGGGTTTCAAACGGTCAAATGGGACAGCAGTGGTTCCACTTCTAAAACCACAATAGTCTAATGGGTCAAATTCTGCTACACTGTAAACCTTTACTTTGTTTATATATACCATTCTTTCCCTTCTTTCTTTTCTATTTTCTTTCTTTTCAATCTTTCTTTTCTTTCAAGTATATACCTTTCTTTTATTATTTCCTAGTTGGCTTTATGAAGTATTTGCCCATAGTTTTCATGGGTTTCAAACTGTCAAATGGGCAGCAGTGGTTCCACTTCTAAAACCACAATAGTCAAATGGGTCAAATTCTGCTACACTGTTAACCTCTATTTTGTCTTATATATACGTTTCTTTCGTTTGTTTTCCTTCTTTCTCCCTTTCTTATTCTTTTCTTTGAAATACAAACCTTACTTTTCCGGTGATACAGTTGCCTTTATGAAGTATTCGCACTTAGTTTTCATAAGTCTCAAACGGTCAAATGGGACAGCAGTGGTTCCACTTCTAAAACCATAATAGTCAAATGGGACATATCCTGCTACAATGTAAACCTTTATTTTGTCTTATATATATGATATATATATCATTCTTTCTCTTCTTTCTTTCCTTCTTTCTTTCCTTCTTTCTTTCTTTTCATTCTTTCTTTTCTTTCAAGTTTATAACTTTCTTTACTTATTAGTTAGTTGCCTTCTTGAAGTATTTGGACATAGTTTTCGTGTGATTCAAACGCTCAAATGGGACAGCAGTGGTTCCACTTCTAAAATCATAATACTCAAGTGGGGCATATCCTGCTACACTGTAAACATTTACTTTGTCTTATATATATCTTTCTTTCTCTTCTTTCTTTTTATTCTTTCTTTTCTTTCAAGTATATACCTTTCTTTTCTTATTGCCTAGTTGCCTTTATGAGTATTAGCCTATAGTTTTCATGGGTTTCAACGGTGAAATGGGACAGCAGTGGTTCCACTTCTAAAACCACAGTAGTCAAATGGGTCAAATTCTGCTACAATGTTAACCTCTATTTTGTCTTATATATACGCATCTTTCGTTTGTTTTCCTTCCTTCTTTCTTTCTTTCTTTCTTTCTTTCTTTCTTTCTTTCTTTCTCTCTTTCTTTCTTTCTTTCTTTCTTTCTTTCTATCTTGTTCTTTTCTTTGAAATATAAACCTTACTTTTCCGATGATCCAGTTGCCTTTATGAAGTATTTGCACATAGTTTTCATGAGATTCAAACGGTCAAATGGGACACAGTGGTTCCACTTCTCAAATCATAATAGTCAAATGGGGCATATCCTGCTACACTGGAAACTTTATTTTGTCTAATATTTATCATTCTCTTTCTTCTTTCTGTTCTTTTGTCTTTCTTTTTATTCTTTATTTTCTTTCAAGAATATAACTATCTTTTCTTATTAGCTAGTTGCCTTTTTGAAGTATTTGTACATAGTTTTCATGAGTTTCAAACGGTCAAATGGGATGGCAGTGGTTGCATTTCTAAAATCATAATACCCAAATGGGGCATATCCTGCTACACAGTAAACCTTTACCTTGTCTTATATATACCATTCTTTCCCTTCTTTCTTTTCTTTCAAGTGTATACCCTTCTTTTCTTATTGCCTAGTTGCCCTTATGAAGTATTTGCCCATAGTTTTCATGGGTTTCAAACGGTCAAATCGCACAGCAGTGGTTCCACTTCTAAAACCACAATAGTCAAATGGGTCAAATTCTGCTACACTGTTAGCCACTATTTTGTCTTATATATACGTTTCTTTCGTTTCTTTTCCTTCTTTCTTTCTTTCTTTCTTTCTTTCTTATTCTTTTCTTTGAAATACAAACCTTACTTTTCCGATGATCCAGTTGCCTTTATGAAGTATTTGCACATAGTTTTCATGAGTTTCAAACGGTCAAATGGGACAGCAGTGGTTCCACTTCTAAAATCATAATAGTCAAATGGGGCATACCCTGCTACACTGTAAATCTTTATTTTGTCTTTTCTATATCATTCTTTCTCTTCTTTCTTTTCTTCTTTCTTTCTTTTCATTCTTTCTTTTCTTTCAAGTATATAACTTTCTTTTCTTATTAGCTAGTTGCCTTTTTGAAATATTTGCACATGGTTTTCATGAGTTTCAAACGGTCAAATTGGGACAGCAGTAGTTCCACTTCAAAAATCATAATATTCTAATGGGGCATATCCTGCCACACTGTATACCTTTACTTTGTGTTATATACACCTTTCATTCTCTTCTTTCTTTTCAATTTTCTTTGTTTTCTTTCAAGTATACACCTTTCTTTTCTTATTGCCTAGTTGCCTTTACGAAATATTTGCTCGTAGTTTTCATGGGTTTCAAACGGTCAAATGGGACAGCAGCGGTTCCACTTCTAAAACCACAATAGTCAAATGGGTCAATTTCTGCTACACTGTTAACCTCTATTTTGTCTTATATATACGTTTCTTTCTTTTGTGTTCCTTCTTTCTTTCTTTTTTATTCTTTTCTTTGAAATATAAACCTCACTTTTCTGATGATCCATTTGCGTTTATCATGTGTTATGCACATGGTTTTCATGAGTTTCAAACGGACAAATGGGACAACAGTGGTTCCACTTCTAAAATCATAATAGTCTAATGGGGTATATCCTGCTACACTGTATTCCTTTATTTTGTCTTATATATACCATTCTTTCTCTTCTTTCTTTTCGGTTTTCTTTCTTTACATTCTTTCTTTTCTTTCAAGTATATACCTTTCATTTCTTATTGCCTAGTTGCCTTTGTGAAGTGTTTGCCCATAGTTTTCATGGGTTTCAAACGGTCAAATGGGACAGCAGTGGTTCCAATTCTAAAACCACAGAAGTCAAATGGGTCAAACTCTGCTACACTGTTAACCTGTATTTTGTCTTATATATACGTTTCTTTCTTTTGTTTTCCTTCTATCTTTCTTTCTTTCTTTCTTTCTTTCTTTCTTTCTTTCATTCTTTCTTATTTATTTCTTTGAAATATAACCCTCATTTTTCTGATGATCCAGTGGCCTTATGATGTATATGCACATTGTTTACATGACTTTCGAACGGACAAATGGGACAGTAGTTGTTCCACTTCTAATATCATAATAGTTAAATGGGGCATAACCTGCTACACTGTTAACCTTTATTTTGTCTTATATATACCATTCTTTCTCTTCTTTCTTTTCTATTTTCTTTCTTTTCATTCTTTCTTTTCTTTCAGGTATGTACCTTTATTTTCTTATTGCCTAGTTGCCTTTATGAAGTATTTGCCCACAGTTTACATGGGTTTCAAACGGTCAAATGCAACAGCAGTGGTTCCACTTCTAAAACCACAGTAGTCAAATGGGTCAAATTCACTACACTGTTAACCTCTATTTTGTCTTATATATATACGTTTATTTCTTTTGTTTTCCTTCATTCTTTCCTTCTTTCGTTCTTTCTTATTCTTTTCTTTGAAATATACACCTCACTTTTCTGATGATCCAGTTGCCTTTATGATGTATTTGCACGTTGTTTACATGACTTTTAAACGGTCAAATGGGACATCTGTTGTTCCACTTCTAAAATCATGATAGTCAAATGGGGCATAACCTGCTACAATGTAAATGTTTGTTTTACTTTATATTTATACCTTTCTTTTCTTATTGCTTTGTTGCCTTTATGAAGTATTTGCCCATAGTTTTCATGGGTTTCAAACGGTTAAATGGGACAGCAGTGGTTCCACTTCTAAAACCACAATAGTCAAATGCGTCAAATTCTGCAACAATGTTAACCTCTATTTTGTTTTATATATATGTTTTTTTCATTTGCTTTCCTTCCGTCTTTCTTTCTTATTCTTTTCTTTGAAATATAAACCTTACTTTTCCGAAGATCCAGTTGCCTTTATGAAGTATTTGCATATAGTTTTCATGAGTTTCAAACGGTCAAATGGGACAGCAGTGGTTCCACTTCTATAATCATAATGGTCAAACGGGGCATATCCGGCTACATTGTAAACCTTTATTTTGTCTTATATATCACATTGTTTCTGTTCTTTCTCTTATTTCTTCTTTCGTTTTATTTTTTCTTTTATTTCAAGTTGTACCTTTCTTTTCTTATTATGTAGTTGCCTTTATGACGTATTTGCAGGTATTCCTACAGTTTATTAAACGCTCAAAAGGAACAGCAGTGGCTCCACTTCTAAAATCATAATACTCAAATGGGGCATATCCTGCTACACTGTAAAAATTTATTTTGTCTTATATATATATATATCATTCTTTCTCTTCTTTCTCTTTTTTCTCTTTCTTTTCATTCTTTCTTTTCTTTCAAGTATATAACTTTCTTAACTTATTAGCTAGTTGCCTTTTTATAGTATATGCACTAAGTTTTCATGTGTTTCAAACAGTCAAATGGGACAGCAGTTGTTCCACCTCTAAAATCATGATAGTCAAATGGGGCATATCCTGCTACACTGTAAGCCTTTATTTTGTCATATATATGTATATTTATCATTCTTTCTCTTCTTTCTTTCCTTCATTCTTTTCTTTCATGTATATAACTTTACTTATTAGCTAGTTCCCTTTCTAAAGTATTTGCACATAGTTTTCATGTGTTTCAAATGGTCAAATGGGACAGCAGTGGTTCCACTTCTAAAATCATAATACTCAAATGGGGCATATCCTGCTACACTGTAAACCTTTTCTTTGATTATATATACCATTCTTTCACTTCTTTCTTTTCTATCTTCTTTCTTTTCATTCCTTCTTTTCTTTCAAGTATATACCTTTCTTTTCTTATTTCCTAGTTGGCTTTATGAAGTATTTGCCCATAGTTTTTATGGGTTTCAAACGGTCAAATGGGACAGCAGTGGTTCCACTTCTAAAACCACAATAGTCAAATGGGTCAAATTCTGCTACAATGTTAACCTCTGTTTTGTCTTACATATACGTTTCTTTCGTTTGTTTTCCTTCTTTCTTCCTTTCTTATTCTTTTCTTTGAAATATAAACCTTACTTTTCGGTGATCCAGTTGCCTTTATGAATTATTTGCACATAGTTTTCATGAGTTTCAAACGGTCAAATGGGACAGCAGTGGTTCCACTTCTAAAATCATAATAGTCAAATGGGGCATACCCTGCTACACTGTAAATCTTTATTTTGTCTTTTCTATATCATTCTTTCTCTTCTTTCTTTTCTTCTTTCTTTCTTTTCATTCTTTCTTTTCTTTCAAGTATATAACTTTCTTTTCTTATTAGCTAGTTGCCTTTTTGAAATATTTGCACATGGTTTTCATGAGTTTCAAACGGTCAAATTGGGACAGCAGTAGTTCCACTTCAAAAATCATAATATTCTAATGGGGCATATCCTGCCACACTGTATACCTTTACTTTGTGTTATATACACCTTTCATTCTCTTCTTTCTTTTCAATTTTCTTTGTTTTCTTTCAAGTATACACCTTTCTTTTCTTATTGCCTAGTTGCCTTTACGAAATATTTGCTCGTAGTTTTCATGGGTTTCAAACGGTCAAATGGGACAGCAGCGGTTCCACTTCTAAAACCACAATAGTCAAATGGGTCAATTTCTGCTACACTGTTAACCTCTATTTTGTCTTATATATACGTTTCTTTCTTTTGTGTTCCTTCTTTCTTTCTTTTTTATTCTTTTCTTTGAAATATAAACCTCACTTTTCTGATGATCCATTTGCGTTTATCATGTGTTATGCACATGGTTTTCATGAGTTTCAAACGGACAAATGGGACAACAGTGGTTCCACTTCTAAAATCATAATAGTCTAATGGGGTATATCCTGCTACACTGTATTCCTTTATTTTGTCTTATATATACCATTCTTTCTCTTCTTTCTTTTCGGTTTTCTTTCTTTACATTCTTTCTTTTCTTTCAAGTATATACCTTTCATTTCTTATTGCCTAGTTGCCTTTGTGAAGTGTTTGCCCATAGTTTTCATGGGTTTCAAACGGTCAAATGGGACAGCAGTGGTTCCAATTCTAAAACCACAGAAGTCAAATGGGTCAAACTCTGCTACACTGTTAACCTGTATTTTGTCTTATATATACGTTTCTTTCTTTTGTTTTCCTTCTATCTTTCTTTCTTTCTTTCTTTCTTTCTTTCTTTCATTCTTTCTTATTTATTTCTTTGAAATATAACCCTCATTTTTCTGATGATCCAGTGGCCTTATGATGTATATGCACATTGTTTACATGACTTTCGAACGGACAAATGGGACAGTAGTTGTTCCACTTCTAAAATCATAATAGTTAAATGGGGCATAACCTGCTACACTGTTAACCTTTATTTTGTCTTATATATACCATTCTTTCTCTTCTTTCTTTTCTATTTTCTTTCTTTTCATTCTTTCTTTTCTTTCAGGTATGTACCTTTATTTTCTTATTGCCTAGTTGCCTTTATGAAGTATTTGCCCACAGTTTACATGGGTTTCAAACGGTCAAATGCAACAGCAGTGGTTCCACTTCTAAAACCACAGTAGTCAAATGGGTCAAATTCACTACACTGTTAACCTCTATTTTGTCTTATATATATACGTTTATTTCTTTTGTTTTCCTTCATTCTTTCCTTCTTTCGTTCTTTCTTATTCTTTTCTTTGAAATATACACCTCACTTTTCTGATGATCCAGTTGCCTTTATGATGTATTTGCACGTTGTTTACATGACTTTTAAACGGTCAAATGGGACATCTGTTGTTCCACTTCTAAAATCATGATAGTCAAATGGGGCATAACCTGCTACAATGTAAATGTTTGTTTTACTTTATATTTATACCTTTCTTTTCTTATTGCTTTGTTGCCTTTATGAAGTATTTGCCCATAGTTTTCATGGGTTTCAAACGGTTAAATGGGACAGCAGTGGTTCCACTTCTAAAACCACAATAGTCAAATGCGTCAAATTCTGCAACAATGTTAACCTCTATTTTGTTTTATATATATGTTTTTTTCATTTGCTTTCCTTCCGTCTTTCTTTCTTATTCTTTTCTTTGAAATATAAACCTTACTTTTCCGAAGATCCAGTTCCCTTTATGAAGTATTTGCATATAGTTTTCATGAGTTTCAAACGGTCAAATGGGACAGCAGTGGTTCCACTTCTATAATCATAATGGTCAAACGGGGCATATCCGGCTACATTGTAAACCTTTATTTTGTCTTATATATCACATTGTTTCTGTTCTTTCTCTTATTTCTTCTTTCGTTTTATTTTTTCTTTTATTTCAAGTTGTACCTTTCTTTTCTTATTATGTAGTTGCCTTTATGACGTATTTGCAGGTATTCCTACAGTTTATTAAACGCTCAAAAGGAACAGCAGTGGCTCCACTTCTAAAATCATAATACTCAAATGGGGCATATCCTGCTACACTGTAAAAATTTATTTTGTCTTATATATATATATATATCATTCTTTCTCTTCTTTCTCTTTTTTCTCTTTCTTTTCATTCTTTCTTTTCTTTCAAGTATATAACTTTCTTAACTTATTAGCTAGTTGCCTTTTTATAGTATATGCACTAAGTTTTCATGTGTTTCAAACAGTCAAATGGGACAGCAGTTGTTCCACCTCTAAAATCATGATAGTCAAATGGGGCATATCCTGCTACACTGTAAGCCTTTATTTTGTCATATATATGTATATTTATCATTCTTTCTCTTCTTTCTTTCCTTCATTCTTTTCTTTCATGTATATAACTTTACTTATTAGCTAGTTCCCTTTCTAAAGTATTTGCACATAGTTTTCATGTGTTTCAAATGGTCAAATGGGACAGCAGTGGTTCCACTTCTAAAATCATAATACTCAAATGGGGCATATCCTGCTACACTGTAAACCTTTTCTTTGATTATATATACCATTCTTTCACTTCTTTCTTTTCTATCTTCTTTCTTTTCATTCCTTCTTTTCTTTCAAGTATATACCTTTCTTTTCTTATTTCCTAGTTGGCTTTATGAAGTATTTGCCCATAGTTTTTATGGGTTTCAAACGGTCAAATGGGACAGCAGTGGTTCCACTTCTAAAACCACAATAGTCAAATGGGTCAAATTCTGCTACAATGTTAACCTCTGTTTTGTCTTACATATACGTTTCTTTCGTTTGTTTTCCTTCTTTCTTCCTTTCTTATTCTTTTCTTTGAAATATAAACCTTACTTTTCGGTGATCCAGTTGCCTTTATGAATTATTTGCACATAGTTTTCATGAGTTTCAAACGGTCAAATGGGACAGCAGTGGTTCCACTTCTAAAATCATAATAGTCAAATGGGGCATACCCTGCTACACTGTAAATCTTTATTTTGTCTTTTCTATATCATTCTTTCTCTTCTTTCTTTTCTTCTTTCTTTCTTTTCATTCTTTCTTTTCTTTCAAGTATATAACTTTCTTTTCTTATTAGCTAGTTGCCTTTTTGAAATATTTGCACATGGTTTTCATGAGTTTCAAACGGTCAAATTGGGACAGCAGTAGTTCCACTTCAAAAATCATAATATTCTAATGGGGCATATCCTGCCACACTGTATACCTTTACTTTGTGTTATATACACCTTTCATTCTCTTCTTTCTTTTCAATTTTCTTTGTTTTCTTTCAAGTATACACCTTTCTTTTCTTATTGCCTAGTTGCCTTTACGAAATATTTGCTGGTAGTTTTCATGGGTTTCAAACGGTCAAATGGGACAGCAGCGGTTCCACTTCTAAAACCACAATAGTCAAATGGGTCAATTTCTGCTACACTGTTAACCTCTATTTTGTCTTATATATACGTTTCTTTCTTTTGTGTTCCTTCTTTCTTTGTTTTTTATTCTTTTCTTTGAAATATAAACCTCACTTTTCTGATGATCCATTTGCGTTTATCATGTATTATGCACATGGTTTTCATGAGTTTCAAACGGACAAATGGGACAACAGTGGTTCCACTTCTAAAATCATAATAGTCTAATGGGGTATATCCTGCTACACTGTACACCTTTATTTTGTCTTATATATATACCATTCTTTCTCTTCTTTCTTTTCGGTTTTCTTTCTTTACATTCTTTCTTTTCTTTCAAGTATATACCTTTCATTTCTTATTGCCTAGTTGCCTTTGTGAAGTATTTGCCCATAGTTTTCATGGGTTTCAAACGGTCAAATGGGAGAGCAGTAGTTCCAATTCTAAAACCACAGAAGTCAAATGGGTCAAACTCTGCTACACTGTTAACCTGTATTTTGTCTTATATATACGTTTCTTTCTTTTGTTTTCCTTCTATCTTTCTTTCTTTCTTTCTTTCATTCTTTCTTATTTATTTCTTTGAAATATAACCCTCATTTTTCTGATGATCCAGTGGCCTTTATGATGTATATGCACATTGTTTACATGACTTTCGAACGGACAAATGGGACAGTAGTTGTTCCACTTCTAAAATCATAATAGTCAAATGGGGCATAACCTGCTACACTGTTAACCTTTATTTTGTCTTATATATACCATTCTTTCTCTTCTTTCTTTTCTATTTTCTTTCTTTTCATTCTTTCTTTTCTTTCAGGTATGTACCTTTATTTTCTTATTGCCTAGTTGCCTTTATGAAGTATTTGCCCACAGTTTACATGGGTTTCAAACGGTCAAATGCAACAGCAGTGGTTCCACTTCTAAAACCACAGTAGTCAAATGGGTCAAATTCACTACACTGTTAACCTCTATTTTGTCTTATATATATACGTTTATTTCTTTTGTTTTCCTTCATTCTTTCCTTCTTTCGTTCTTTCTTATTCTTTTCTTTGAAATATACACCTCACTTTTCTGATGATCCAGTTGCCTTTATGATGTATTTGCACGTTGTTTACATGACTTTTAAACGGTCAAATGGGACATCTGTTGTTCCACTTCTAAAATCATGATAGTCAAATGGGGCATAACCTGCTACAATGTAAATGTTTGTTTTACTTTATATTTATACCTTTCTTTTCTTATTGCTTTGTTGCCTTTATGAAATATTTGCCCATAGTTTTCATGGGTTTCAAACGGTTAAATGGGACAGCAGTGGTTCCACTTCTAAAACCACAATAGTCAAATGCGTCAAATTCTGCAACAATGTTAACCTCTATTTTGTTTTATATATATGTTTTTTTCATTTGCTTTCCTTCCGTCTTTCTTTCTTATTCTTTTCTTTGAAATATAAACCTTACTTTTCCGAAGATCCAGTTGCCTTTATGAAGTATTTGCACATACTTTTCATGAGTTTCAAACGGTCAAATGGGACAGCAGTGGTTCCACTTCTATAATCATAATGGTCAAACGGGGCATATCCGGCTACATTGTAAACCTTTATTTTGTCTTATATATCACATTGTTTCTGTTCTTTCTCTTATTTCTTCTTTCGTTTTATTGTTTCTTTTATTTCAAGTTGTACCTTTCTTTTCTTATTATGTAGTTGCCTTTATGACGTATTTGCAGGTATTCCTACAGTTTATTAAACGCTCAAAAGGGACAGCAGTGGCTCCACTTCTAAAATCATAATACTCAAATGGGGCATATCCTGCTACACTGTAAAAATTTATTTTGTCTTATATATATATATATCATTCTTTCTCTTCTTTCTCTTTTTTCTCTTTCTTTTCGTTCTTTCTTTTCTTTCAAGTATATAACTTTCTTAACTTATTAGCTAGTTGCCTTTTTATAGTATATGCACTAAGTTTTCATGTGTTTCAAACAGTCAAATGGGACAGCAGTTGTTCCACTTCTAAAATCATGATAGTCAAATGGGGCATATCCTGCTACACTGTAAGCCTTTATTTTGTCATATATATGTATATTTATCATTCTTTCTCTTCTTTCTTTCCTTCTTTCTTTTCTTTCATGTATATAACTTTACTTATTAGCTAGTTCCCTTTCTAAAGTATTTGCACATAGTTTTCATGTGTTTCAAATGGTCAAATGGGACAGCAGTGGTTCCACTTCTAAAATCATAATACTCAAATGGGGCATATCCTGCTACACTGTAAACCTTTTCTTTGATTATATATACCATTCTTTCACTTCTTTCTTTTCTATCTTCTTTCTTTTCATTCCTTCTTTTCTTTCAAGTATATACCTTTCTTTTCTTATTTCCTAGTTGGCTTTATGAAGTATTTGCCCATAGTTTTTATGGGTTTCAAACGGTCAAATGGGACAGCAGTGGTTCCACTTCTAAAACCACAATAGTCAAATGGGTCAAATTCTGCTACAATGTTAACCTCTGTTTTGTCTTACATATACGTTTCTTTCGTTTGTTTTCCTTCTTTCTTCCTTTCTTATTCTTTTCTTTGAAATATAAACCTTACTTTTCGGTGATCCAGTTGCCTTTATGAATTATTTCCACTTAGTTTTCGTAAGTTTCAAACGGTCAAATGGGACAGCAGTGGCTCCACTTCTAAAATCATAAGAGTCAAATGGGACATATCCTGCTACAATGTAAACCTTTATTTTATCTTATATATATAATTCTTCCTCTTCTTTCTTTCCTTCTCTCTTTCTTTTCATTCTTTTTTTCTTTCAAGTATATAACTTGCTTTACTTATTAGCTAGTTGCATTTTTGAGGAATTTGGACATAGTTTTCATGTGTTTCAAACGTTCAAATGGGACAGCAGTTGTTCCACTTCTAAAATGATAATACTCATATAGGGCATATCCTGCTACACTGTAAACCGTTACTTTGTCTTATATTTACCATTCTTTCTCCTCTTTCTTTTCTATTTTCTTTCTTTTCATTCTTTCTTTTCTTTCAAGTATATACCTTTCTTTTCTTATTGCGTAGTTGCCTTTATGAAGTATTTGCCCATTGTTTTCATGGGTTTCAAACGTTTAAATGGGACAGCAGTGGTTCCAATTCTAAAACCACAATAGTCAAGTAGGTCAAATTCTGCTACAATGTTAACCTCTATTTTGCCTTATATATACGTTTCTTTCGTTTGTTTTCCTTCCTTCTTTCTTTCTTTCTTTCTTATTCTTTTCTTTGAAATATAAACCTTACTTTTCCGATGATCCAGTTGCCTTAATGAAGTATTTGCACATAGTTTTCATTAGTTTCAAACGGTCAAATGAGACAGCAGTGGTTCCACTTCTAAAATCATAATACTCAAATGGGGCATATCCTGCTACACTGTAAACCTTTACTTTGTCTTATATATACCTTTCTTTCTCTTCTTTCTTTTCCATTTTCTTTCTTTTCATTTTTTCTTTTCTTTCAAATATATACTTCTCGTTTATTATTCTTTCTTATTCTTTTCTTTGAAATATAAGCTTCACTTTTCTGATGATCCAGTTTTCTTTTAGAAGTAATTGCGCATAGTTTTCATGAGTATCAAACGGTCAAATGGGACAGCAGTTGTTCCACTTCTGGGCAAATTCTGCTGCACTGTAAACCTTTATTTTGTCTTATGTATACCACACTTTCTTTTCATTCTTTTCAGTGGCTTCCTTTTCTGTCTATTTTTTTTTCTTATTTCACGCATATATCCTTCTTTTCTTATTACCTATTTGCCTTTATGAAATATTTGCACGTATTCTTAATGTCTTTTAAACGGTCAAATGGGAGAGCAGTGGTTCATCTTCTAAAATCAGAGTAGTCAAATGGGCAAATATCTGCTACACTGTAAACCTTTATTTGTCTGTTTTATACACTTCTGTCTCTCTTTTGTTTTTTCTTTCCTCTCCTTATTTCTTTCTTTTCATTCATATATATACCTTTCTTTTCTTATGATGTAGTTGCCTTTATGAAGTATTTGCAGGTTTTCATGTTTATTTAACGCTCAAATGGGACACCAGTGGTTCCACTTCTAAAATCATAATAGTCAAATGGGGATATCCAGCTACACTGTAAACCTTTATTTTGTCTTATATACCATTTTTCTCTTCTTTCTATTATTTTCTTTTTTCCATCTTTTCATTTTTTCTTTTCTTTCAAGTATATAACTTTCTTTACTTATTAGCTAGTTGCCTTTTTGTAGTATTTGCACATAGTTTTCATGTGTTTCAAACGATCAAATGGGACAGCAGGGGTTCCACTTCTAAAATCATAATACTCAAATGCGGCATATCCTGCTACACTGCAAACCTTTTCTTTGTTTATATACACCATTCTTTCTCTTCTTGCTTTTCTATCTTCTTTCTTTTCATTCTTTCTTTTCTTTCAAGTATATACCTTTCTTTTCTTATTTCCTAGTTGGCTTTAGGAAGTATTTGCCCATAGTTTTCATGTGTTTCAAACGGTCAAATGGGACAGCAGGGGTTCCACTTCTAAAATCATAATACTCAAATGCGGCATATCCTGCTACACTGCAAACCTTTTCTTTGTTTATATACACCATTCTTTCTCTTCTTGCTTTTCTATCTTCTTTCTTTTCATTCTTTCTTTTCTTTCAAGTATATACCTTTCTTTTCTTATTTCCTAGTTGGCTTTAGGAAGTATTTGCACTTAGTTTTCATAAGTTTCAAACGGTGAAGTGGGACAGCAGTGCTTTCATAATAGTCAAATGGGACATATCCTGCTACAATGGAAACCTTTATTTTGTTTATATATATCATTCTTTCTCGTCTTTCTTTTCTTCTTTCTTTCTTTCTTTCTTTCTTTTCATTCTTTATTCTCTTTCAAGTATATAAAATTCATTACTTATTAGCTAGTTGCCTTTTTGAAGTATTTGCACATAGTTTTATGAGTTTCAAACGGTCAAATGGGAAAGCAGTGGTTGCATTTCTAAAATCATAATACTCAAATGGGGCATATCCTGATACACTGTAAACCTTTACTTTGTTTTATATATACCATTCTTTCTCTTCTTTCTTTTCATTCTTTCTTTTCTTTCAAGTATATAATTTCCTTTTCTTATTGCCTAGTTGCCTTTGTAAAGTATTTTCACATAGTTTTCATGAGTTTCAAACGGTCAAATGGGACAGCAGTGGTTCCACTTCTATAATGGTCAAATGGGGCATATCCGGCTACATTGTAAACCTTTATTTTGTCTTATATATCACATTCTTTTTCTGCTTTCTTTTCTTTCTTCTTTCATTTTATTGTTTCTTTTCTTTCAAGTATGTACCTTTCTTTTCTTATGATGTAGTTGCCTTTATGAAGTATTTGCAGGTATTCTTAATGTTTATTAAACGCTCAAAAGGGACTGCAGTGGTTCCACTTCTGAAATCATAATACTCAAATGGGGCATATCCTGCTACACTGTAAACCTTTATTTTGTCTTATATATACCATTTTTCTCTTCTTTCTATTATTTTATTTTTTCTATCTTTTCATTTTTTCTTTTCTTTCAAGTATATAACTTTCTTTACTTGTTAGCTAGATGCCTTTTTGAAGTATTTGCACATAGTTTTCATGTGTTTCAAACAGTCAAATGGGACAGCAGTGGTTCCACTTCTAAAATCTTAATAGTAAAATGGGGCATATCCTGGTACTCTGTAAACCTTTATTTTGTCTTATATATATTTATATCATTCTTTCTCTTCTTTCTTTTCTTCTTTCTTTTCATTCTTTCTTTTCTTTCAAGTATATAACTTTACTTATTAGCTAGTACCCTTTTTAAAGTATTTGCACATAGTTTTCATGTGTTTCAAACGGTCAAATGGGACAGCTGTGGTTCCACTTCTAAGATCATAATACTCAAATGGGGCATATCCTGCTACACTGTAAGCCTTTTCTTTGTTTATATACACCATTCTTTCTCTTCTTTCTTTTCTATCTTCTTTCTTTTCATTCTTTCTTTTCTTTCAAGTATATACCTTTCTTTTCTTATTTCCTTGTTGGCTTTATGAAGTATTTGCCCATAGTTTACATGGGTTTCAAACGGTCAAATGGGACAGCAGTGGTTCCACTTCTAAAACCACAATAGTCTAATGGATCAAATTCTGCTACACTGTAAACCTTTACTTTGTTTATATATACCATTCTTTCCCTTCTTTCTTTTCTATTTTCTTTCTTTTCATTCTTTCTTTTCTTTCAAGTATATACCTTTCTTTTATTATTTCCTAGTTGGCTTTATGAAGTATTTGCCCATAGTTTTCATGGGTTTCAAACTGTCAAATGGGCAGCAGTGGTTCCACTTCTAAAACCACAATAGTCAAATGGGTCAAATTCTGCTACACTGTTAACCTCTATTTTGTCTTATATATACGTTTCTTTCGTTTGTTTTCCTTCTTTCTTCCTTTTTTATTCTTTTCTTTGAAATACAAACCTTACTTTTCCGGTGATACAGTTGCCTTTATGAAGTATTCGCACTTAGTTTTCATAAGTCTCAAACGGTCAAATGGGACAGCAGTGGTTCCACTTCTAAAACCATAATAGTCAAATGGGACATATCCTGCTACAATGTAAACCTTTATTTTGTCTTATATATATGATATATATATATCATTCTTTCTCTTCTTTCTTTCCTTCTTTCTTTCTTTTCTTTCAAGTTTATAACTTTCTTTACTTATTAGCTAGTTGCCTTCTTGAAGTATTTGGACATAGTTTTCGTGTGATTCAAACGCTCAAATGGGACAGCAGTGGTTCCACTTCTAAAATCATAATACTCAAGTGGGGCATATCCTGCTACACTGTAAACATTTACTTTGTCTTATATATACCTTTCTTTCTCTTCTTTCTTTTCTTTCAAGTATATACCTTTCTTTTCTTATTGCCTAGTTGCCTTTATGAGTATTAGCCTATAGTTTTCATGGGTTTCAACGGTGAAATGGGACAGCAGTGGTTCCACTTCTAAAACCACAGTAGTCAAATGGGTCAAATTCTGCTACAATGTTAACCTCTATTTTGTCTTATATATACGCATCTTTCGTTTGTTTTCCTTCCTTCTTTCTTTCTTTCTTTCTTTCTTTCTTTCTTTCGTTCTTTCTTTCTTTCTATCTTGTTCTTTTCTTTGAAATATAAACCTTACTTTTCCGATGATCCAGTTGCCTTTATGAAGTATTTGTACATAGTTTTCATGAGATTCAAACGGTCAAATGGGACACAGTGGTTCCACTTCTCAAATCATAATAGTCAAATGGGGCATATCCTGCTACACTGGAAACTTTATTTTGTCTAATATTTATCATTCTCTTTCTTCTTTCTGTTCTTTTGTCTTTCTTTTCATTCTTTATTTTCTTTCAAGAATATAACTATCTTTTCTTATTAGCTAGTTGCCTTTTTGAAGTATTTGTACATAGTTTTCATGAGTTTCAAACGGTCAAATGGGATAGCAGTGGTTGCATTTCTAAAATCATAATACCCAAATGGGGCATATCCTGCTACACTGTATACCTTTACTTTGTCTTATATACACCTTTCATTCTCTTCTTTCTTTTCAATTTTCTTTGTTTTCTTTCAAGTATACACCTTTCTTTTCTTATTGCCTACTTGCCTTTACGAAATATTTGCTCGTAGTTTTCATGGGTTTCAAACGGTCAAATGGGACAGCAGCGGTTCCACTTCTAAAACCACAATAGTCAAATGGGTCAATTTCTGCTACACTGTTAACCTCTATTTTGTCTTATATATACGTTTCTTTCTTTTGTGTTCCTTCTTTCTTTTTTATTCTTTTCTTTGAAATATAAACCTCACTTTTCTGATGATCCATTTGCGTTTATCATGTATTATGCACATGGTTTTCATGAGTTTCAAACGGACAAATGGGACAACAGTGGTTCCACTTCTAAAATCATAATAGTCTAATGGGGTATATCCTGCTACACTGTACACCTTTATTTTGTCTTATATATACCATTCTTTCTCTTCTTTCTTTTCGGTTTTCTTTCTTTACATTCTTTCTTTTCTTTCAAGTATATACCTTTCATTTCTTATTGCCTAGTTGCCTTTCTGAAGTATTTGCCCATAGTTTTCATGGGTTTCAAACGGTCAAATGGGACAGCAGTGGTTCTAATTCTAAAACCACAGTAGTCAAATGGGTCAAATTCACTACACTGTTAACCTCTATTTTGTCTTATATATATACGTTTATTTCTTTTGTTTTCCTTCATTCTTTCCTTCTTTCGTTCTTTCTTATTCTTTTCTTTGAAATATAGACCTCACTTTTCTGATGATCCAGTTGCCTTTATGATGTATTTGCACGTTGTTTACATGACTTTTAAATGGTCAAATGGGACATCTGTTGTTCCACTTCTAAAATCATAATAGTCAAATGGGGCATAACCTGCTACAATGTAAATGTTTGTTTTACTTTATATATATATACCTTTCTTTTCTTATTGCTTTGTTGCCTTTATGAAGTATTTGCCCATAGTTTTCATGGGTTTCAAACGGTTAAATGGGACAGCAGTGGTTCCACTTCTAAAACCATAATAGTCAAATGCGTCAAATTCTGCAACAATGTTAACCTCTATTTTGTTTTATATATATGTTTTTTTCATTTGCTTTCCTTCCGTCTTTCTTTCCTATTCTTTTCTTTGAAATATAAACCTTACTTTTCCGAAGATCCAGTTGCCTTTATGAAGTATTTGCACATAGTTTTCATGAGCTTCAAACGGTCAAATGGGACAGCAGTGGTTCCACTTCTCAAATCATAATAGTCAAATGGGGCCTATCCGGCTACATTGTAAACCTTTATTTTGTCTTATATATATCATTCTTTCTCTTCTTTCTGTTCTTTCTTTCTTTTCATTCTTTCTTTTCTTTCAAGATTATAACTATCTTTTCTTATTAGCTAGTTGCCTTTTTGAAGCATTTGCACATAGTTTTCATGAGTTTCAAACGGTCAAATGGGATAGTAGAGGTTCCACTTCTATAATCATAATAGTCATATGGGGCATATCCTGCTACTCTGTATACCTTTACTTTGTCTTATAGACACCTTTCTTTCTCTTCTTTCTTTTCAATTTTCTTTGTTTTCTTTCAAGTATATAACTTTCCTTTCTTATTGCCTAGTTGCCTTTACGAAGTATTTGCTCGTAGTTTTCCTGGGTTTCAAACGGTGAAATGGCACAGCAGCGGTTCCACTTCTGAAACAACAGTAGTCAAATGGGTGAAATTCTGCAACAATGTTAACCTCTATTTTGTTTTATATATATGTTTTTTTCGTTTGCTTTCCTTCCGTCTTTCTTTCTTATTCTTTTCTTTGAAATATAAACCTTACTTTTCCGAAGATCCAGTTGCCTTTATGAAGTATTTGCACATAGTTTTCATGAGTTTCAAACGGTCAAATGGGACAGCAGTGGTTCCACTTCTCAAATCATAATAGTCAAATGGGGCATATCCGGCTACATTGTAAACCTTTATTTTGTCTTATATATATCATTCTTTCTCTTCTTTCTGTTCTTCTTTCTTTCTTTTCATTCTTTCTTTTCTTTCAAGATTATAACTATCTTTTCTTATTAGCTAGTTGCCTTTTTGAAGCATTTGCACATAGTTTTCATGAGTTTCAAACGGTCAAATGGGATAGCACAGGTTCCACTTCTATAATCATAATAGTCATATGGGGCATATCCTGCCACTCTGTATACCTTTACTTTGTCTTATAGACACCTTTCTTTCTCTTCTTTCTTTTCAATTTTCTTTGTTTTCTTTCAAGTATATAACTTTCCTTTCTTATTGCCTAGTTGGCTTTACGAAGTATTTGCTCGTAGTTTTCCTGGGTTTCAAACGGTGCAATGGCACAGCAGCGGTTCCACTTCTAAAACAACAGTAGTCAAATGGGTCAAATTCTGCTACACTCTTAACCTCTATTTTGTCTTATATATACGTTTCTTTCTTTGGTTTTCCTTCTTTCTTTCTTTTTTATTCATTTCTTTGGAATATAAACCTCACTTTCTGATGATCCAATTGACTTTATCATGTATTTGCACAAGGTTTTCGTGGGTTTCAAACGGTCAAATGGGACAACAGTTGTTCCAATTCTAAAATCATAATAGTCAAATGGGCAATATCCTGCTACAATGTATACCTTTACTTTGTCTTATATATACCATTCTTTCACTTCTTTCTTTTCTATTTTCTTTCGATTCATTCTTTCTTTTCTTTCAAGTATATACCTTTCCTTTCTTATTGCCCAGTTGCCTTTCTGAAGTATTTGCACATAGTGTTCAAGGCTTTCAAACGGGCAAATGGGACAGCAGTGGTGCCACTTCAAAACCACAATAGTCAAATGTGTCAAATTCTGCTATACTGTCAACCTATATATTGTCTTATATATACGTTTCTTTCTTTGGTTTTCCTTCTTTCTTTCTTTCTTTCGTTCTTTCTTATTCTTTTCTTTGAAATATAAACCTCAGTTTTCTGATGACCCAGTGGCCTTTATGATGTATTCGCACATTGTTTACATGACTTTGGAACGGTCAAATGGGACAGCAGTTGTTCCACTTCTAAAATCATAATAGTCAAATGGGGCATAAGCTGCTACACTGTAAACCTTTATTTTGTCTGATATATACCATTCTTTCTCTTCTTTCTTTTCTATTTTCTTTCTTTTCATTCTTTATTTTCTTTTAGGTATATACCTTTCTTTACTTATTGCCTAGTTGCCTCAATGAAGTATGTGCCCATAGTTTTCATGGTTTTCAAACGGTAAAATGGGACAGCAGTTGTTCCACTTCTAAAACACCAATAGTCAAATGGGTCAAATTCTGCAACACTGTTAACATCTATTTTGTCTTATATATACGTTTTTTCTTTTGTTTTCCTTCTTTCTTTCTCTCTTATTCTTTTCTTTGAAATATAAACCTTATTTTTCGGATGATGCAGTTGCCTTTATGATGTATTTGCGCATAGATTACATGACTTTCAAACGGTCAAATGGGCAGCAGTTGTTCAATTATAAAATAATGATAGCCAAATGGGGCAAATTCTTCTACACTGTAAAGCTTAATTTTTTCTTATATATACCTCTCTTTCTTTTGTTTTCTTTCTTTTCGATCTTTCCTTCTTTCTTTCGTTGTTTCTTTCTTTTCTTTTAAATATAACCCTTAATTTTCTTATAATCTAGTTCCCTCTATGAAGCATATGCACATAGTTATCATGAGTTTCAAACGGTCAAATGGGACAGCAGTGGTTCCATTTTATAAATCATAATAATCAAATAGGTCAAATTCTGCTACACTGTTAACCTCTATTTTGTTTTATATATACGTTTTTTGTTTTGTTTTCCTTCTTTCTCTCTTATTCTTTTGTTTGAAATATAAACCTTACTTTTCGGATGATCCAGTTGCTTTATGAAGTATTTGCACATAGTTTTCATGAGTTTCAGACGGCCAATAAGGCAGCAGTGGTTCCGCTTCTTAAATCATAATAGTGAAATGGGGCCAATTCCGCTGCACTGTAAACCTTTATTTTGTCTTATATATACCACTCTTTCTATTCTTTCTTTTCATTTGCTTCCTTTTCTTTCTTTCTTTTCTTATTTCACGTATATACCTTTCGCTTCATATTGCCTTGTTGACTTTATGAAGTATTTGGGCATAGTTTTCAGGACTTTAAGACGGGCAAATGCGACAGCAGTTGCCTTAAAGAAGAATTTGCCCATGGTTTTCATGAGTTTCATGCGGTCAAATGGGACAGCAGTGTTTCCACTTCTAAAAACATAATAGTCAAATGGGCCATATCCTGCTACACTGTAAACCTTTATTTTGTCTTATATATCACATTCTTTCTCCTCTTTCTTTTCTTTCTTCTTTCATTTCACTCTTTATTTTCTTTCAAGTATGTACCTTTCTTTTCTTATGACCTATCGGCCCTTATGAAGTGTTTGCAAGTATGCTTCATGTTTTTTAAAACGGTCAAATGGGAGAGCAGTGGTTATTCTTCTAAAATCAGAATAGTCAAATGAGAAAAATTCTGCTACACTGTAAACCATTATTTGTCTGATTTATAACCTTCTGTTTTTCTTTTAATTTTCCTTTCCTTTCTTTATTTCTTTTCTTATGATTCATATTTAGACCTCTCTTTTCTTATGATGTAGTTGCCTTCTTGAAGTATTTGCAGCTATTCTTAATGTTTATTAAACGCTCAAATGGGACAGCAGTGGTTCCACTTCTAAGAACATAATAGTCAAATGGGGCATATTCCGCTATACTGTAAACCTTTATTTTTCTTATATATCCCATTCTTTCTCTTCTTTCTTTTCTTTTTACTTTCCTTTCATTCTTTCTTTTCTTTCAAGTATAACCTTTCCTTTCTTATTAGCTGGTTGCCTCTATAATCAATTTGCACATAGTTTTCATGAGTTTCAAACGGTCAAATGCGACAGCAGTGGTTCCACTTCTATAATCATAATGGTCAAATGGGTCAAATTCTGCTACACTGTTAACGTCTATTTTGTCTTATATATACGTTTCTTTCGTTTGTTTTCCTTCTTTCTTTCTTTCTTTCTTTCTTTCTTTCTTTCTTTCTTTCTTTCTTTCTTTCTTTCTTTCTTTCTTTCTTTCTTTCTTATTCTTTTCTTTGAAAAATAAACCTTACTTTTCCGATGATCCAGTTGCCTTAATGAAGTATTTGCACATAGTTTTCATTAGTTTCAAACGGTCAAATGAGACAGCAGTGGTTCCACTTCTAAAATCATAATACTCAAATGGGGCATATCCTGCTACACTGTAAACCTTTACTTTGTCTTATATATACCTTTCTTTCTCTTCTTTCTTTTCCATTTTCTTTCTTTTCATTTTTTCTTTTCTTTCAAATATATACTTCTCGTTTATTATTCTTTCTTATTCTTTTCTTTGAAATATAAGCTTCACTTTTCTGATGATCCAGTTTTCTTTTAGAAGTAATTGCGCATAGTTTTCATGAGTATCAAACGGTCAAATGGGACAGCAGTTGTTCCACTTCTGGGCAAATTCTGCTGCACTGTAAACCTTTATTTTGTCTTATGTATACCACACTTTCTTATCATTCTTTTCAGTGGCTTCCTTTTCTGTCTATTTTTTTTTTCTTATTTCACGCATATATCCTTCTTTTCTTATTACCTATTTGCCTTTATGAAATATTTGCACGTATTCTTAGTGTTTTTTAAACGGTCAAATGGGAGAGCAGTGGTTCATCTTCTAAAATCAGAATAGTCAAATGGGCAAATATCTGCTACACTGTAAACCTTTATTTGTCTGTTTTATACACTTCTGTCTCTCTTTTGTTTTTTCTTTCCTCTCCTTATTTCTTTCTTTTCATTCATATATATACCTTTCTTTTCTTATGATGTAGTTGCCTTTATGAAGTATTTGCAGGTTTTCATGTTTATTTAACGCTCAAATGGGACACCAGTGGTTCCACTTCTAAAATCATAATAGTCAAATGGGGATATCCAGCTACACTGTAAACCTTTATTTTGTCTTATATATACCATTTTTCTCTTCTTTCTATTATTTTCTTTTTTCCATCTTTTCATTTTTTCTTTTCTTTCAAGTATATAACTTTCTTTACTTATTAGCTAGTTGCCTTTTTGTAGTATTTGCACATAGTTTTCATGTGTTTCAAACGGTCAAATGGGACAGCAGTGGTTCCACTTCTAAAATCATAATACTCAAATGCGGCATATCCTGCTACACTGCAAACTTTTTCTTTGTTTATATACACCATTCTTTCTCTTCTTGCTTTTCTATCTTCTTTCTTTTCATTCTTTCTTTTCTTTCAAGTATATACCTTTCTTTTCTTATTTCCTAGCTGGCTTTAGGAAGTATTTGCCCATAGTTTTCATGTGTTTCAAACGGTCAAATGGGACAGCAGTGGTTCCAGTTCTAAAACCACAATAGTCAAATGGGTCAAATTCTCTACAATGTTAACCTCTGTTTTGTCTTATATATACGTTTCTTTCGTTTGTTTTACTCCTTTATTCATTTCTTATTCTTTTCTTTGAAATATAAACCTTAATTTTCCGGTGATCCGGTTGCTTTTATGAAGTATTTGCACTTAGTTTTCATAAGTTTCAAACGGTGAAATGGGACAGCAGTGCTTTCATAATAATCAAATGGGACATATCCTGCTACAATGGAAACCTTTATTTTGTTTATATATATCATTCTTTCTCGTCTTTCTTTCCTTCTTTCTTTCTTTCTTTCTTTCTTTCTTTCTTTCTTTCTTTCTTTTCATTCTTTATTCTCTTTCAAGTATATAAAATTCATTACTTATTAGCTAGTTGCCTTTTTGAAGTATTTGCACATAGTTTTCATGAGTTTGAAACGGTCAAATGGGATAGCAGTGGTTGCATTTCTAAAATCATAATACTCAAATGGGGCATATCCTGATACACTGTAAACCTTTACTTTGTTTTATATATACCATTCTTTCTCTTCTTTCTTTTCATTCTTTCTTTTCTTTCAAGTATATAATTTCCTTTTCTTATTGCCTAGTTGCCTTTGTAAAGTATTTTCACATAGTTTTCATGTGTTTCAAACGGTCAAATGGGACAGCAGTGGTTCCACTTCTAAAATCTTAATAGTAAAATGGGGCATATCCTGGTACTCTGTAAACCTTTATTTTGTCTTATATATATTTATATCATTCATTCTCTTCTTTCTTTTCTTCTTTCTTTTCATTCTTTCTTTTCTTTCAGGTATATAACTTTACTTATTAGCTAGTACCCTTTTTAAAGTATTTGCACATAGTTTTCATGTGTTTCAAACGGTCAAATGGGACAGCTGTGGTTCCACTTCTAAGATCATAATACTCAAATGGGGCATATCCTGCTACACTGTAAACCTTTTCTTTGTTTATATACACCATTCTTTCTCTTCTTTCTTTTCTATCTTCTTTGTTTTCATTCTTTCTTTTCTTTCAAGTATATACCTTTCTTTTCTTATTTCCTTGTTGGCTTTATGAAGTATTTGCCCATAGTTTACATGGGTTTCAAACTGTCAAATGGGCAGCAGTGGTTCCACTTCTAAAACCACAATAGTCAAATGGGTCAAATTCTGCTACACTGTTAACCTCTATTTTGCCTTATATATACGTTTCTTTCGTTTGTTTTCCTTCTTTCTCCCTTTCTTATTCTTTTCTTTGAAATACAAACCTTACTTTTCCGGTGTTACAGTTGCCTTTATGAAGTATTCGCACTTAGTTTTCATAAGTCTCAAACGGTCAAATGGGACAGCAGTGGTTCCACTTCTAAAACATAATAGTCAAATGGGACATATCCTGCTACAATGTAAACCTTTATTTTGTCTTATATATATATGATATATATATCATTCTTTCTCTTCTTTCTTTCCTTCTTTCTTTCCTTCTTTCTTTCTTTTCATTCTTTCTTTTCTTTCAAGTTTATAACTTTCTTTACTTATTAGCTAGTTGCCTTCTTGAAGTATTTGGACATAGTTTTCGTGTGATTCAAACGCTCAAATGGGACAGCAGTGGTTCCACTTCTAAAATCATAATACTCAAGTGGGGCATATCCTGCTACACTGTAAACATTTACTTTGTCTTATATATATCTTTCTTTCTCTTCTTTCTTTTTATTCTTTCTTTTCTTTCAAGTATATACCTTTCTTTTCTTATTGCCTAGTTGCCTTTATGAGTATTAGCCTATAGTTTTCATGGGTTTCAACGGTGAAATGGGACAGCAGTGGTTCCACTTCTAAAACCACAGTAGTCAAATGGGTCAAATTCTGCTACAATGTTAACCTCTATTTTGTCTTATATATACGCATCTTTCGTTTGTTTTCCTTCCTTCTTTCTTTCTTTCTTTCTTTCTTTCTATCTTATTCTTTTCTTTGAAATATAAACCTTACTTTTCCGATGATCCAGTTGCCTTTATGAAGTATTTGCACATAGTTTTCATGAGATTCAAACGGTCAAATGGGACACAGTGGTTCCACTTCTCAAATCATAATAGTCAAATGGGGCATATCCTGCTACACTGGAAACTTTATTTTGTCTAATATTTACCATTCTCTTTCTTCTTTCTGTTCTTTTGTCTTTCTTTTCATTCTTTATTTTCTTTCAAGAATATAACTATCTTTTCTTATTAGCTAGTTGCCTTTTTGAAGTATTTGTACATAGTTTTCATGAGTTTCAAACGGTCAAATGGGATAGCAGTGGTTGCATTTCTAAAATCATAATACCCAAATGGGGCATATCCTGCTACACTGTAAACATTTACTTTGTCTTATATATACCATTCTTTCCCTCCTTTTTTTTCTTTCAAGTGTATACCCTTCTTTTCTTATTGCCTAGTTGCCCTTATGAAGTATTTGCCCATAGTTTTCATGGGTTTCAAACGGTCACATCGGACAGCAGTGGTTCCACTTCTAAAACCACAATAGTCAAATGGGTCAAATTCTGCTACACTGTTAACCACTATTTTGTCTTATATATACGTTTCTTTCGTTTCTTTTCCTTCTTTCTTTCTTTCTTTCTTATTCTTTTCTTTGAAATACAAACCTTACTTTTCCGATGATCCAGATGCCTTTATGAAGTATTGGCACATAGTTTTCATGAGTTTCAAACGGTCAAATGGGACAGCAGTGGTTCCACTTCTAAAATCATAATAGTCAAATGGGGCATACCCTGCTACACTGTAAATCTTTATTTTGTCTTTTCTATATCATTCTTTCTCTTCTTTCTTTTCTTCTTTCTTTCTTTTCATTCTTTCTTTTCTTTCAAGTATATAACTTTCTTTTCTTATTAGCTAGTTGCCTTTTTGAAATATTTGCACATGGTTTTCATGAGTTTCAAACGGTCAAATTGGGACAGCAGTAGTTCCACTTCAAAAATCATAATATTCTAATGGGGCATATCCTGCTACACTGTATACCTTTACTTTGTCTTATATACACCTTTCATTCTCTTCTTTCTTTTCAATTTTCTTTGTTTTCTTTCAAGTATACACCTTTCTTTTCTTATTGCCTAGTTGCCTTTACGAAATATTTGCTCGTAGTTTTCATGGGTTTCAAACGGTCAAATGGGACAGCAGCGGTTCCACTTCTAAAACCACAATAGTCAAATGGGTCAATTTCTGCTACACTGTTAACCTCTATTTTGTCTTATATATACGTTTCTTTCTTTTGTGTTCCTTCTTTCTTTCTTTTTTATTCTTTTCTTTGAAATATAAACCTCACTTTTCTGATGATCCATTTGCATTTATCATGTATTATGCACATGGTTTTCATGAGTTTCAAACGGACAAATGGGACAACAGTGGTTCCACTTCTAAAATCATAATAGTCTAATGGGGTATATCCTGCTACACTGTACACCTTTATTTTGTCTTATATATACCATTCTTTCCCTTCTTTCTTTTCGGTTTTCTTTCTTTACATTCTTTCTTTTCTTTCAAGTATATACCTTTCATTTCTTATTGCCTAGTTGCCTTTGTGAAGTATTTGCCCATAGTTTTCATGGGTTTCAAACGGTCAAATGGGACAGCAGTGGTTCCAATTCTAAAACCACAGAAGTCAAATGGGTCAAACTCTGCTACACTGTTAACCTGTATTTTGTCTTATATATATACGTTTATTTCTTTTGTTTTCCTTCATTCTTTCCTTCTCTCCTTCTTTCGTTCTTTCTTATTCTTTTCTTTGAAATATACACCTCACTTTTCTGATGATCCAGTTGCCTTTATGATGTATTTGCACGTTGTTTACATGACTTTTAAACGGTCAAATGGGACATCTGTTGTTCCACTTCTAAACTCATGATAGTCAAATGGGGCATAACCTGCTACAATGTAAATGTTTGTTTTACTTTATATATATATACCTTTCTTTTCTTATTGCTTTGTTGCCTTTATGAAGTATTTGCCCATAGTTTTCATGGGTTTCAAACGGTTAAATGGGACAGCAGTGGTTCCACTTCTAAAACCACAATAGTCAAATGCGTCAAATTCTGCAACAATGTTAACCTCTATTTTGTTTTATATATATGTTTTTTCATTTGCTTTCCTTCCGTCTTTCTTTCTTATTCTTTTCTTTGAAATATAAACCTTACTTTTCCGAAGATCCAGTTGCCTTTATGAAGTATTTGCACATAGTTTTCATGAGTTTCAAACGGTCAAATGGGACAGCAGTGGTTCCACTTCTATAATCATAATGGTCAAACGGGGCATATCCGGCTACATTGTAAACCTTTATTTTGTCTTATATATCACATTGTTTCTGTTCTTTCTCTTATTTCTTCTTTCGTTTTATTGTTTCTTTTATTTCAAGTTGTACCTTTCTTTTCTTATTATGTAGTTGCCTTTATGACGTATTTGCAGGTATTCCTACAGTTTATTAAACGCTCAAAAGGGACAGCAGTGGCTCCACTTCTAAAATCATAATACTCAAATGGGGCATATCCTGCTACACTGTAAAAATTTATTTTGTCATATATATATATATATATAATGATATATATATCATTCTTTCTCTTCTTTCTCTTTTTTCTCTTTCTTTTCATTCTTTCTTTTCTTTCAAGTATATAACTTTCTTAACTTATTAGCTAGTTGCCTTTTTGTAGTATATGCACTAAGTTTTCATGTGTTTCAAACAGTCAAATGGGACAGCAGTTGTTCCACTTCTAAAATCATAATAGTCGAATGGGGCATATCCTGTTACACTGTAAACTTTATTTTGTCTTATATATATCATTCTTTCTCTTCTTTCTTTCCTTCTTTCTTTTCTTTCATGTATATAACTTTACTTATTAGCTAGTTCCCTTTCTAAAGTATTTGCACATAGTTTTCATGTGTTTCAAATGGTCAAATGGGACAGCAGTGGTTCCACTTCTAAAATCATAATACTCAAATGGGGCATATCCTGCTACACTGTAAAAATTTATTTTGTCTTATATATATATATATAATGATATATATATCATTCTTTCTCTTCTTTCTCTTTTTTCTCTTTCTTTTCATTCTTTCTTTTCTTTCAAGTATATAACTTTCTTAACTTATTAGCTAGTTGCCTTTTTGTAGTATATGCACTAAGTTTTCATGTGTTTCAAACAGTCAAATGGGACAGCAGTTGTTCCACTTCTAAAATCATAATAGTCGAATGGGGCATATCCTGTTACACTGTAAACTTTATTTTGTCTTATATATATCATTCTTTCTCTTCTTTCTTTCCTTCTTTCTTTTCTTTCATGTATATAACTTTACTTATTAGCTAGTTCCCTTTCTAAAGTATTTGCACATAGTTTTCATGTGTTTCAAATGGTCAAATGGGACAGCAGTGGTTCCACTTCTAAAATCATAATACTCAAATGGGGCATATTCTGCTACACTGTAAACCTTTTCTTTGATTATATATACCATTCTTTCACTTCTTTCTTTTCTATCTTCTTTCTTTTCATTCCTTCTTTTCTTTCAAGTATATACCTTTCTTTTCTTATTTCCTAGTAGGCTTTATGAAGTATTTGCCCATAGTTTTTATGGGTTTCAAACGGTCAAATGGGACAGCAGTGGTTCCACTTCTAAAACCACAATAGTCAAATGGGTCAAATTCTGCTACAATGCTAACCTCTGTTTTGTCTTACATATACGTTTCTTTCGTTTGTTTTCCTTCTTTCTTCCTTTCTTATTCTTTTCTTTGAAATATAAACCTTAATTTTCGGTGATCCAGTTGCCTTTATGAATTATTTCCACTTAGTTTTCGTAAGTTTCAAACGGTCAAATGGGACAGCAGTGGTTCCACTTCTAAAATCATAAGAGTCAAATGGGACATATCCTGCTACAATGTAAACCTTTATTTTATCTTATATATATAATTCTTCCTCTTCTTTCTTTCCTTCTCTCTTTCTTTTCATTCTTTTTTTCTTTCAAGTATATAACTTGCTTTACTTATTAGCTAGTTGCATTTTTGAGGAATTTGGACATAGTTTTCATGTGTTTCAAACGTTCAAATGGGACAGCAGTTGTTCCACTTCTAAAATCATAATACTCATATACGGCATATCCTGCTACACTGTAAACCGTTACTTTGTCTTATATTTACCATTCTTTCTCCTCTTTCTTTTCTATTTTCTTTCTTTTCATTCTTTCTTTTCTTTCAAGTATATACCTTTCTTTTCTTATTGCGTAGTTGCCTTTATGAAGTATTTGCCCATTGTTTTCATGGGTTTCAAACGTTTAAATGGGACAGCAGTGGTTCCAATTCTAAAACCACAATAGTCAAATAGGTCAAATTCTGCTACAATGTTAACCTCTATTTTGCCTTATATATACGTTTCTTTCGTTTGTTTTCCTTCCTTCTTTCTTTCTTTCTTTCTTTCTTATTCTTTTCTTTGAAATATAAACCTTACTTTTCCGATGATCCAGTTGCCTTTATGAAGTATTTGTACATAGTTTTCATGAGTTTCAAACGGTCAAATGGGACAGCTGTTATTCCACTTCTAAAATCATAATACTCTAATGGGGCATATCCTACTACACTGTATACCTTTACTTTGTCTTATAGCACCTTTCCTTCTCTTCTTTCCTTTCAATTTTCTTTGTTTTCTTTCAAGTATATACCTTTCTTTTCATATTGCCTAGTTGCCTTTACGAAGTATTTGCTCGTAGTTTTCATGGGTTTCAAACGGTCAAATGGGACAGCAGCGGTTCCACTTCTAAAACCACAATAGTCAAATGGGTCAAATTCTGCTACAATGTGAACCTCTATTTTGTTTAATATATATGTTTTTTTCGTTTGCTTTCCTTCCGTCTTTCTTTCTTATTCTTTTGTTTGAAATATAAACCTTACTTATCGGATGATCCAGTTGCCTTTATGAAGTATTTGGACATAGTTTTCATGAGTTTCAAACGGTCAAATGGGACAGCAGTTGTTCCACTTCTCAAATCATAATAGTCGAATGGGGCATATCCTGTTACACTGTAAACTTTATTTTGTCTTATATATATCATTCTTTCTCTTCTTTCTGTTCTTCTTTCTTTCTTTTCAGTCTTTCTTTTCTTTCAAGATTATAACTATCTTTTCTTATTAGCTAGTTGCCTTTTTGAAGCATTTGCACATAGTTTTCATGAGTTTCAAACGGTCAAATGGGATAGCAGAGGTTCCATTTCTAAAATCATAATACTCAAATGGGGCATATTCTGCTACACTGTAAACCTTTTCTTTGATTATATATACCATTCTTTCACTTCTTTCTTTTCGATCTTCTTTCTTTTCATTCCTTCTTTTCTTTCAAGTATATACCTTTCTTTTCTTATTTCCTAGTAGGCTTTATGAAGTATTTGCCCATAGTTTTTATGGGTTTCAAACGGTCAAATGGGACAGCAGTGGTTCCACTTCTAAAACCACAATAGTCAAATGGGTCGAATTCTGCTACAATGTTAACCTCTGTTTTGTCTTACATATACGTTTCTTTCGTTTGTTTTCCTTCTTTCTTCCTTTCTTATTCTTTTCTTTGAAATATAAACCTTAATTTTCGGTGATCCAGTTGCCTTTATGACTTATTTCCACTTAGTTTTCGTAAGTTTCAAACGGTCAAATGGGACAGCAGTGGTTCCACTTCTAAAATCATAAGAGTCAAATGGGACATATCCTGCTACAATGTAAACCTTTATTTTATCTTATATATATAATTCTTCCTCTTCGTTCTTTCCTTCTCTCTTTCTTTTCATTCTTTTTTTCTTTCAAGTATATAACTTGCTTTACTTATTAGCTAGTTGCATTTTTGAGGAATTTGGACATAGTTTTCATGTGTTTCAAACGTTCAAATGGGACAGCAGTTGTTCCACTTCTAAAATCATAATACTCATATAGGGCATATCCTGCTACACTGTAAACCGTTACTTTGTCTTATATTTACCATTCTTTCTCCTCTTTCTTTTCTATTTTCTTTCTTTTCATTCTTTCTTTTCTTTCAAGTATATACCTTTCTTTTCTTATTGCGTAGTTGCCTTTATGAAGTATTTGCCCATTGTTTTCATGGGTTTCAAACGTTTAAATGGGACAGCAGTGGTTCCAATTCTAAAACCACAATAGTCAAATAGGTCAAATTCTGCTACATTGTTAACCTCTATTTTGCCTTATATATACGTTTCTTTCGTTTGTTTTCCTTCCTTCTTTCTTTCTTTCTTTCTTATTCTTTTCTTTGAAATATAAACCTTACTTTTCCGATGATCCAGTTGCCTTTATGAAGTATTTGTACATAGTTTTCATGAGTTTCAAACGGTCAAATGGGACAGCTGTTATTCCACTTCTAAAATCATAATACTCTAATGGGGCATATCCTACTACACTGTATACCTTTACTTTGTCTTATAGCACCTTTCCTTCTCTTCTTTCCTTTCAATTTTCTTTGTTTTCTTTCAAGTATATACCTTTCTTTTCATATTGCCTAGTTGCCTTTACGAAGTATTTGCTCGTAGTTTTCATGGGTTTCAAACGGTCAAATGGGACAGCAGCGGTTCCACTTCTAAAACCACAATAGTCAAATGGGTCAAATTCTGCTACAATGTGAACCTCTATTTTGTTTAATATATATGTTTTTTTCGTTTGCTTTCCTTCCGTCTTTCTTTCTTATTCTTTTGTTTGAAATATAAACCTTACTTATCCGATGATCCAGTTGCCTTTATGAAGTATTTGGACATAGTTTTCATGAGTTTCAAACGGTCAAATGGGACAGCAGTTGTTCCACTTCTCAAATCATAATAGTCGAATGGGGCATATCCTGTTACACTGTAAACTTTATTTTGTCTTATATATATCATTCTTTCTCTTCTTTCTGTTCTTCTTTCTTTCTTTTCAGTCTTTCTTTTCTTTCAAGATTATAACTATCTTTTCTTATTAGCTAGTTGCCTTTTTGAAGCATTTGCACATAGTTTTCATGAGTTTCAAACGGTCAAATGGGATAGCAGAGGTTCCATTTCTAAAATCATAATACTCAAATTAGGCATATCCTGCTACACTATAAACCTTTACTTTATTTATATGCACCATTCTTTCTCTTCTTTCTTTTCATTCTTTCTTTTCTTTCAAGTATATACCTTTCTTTTCTTATTGCCTAGTTGCATTTATGAAGTATTTGCGCATAGTTTTCATGGGTTTCAAACGGTCAAATGGGACAGCAGTGGTTCCACTTCTAAAATCATAATACTCAAATGGGGCATATTCTGCTACACTGTAAACCTTTTCTTTGATTATATATACCATTCTTTCACTTCTTTCTTTTCTATCTTCTTTCTTTTCATTCCTTCTTTTCTTTCAAGTATATACCTTTCTTTTCTTATTTCCTAGTAGGCTTTATGAAGTATTTGCCCATAGTTTTTATGGGTTTCAAACGGTCAAATGGGACAGCAGTGGTTCCACTTCTAAAACCACAATAGTCAAATGGGTCGAATTCTGCTACAATGTTAACCTCTGTTTTGTCTTACATATACGTTTCTTTCGTTTGTTTTCCTTCTTTCTTCCTTTCTTATTCTTTTCTTTGAAATATAAACCTTAATTTTCGGTGATCCAGTTGCCTTTATGACTTATTTCCACTTAGTTTTCGTAAGTTTCAAACGGTCAAATGGGACAGCAGTGGTTCCACTTCTAAAATCATAAGAGTCAAATGGGACATATCCTGCTACAATGTAAACCTTTATTTTATCTTATATATATAATTCTTCCTCTTCTTTCTTTCCTTCTCTCTTTCTTTTCATTCTTTTTTTCTTTCAAGTATATAACTTGCTTTACTTATTAGCTAGTTGCATTTTTGAGGAATTTGGACATAGTTTTCATGTGTTTCAAACGTTCAAATGGGACAGCAGTTGTTCCACTTCTAAAATCATAATACTCATATAGGGCATATCCTGCTACACTGTAAACCGTTACTTTGTCTTATATTTACCATTCTTTCTCCTCTTTCTTTTCTATTTTCTTTCTTTTCATTCTTTCTTTTCTTTCAAGTATATACCTTTCTTTTCTTATTGCGTAGTTGCCTTTATGAAGTATTTGCCCATTGTTTTCATGGGTTTCAAACGTTTAAATGGGACAGCAGTGGTTCCAATTCTAAAACCACAATAGTCAAATAGGTCAAATTCTGCTACATTGTTAACCTCTATTTTGCCTTATATATACGTTTCTTTCGTTTGTTTTCCTTCCTTCTTTCTTTCTTTCTTTCTTTCTTTCTTTCTTATTCTTTTCTTTGAAATATAAACCTTACTTTTCCGATGATCCAGTTGCCTTTATGAAGTATTTGTACATAGTTTTCATGAGTTTCAAACGGTCAAATGGGACAGCTGTTATTCCACTTCTAAAATCATAATACTCTAATGGGGCATATCCTACTACACTGTATACCTTTACTTTGTCTTATAGCACCTTTCCTTCTCTTCTTTCCTTTCAATTTTCTTTGTTTTCTTTCAAGTATATACCTTTCTTTTCATATTGCCTAGTTGCCTTTACGAAGTATTTGCTCGTAGTTTTCATGGGTTTCAAACGGTCAAATGGGACAGCAGCGGTTCCACTTCTAAAACCACAATAGTCAAATGGGTCAAATTCTGCTACAATGTGAACCTCTATTTTGTTTAATATATATGTTTTTTTCGTTTGCTTTCCTTCCGTCTTTCTTTCTTATTCTTTTGTTTGAAATATAAACCTTACTTATCCGATGATCCAGTTGCCTTTATGAAGTATTTGGACATAGTTTTCATGAGTTTCAAACGGTCAAATGGGACAGCAGTTGTTCCACTTCTCAAATCATAATAGTCGAATGGGGCATATCCTGTTACACTGTAAACTTTATTTTGTCTTATATATATCATTCTTTCTCTTCTTTCTGTTCTTCTTTCTTTCTTTTCAGTCTTTCTTTTCTTTCAAGATTATAACTATCTTTTCTTATTAGCTAGTTGCCTTTTTGAAGCATTTGCACATAGTTTTCATGAGTTTCAAACGGTCAAATGGGATAGCAGAGGTTCCATTTCTAAAATCATAATACTCAAATTAGGCATATCCTGCTACACTATAAACCTTTACTTTATTTATATACACCATTCTTTCTCTTCTTTCTTTTCATTCTTTCTTTTCTTTCAAGTATATACCTTTCTTTTCTTATTGCCTAGTTGCATTTATGAAGTATTTGCGCATAGTTTTCATGGGTTTCAAACGGTCAAATGGGACAGCAGTGGTTCCACTTCTAAAACCACAATAGTCAAATGGGTCAATTTCTGCTACACTGTTAACCTCTATTTTGTCTTATATATACGTTTCTTTCTTTTGTGTTCCTTCTTTCTTTCTTTTTTATTCTTTTCTTTGAAATATAAACCTCACTTTTCTGATGATCCATTTGCGTTTATCATGTATTATGCACATGGTTTTCATGAGTTTCAAACGGACAAATGGGACAACAGTGGTTCCACTTCTAAAATCATAATAGTCTAATGGGGTATATCCTGCTACACTGTACACCTTTATTTTGTCTTATATATACCATTCTTTCTCTTCTTTCTTTTCGGTTTTCTTTCTTTACATTCTTTCTTTTCTTTCAAGTATATACCTTTCATTTCTTATTGCCTAGTTGCCTTTGTGAAGTATTTGCCCATAGTTTTCATGGGTTTCAAACGGTCAAATGGGACAGCAGTGGTTCCAATTCGAAAACCACAGAAGTCAAATGGGTCAAACTCTGCTACACTGTTAACCTGTATTTTGTCTTATATATACGTTTCTTTCTTTTGTTTTCCTTCTATCTTTCTTTCTTTCTTTCTTTCTTTCTTTCTTTCTTTCTTTCTTTCTTTCTTTCTTATTTATTTCTTTGAAATATAACCCTCATTTTTCTGATGATCCAGTGGCCTTTATGATGTATATGCACATTGTTTACATGACTTTCGAACGGACAAATGGGACAGTAGTTGTTCCACTTCTAAAATCATAATAGTCAAATGGGGCATAACCTGCTACACTGTTAACCTTTATTTTGTCTTATATATACCATTCTTTCTCTTCTTTCTTTTCTATTTTCTTTCTTTTCATTCTTTCTTTTCTTTCAGGTATGTACCTTTCTTTTCTTATTGCCTAGTTGCCTTTATGAAGTATTTGCCCACAGTTTACATGGGTTTCAAACGGTCAAATGCAACAGCAGTGGTTCCACTTCTAAAACCACAGTAGTCAAATGGGTCAAATTCACTACACTGTTAACCTCTATTTTGTCTTATATATATACGTTTATTTCTTTTGTTTTCCTTCATTCTTTCCTTCTTTCGTTCTTTCTTATTCTTTTCTTTGAAATATACACCTCACTTTTCTGATGATCCAGTTGCCTTTATGATGTATTTGCACGTTGTTTACATGACTTTTAAACGGTCAAATGGGACATCTGTTGTTCCACTTCTAAACTCATGATAGTCAAATGGGGCATAACCTGCTACAATGTAAATGTTTGTTTTACTTTATATATATACCTTTCTTTTCTTATTGCTTTGTTGCCTTTATGAAGTATTTGCCCATAGTTTTCATGGGTTTCAAACGGTTAAATGGGACAGCAGTGGTTCCACTTCTAAAACCACAATAGTCAAATGCGTCAAATTCTGCAACAATGTTAACCTCTTTTTTGTTTTATATATATGTTTTTTCATTTGCTTTCCTTCCGTCTTTCTTTCTTATTCTTTTCTTTGAAATATAAACCTTACTTTTCCGAAGATCCAGTTGCCTTTATGAAGTATTTGCACATAGTTTTCATGAGTTTCAAACGGTCAAATGGGACAGCAGTGGTTCCACTTCTATAATCATAATGGTCAAACGGGGCATATCCGGCTACATTGTAAACCTTTATTTTGTCTTATATATCACATTGTTTCTGTTCTTTCTCTTATTTCTTCTTTCGTTTTATTGTTTCTTTTATTTCAAGTTGTACCTTTCTTTTCTTATTATGTAGTTGCCTTTATGACGTATTTGCAGGTATTCCTACAGTTTATTAAACGCTCAAAAGGGACAGCAGTGGCTCCACTTCTAAAATCATAATACTCAAATGGGGCATATCCTGCTACACTGTAAAAATTTATTTTGTCTTATATATATATATATATATATATATATATATATATATCATTCTTTCTCTTCTTTCTCTTTTTCTCTTTCTTTTCATTCTTTCTTTTCTTTCAAGTATATAACTTTCTTAACTTATTAGCTAGTTGCCTTTTTGTAGTATATGCACTAAGTTTTCATGTGTTTCAAACAGTCAAATGGGACAGCAGTTGTTCCACTTCTAAAATCATAATAGTCAAATGGGGCATATCCTGCTACACTGTAAGCCTTTATTTTGTCATATATATGTATATTTATCATTCTTTCTCTTCTTTCTTTCCTTCTTTCTTTTCTTTCATGTATATAACTTTACTTATTAGCTAGTTCCCTTTCTAAAGTATTTGCACATAGTTTTCATGTGTTTCAAATGGTCAAATGGGACAGCAGTGGTTCCACTTCTAAAATCATAATACTCAAATGGGGCATATTCTGCTACACTGTAAACCTTTTCTTTGATTATATATACCATTCTTTCACTTCTTTCTTTTCTATCTTCTTTCTTTTCATTCCTTCTTTTCTTTCAAGTATATACCTTTCTTTTCTTATTTCCTAGTAGGCTTTATGAAGTATTTGCCCATAGTTTTTATGGGTTTCAAACGGTCAAATGGGACAGCAGTGGTTCCACTTCTAAAACCACAATAGTCAAATGGGTCAAATTCTGCTACAATGTTAACCTCTGTTTTGTCTTACATATACGTTTCTTTCGTTTGTTTTCCTTCTTTCTTCCTTTCTTATTCTTTTCTTTGAAATATAAACCTTAATTTTCGGTGATCCAGTTGCCTTTATGAATTATTTCCACTTAGTTTTCGTAAGTTTCAAACGGTCAAATGGGACAGCAGTGGTTCCACTTCTAAAATCATAAGAGTCAAATGGGACATATCCTGCTACAATGTAAACCTTTATTTTATCTTATATATATAATTCTTCCTCTTCTTTCTTTCCTTCTCTCTTTCTTTTCATTCTTTTTTTCTTTCAAGTATATAACTTGCTTTACTTATTAGCTAGTTGCATTTTTGAGGAATTTGGACATAGTTTTCATGTGTTTCAAACGTTCAAATGGGACAGCAGTTGTTCCACTTCTAAAATCATAATACTCATATAGGGCATATCCTGCTACACTGTAAACCGTTACTTTGTCTTATATTTACCATTCTTTCTCCTCTTTCTTTTCTATTTTCTTTCTTTTCATTCTTTCTTTTCTTTCAAGTATATACCTTTCTTTTCTTATTGCGTAGTTGCCTTTATGAAGTATTTGCCCATTGTTTTCATGGGTTTCAAACGTTTAAATGGGACAGCAGTGGTTCCAATTCTAAAACCACAATAGTCAAATAGGTCAAATTCTGCTACAATGTTAACCTCTATTTTGCCTTATATATACGTTTCTTTCGTTTGTTTTCCTTCCTTCTTTCTTTCTTTCTTTCTTTCTTTCTTTCTTTCTTTCTTTCTTTCTTTCTTTCTTATTCTTTTCTTTGAAATATAAACCTTACTTTTCCGATGATCCAGTTGCCTTTATGAAGTATTTGTACATAGTTTTCATGAGTTTCAAACGGTCAAATGGGACAGCTGTTATTCCACTTCTAAAATCATAATACTCTAATGGGGCATATCCTACTACACTGTATACCTTTACTTTGTCTTATAGCACCTTTCCTTCTCTTCTTTCCTTTCAATTTTCTTTGTTTTCTTTCAAGTATATACCTTTCTTTTCATATTGCCTAGTTGCCTTTACGAAGTATTTGCTCGTAGTTTTCATGGGTTTCCAACGGTCAAATGGGACAGCAGCGGTTCCACTTCTAAAACCACAATAGTCAAATGGGTCAAATTCTGCTACAATGTGAACCTCTATTTTGTTTAATATATATGTGTTTTTTTCGTTTGCTTTCCTTCCGTCTTTCTTTCTTATTCTTTTGTTTGAAATATAAACCTTACTTATCCGATGATCCAGTTGCCTTTATGAAGTATTTGGACATAGTTTTCATGAGTTTCAAACGGTCAAATGGGACAGCAGTTGTTCCACTTCTCAAATCATAATAGTCGAATGGGGCATATCCTGTTACACTGTAAACTTTATTTTGTCTTATATATATCATTCTTTCTCTTCTTTCTGTTCTTCTTTCTTTCTTTTCAGTCTTTCTTTTCTTTCAAGATTATAACTATCTTTTCTTATTAGCTAGTTGCCTTTTTGAAGCATTTGCACATAGTTTTCATGAGTTTCAAACGGTCAAATGGGATAGCAGAGGTTCCATTTCTAAAATCATAATACTCAAATTAGGCATATCCTGCTACACTATAAACCTTTACTTTATTTATATACACCATTCTTTCTCTTCTTTCTTTTCATTCTTTCTTTTCTTTCAAGTATATACCTTTCTTTTCTTATTGCCTAGTTGCATTTATGAAGTATTTGCGCATAGTTTTCATGGGTTTCAAACGGTCAAATGGGACAGCAGTGGTTCCACTTCTAAAATCATAATGCTCAAATGGGGCATATTCTGCTACACTGTAAACCTTTTCTTTGATTACATATACCATTCTTTCACTTCTTTCTTTTCTATCTTCTTTCTTTTCATTCCTTCTTTTCTTTCAAGTATATACCTTTCTTTTCTTATTTCCTAGTAGGCTTTATGAAGTATTTGCCCATAGTTTTTATGGGTTTCAAACGGTCAAATGGGACAGCAGTGGTTCCACTTCTAAAACCACAATAGTCAAATGGGTCGAATTCTGCTACAATGTTAACCTCTGTTTTGTCTTACATATACGTTTCTTTCGTTTGTTTTCCTTCTTTCTTTCTTATTCTTTTCTTTGAAATATAAACCTTAATTTTCGGTGATCCAGTTGCCTTTATGACTTATTTCCACTTAGTTTTCGTAAGTTTCAAACGGTCAAATGGGACAGCAGTGGTTCCACTTCTAAAATCATAAGAGTCAAATGGGACATATCCTGCTACAATGTAAACCTTTATTTTATCTTATATATATAATTCTTCCTCTTCTTTCTTTCCTTCTCTCTTTCTTTTCATTCTTTTTTTCTTTCAAGTATATAACTTGCTTTACTTATTAGCTAGTTGCATTTTTGAGGAATTTGGACATAGTTTTCATGTGTTTCAAACGTTCAAATGGGACAGCAGTTGTTCCACTTCTAAAATCATAATACTCATATAGGGCATATCCTGCTACACTGTAAACCGTTACTTTGTCTTATATTTACCATTCTTTCTCCTCTTTCTTTTCTATTTTCTTTCTTTTCATTCTTTCTTTTCTTTCAAGTATATACCTTTCTTTTCTTATTGCGTAGTTGCCTTTATGAAGTATTTGCCCATTGTTTTCATGGGTTTCAAACGTTTAAATGGGACAGCAGTGGTTCCAATTCTAAAACCACAATAGTCAAATAGGTCAAATTCTGCTACAATGTTAACCTCTATTTTGCCTTATATATACGTTTCTTTCGTTTGTTTTCCTTCCTTCTTTCTTTCTTTCTTTCTTTCTTATTCTTTTCTTTGAAATATAAACCTTACTTTTCCGATGATCCAGTTGCCTTTATGAAGTATTTGTACATAGTTTTCATGAGTTTCAAACGGTCAAATGGGACAGCTGTTATTCCACTTCTAAAATCATAATACTCTAATGGGGCATATCCTACTACACTGTATACCTTTACTTTGTCTTATAGCACCTTTCCTTCTCTTCTTTCCTTTCAATTTTCTTTGTTTTCTTTCAAGTATATACCTTTCTTTTCATATTGCCTAGTTGCCTTTACGAAGTATTTGCTCGTAGTTTTCATGGATTTCAAACGGTCAAATGGGACAGCAGCGGTTCCACTTCTAAAACCACAATAGTCAAATGGGTCAAATTCTGCTACAATGTGAACCTCTATTTTGTTTAATATATATGTTTTTTTCGTTTGCTTTCCTTCCGTCTTTCTTTCTTATTCTTTTGTTTGAAATATAAACCTTACTTTTCCGATGATCCAGTTGCCTTTATGAAGTATTTGGACATAGTTTTCATGAGTTTCAAACGGTCAAATGGGACAGCAGTTGTTCCACTTCTCAAATCATAATAGTCGAATGGGGCATATCCTGTTACACTGTAAACTTTATTTTGTCTTATATATATCATTCTTTCTCTTCTTTCTGTTCTTCTTTCTTTCTTTTCAGTCTTTCTTTTCTTTCAAGATTATAACTATCTTTTCTTATTAGCTAGTTGCCTTTTTGAAGCATTTGCACATAGTTTTCATGAGTTTCAAACGGTCAAATGGGATAGCAGAGGTTCCATTTCTAAAATCATAATACTCAAATTAGGCATATCCTGCTACACTATAAACCTTTACTTTATTTATATACACCATTCTTTCTCTTCTTTCTTTTCATTCTTTCTTTTCTTTCAAGTATATACCTTTCTTTTCTTATTGCCTAGTTGCATTTATGAAGTATTTGCGCATAGTTTTCATGGGTTTCAAACGGTCAAATGGGACAGCAGTGGTTCCAATTCTAAAACCACAATAGTCAAATAGGTCAAATTCTGCTACAATGTTAACCTCTATTTTGTCTTATATATACATTTCTTTCGTTTGTTTACCTTCCTTCTTTCTTTCTTTTTTATTCTTTTCTTTGAAATATAAACCTTACTTTTCCGATGATCCAGTTGCCTTTATGCAGTATTTGTACATAGTTTTCATGAGTTTCAAACGGTCAAATGGGACAGCAGTTATTCCACTTCTAAAATTATAATACTCTAATGGGGCATATCCTACTACACTGTATACCTTTACTTTGTCTTATAGCACCTTTCCTTCTCTTCTTTCCTTTCAATTTTCTTTGTTTTCTTTCAAGTATATACCTTTCTTTTCATATTGCCTAGTTGCCTTTACGAAGGATTTGCTCATAGTTTTCATGGGTTTCAAACGGTCAAATGGGACAGCAGCGGTTCCACTTCTAAAACCACAATAGTCAAATGGGTCAAATTCTGCTACAATGTTAACCTCTGTTTTGTCTTACATATACGTTTCTTTCGTTTGTTTTCCTTCTTTCTTCCTTTCTTATTCTTTTCTTTGAAATATAAACCTTAATTTTCGGTGATCCAGTTGCCTTTATGAATTATTTCCACTTAGTTTTCGTAAGTTTCAAACGGTCAAATGGGACAGCAGTGGTTCCACTTCTAAAATCATAAGAGTCAAATGGGACATATCCTGCTACAATGTAAACCTTTATTTTATCTTATATATATAATTCTTCCTCTTCTTTCTTTCCTTCTCTCTTTCTTTTCATTCTTTTTTTCTTTCAAGTATATAACTTGCTTTACTTATTAGCTAGTTGCATTTTTGAGGAATTTGGACATAGTTTTCATGTGTTTCAAACGTTCAAATGGGACAGCAGTTGTTCCACTTCTAAAATCATAATACTCATATAGGGCATATCCTGCTACACTGTAAACCGTTACTTTGTCTTATATTTACCATTCTTTCTCCTCTTTCTTTTCTATTTTCTTTCTTTTCATTCTTTCTTGTCTTTCAAGTATATACCTTTCTTTTCTTATTGCGTAGTTGCCTTTATGAAGTATTTGCCCATTGTTTTCATGGGTTTCAAACGTTTAAATGGGACAGCAGTGGTTCCAATTCTAAAACCACAATAGTCAAATAGGTCAAATTCTGCTACAATGTTAACCTCTATTTTGTCTTATATATACGTTTCTTTCGTTTGCTTTCCTTCCGTCTTTCTTCTTTATTCTTTTCTTTGAAATATAAACCTCACTTTTCTGATGTTCCAGTTGCCTTTATCATGTATTTTGCACATGGTTTTCACGAGTTTCAAACGGACAAATGGGACAACAGTGGTTCCACTTCTAGAACCACAATAGTCAAATGCGTCAAATTCTGCTACAATGTGAACCTCTATTTTGTTTAAAATATATGCTTTTTTCGTTTGCTTTCCTTCCGTCTTTCTTTCTTATTCTTTGGTTTGAAATATAAACCTTACTTTTCCGATGATCCAGCTGCCTTTATGAAGTATTTGCACATAGTTTTCATGAGTTTCAAACGGTCAAATGGGACAGCAGTTGTTCCACTTCTCAAATCATAATAGTCAAATGGGGCATATCCTGTTACACTGTAAACTTTATTTTGTCTTATATATATATATATATCATTCTTTCTCTTCTTTCTGTTCTTCTTTCTTTCTTTTCATTCTTTCTTTTCTTTCAAGATTATAACTATCTTTTCTTATTAGCTAGTTGCCTTTTTGAAGCATTTGCACATAGTTTTCATGAGTTTCAAACGGTCAAATGGGATAGCAGAGGTTCCATTTCTAAAACCACAATAGTCAAATGGGTCAAATTCTGCTACACTGTTAACCTCTATTTTGTCTTATATATACGTTTCTTTCGTTGTTTTCCTTCTTTATTTCTTTCTTTCGTTCTTTCTTATTCTTCTCTTTAAAATATAAACCTTACTTTTCCGATAATCCAGTTGCCTTTATGAGGTATTTGCACATAGTTTTCATGAGATTCAAACGGTCAAATGGGACAGCAGTGGTTCCACTTCTATAATCATAATAGTCATATGGGGCGTATCCGGCTACACTGTATACCTTTACTTTGGTTTATAGACACCTTTCTTTCTCTTCTTTCTTTTCAATTTTCTTTGTTTTCCTACAAGTATATACCTTTCCTTTCTTATTGCCTAGTTGCCTTTACGAAGTATTTGCTCGTAGTTTTCCTGGGTTTCAAACGGTCAAATGGCACAGCAGCGGTTCCACTTCTAAAACCACAATAGTCAAATAGGTCAAATTCTGCTACACTGTTAACCTCTATTTTGTCTTATATATACGTTTCTTTCTTTTGTTTTCCTTCTTTCTTTTTTATTCTTTTCTTTGAAATATAAACCTCACTTTTCTGATGATCCAATTGCCTTTATCATGTATTTGCACAAGGTTTTCATGGGTTTCAAACGGTCAAATGGTACAGCAGTGTTCCACTTCTCAAATCATAACAGTCAAATGGGGCATATCCTGCTACACTGTAAACTTTATTTTGTCTTATATATATTTATATATCTCATTCTTTCTCTTCTTTCTGTTCTTCGTTCTTTCTTATCATTCTTTCTTTCTTATCATTCTTTCTTTTCTTTCAAAAATATAACTATCTGTTCTTATTAGCTAGTTGCCTTTTTGAAGTATTTGCACATAGTTTTCATGAGTTTCAAACGGTCAAATGGGATAGCAGTGGTTCCATTTCTAAAATCATAATACTCAAATGGGGCATATCCTGATACACTGTAAACCTTTACTTTGTCTTATATATACCATTCTTTCTCTTCTTTCTTTTCATTCTTTCTTTTCTTTCAAGTAATTAATTTCCTTTTCTTATTGCCTAGTTGCCTTTATAAAGTATTTGCACATAGTTTTCATGAGTTTCAAACGGTCAAATGGGACAGCAGTGGTTCCACTTCTATAATCATAATGGTCAAATGGGGCATATCCGGCTACATTGTAAACCTTTATTTTGTCTTATATATCACATTCTCTTTCTCCTTTCTTTTCCTTCTTCTTTCATTTTATTGTTTCTTTTCTTTCAAGTATGTACCTTTCTTTTCTTATGATGTAGTTGCCTTTATGAAGTATTTGCAGGTATTCTTAATGTTTATTAAACGCTCAAAAGGGACACCAGTGGTTCCAATTCTGAAATCATAATACTCAAATGGGCATATCCTGCTACACTGTAAACCTTTATTTTGTGTTATATATATCATTCTTTCTCTTCTTTCTCTATTTTTTCTTTCTTTTCATTCTTTCTTTTCTTTCAAGTGTATAACTTTCTTTACTTATTAGCTAGATGCCTTTTTGAAGTATTTGCACATAGTTTTCATGTGTTTCAAACAGTCAAATGGGACAGCAGTGGTTCCACTTCTAAAATCTTAATAGTCAAATGGGGCATATCCTGCTACTCTGTAAACCTTTATTTTGTCTTATATATATATCATTCTTTCTCTTCTTTCTTTTCATTCTTTCTTTTCTTTCAAGTATATAACTTTACTTATTAGCTAGTACCCTTTTTAAAGTAATTGCACATAGTTTTCATGAGTTTCAAACGGTCAAATGGGACAGCTGTGGTTCCACTTCTAAAATCATAATTGTCAAATGGGCAAATTCTGCTGCACTGTAAACCTTTATTTGGACTTGTGTATACTACACTTTCTCTTCTCTCTTTTCTATTTTCTTTCTTTTCATTCTTTCTTTTCTATCAAGTATATACCTTACTTTTCTTATTGCCTAGTTGCCTTTATGAAGTATTTGCCCATAGTTTTCAAGGCTTTCAAACGGTTAAATGGGAAAGCAGTGGTTCCACTTCTAAAACCACAATAGTCAAATGGGTCAAATGCTGCTACACTTTTAACCCCTATTTTGTCTTATATATACGTTTCTTTCATTTGTTTTCCTTCTTTCTTTCTTATTCTTTTCTTTGAAATATAAACCCCACTTTTCTGATGATCCAGTTGCTTGATGATGTGTTTGCACATAGTTTCCATGAGTTTCAAACGGTCAAATAGGACCGCAGTATTTCCGCTTCTAAGAACATAATAGTCAAATGGGGCATATTCCGCTATACTGTAAACCTTAATTTTTCTTATATATACCATTCTTTCTCTTCTTTCTTTTCTTTTTACTTTCCTTTCATTCTTTCTTTTCTTTCAAGTATAACCTTTCCTTTCTTATTAGCTAGTTGCCTCTATAATCAATTTGCACATAGTTCTCATGAGTTTCAAACGGTCAAATGGGACAGCAGTGGTTCCGCTTCCATAATCATAATGGTCAAATGGGGCATATCCGGCTAATTTGTTAACCTTTATTTTGTCTTATATATCACATTCTTTCTCTCCTTTCTTTTCTTTTTCTTTCATTTTATTGTTTCTTGTCTTTCAAGTATGTACCTTTCTTTTCTTTTGTTGTAGTTGCCTTTATGAAGTATTTGCAGGTATTCTTAATGTTTATTAAACCCTCAAAAGGGACATCAGTGGTTCCACTTCTAAAATCATAGTACTCAAATGGGGCATGTCCTGCTACACTGCTGCATCATTCCTTCTCTTCTTTCTGTTCTTCTTTCTTCCTTTTCTTTCAAGAATATAACTATCTTTTCTTATTAACTAGTTGCCTCTTTGAAGTATTTGCACATAGTTTTCATGAGTCTCAAACGGTCAAATGGGACAGCAGTGGTTCCACTTCTATAATCATAATGGTCAAATGGGGCATATCCGGCTATATTGTAAAACTTTATTTTGTATTATATATCACATTCTTTCTGTTCTTTCTCTTCTTTCTTCTTTCGTTTTATTGTTTCTTTTATTTCAAGTATGTACCTTTCTTTTCTTATGATGTAGTTGCCTTTATGAAGTATTTGCAGGTATTCTTATAGTTTATTAAACGCTCAAAAGGGACAGCAGTGGTTCCACTTCTAAAATCATAATACTCAAATGGGGCATATCCTGCTACACTGTAAAACTTTATTTTGTCTTATATATATATATATCATTCTTTCTCTTCTTTCTCTATTTTTTCTTTCTTTTCATTCTTTCTTTTCTTTCAAGTATATAACTTTCTTTACTTATTAGCTAGATGCCTTTTTGAAGTATTTGCACATAGTTTTCATGTGTTTCAAACAGTCAAATGGGACAGCAGTGGTTCCACTTCTAAAATCATAATAGTCAAATAGGGCAAATTCTGCTGCACTGTCTACCTTTATTTTGTCCAATGTATACCACACTTTCTTTTCTTTCTTTTCATTTGCTTTCTTTTCTTTCTTTTTTTCTTACTTCAAGTATATAACTTTTTTTTCTTATTACCTAGTTGCCTTTATGAAGTATTTGCAGGTATTCCTGTTTTTTAAACGGGACAGCAGTGGTTCATCTTTTAAAATCAGAATAGTCAAATGAGAAAAATTCTGCTACACTGTAAACCTTTATTTGTCTGATTTATACCCTTCTGTCTCTCTTGTATTTTTTCTTTCCTTTCTTTATTTCTATTCTTTTCATTCATATATAAACCTTTCTTTTCTTATGATGTAGTTGCCTTCATGAAGTATTTGCAGGTATTCATGTTTATTAAACGCTCAAATGGGACACCAGTGGTTCCACTTCTAAAATCATAACAGTCAAATGGGGCATATCCTGCAACGCTGTTAACCTCCATTTTGTCTTATATATACGTTTCTTTCGTTTATTTGCCTTCTTTCTTTCTTATTCTTTTCTTAGACATATAAACCTTACTTTTGCAATGATTCAGTAGCCTTTATGAAGTATTTGCACATAGTTTTCATGTGTTTCAAACGGTAAAATGGGGCAGCACTGGTTCCACTTCTAAAATCATAATACTCAAATGGGGCATATCCTGCTACACTGTAAACATTTGCTTTGTCTTATATATACCATTCTTTCTCTTCTTTCTTTTCTATTTTATTTCGTTTCATTCTTTCTTTTCTTTCAAGTATATACCTTTCTTTTCTTAGTACCTAGTTGCCTTTATGATTTATTTGCCCATAGTTTCCATGGGTTTCAAACGGTTAAATGGGACAGCAGTGGTTCCACTTCTAAAACCACAATAGTCAAATGGGTCAAATTCTGCTACACTGTTAACCTCTGTTTTGTCTTATATATACGTTTCTTTCGTTTGTTTTCCTTCTTTCTTCATTTTTTATTCCTTTCTTTGAAATATATACCTTAATTTTCCGGTGATCCAGTTGCCTTTATGAAGTATTTGCACTTAGTTTTCATAAATTCAAACGGTCAAACGGGACAGCAGTGCTTTCATAATAGTCAAATGGGACATATCCTGCTACAATGGAAACCTTTATTTTGTTTATATATATCATTCTTTCTCGTCTTTCTTTCCTTCTTTCTTTCTTTCTTTCTTTTCATTCTTTCTTCTCTTTCAATTATATAACTTTCATTACTTATTAGCTAGTTGCCTTTTTGAAGTATTTGGACATAGTTTTCATGTGTTTCAAACGGTCAAATGGGACAGCAGTTGTTCCACTTCTAAAATCATTATACTCAAATGGGGCATAATCCTGCTACACTGTAAACCTTTACTTTGTCTTATATATACCATTCTTTCTCTTCTTTCTTTTCTATTTTCTTTCTTTTCATTCTTTCTTTTCTTTCAAGTATATACCTTTCTTTTCTTATTGCCTAGTTGCCTTTATGAAGTATTTGCCCATTGTTTTCATGGGTTTCAAACGGTTAAATGGGACAGCAGTGGTTCCACCTCTAAAACCACAATAGTCAAATGGGTCAAATTCTGTTACAATGTTAACCTCTATTTTGTCTTATATATACGTTTCTTTCGTTTGTTTTCCTTCCTTCTTTCTTTCTTATTCTTTTCTTTAAAATATAAACCTTACTTTTCCGATGATCCAGTTGCCTTTATGAAGTATTTGCACATAGTTTTCATGAGTCTCAAACGGTCAAATGGGACAGCAGTGGTTCCACTTCTCAAATCATAATAGTCAAACGGGGCATATCCTGCTACACTGTAAACTTTATTTTGTCTTATATATATCATTCTTTCTCTTCTTTCTGTTCTTCGTTCTTTCTTATCATTCTTTCTTTTCCTTCAAAAATATAACTATCTTTTCTTATTAGCTAGTTGCCTTTTTGAAGTATTTGCACATAGTTTTCATGAGTTTCAAACGGTCAAATGGGATAGAAGTGGTTCCATTTCTAAAATCATAATACTCAAATGGGGCATATCCTGATACACTGTAAACCTTTACTTTGTCTTATATATACCATTCTTTCTCTTCTTTCTTTTCTATTTTCTTTCTTTTCATTCTTTATTTTCTTTCAGGTATATACCTTTCTTTACTTATTGCCTAGTTGCCTCTATGAAGTATGTGCCCATAGTTTTCATGGTTTTCAAACGGTAAAATGGGAAAGCAGTTGTTCCACTTCTAAAACACCAATAGTCAAATGGGTCAAATTTTGCAACGCTGTTAACCTCTATTTTGTCTTATATAAACGTTTTTTCTTTTGTTTTCCTTCTTTCTTTCTCTCTTATTCTTTTCTTTGAAATATAAACCTTATTTTTCGGATAATCCAGTTGCGTTTATGATGTATTTGCGCATAGATTACATGACTTTCAAACGGTCAAATGGGCAACAGTTGTTCAATTATAAAATAACGATAGCCAACTGGTGCAAATTATGCTACACTGTAAAGCTTAATTTTTTCTTATATATACCTCTCTTTCTTTTGTTTTCTTTCTTTTCTATCTTTCCTTCTTTCTTTCGTTGTTTCTTTCTTTTCTTTTCTTTTCTTTCAAATATAACCCTTAATTTTCTTATGATCTAGTTCCCTCTATGAAGCATATGCACATAGTTATCATGATTTTCAAACGGTCAAATGGGACAGCAGTGGTTCCATTTCTAAAATCATAATAATCAAATGGCCTCAAATTCTGCTACACTGTTAACCTCTATTTTGTTTTATATATACGTTTTTTCTTTTGTTTTCCTTCTTTCTCTCTTATTCTTTTCTTTGAAATATAAACCTTACTTTTCGGATGATCCAGTTGCCGTTATGAAGTATTTGCACATAGTTTTCATGAGTTTCAAACGGCCAATAGGACAGCAGTGGTTCCGCTTCTAAAATCATAATAGTCAAATGGGGCAAATTCCGCTGCACTGTAAACCTTTATTTTGTCTTATGTATACCACTGTTTCTTTTCTTTCTTTTCATTTGCATCCTTTTCTTTCTTTCTTTTCTTATGTCACGTATATACCTTTCGCTTCATATTGCCTTGTTGACTTTATGAAGTATTTGGGCATAGTTTTCAGGACTTACAAACGGGCAAATGCGACCGCAGTTGTTCCACTTCTAAAATCATAATAGTCAAATGGGGCAAATTCTGCTGCACTGTAAACCTTTATTTTGTCTTATGTATACCACACTTTCTTTTCTTTCGTTTCATTTGCTTTCTTTTCTTTCTTTTTTTTTCTTATATCACGTATATAACATTCGTTGCTTATCACCTAGTTGCCTTTATGGAGTATTTGCACGTAATCTTCATGTTTTTTAAACGGTCAAATGGGACAGCAGTGGTTCATCTTCTAAAATCAGAATAGTCAAATGGAAAAATTCTGCTACACTGTGAACCTTTATTTGTCTGATTTATACACGTCTGTCTCTCTTTTATTTTTTCTTTCCTTTCTATATTTCTTTTCTTTTCATTCATATATATATATTTCTTTTCTAATGATGTGGTTGCCTTTATGAAGTATTTGCAAGTATTCTTAATGTTTATTAAACATTCAAATGGGACAGCAGTCATAATAGTCAAATGGGGTATTTCCTGCTACACTGTAAACCTTTACTTTGTCTTATGTATACCATTCTTTCTCTTCTTTTCTTTCTATTTTCCTTCTTGTCATTCTTTCTTTTCTTTCAAGTATATACCTTTCTTTTCTTATTGCCTAGTTGCCTTAAACAAGTATTTGCCCATAGTTTTCATGAGTTTCATGCGGTCAAATGGGACAGCGGTGTTTCCACTTCTAAAAACATAATAGTCAAATGGGGCATATTCCGCTATACTGTAAACCTTTATTTTTCTTATATATACCATTCTTTCTCTTCTTTCTTTTCTTTCTTTCTTTTACTTTCCCTTATATATACGTTTCTTTCTTTTGTTTTGCTTCTTTCTTTCTTTCTTTCTTTGTTTCCTTCATTCTTTCTTATTCTTTTCTTTGCAATATAAACCCCACTTTTGTGATGATCCAGTTGCCTTTATGATGTATTTGCGCATAGTTTACATGACTTTCAAACGGTCAAATGGGCAGCAGTTGTTCAATTATAAAATAACGATAGCCAAATGGGGCAAATTCTGCTACACTGTAGAACTTTATTTTTTCTTATATATACCTGTGTTTCTTTTGTTTTCTTTGTTTTCTATCTTTCCTTCTTTCTTTCGTTGCTTCTTTCTTTTCTTTTCTTTTCTTTCAAATATAACCCTTAATTTTCTTATGATCTAGTTCCCTCTATGAAGCATATGCACATAGTTTTCATGAGTTTCAAAGTCACAAATGGGACAGCAGTGGTTCCACTTCCAAAATCATAAGAGACAAATGGGGCAAATTCTGCTACACTGTAAACCTTTATTTTGTTTTATGTATACCACACTTTCTTTTCATTCTTGTTCTTTTCTTTGTTTCTTACATTTTCTTTCAAGCATATATCCTTCTCTTCTTATGATGTAGTTGCCTTTATGAAGTATTTGCACATAGTTTTCTGGAGTTTCAAACTGTCAAATGGGACAACAGTGTTCACTTCTTAAATCACAATAGTCAAATGGGGCAAATTCTGCCACACTGTAAACCTTTATTTTGTCTTATATATACCTTTCTTTCTTTTGTTTTATTTTTTTCTTTCTTTCCTTCTTTCTTTTCTTTTTCTTTCAAGTATAAACCTTACTTTTCTTATGATCTAGTTCCCTCTATGGAGTATTTGCACATAGTTTTCATGAGTTTCAAACGGCCACATAGGACAACAGTGGTTCCACCTCTAATATCATATTAGTCAAATGGGCAAATACTGCTGCACAGTAAACTTTTATTTTATCTTATGCATAACACACTTTCTTTACTTTGTTTCTATTCTTTCTTTATTTTCTTTTCTTTTAGGCATATACCTTTCTTTTCTTATGATCTCGCTGCCTTTACGAAGTATCTGTACATAGTTTTCATGAGTATTATACGGTCAAATGAGACAGCTGTGGTTCCACTTGTAAAATCATAATAGTCAAATGGGGCAGATTCTGCTACACTGTATACCTCTATTTTGTCTTATATAAATCATACTTTCTTTTCTATCTTTCTTTTCTTTATATTCTTTCCTTTCAAGTATATACGTTTCCTTCCTTATGATCTCGTTGCCTTCATGAAGGTTTTGCAAATTGTTTGCATGAATTTCAAATGCTCAAATGGGACAGCTGTGCTTCCAATTCTAATATCATAATTGTCAAATGGGGCAAATTCTGCTACACTGTAAACCTTTATGTTGTCTTATATATACCATTCTTTCTTTTCTTTCTTTATTTTCCTTTCTTTTCTTTTATTTCAAGTATATGCCTTTCTTCTACTATGATCTGGTTGCCTTTATGAAGTATTTGATCATAATTTTAATGAGTTTCAAACGGTCAAATGTGACAGCAGTGGTTCCACTTCTAAAATCATAATAGTCAAATGGGGAGAAATCTGGTACTCTGTAAACGTTTGTTTTATCTTAATATACCTTCTCTCTTTTTTTTTTGTGTCTTAACTTTCATGTATATATCTTTCTTTTCTTATGATGTAGTTGCCTTTATGAAGTATTTGCACAAACTTTTCATGAGAATCAAACGGTCAAATGGGACAGCAGTGTTTCCACTTCTAAAAACATAATAGTCAAATGGGGCATATTCTGCTACACTGTAAACCTTTATTTTGTCTTATATATACCATTCTTTCTCTTCTTTCTTTTCTTCTTTTCTTTCCTTTCATTCTTTCTTTTCTTTCAAGTAGATACCTTGCCTTTCTTAGTAGCTAGTTGCCTTTATAAAGTATTTGCTCATTGTTTTCATGACTTTCAAACCGTCAAATTGGACAGTAGTGGTTCTACTTCTATAATCATAATTATCAAATGGGGCATATCCTGCTACACTGTAAACCTTTATTTTGTCTTATATATCACATTCTTTCTCTTCTTTCTTTTCTTTATCTTTCATTTCATTCTTTCTTTTCTTTCAAGTATGTAGCTTTCTTTTCTTATGACCTAGTGGCCCTTATGAAGTGTATGCACGTATTCTTCATGTTTTTTAAACTGTCAATGGGACAGCAGTTGTTCCACTTCTAAAAACTATATAGTCAAATGGGGCAAATTCTGCTGCACTGTAAACCTTTATTTTGTCTTATGTATACCGCACTTTCTTTTCTTTCTTTTCATTTGCTTTCTTTTCTTTTCTTATTTCACGTATATAACCTTCTTTTCTTATTACCTAGTTGCCTTTTTGCAATTTTTGCACGTATTACTGATGTTTTTTAAACGGTCAAATGGGACAGCAGTGGTTCATCTTCTAAAATCAGAATAGTCAAATGGGAAAAATTCTGCTACACTGTAAACCTTTATTTGCCTGATTTATACTCTTCTGTCTCGCTTTTGTTTTTTCTGTCCTTTCTTTATTTCTTTTCTTTTCATTCATATATAGAACTTTCTTTTCTTATGATGTAGTCGCCTTTATTAAGTATTTGCAGGTATTGTTAATGTTTATTAAACGCTCAAATTCTAAAATCATAATAGTCAAATGGAGCATATCCTGCTACACTATAAACCTTTATTTTGCCTTATATATAACATTCTTTCTCTTCTTTTTTCTTTTTCTTTCTTTTCATTCTTTCTTTTCTTTCAAGTATATACCTTTCTTTTCTTATTAACTAGTAGTCTTTGTGATGTATTTGCAATTAGTTTTCATGAGTTTCAAACGGTCAATTCTGACAACAGTGGTTCCACTTCCAAAATCATAATAGTCAAATAGGGCATATTCTGCTACACTGTAAACCTTTACTTTGTCTTATATATAACATTCTTTCTCTTCTTGCTTTTCTACTTTCCTGCTTTTCATTCTTTGTTTTCTTTCAGGTATATAGCATCCCATTCTTATTGCCTAGTTGCCTTTATGAGGTATTTGCCCATAGTTTTCATGGGTTTCAAACGATCAAATGGGACAGCAGTGGTTCCGCTTCTAAAACCACAATGGTCAAATAGATGAAAGTCTGCTACCTCTGTTAACCTCTATTTTGCCTTATATATACGTTTCTTTCTTTTGTTTTGCTTCTTTCTTTCTTTCTTTGTTTCCTTCTTTCTTTCTTATTCTTTTCTTTGAAATATAAACCTCACTTTTGTGATGATCCAGTTGCCTTTATGATGTATTTGCGCATAGTTTACATGACTTTCAAACGGTCAAATGGGCAGCAGTTGTTCAATTATACAATAACGATAGCCAAATGGGGCAAATTCTGCTACACTGTAGAACTTTATTTTTTCTTATATATACCTGTCTTTCTTTTGTTTTCTTTGTTTTCTATCTTTCCTTCTTTCTTTCGTTGCTTCTTTCTTTTCTTTTCTTTTCTTTCAAATATAACCCTTAATTTTCTTATGATCTAGTTCCCTCTATGAAGCATATGCACATAGAATTCATGAGTTTCAAAGTCACAAATGGGACAGCAGTGGTTCCACTTCCAAAATCATAAGAGACAAATGGGGCAAATTCTGCTACACTGTAAACCTTTATTTTGTTTTATGTATACCACACTTTCTTTTCATTCTTGTTCTTTTCTTTGTTTCTTACATTTTCTTTCAAGCATATATCCTTCTCTTCTTATGATGTAGTTGCCTTTATGAAGTATTTGCACATAGTTTTCTGGAGTTTCAAACTGTCAAATGGGACAACAGTGTTCACTTCTTAAATCACAATAGTCAAATGGGGCAAATTCTGCCACACTGTAAACCTTTATTTTGTCTTATATATACATTTCTTTCTTTTGTTTTATTTTTTTCTTTCTTTCCTTCTTTCTTTCTTTTCTTTTTCTTTCAAGTATAAACCTTACTTTTCTTATGATCTAGTTCCCTCTATGGAGTATTTGCACATAGTTTTCATGAGTTTCAAACGGCCACATAGGACAACAGTGGTTCCACCTCTAATATCATATTAGTCTAATGGGCAAATTCTGCTGCCCAGTAAACTTTTATTTTATCTTATGCATAACACACTTTCTTTACTTTGTTTCTATTCTTTCTTTATTTTCTTTTCTTTTAGGCATATACCTTTCTTTTCTTATGATCTCGTTGCCTTTACGAAGTATCTGTACATAGTTTTCATGAGTATTATACGGTCAAATGAGACAGCTGTGGTTCCACTTGTAAAATCATAATAGTCAAATGGGGCAGATTCTGCTACACTGTATACCTCTATTTTGTCTTATATAAATCATACTTTCTTTTCTATCTTTCTTTTCTTTATATTCTTTCCTTTCAAGTATATACGTTTCCTTCCTTATGATCTCGTTGCCTTCATGAAGGTTTTGCAAATTGTTTGCATGAATTTCAAATGCTCAAATGGGACAGCTGTGCTTTCACTTCTAATATCATAATTGTCAAATGGGGCAAATTCTGCTACACTGTAAACCTTTATGTTGTCTTATATATATACCATTCTTTCTTTTCTTTCTTTATTTTCCTTTCTTTTCTTTTATTTCAAGTATATGCCTTTCTTCTACTATGATCTGGTTGCCTTTATGAAGTATTTGATCATAATTTTAATGAGTTTCAAACGGTCAAATGTGACAGCAGTGGTTCCACTTCTAAAATCATAATAGTCAAATGGGGAGAAATCTGGTACTCTGTAAACGTTTGTTTTATCTTAATATACCTTCTCTCTTTTCTTTTTTTGTGTCTTAACTTTCATGTATATAACTTTCTTTTCTTATGATGTAGTTGCCTTTATGAAGTATTCGCACAAACTTTTCATGAGTTTCAAAGGGTTAAATGGGACAGCAGTGGTTCCACTTCTAAAACCACAATTGTCAAATGGATCAAATTCTGCAACACTGTTTACCTCTATTTTGTCATATATAGACGTTTCTTTCTTTTGTTTTCTTTCTTTTCTTCTTTCTTTCTTTCTTTCTTTGTTTGTTTCTTTTTTTCTTTGTTTTTTCTTTCTTACTTATTCTTTTGTTTGAAATATACACTTTACTTTTCTGATGATCTAGTTCCCTTTATGAAGCTTTTGCACATAGTTTTCATGAGTTTCCAGCGGTCAAATGGGACAACAGTTGTTCATTTCTAAAATCACAATAGTCAAATGTGGCAAATTCTGCTACATTATAAACCTTTATTTTGTCTTATATATACCTTTCTTTCTTTTGTTTTCTTTCTTTTCTTTCTTTCTTTTCTTTTCTTTTCTTTCAAGCATATACCTTTCTCTTCTTATGATCTAGTTGCCTTTGTGAAGTATTTGCACATGGTTTTCATGAGTATTACACCGTCAAATAAGACAGCAGCTGTGACACTTCTAAAATCATAATAGTCAAATGGGGCAAATTCTGCTACACTGTAAACCATTATTTTGTCCTATATAGACTATACTTTCTTTTCTTTCTTGTCTTTTTCTTTCATTTCTTTCTTATCTTTCAAGTGTATAGCTTTCTTCTCTTATGATCGAGTTGCCTTTACGAAGTATTTGCCCATATTTTTCATGAGTTTCACACGGTCAAATGGGACAGCAGTTGTTCCACTTCCAAAATCATAATAGTCAAGTGGGGCTAATTTTCTACACAGTAAACCTTTATGTTATGGAAACGTAGAGTCAGACTGAAAAATTCAATGCCATAGCCGGGATTTGAACCACGGATCTTCTGGTTTCCGTCCAGCCGCACTACCATTGTGCTACTATGGCCAACGTGCCGACATGACATTAAATTCTCCAACTGACTCGTATTTTCCCGGTAAACCACTCAGCAGTTCTCATAAACACATGAGACAACTACCTTAATGGCGACTTACTACATGTAAGTACTTTAAGGCCCGGGCTTTATAGTTAACCACTATTAGGTTAATTAATTGAAATTAATTATTCTTTCACACTGGCCGTGTGTAGGCTAAATTATGGAAACGTAGAGTCAGACTGAAAAATTCAATGCCATAGCCGGGATTTGAACCACGGATCTTCTGGTTTCCGTCCAGCCGCACTACCATTGTGCTACTATGGCCAACGTGCCGACATGACATTAAATTCTCCAACTGACTCGTATTTTCCCGGTAAACCACTCAGCAGTTCTCATAAACACATGAGACAACTACCTTAATGGCGACTTACTACATGTAAGTACTTTAAGGCCCGGGCTTTATAGTTAACCACTATTAGGTTAATTAATTGAAATTAATTATTCTTTCACACTGGCCGTGTGTAGGCTAAATTATGGAAACGTAGAGTCAGACTGAAAAATTCAATGCCATAGCCGGGATTTGAACCACGGATCTTCTGGTTTCCGTCCAGCCGCACTACCATTGTACTAACAGTGAAATGGGGCTAATTCTGCTACACAGTAAACCTTTATGTTGTCTTATATATACCATTATTTCTTTTCTTTCTTTCTTTTCTTTTTTCTTTCAGTTATATCTTAAGTTTCAAGTATATAGCTTTCTTCTCCTATCATCGATTTGCCTTTCTGAAGTATTTGCATATAGTTTTCATGAGATTTAAACGGTCAAATGGGACAGTTGTGGTTCCACTTCTAAAATCATAATAGTGAAATGGGGCTAATTCTGCTACACAGTAAACCTTAATGTTATCTTATATATACCATTATTTCTTTTCTTTCTTTCTTTTCTTTCTTTCTTTTCTTTTCTTTTCTTTTTTCCAAATATAAACCTTACTTTTCTTATGATCTAGTTGGCTTTATGAAGTATTTGCACATAGTTTTCATGAGATTGTGGCCTTACCTCCCCCGCTGCGGCTGCTGATACTCTGTCTCGGGTATCAGCCACTCTGAATGTAACCCTAGCAGCCTGGATCCCGGTGGTCTGGTCGCCTAGTAGATTGCTCTATGAGTTTAGTATTCTTTGCCCTGGCTAGTCATTAGAGCTGAGCCCACGCTCTATACAGGGTATGCGTGAGATAGGTTGACGAAATAAAAACAACACAGTTTATCGTATCCGCTTTACTATTCAGTTCGTTTCGTGCAGACAGTTCACCAGGAGTTGCCGCCGCGTTCAGCTCGAATTACTCTAGATTTCCACTATCAAGTTAAAACTATACTGAATTGCTGAAATCTATCACGATGGAATAAATTACTAACACTGTTTTAAAAGTATACTTCGCCGCTTAATTCACTGCTGAGAGATCTTGTTCACTTAATAAGATTCTCATTACTGATTGTACTTCTCGGCGCAATCCGACGTTTGTGTGCCCGGCAAGCAAAACACGTCTACACGGTATCACGTCCCAGACTAGAAGACCGACGCTAAAACCTAATATTCCTTTCCAAAACAGATATAGCCTCGCCTCCAGCTGGATTTCTCTGAAAAACCCTAGTTAGCGAGCTACAACCACGCGGACATTTCCCCGAAATACTGGTTTGGGCCAGGTTTGGACCGGTCTACTAATGACCCAGGTAGCAACCCATCCCGTGACCACAGCCTTTCGACGGAACATTTTCATCCATATAGACCAGCAACTTTATTACATAGCTCTGGGTAAAAATACTTATTCGCATTCTAGTAATTGAATTTAAATGCTGTGGCTTCGTTTCATGAACTTGTCCATCTTTAATATTCATTATCTTAAATTCTTTCACCTTACTTCCTCATTATAATTTAATTATCATTTTATTCATTGTTAAAATCGTATTCAATCATACGGCTGATAAATACGGCATCAAACTGCCCCCGTTTCATTATTTAACTATCCCACAATTTAAGAATGGAACGTCCTTGCCCGAATAACTACTATTATTAACAACTCCACACGTCGGCAACTCTGGTTCACTTTACAATTTTCTTTGCATTTCAGCTGCGTTACATACAATCATAGTGACAAAATTTATAATATTAGTACATAATTTCTTTTTGTTTTCAACACTTCACATTATAAACATCTGAAATAATCCAATACATATTAGATTACCAGACGCTATATACACTCCACTTCTGAAAGTTTTACATTTTCTTGCGTCATACAACGAACGTTTACATCGTATTATTTATGAACTACATAAAACTTAAGATAGTTTACAAAATCTGTTTGTCTTCTGATTCTATATAAAGGTGTAATTTGCCAAAGGTCCTTGCACCTTCTTGGATTTGCAAATTGTTTTGGTACTCAGTTTTGTTGCTTTGAGTTGGTTATTTTCATAGGTTTCACTGCACTTCCACTTCACTTTAAAGTCTTAAAAGTACTTATCACCACAAGTTTTCTTTTTTTTCACAATTTCGATCTTTTGTGGCTGGATACCATTAAGATTATATATATTTGTTCGTCTGAATTCATTTTCATTAATTGAGTTGTATACATTTTCATCTATACCTTATCCTATATGCCTCTGCATGATTATTTGTTTATGTCCGGTACGGACGGAGAAGTTGTTTGTGCCACCTACCCATGAGTTTTCTATTTACCGCATCTACTATTTCAAATGTATGTTCCCCAAATTTTTGAATAATTTCCCCAGGACCTTTATATAGTACCTCCATGCGCTTGTTTATGTTCTTCAAGGCGCAGGACAACTTGTGATCTTTAATTAATACTAGATCACCTATCTCTGGGTTCCATTTGTGCCTTCTTCGTTTTCTCTTCGATTGCCTCTTTTCCGCCTTCTCCTATATTCTGCCGAAAGCTAATTTAGCTCTTTGTTCTTCACTTAGGGTTTCATATTCAAGACTTACTTTTGTTTCAATTTCCTTAAAGATGGGCTCGAATTCTTCGTTTAACATAAGTGTTACGGTTGCACATCCTGTAGTCACATTAATGGTGTTATTTATTATCTTTTCAATGACTGGACAGTATCTTACCCAATCTTTGTGATTCTTATGTGTCAGTATCCTGAAATAGATCCCAATATCGCGCAGTACTCGTTCTGTCGGGTTTCCTGATGGAAAATAGGATGAGCAATAATATAATTTTATTCCGTGATCTGTAAGGGTTCTTTTAAAGCATTTATTCCGATGGACGGTCGCGTTATCAGACAAGACCGCTTTTACTGGTCCGTATTTCGGCATATAATCATTCACTATCTTCCTTACACAAGTCCTGCTGCTTATGTTTCTTACGGGGTATATTTTTACATATTTGGTGAAGACATCATGAAGTACAAAAATGTATCGGCACCCAAATTGACCTCGAGGTAATTCTCCGTGAGCATCCACTGTGACTAGCGCATTCTTTTCATCTCTTAAAATCGCTTGAGGTTCTGTATCGAATTTCACATTGAATGGTTTCGCTCGTTGGCACATGTCGCAAGTTGAACATATTTTCCGTCCTTTCCTGGCTAAGTGTTTTATGTAGCAGTGTTCACTTATTACCAAATTTAGTTTCTCACTGCCGGTATGTGCTAAGGCTTGTGAAAATAATGAACGGCAGATTTTCCGGGGGTTTTCCAGCAAAATGGAAGCAGCGAATAATCTTTTCACACTCAGAAAGGCCTCTTCTTCAATCTGCGTCCATCGCCATTTTTCATCTTTCTTCAACAACTGTCTCAAAGGGGCTACGACAGTTGCGAAGTCGAGAATGAATCTGGATTGATAATTGAGGATTCCGAGTAATCGACGTAACTGCTTTATATTCTTGGGAGCCGGAATTTTATTCATGCTGTCTACCCGTTCCGGATTTGGTCTAATACCTTCCTGGGAGATGACATATCCTAGGAACTCGGTTTGTTTGACGTAGAAGGCCGTTTTACTTGGTTTAATTTTCATGTTGGCAGCTTTTAACCGGTTTAAAACGTAATCAAGGTGCTTCAGATGTTCACCAATTTCTGACGAAAATATGACAAAGTCGTCCACATATTGAGCCACGAATTTCTTTATGGTTTCTCCAAAAATAGCATACAATGCTCTCAACAATGCGCCTCCGCTTGTGTTCATTCCAAATGCGCAGACGGTAAACTGGTAAAGAATTCCAGAATGTAAAAAATGCAGCAACTTTTCTCAATTCTCTCTTAAGAGGAATCTGCCAGAAGGAGGCGGTCAGATCTAATGTAGAGAAGAATTTTCCTTTATGCAACTTGCTCAACGTTGCATCCACGCTCTCGGTTCTAAATCTGTCTGGTTTACAATGTTTGTTTAGCTTTCTTGCGTCTAGTGTTACTCTAATTTTCCCACTAGCTTTGCTTACTATGCACAGGGGGTTCACGTATATGGATTCTGAAATTTCGATAACCCCGTCTTCTAGCATGTCTTCTATCTCTTTATCGACTTCTTCCCGAATAGCGGATGGTATGGGTCTCGCTCTATGTGTAAACGGCTCTATGGGCGTCATTTCAAAAGAGTGAATATATTTCGTGCATCTTCCTGGTTTATCCGAAAATACCTCCTGGTGTCGTACTAAAATTCTAAATAATTCTTCTTTCTGTACTGTATTCAGGTAGTTAGCCTGACTGACTTTTTCTCTGAACAAATCTCCCAATTTTTCGTAGTTTTCCGCCTTGCGGCACAAATTTGTAGTCTCATAATTCCCATTCCTGGCGGGATTTTCTCGGGGTTCAACGTCCATATATTCCCTAATCGTTCCAACCTCTTCATCATACATCTCATTGTTACTCGATTTGGCAGCATATTCTTCGACGTTTATTTCGCCAAGCTCCATTGCTCCAATTTTTATGTACTCAACAAAGAATACGTCTCCCCGGATTTCATCTTCACGTTCATCTCGTACAACTTCCTCTGACCCGCTATCGTCGACAAATGGCCCCACTACTGTTTCTCGCCCTGTTTCTAACTTAACAAATCTATTCTCGAAATTAACAATGGCTTTCCATTCATACAGGCAATCACATCCTATAATTATGTCGGTAACGAGTCTGGGTAGGACCAGGAACAAAACCTCGATAATTCTACCATTTATTTCTACGTTGAGCATGACTTGAAATTTCACTCTTTCTTTCCTCTTCCCCACAGCTAGTGAACAAAATATACCGCTTACTGATAAAGACATTATCTTCAAACCCCGGTTGATTAGTTCTTCATAAAACTTTTGTGAGCACACTGTACTGTTAGCTCAAGTGTCTATTATTGCAGTGCCCGGAATTCCGTTAATGGCAACTGCTATTCGTGGTGGTTCGAACACTTTGTCACTGTCTTCACTTCTGTTCCTCAGATTGGTTTCCTTCTGTAACATCATTTGCCCTCTGACGATCTTATTTTTCGCATACGGATCACATAGTTTCCTCCCAGTTTTCACTGAAGGCGCGTTTGACTGGGTACATAGTTTCCCTGAGTCTTGCTGTAAGCTCCAGTTCTCGTTGCATTCTTTCCTTCCAAATTTGCTTCCTGAGAAGGATGGCCGCGGTTTACGAACACTTGCCTGGTTACTTGTAGGGCTTCGGCCCTTTCTCCATTTATCGGCGAATTTCTACCGCTCCTGCTCCTTTCTCCGTGCTGCGGCGACCTTGGCCTAAATTCTGGAATGTTGTCGACCCTCCAGTAACCATTTCCCGTGCTCCGTTCTCCCTGCCTGGGTGACCTCGGCCTAACTTCTGGTACATTGTCGACTTTCCAGTAGTCATTTCCTGAATGTCTTCTTTTTCTCTCGTTCCATCCTCCTCGGTTCCTTTCATGTCTCGCCGCGTTTACGTAATTTACTTGTACATTTCTGTTTCGGTCGTGCCCGTTGTGGTTCCCCTGGTTGCGGTCAAAATTATTTCGGCCTCGGTTCTCCCACTGCGAATTTCCTCCTCAGGGTGCGGGACCTCGGTATCTATCTCGGACATCCTGGTTTTGATTGTAGTTGATATGTGCCCCTTGCCCGAAATTATTTGAAATTTCCCTTTCGTTGCTCGCTCCAGGCCTAGCGAAACTTTCATTTTTACTCTTTGATTTGTTTGTCTCCAATGCCAACAGCAAATCGATAATGCTGGCGACGTTTGCGGGTTTAGCTATAATTAAATAGTTCTGGAGTGCCTCTGGGAAGTGTATCGTGATAATGGCGATTAATTCTTGCTCACTCATGGGTGGGTCCAGCATTTTAGATTTCCTAGCAAGTTTCGTGAAATAATTAACCATCGACTGATCAGTTCTTGGGTCATACTTTCCACTACTCAGTTCTAATTTTATGCGAGACTGCCTGTTATGTCCCCAGTATCTATTCATTAATAAACTTTTAAAGGTCCTGAAGTTATTATCATTTCCCATTGATACCTCTAACCAGTTAGCTGCATTTCCCTTAAGGCATTTCCTAACAATTGTCATGCAATACTGTTCAGGAATACACTTTACAGAAAAATATTCATGCAGTCTCCTCATAAAATCCTTAGGATTATCAGAATCCTCATGTTCAAACACTGGTGGCACAATTTCATTTAAGATGTGGTTTGGCCATTGCATTTGACCACCACTCCTTTCAACATGTACATTATTACCTCGGGGTTCATAACTGGAGGTACTTGGACCCATATTAAGCATCGAAATGTCGGCTGAGGCACTTTGTCTCGCTTCGTTTCGTGCAGAGCTTTCACTTATCTGAATAGCATTAGAATTAGGTTCAGTTACACACAAACTCAAATTTTCTAAAGTTTCCTTCATTCCATTAATTTCTGTGGCTACCTCTTTCATCTGTTCATTTATTTCGTCCACACCCCTACCTTGCCTTCTAATTTCCCTTTCTGCTTGTTCTAATCTACTTCTATTTTCCCCTGATTCTTTGCTAGCCGTTTCTCTAATTTGGTCTAATTCCTTGCTAACTATTTCCGCCTCTTTTTCAAATTGCTTATCTACGTCCTCTCGTAATTTCTTGTATTCTCTGCCTGACTTCTCACTTACTTGTTTACAAACTTCGGTTCTTATACTTTCTATTTCCCCCCGTACTTCAGTTCTAACTTGATTGATTTCCCCTCTAACCTCTGCTTGAAAGGTTTCTAATGCTTTCTGCTGACTTTCGAGCTTCCTAACCAAATCTTGCTGTCCTGCCTCTAATTTTTGACTAGTACTTTCTAATTTCTGACTATTACTTTCTAGTTTCTGGTTAGTACTTTCTAATTTCTGACTTAATTCTAGGTTATTACTTTCTAACCTCTGAGTTAATTCTTGGTTGGTACTTTCTAATTTCTGACATAATTCCTGGTTATTACTTTCTAATTTCTGGTTCGTACTTTCTAATTTCTGACTTAATTCTAGGTTATTACTTTCTAATTTCTGGTTCGTACTTTCTAATTTCTAACTTAATTCTAGGTTATTACTTTCTAACTTCTCCATTATCGCTTTCATCATGGCTACCATACTTCTATTCGTATATGAGTCATTTAAATCTACTCCCTGGCTAATATTAATTGTTTCCTTAGCTACCCTAACCTGTACAATTTGATTGTTACTACTACATTCTGTATCCCTTCCTACGTTATTTTCTAGACCCTGAGCATTATTACTTTCCATTGTCTTTTCTAATCTATTCTGTATATTCTGAGCACTTTCTCCTATTTCTGCTACTTTCTCTTAAACAATTTGTATAGTACTCACCTGCACGTCCATGCTTTGTGAATTGGACCGACCTTTCACCTTTCCGTTTCTTAAAATACTCTCCATCAGTTCTTTGCAGCAACGACAACAACATTAAAATGTTACACTCAGTACCTTTGGTTTTCTGCTGGAGCTTCATACGATCCTGATGCTGATTGCTTTTCCGTCTTTCGAAGCGCCACGTTGGTTCGCCAAGTTTGTGGCCTTACCTCCCCCGCTGCGGCTGCTGATACTCTATCTCGGGTATCAGCCACTCTGAATGTAACCCTAGCAGCCTGGATCCCGGTGGTCTGGTCGCCTAGTAGATTGCTCTATGAGTTTAGTATTCTTTGCCCTGGCTAGTCATTAGATCTGAGACCACGCTATCTACAGGGTATGAGTGAGATAGGTTGACGAAATAAAAACAACACAGTTCATCGTATCCGCTTTACCATTCAGTTCGTTTCGTGCAGACAATTCACCAGGAGTTGCCGCCGCGTTCAGATCGAATTACTCTAGATTTCCACTATCACGTTAAAACTATACTGAATTGCTGAAATCTATCACGATGGAATAAATTACTAACACTGTTTTGAAAGTATACTTCGCCGCTTAATTCACTGCTGAGAGATCTTGTTCACTTAATAAGATTCTCATTACTGATTGTACATCTCGGCGCAATCCGACGTTTGTGTCCTCGGCAAGCAAAACACGTCTACACGGTATCACGTCCCAGACTAGAAGACCGACGCTAAAACCTAATATTCCTTTCCAAAACAGATATAGCCTCGCCTCCAGCTGGATTTCTCTGAAAAACTCCAGTTAGCGAACTACAACCACGCGGACATTTCCCCGAAATACTGGTTTGGGCCAGGTTTGGGCCAGGTTTGGACCGGTCTACTAATGACCCAGGTAGCGACCCATCCCGTGACAACAGCCTTTCGACGGAACATTTTCATCCATATAGACCATCAACTTTATTACATAGCTCTGGGTAAAAATACTTATTCGCATTCTAGTAATTGAATTTAAATGCTGTGGCTTCGTTTCATGAACTTGTCCATCTTTAATATTCATTATCTTAAATTCTTTCACCTTCCTTCCTCATTATAATTTAATTATCATTTTATTCATTGTTAAAATCGTATTCAATCATACGGCTGATAAATACGGCATCAAGATTTAAACGGTCAAATGGGACAGCAGTGGTTCCACTTCTAAAATCATAACAGTCACATAGTTCAAATTCTGCTACAATGTAAACCTTTACTTTGTCTTGTATATAATTTTCTTTCTACCATTTCTTTCTGTTATTTTGCTTCAAGTATATACCTTTCTTTTCTTATAATCTACTTGCCTTTTTGAAGTATTTGCACATACTTTTCATGAGTTTCAAAACGTCATATGGGACAGCAGTGGTTCCACTTCTAAAATCACAATAGTCAAATAGAGCAAATTCTGCTCCAGTGTAAACCTTTATTTTGTCTTACATATGCCTTTCTTTCTTTTGTTTTCTTTCTTACTTTCTTTCTTTCTTTCTTTCGTTCTTTCTTTTCTTTTCTTTCAAATATAAACTTTACTTTTCTTATGATCTAGTTCGCTTTATGAAGTATTTGCGCATAGTTTTCATGAGTTTCAAACGGTCAAATGGAACAGCAGTGGTTGTCATATATATACCTTTCTTTCTTTTGTTTTCTTTCATTTCGTTCTTTCCTTCTATTTTTTCTTCCTTTCTTTCCTTCTTTCTTTTTTTCTTTGTTTTCTTTTCTTTTTTTTTCAAATATAAACCTTACTATTCTTATGATCTAGTTCCCTCTATGAAGTATTTGCACGTAGTTTTCATGAGTTTCAAACGGTCATATGGGATGGCAGTATTTCCACTTCATAGATCATAAGTGTCAAATGGGGCAACTTCGGCTGCACTGTACACCTTTATTTTGTCTTGATATACCCTTCTTTCTTTTCTTTTTTCTTTGTTTTCTTTCTTTTTCTTCTTTCATGAATATACCTTTCTTTTCTTATGATGTAGTTGCGTTTATGAAATATTTGCACATAGTTTACATGAGTTTCAAACAATCAAATGGGACAGCAGTGTTTCCACATCTAAAAACATAATAGACAAATGGGGCATGTTCTGCAAATTCTGCTACACCGTAAACTTTTATTTTGTTTTATGTATAACACGCTTTCTTTTTTTATTTTCTTTTTTGTTCTTCTCTTTCTTTCTTTCTTTCTTTCTTTCTTGTCTTTTCATTCATGTATATACCTTTCTTTTCTTATGATCGAGTTGAGGATTTGCACATAGTTTTCATGAGTTTCAAAGGGTTAAATGGGACAACACTGGTTCCACTTCTAAATTCATAATAGTCAAATGCGCTAAATTCTGCTACACTGTAAACCTTTATTTTGTCTTATTTATACCACACTTTCTTTTCGCTTTTTCTTTCTTGTTCTTTTATTTCTTTTTTTCTTTTCTTTGAAGCATATACCTTTCTCTTCTTATGATCAAGTTGCCTTTGCGAAGTATTTGCACATAGTTTTCATGTGTCTCAAACGGTCAAATGGGACAGCAGTGGTTCTTCTTCTAAATTCATAATACCCAAATGGGGCATATCCTGCTACACTGTAAACCTTTACTTTGTCTTATATAAACCATTCTTTCTCCTCTTTCTTTTCTATTTTCTTTCTTTTCATTCCTTCTTTTCTTTCAAGTATATACCTTTCTGTTCTTATTGCCTGGTTGCCTTTATGGAGTAAGTGCCCATAGTTTTCATGGGTTTCAAACGGTCAAATGGGACAGCAGTGGTTCCACTTCTAAAATCACAGTAGTCAAATGGGTCAAATTCTGTTACACTGTTAACCTCAAATTTGTCTATATATACGTTTCTTTCTTTTGTTTTCCTTCTTTCTTTATTATTCTTTTCTTTGAAATATAAACCTTACTTTTCCGATGATCCAGTTGCCATTATGAAGTATTTTCACATAGTTTTCATGAGTTTCAAACGGTCAAATTGGGCAGCAGTGGTTCCACTTCTAAAATCACAATAGTCAAATGGGGCATATCCTGCTACTCTGTAACCCTTTACTTTGTCTTACATATAGCATTCTTTCTCTTCTTTCTTTTCTTTTTTCTTTCTTTTCATTCTTTCTTTTCTTTCAAGTTTATAACTTTCTTTGCTTATTAGCCAGTTGCCTTTTTGAAGTATTTGTACATGGTTTTCATGAGTTTCAAATGGTCAAATGGGACAGCAGTGGTTCAACTTCTAAATTTATAATAGATAAATGGGGCAAATTCTGCTACACTGTAAACCTTTATTTTGTTTTATGTATACCTCACTTTCTTTTCTCTCTTTTCTTTCTTTGTTTCATTTTCTTTCAAGCATATGGCTTTCTCTTCTTATGATGTAGTTGCCTTTATGAAGCACTTGCACATAGTTTTCATGAGTTTCAAACGGTCAAATGGGACAGCTGTGGTTCAAATTATAAATTCATAATAGACAAATGGGGCAAATTCTGCTACACTGTAAACATTCATTTTGTTTTATGTATACCACACTTTCTTTTCTTTCTTTTCTTTCTTGTTCTTCTTTCTTTCATTTTCTTTCAAGCATATGCCTTTCTCTTCTTATGATGTATTTGGGTTTATGAAGTATTTGCACATCGTTTTCAAGAGTTTCAAACGGTCAAATGGGACAACAGTTGTTCACTTCTAAAATCACAATAGTCAAATGGGGCAAATCCTGCTACACTGTAAACCTTTATTTTGTCTATATACCTTTATTTATTTTGTTTTCATTCTTTTCTTTCTCTCCTTCTGTCTTTCTTTCTCTCTTTCTTTTCTTTTCTTTCAAATATAAACATTACGTTTCTTATGATCTAGCTCCCTCTACGAATTATTTGCACATAGTTTTCATGAGTTCCAAATGGTCAAATCGGACAGCAGTGGTTACTCTTCTAAAACCATATTAGTTTAATGTTTAGTTTAGTTTAATGAAGTATTTGCACATAGTTTTCATGAGTTTCAAACGGTCAAATGGGACAACAGTCGTTCCATTTCTAAAATCATAATAATCAAATGGGTCAAATTCTACTACACTGTTAACCTCTAATTTGTCTAATATATACGTTTCTTTCTTTTGTTTTCCTTCTTACTTTCTTTCTTTCTTATTCATTTCTTTGAAATATAAACCTCACTTTTTTAATGATCCAGTTGCCTTTATGAAGTATTTGCACATAGTTTTTATGAGTTTCAAACGGTCAAATGGGACAGCAGTGGTTCCACTTCTAAAATCATAATAGTCAACTGGGGCAAATTCTGCTGAACTATAAACCTTTATTTTGTCTTATGTATACCACACTTTCTTTTATTTCTTTACATTCATGTTCTTTTCTTTGTTTCTTTCTTTCATTTTCTTTCAAGCATATGCCTTTCTCTTCTTATGATATATTTGCGTTTAAGAAGTATTTGCACATAGTTTTCATGTGTTTCAAGCGGACAAATGGGACAGCAGTGGTTTCACTTCTAAAACCATATTAGTCAAATGGGCAAATTCTGCTACACTGTAAACATTTATTTTGTCTTATATATATCATACTTTCTTTTCTTTCTTTCTTTACTTTATATTCATTCCTTTCAAGTATATACGTTTCCTGCCTGATGATCTCCTTGCCTTCATGAAGTATTTGCACATAGTTTTCATGTGTTTCAAACGGTCAAAACGGACAGCAGTGGTTCCACTGCTAAAATCATAATACACAAATGGGGCATATCCTGCTACACTGTAAACCTTTACTTTGTCTTATATATACCATTCTTTCTCTTGTTTCTTTTCTATTTTCTATCTTTTCATTCTTTCTTTTCTTTCAAGTATATACCTTTCTTTTCTTATTTCCTAGTTTCCTTTATGAAGTATGTGCCCATGGTTTTCATGGGTTTCAAACGGTCAAATGGGACAGCAGTGGTTCCAGTTCTAAAACCACAATAGTCAAATGGGTCAAATTCTACTACACTGTTAACCTCTAATTTGTCAAATATATAGGTTTCTTTCGTTTGTTTTCCTTCTTTCTTTCTTTCTTTCTTTCTTTCTTTATAATTCTGTTCTTTGAAATATAAACCTTACTTTTCCGACGAACCAGTTGCCTATATGAAGTATTTGCATATAGTTTTCATGAGTTTCAAACGGTCAAATGGGACAGCAGTGGTTCCACTTCTAAAATCATGATAGTCAAATGGGGCATATCCTGCTACACTGTAAACCTTTATTTTGTCTTATATATATCACTCTTTCTCGTCTTTCATTTCTTCTTTCCTTCTTTTCATTCTTTCTTTTCTTTCATGTATATAACGTTCTTTTCTTATTAGCTAGGTGCCTTTTTGAAGTATTAGCACATAGTATTCGTGAGTTTCAAACGGTCAAATGGGACAGCAGTGGTTCCACTTCTAAAATCATAGTACTCAAATGGCGCATATCCTGCTACACTGCAATCCTTTACTTTGCCTTATATATACCATTCTTTCTCTTCTGTCTTTTTTATTTTCTTTCTTTTCATTCTTTCTTTTCTTTGAGGTATATACCTTTCTTTTCTTATTGCCTAGTTGCCTTTATGAAGTATTTGCCCATAGTTTTCATGGGTTTCACTCGGTCAAATGGAACACCAGTGGTTCCACCTCTAAAAGCATAATAGTCAAATGGGGCAAATTCTGCTGCACCGTAAACCTTTATTTTGTCCTGTGTATAATACACTTTCATTTCTTTCTCTTCATTTGCTTTCCTTTCTTTCTTTTTTTCTTATTTCACGTATATATCTTTCTCTTCTTATTACCTAGTTGCCTTTATGAAGCAATTAAGCATAGTTTTCATGAGTATCAAATGGTCAAATGGGACAGCAGTGTCTCCACTTCTAAAAACATAATAGTCAAATTGGGCATTTCTGCTGCACTGTAATCCTCTATTTTGTCTTATATATACCATTCTTTCTCTTCTTTCTTTTCTTTTTTCTTTCCTTTCATTCTTTCTTTTCTTTCAAGTATATACCTTTCCTTTGTTATTAGCAAGCTGCCTTTATAAAGTCTTTGCACATAGTTTTCCTGAGTTTCAAGCGGTCAAATGGGACAGCAGTGGTTCCACTTCAAAAATCATAATAGTCAAATGGGGCTTATTCTGCTACACTGTAAACCTTTATTTTGTCTTATATATATACCATTGTTTCTCTTCATTCTTTTCTTTTTTCTTTCTTTTCATTCTTTCTTTTCTTTCAAGTATATACCTTTCTTTTCTTATTACCTAGTTGGCTTTATGAAGTATTTGCACATAGTTTTCGTGAGTTTCAAACGGACAAATGGGACAGCAGTAGTTCCAATTCTAAAACCACAGTAGTCAAATGGGTCATTTTCTGCTACACTGTAATCCTTTATTTTGTCTTATATATACCTTTCTCTCTTTGGCTTTCTTTCTTTTGTTTGCTTTCAAATATGGACCTTACATTTCTGATGATATAGTTCCCTGTATGAAGTATTTGCACATAGTTTTCATGAGTTTCAAACGGACAAATGGGACAGCAGTGGTTCCATAACAGACAAATTGGGCAACTTCTGCTACACTGTAAACCTTTATTTTGTTTTACGTATACCACACTTTCTTTCCATTCTTTTCTTTCCTTTGTTTCTCTCATTTTCTTTTAAGCATATACCCTTCTCTTCTTATGATGTAGTTGCCTTTATGAAGTATTTGCAAATAGTTTTCATGAGTTACAAACGGTCAAATGGGACAGCAGTGGTTCCACTTCTAATAGTCACACAATAGTCAAATGGATCAAATTCAGCATACTGTTAACCTCTACTTTGTCTCATATATACGTTTCTTTCTTTTGCTCTCCTTCTTTCTTTCTTATTCCTTTTGTTTGAAATATAAAACTTACTTTTCTGATGATCTACTTGCCTTTATGAAGTATTTGCACATAATTTTCATGGGTTTCAAACGGTCAAATAGGACAGCAGTGGTTCCACTTCTAAAACCACATTAATCAAATGGATCAAATTCTGCAACACTGTTAACCTCTATTTTGTCTTATATATACCTTTCTTTCTTTTGTTTTCCTTCTTTCTTTCCATCTGTTTCTTTTGTTTGAAATATAAAACTTACTTTTCTGATGATTTAGTTCCCTTTATGAATATTTTGCACATGGTTTTCATGAGTTTCAAACGGTAAAATCTGACAGCAGTGGTTCCACTTCTAAAATCATTATAGACAAATTTGGTAAATTCTGCTACACTGTAAACCTTTACGTTGTCTAATGTATACCACACTTTCTTTCCTTTCGTTTCATTTGCGTTCTGTTCTTTCTTTTTCTTTCTCATAGTTCACGTATATATCTTTTTTGTCTTAGGATGTAGTTCCCTTTATGAAGTTTTTGCATATAGTTTTCATGAGTTCCAAACGGACAAATGGGACAGCAATGTTCCACATCTAAAATCGTTATAGTCAAATGGGGCACTTACAACTAAACTGTAAACCTTCATTTTGTCTAATATATACCAGTCTTTCTCTTCTTTCTTGTCTTTCTTCTTTCTTTTCATTCTTTCTGTTCTTCCAAGTATATTCCTTTCTTTTCTTATTACCTAGTTGCATTTATGAAGTATTTGCACATAGTTTTCATGAGTCTAAAACGGTAAAAATGGGACAGCAGTGGTTCCACTTCTAAAACCGCAATAGTCAAATGGGGCAAATTCTGCTGCACTGTAAACTTTTATTTTGTCTTGTGTATACCACACTTTCTTTTCTTTCTTTTTTTTCTTATTTCACGTATATAACTTTCATTTCTTATTACGTAGTTGTCTTTATGAAGTATTTGCACGTATTCTTTATGTTTTTAAACGGTCAAATGGGACAGCAGTCGTTCATCTTCCAAATTCAGAATAGTCAAATGCGAAAAATTCTGCTACACTGTAGCCCCTATTCGTCTGTTTCATACCCTTCAGGCTCTCTTTTATTTTTTCTTTCCTTTCTTTATTTCTTTTCTTTTCATTCATATATATACTTTTCTTTTCTTGTTTCCTAGTTGCCTTTATGCAGTATTTGCACATAGTTTTCATGGGTATCTAAGGGTCAAATGGGACAGCAGTGGTTCCACTTCGAAAACCACAATAGTCAAATCGGTCAAATTCTACTACACTGTTAACCTCTATTTTGTCTTATATATACGTTTCTTTCGTTTGTTTTTCTTCTTCCTTTGTTTCTTATTCTTTTCTTAGAAATATAAACCTTACTTTTCCGATGATCCGGTTGCCTATATGAAGTATTTGCACATAGTTTTCATGAGTTTAAAACGGTCATTTGGGACAGCAGTGGTTCCACTTCTAAAATTATAATATTCAAATGGGGCATATCCTGCTACACTGTAAACCTTTATTTCGTCTTATATATATCATTCTTTCTCTTCTTTCTTTTCTTCTTTCTTTCTTTTAATTCTTCTTTTCTTTCAAGTATATATCCTTCTTTCCTTATTAGCTAGTTGCCTTTTTGAAGTATTTGCAGATAGTTTTCATGAGTTTCAAACGGTCAAATAGGACAGCAGTTGTTCCACCTTTAAAATCATAATAGTCAAATGGGGCAAATTCTGCTGCACTGTAAACCTTTATTTTGTCTTTTGTATACTACACTTTCATTTCTCTCTTTTCATTTGCTTTCTTTTCTTTTTTTTTTCGCCTTTCACGTATATATCTTTCTCTTCTTAATACCTGGTTGCCTTTATGAAGCAATTAAGCATAGTTTTCATGAGTATCAAACGGTCAAATGGGACAGCAGTGTCTCCACTTCTAAAAACATAATAGTCAAATGGAGCATCTTCTGCTACACAGTAATCCTTTATTTTGTCTTATATATACCATTCCTTCTCTGCTTTTTTTTCTTTTTTCTTTCCTTTCATTCTTTCATTTCTTTAGGGTATATACCTTTCCTTTGTTATTAGCTAGTTGCCTTTATAAAGTATTTGCACATAGTTTTCAGGAGTTTCAAACGGTCAAATGGGACAGCAGTGGTTCCACTTCTATAATCATAATAGTCAACTGGGGCATATATTGCTACACTGTAAACCTTTACTTTGTCTTATATATCACATTCTTTCTCTTCTTTCTTCATTCTTTTCATTCCTTCTTTTATTTCAAGTATGTACGTTTCTTTTCTTATGGCCTAGTGGCCCTTATGAAGTGTTTGTGCCTATTCTTCATGTTTTTAAACGGTCAAATGTGACAGCAGTATTTCCACTTCTAAAATCATAATAGGCAAATGGGACAAATTTTGCTACACTGTAAACCTTTATGTTGTCTTATCTATACCATTCTTTGTTTTTTTTCTTTTCTTTTTTCTTTCTTTCATTTCTTTCTTTCTTTCTTTCTTTCTTTCTTTCTTTCTTTCTTTCTTTCTTTCTTTCTTTCTTTCTTTCTTTCTTTCTTTCTTTCCTTCTTTCTTTCTTTCTTTCTTTCTTTCTTTCTTTCTTTCTTTCTTTCTTTCTTTCTTTCTTTCTTTCTTTCTTTCTTTCCTTCCTTCCTTCCTTCCTTCTTTCTTTCTTCCTTTCTTTCCTTGTTTTCTTTTCTTTCAAATATAAACCTTACTTTTCTTATGATCTGGTTTCCTTTATGGAGTATTTGCACACTTTTCACGAGTTTCAAACGGTCAAATGGAACAGCAGTGGTTCCACTTCTAAAATTATAATAGTCAAATGGGACAATTTCTGCTACACTGTAAACCCTTATTTTCTCTCATGTATATCACACTTTCTTTTGTTTCTTATTCTTTTCCTTCTTTCTTTTCTTTTTTTAAAGCATATACCTTTCTCTTCTTATGATCTAGTTGCCTTTATGAAGTATTTGCACATAGTTTTCATGATTATCAAACGGTCAAATTGGACGGCAATATTTCCACTTCTAAAATCATAGGTGTCAAATGGGGCAAATTCTGCTACACGGTAAACCTTTTTTTGTCTTAATATACCCTTCTTTCTTTCCTTTATTCTTTCTTTTCTTTCTTTTTTCTTCTTTCATGTATATACCTTTCTTTTCTTATGATGTACTTGCCTTTATGAAGTATTTGCACATAGTTTTCATGAATTTCATGAGTTTTCACAAGTTTCAAACGGTCAAATGGGACAGCAGTGGTTCCCCTTCTAAAATTATAATAGTCAAATGGAGCATATTCTGCTTCACTGTAAACCTTCATTTTGTTTTATGTATACCACTTATTCTTTGCTTTCTTTTCTTTCTTGTTCTTGTCTTTGTTTCTTTCATTTTCTTTCAGACATATGCCTTTCTCTTCTAATGATGTAGTTGCCTTTATGAAGTATTTGCACATAGTTTTCATGAGTTTCAAGCGGTCAAATGGGACAACAGTTGTTCACTTCTAAAATCACAATAGTCAAATGGGGCAAATTCTGCTACATTGCAAACCTTTATGGTGTCTTATATATACCTTTCTTTCTTTTGTTTTCTTTCTTTTCTTTCTTTCCTTCTTACTTTTTTCTGTCTTTCTTTCTTTCTTTCTTTTCCTTTCTTTTTTACAAATATAAACCTTACTTTTCTTATGATCTAGTTCCCTCTATGAAATAATTGCAAATAGTTTTCATGAGTTTCAAACGATCAAATGGCACGGCAGTGGTTCCACTTCTAAAATCATAATAGTCAATTGGGGAAAATTCTGCTACACTGTAAAACTTTATTTTGTTTTACTTTCTTTTCTTTATTGCCTTTTTTGTCCTTTTCTTTCTTTTCTTTTCTTTCAAGCATATACCTTTCTCTTCTTATGATCTATTTGCCTTTGTGAAGTATTTGCACATTGTTTGCATGAGTTTCAAACGGTCAAATGGGACTGCAGTGCTTCCACTTCTAAAACCACAATAGTCTAATGGGGAAAATTCTGCTAAACTGTAAACCTTTATTTTGTCTTATATATACATTCTTTCTTTTCTTTTTCTTTCATTTCTTTCTTATCTTTCAAGTATATAGCTTCCTTCTCCTATATTCGAGTTGCTTTTATGAAGTATTTGCACATAGTTTTCATGAGATTTTAAACGGGCGAATGGGACAGCAGTGGTTCCACTTCTAAAATCATAACAGTCAAATTGTTCAAATTCTGCTACAATTTAAACCTTTACATTGTCTTGTATATAATTTTCTTTCTACCTTTTCTTTCTGTTATTTTGCTTCGAGTATATACCTTTCTCTTCTTATAATCTACTTGCCTTTTTGAAGAATTTGCACATAGTTTTCATGAGTTTCGAAAGGTCAAATGGGACATCAGTGTTTCCACTTCTACAATCACAATAGTCCAAATGGAGCAAATTCTGCTACAGTGTAAACATTTATTTTGTCTTGCATATGCCTTCTTTCTTTCTTTCTTTCTTTCTTTCTTTCTTTCTTTCTTTCTTTCTTTCTTTCTTTCTTCTTTCTTTCTTTCTTTCTTTCTTTCTTTCTTTCTTTCTTTCTTTCTTTCTTTCTTTCTTTCTTTCTTTCTTTCTTTCTTTCTTTCTTTCTTTCTTTCTTTCTTTCTTTCTTCTTTCTTTCTCTTTCTTCTTCTTCTTTCTTTCTTTCTTTCTTTCTTTCTTTCTTTCTTTCTTTCTTTCTTTCTTTCTTTCTTTCTTTCTTTCTTTTCTTTCTTCTTCTTTCTTTCTTTCTTTCTTTCTTTCTTTCTTTCTTTCTTTCTTTCTTTCTTTCTTTCTTTCTTTCTTTCTTTCTTTCTTCTTTCTTTCTTTCTTTCTTTCGTTCTTTTCTTTTCTTTTCTTTCAAATATAAACTTTACTTTTCTTATGATCTAGTTCGCTTTATGAAGTATTTTGCACATAGTTTTCATTGAACAGCAGTGGTTCCACCTCTAAAATCATAATAGTCAAATGGACAATTTCTGCTACACTTAAACCTTTATTTTGTCTTATGTATACACACTTTCTTTTCTTTCTTGTTCTTTTCTTTCTTTATTTTCTTTTTTTAAGTATATACCTCTCTCTTCTTATGATCTAGATGCCTTTATGAAGTATTTGCACATAGTTTTCTTGATTATCAAACGGTGAAATGAGACAGCAGTGGTTCCACTTTTAAAATCAGAGTAGTCAAATGGGGCAGATTCTGCTACACTTGAAACCTTTATTTTGTTTTCTTTCTTTTCGTTCTTCATTCTTTCTTTTTTTTTCATCTTCTTTCTTTTTTCTTTCTTTTCTTGTCTTTTTTTTTTTCAAATATAAACCTTACTATTCTTATGATCTAGTTCCCTCTATGAAGTATTTGCACGTAGTTTTCATGAGTTTCAAACGGTCAAATGGGATGGCAGTATTTCCACTTCTTAGATAATAAGTGTCGAATGGGGCAAATTCGGCTACACTGTAAACCTTTATTTTGGCTTATATATACTATTCTTTCTCTCTTTCTTCTCTTTTTTCTTTCTTTCTTTCAAGTATTTCCTTTCTTTTCTTATTACCTAGTTGCCTTTATGAAGTATTTGCACAATGTTTTCATGAGTTTCAAACGGTCAAATGGGACAGCAGTTGTTCACTTCTAAAATCATATAGTCATGTGGGGTTAATTCTGCTACACTGTAAACCTTTATTTTGTTTTATGTATACCACACTTTCTTTTCTTTCCTTTCTTTCCATCATTTTCTTTGAAGCATATGCCTTTCTCTTCTTATGATGTAGTTGCCTTTAAGAAGTATTTGCACATAGTTTTCATGAGTTTCAAACGGTCAAATGGGACAGCAGTCGTTCAACTTCTAAAATCATAATAGACAAATGGGGCAAATTCTGCTACACTGTAAACCTTTCTTTTGTTTATGTATACCACACTTTCTTTTCTTTCTTGTTCTTTCTTTCTTTCTTTCATTTTCTTTCAAGCATATGCCTTTCTTTTCTTATGATGTAGTTGCCTTTATGAAGTATTTGCGCATAGTTTTCATGAGTTTCAAACGGTCAAATGGGACAACAGTTGTTCACTTCGAAAATCACTATAGTCAAATGGGGCAAAACCTGCTACACTGTAAACCTTTATTTTGTCTTATATACCCATATTTCTTTTGTTTTCTTTCTTTTCTTTCTCTCCTTCTGTCTTTCTTTCTCTCCTTTTCTCTTTTCTTTTCTTTCAAATATAAACATTTCTTATCTTATTACCTAGTTGCCTTTATGAAGTATTTGCACATAGTTTTCATGAGTATTAAATGGTCAAATGAGACAGCAGTGGTCCATTTGTAAAATCATAACAGTCAAATGGGGCAGATTCTGCTACACTGTATACAATTATTTTGTCTTATATATATCATACCCTCATTTATTTCTTATTTTTCTTTATATTCTTTCCTTTCAATTATATACGTTTCCTTTCTTATGATCTCCTTGCCTTCATGAAGTATTTGCACATTGTTTGCATGTGTTTCAAACAATCAAATGGGACAGCAGTGCTTCCACATCTAAAATCATAATAGACAAATGGGGCATATTCTGCAAATTCTGCTACACCGTAAACTTTTATTTTGTTTTATGTATAACACTTTCTTTTCTTTATTTTCTTTCTTGTTCTTTTCTTTCTTTCTTTTCTTTTCTTTCATGTATATACCATTCTTTTCTTATGATCGAGTTGCCTTTATGAAGTATTTGCACATATTTTTCATGAGTTTCAAAGGGGCAAATGGGACAGCACTGGTTCCACTTCTAAAATCATAATAGTCAAATGCGCTAAATTCTGCTAAACTGTAAACCTTTATTTTGTCTTATTTATACCACACTTTCTTTTCTTTATTTTCTTTATTGTTCTTTTCTTTCTTTCTTTTCGTTTTTTCAAGCATATACCTTTCTCTTCTTTTGATCTAGTTGCCTTTGTGAAGTATTTGCACATAGTTTTCATGAGTATTAAACGGTGAAATGAGACAGCAGTGGTTCCACTTCTAAAATCATAATAGTCAAATGGGGCAAATTTTGCTACACTGTAAACCTTTATTTTGTCTTATATATACTATTCTTTCTCTTCTTTCTTCTCTTTTTTCTTTCTTTTCTTTCAAGTATATTCCTTTCTTTTCTTATGTTGTAGTTGCCTTTATGAAATATTTGTACATAGTTTTCATGAGTTTCAAACAATCAAATGGGACAGCAGTGTTTCCACATCTAAAATCATAATAGACAAATGGGGCATATTCTGCAAATTCTGCTACACCGTAAACTTTTATTTTGTTTTATGTATAACACACTTTCTTTTCTTTATTTTCTTTTTTGTTCTTTTCTTTCTTTCTTTTCTTTTCTTTCATGTATATACCTTTCTTTTCTTATGATCGAGTTGCCTTTATGAAGCATTTGCACATAGTTTTCATGAGTTTCAAAGGGGCAAATGGGACAGCACTGGTTCCACTTCTAAAATCATACTAGTCAAATGCGCTAAATTCTGCTACACTGTAAACCTTTATCTTGTCTTTTTTATACCAGAACTTCTTTTCTTTATTTTCTTTTTTGTTCTTTTCTTTCTTTCTTTTCTTTCAAGCGTATACCTTTCTCTTCTTATGATCTATTTGCCTTTGTGAAGTATTTGCACATAGTTTTCATGAGTATTAAACGGTCAAATGAGACAACAGTTGTTCACTTCTAAAATCACAATAGTCAAATGGGGCAAATTCTGCTACATTGCAAACCTTTATGGTGTCTTATATATACCTTTCTTTCTTTTGTTTTCTTTCTTTTCTTTCTTTCCTTCTTACTTTTTTCTGTCTTTCTTTCTTTCTTTTCCTTTCTTTTTTACAAATATAAACCTTACTTTTCTTATGATCTAGTTCCCTCTATGAAGTATTTGCACGTAGTTTTCATGAGTTTCAAACGGTCAAATGGGATGGCAGTATTTCCACTTCTTAGATAATAAGTGTCGAATGGGGCAAATTCTGCTACACTGTAAACCTTTATTTTGTCTTATATATACTATTCCTTCTCTTCTTTCTTCTCTTTTTTCTTTCTTTTCTTTCAAGTATATTCCTTTCTTTTCATATTACCTAGTTGCCTTTATGAAGTATTTGCAGAAAGTTTTCATGAGTTTCAAACGGTCAAATGGGACAGCAGTTGTTCCACTTCTAAAATCATAATAGTCATATGGGGCAAATTCTGCTACACTGTAAACCTTTATTTTGTTTTATGTATACCACACATTCTTTTCTTTCTTTTCTTTCTTTCTTTCATTTTCTTTGAAGCATATGCCTTTCTCTTCTTATGATGTAGTTGCCTTTAAGAAGTATTTGCACATAGTTTTCATGAGTTTCAAACGGTCAAATGGGACAGCAGTGGTTCAACTTCTAAAGTCATAATAGTTAAATTGGGCCGATTCTGCTACACTGTAAACCTTTATTTTGTTTTATATATACTTTTCTTTCCTTTCTTTTCTTCCTTTTTTCTTTCTTTTCTTTCTTTCTTTTCTTTTTTTCAAATATAAACCTTACTTTTCTTATGATCTATTTCCCTTTATGAAGTATATGCACATAGGTTTCATGAGTTTCAAACGGGAATTTTAAAATGCAAGCACACTGGTATACGGGACAAAGGGATTATATGAAGCGAGGCTATTAAAACTTTGAGGGAATTTGAGAGTAAAGCATACTAATGTCCGGGAAAGATGGATCCTCATTAGCGAGGGAGTTTGAAGATGGAAGCACACTGGCAGACAGGAGAAAGGGATCCTATATAGCTAGGGTATTTGAACATGGAGGCACACTGGCTTACGCGACAAAGGGATCCTATGCAGCGAGGGTATTTTAAGATGGACATGCTTCGGATCCGGGACAAAGGGATCCTATGCAGCGAGGGTATTTGAAGATGGACAGGCATCGGTATTCGCGACAAAGGGATCCTATGCAGCGAGGGAATTTGAGGGTGGAAATGTGTCGGTATCCGGGTCAAAGGGATCCTATGCAGCGAGGGAATTTGAAGATGGAAATGTATCGGTATCCGGAACAAAGGGATCCTTTGCAGCGAGGGAATTTTAAGATGTTCATGCATCGATATCAGGACAAAGGGGTCCTATGCAGCAAGGGAATTTGAAGATGGAAATGTATATGTATCCGGGAAAAAGGGATCCTATGCAGCGAGGGAATTTGAAGATGGAAATGTATCGGTATCCGGGACAAAGGGATGCTTTGCAGCGAGGGAATTTTAAGATGGATATGCATCGATATCCGGGACAAAGGGGTCCTATGCAGCGAGGGAATTTGAAGATGGAAATGTATATGTATCCGGGAAAAAGGGATCCTATGCAGCGAGGGAATTAGTGATGGAAATGTATCGGTATCCGGGACATAGGGATGCTATGCAGCGCGGGAATTTGAAGAAGGAAGTACACTAATGTCCGGGACAAAGAGATACTATGCAACAAGGGAATTTGAAGTGGGAAGCTCACCGGTATCCGGGAGCATGGGATCCTACTCATCGAGGGAATTTAAAGATGGAAGTACACTGGCATACGAGACAAAGGGATCCTATGCGCAAAGAAATTTGAAGATGGAAGCACACTGCTTTGCGGGACAGTGGAATCATATGGAGCGAGGGAACTTTGAGATGCAAGCACACTGGTATACGAGGCAATGGGATCCTATGGAGCGAGGGAGTTTTAAGATGGAAGTACACTGGTATGCGGGACAATGAGATCCTATGGAGCGAGGGAATTTTAAGATGGAAGTACACTGGTATGCGGGACAATGAGATCCTATGGAGCAAGGGAATTTTAAGATGCAAGCAGATTGGTATGCGGGACAATGAGATCCTATGGAGCGAGGGAATTTTAAGATGCAAGCACACTGGTATACGAGATAATGGGATCCTATGGAGCGAGGGAATTTTAAGATGGAAGTACACTGGTATGCGGGACAAAAGGATCCTATGCGCAAAGAAATTTGAAGATGGAAGCACACTGCTATGCGGGTCAATGGAATCCTATGGAGCGAGGGAATTTTAAGATGGAAGTACACTGGTATGCGGGACAATGAGATCCTATGGAGCGAGGAAATTTTAAGACGCAAGTACACTTTTAAGCTGGACAATGGGTTCATATGGAGCGAGGGAACTTTAAGATGCAAGCACACTGGTATACGAGACAATGGGATCCCCTGGAGCGAGGGAATTTTAAAATGCAAGTACTCGGTTAAGCGGGAAAATGGGATCCTATGGAGCGAGGAAATTTTAAGATGCAAGGACACTGTTAAGCGGGACAATGGTATCCTATGGAGTGAGGGAATTTTAAGATGCAAGCACACTGGTATACGAGACAATGGGATCCTATGGAGCGAGGGAATTTTAAGATGGAAGTACACTGGTATGCGGGACAATGAGATCCTATGGAGCGAGGGAATTTTAAGATGCAAGTACACTGTTAAGCGGGACAATGGGATCCAATGGAGCGAGGGAATTTTAAGATGCAAGTACACTGTTAAGCGGGACAATGGGATCCTATGGAGCGAGGGAATTTTAAGATGCAAGCACACTGGTATACGAGACAGTGGGATCCTATTGCGCGTGGGAATTTTAAGATGGAAGTACACTGGTATGCGGGACAATGAGATCCTATGGAGCGAGGGAATTTTAAGATGCAAGTACACTGTTATGCGGGACAATGGGATCCTATGGAGCGAGGGAATTTTAAGATGCAAGTACACTGGTATGCGGGACAATGAGATCCTATGGATCGAGGGAATTTTAAGATGGAAGTACACTGGTATGCGGGACAATGAAATCCTATGTTGCGCGGGAATTTTAAGATGCAAGTACACTGGTAAGCGGGACAATGGGATCCTATGGAGCGAGGGAATTTTAAGATGCAAGTACACTGGTATGCGGGACAATGAGATCCTACGGAGCGAGGGAATTTTAAGATGGAAGTACATGGTATGCGGGACAATGAGATCCTATGGAGGAGGGAATTTTAAGAATCAAGTACACTGGTAAGCAGGACAATGAGATCCTATGGAGCGAGGGAATTTTAAGATGGATGTACACTAGTTTCCGGGACAAATGAATCCTAAGTAGCGAGGGAATTTAAAGAGGTATCCACACTAGTATCCGGGAAATAAAGATCCTATATAGCGAGGGAATTTGAAGAGGGCAGCACACTGGTACCCGGGAAAATAAAGATCATATTTAGCGAGAGAATTTGAATTAGGAAGTACACTGGTATCCGGGACAAAGGGATCCTATTTAGCGAGGGAATTTTAAGATGGAAGCACAGTGGTATGCGGGACAAAGGGATCCTATATAGCCAGGGAATTTGAAGAGGGATGCACACGGGTATCCGCGACAAAGGGATCCTATGTGGCGAGGGAATTTTAATATGGAAGTATACTGGTATCCGGGACAAAGGCATCCTATGCAGCGAGGGAATTTGGAAATGGAAATGCACGGAATCCGGCACAAAGGAATTCAATGCAGTGAGGGAGTTTGAAGATGGAAGCACCCTGGTATCTGGGACTATGGGATCCTATGGAGCGAGGGAATTTGAAAATTGAAGCACACTGGTATCTGGGACAAAGGGATCCTATTCAGCGAGGGAATTTGAAGATGGAACCACACTGGTGTACGGGTTAAAGGGGTTCTGTGCAGTGAGGTAATTTGAAGATGGAACCACACTGGCGTACGGGATAAAGGGGTCCTGTGCAGTGAGGTAATTCGAAGATTGAACCACACTGGTATATGGGATAAAGGGGTCCTGAGCAGTGAGGTAATTTGAAGATGGAATCACACTGTCATACGGGATAAAGGGGTCCTGTGCAGTAAGGGAATTTGAAGATGGAACTACACTGGCATACGGGATAAACGGGTCTTGTGCAGTGAGGGAATTTGAAGATGGAACCAGACTGGCATACGGGATAAAGGGGTCCTGTGCAGTGAGGGAATTTGAAGATGGAACCACACTGGCGTACGGGATAAAGGGGTCCTGTGCAGTGAGGTAATTTGAAGATGGAACCACACTGGCATACGGGATAAAGGGGTTCCTGTGCAGTAAGGTAATTTGAAGATGGAACCACACTGGCGTACGGGATAAAGGGGTCCTGTGCAGTGAGGTAATTCGAAGATTGAACCACACTGGTATACGGGATAAAGGGGTCCTGTGCAGTGAGGTAATTTGAAGATGGAAGCACACTGGCATACGGAATAAAGGGGTCCTGTGCAGTGAGGGAATTTGAAGATGGAACTACACTGGCATACGGGATAAAGGGTCCTGTGCAGTGATGGAATTTGAAGATGGAACCACACTGGCATACGGGATAAAGGGGTCCTGTGCAGTGAGGGAATTTGAAGATGGAACCACACTGGCGTACGGGATAAAGGGGTCCTGTGCAGTGAGGTAATTTGAAGATGGAACCACACTGGCATACGGGATAAAGGGGTCCTGTACAGTAAGTTAATTTGAAGATGGAACCACACTGGCGTACGGGATAAAGGGATCCTGTGCAGTGAGGTAATTTGAAGATGGAACCACACTGGCATACGGGATAAAGGGGTCCAGTGCAGTGAGGGAATTTGAAGATGGAAGCACATTGGTATACGGGACAAAGGAATTCAATGCAGCGAGCGAATTTTAAGATGGGAGTGCACCGTTAATTAACTCAGATAAAACGGTGTATGATAAAAAGACGGTAATTGCGATCGGCGATTCGCTAGTGCGGTATGGAGACAAATTTGTAGATGAATAAGCTGAGTGGACTGCTATCCTATTTAAAAAACTCAACTAACTGAAGCGGGAACTTCTTGGGAATGAAAACGATCCGGGCGCTCTTATAATTCATGCAGGTACAAATAATAGTATTACTTCATAGACCCAAATGAGATTATGGAGGAAATGGAACAGCGTGCAGGTAATTAATGAACTATTCCCTTGAGTAATGGTGTGTATCAGTGGAGTGTTGCGACGTCGGGACGAAGACCCCCGTTACATTGATGTAATAAATTCTGCACTAGATTGTGTGTTTGATCAAAAGAACGGTATATTTATTGATGGAAGCTCATGAACCACAGATAGGACTTTTGATATATCGAGTTCATTTAAATAGAAAGGGTTCGTATAGAAAATGAGTAGTTGTCAAACATTTTTAGGATTACTCACTCAGATGAGATGTTCTTCATATCTCCAGAAGCGCTTTCCGGTCAAGTTTTGACCATCTTCAGTGTGTGTTGACCAGCTACTGAGGTGGAGAAGAGCCGAACCTTCCAAGAAACTTCTGCTCCTGTGATTGTCATTTGGTTATCTCCTGATTTGTACTGCCAACTTCTGGGACTGGAATACTGTGGCTGGACACAGGTGGCTGATGGTCATCTGTGGTGTTGACTGGTTGTAACTGGTTTTCCTCTGGATGTGGGTTAATTGAACTGTCGACCTGTGGTGGCGGATGAAATTCCATTTTTTCCTTTTCCCCCTCCTTCTCTGGACCAATATTTAAGTTACTGGTTGTTTGTGAGAGATGTGCTTCCTCACTCATATGTTCCTGGAGTAAACTAGATTGGTTGACATATGGGTTAATTTCAACTGGGTCTAAGTTCTTTAAGTTTGTTTCAACGACATCAATGTTGGATTTTTTAACTTTTTTAATAAGTTGTAAAACACTATTTAATGGTGGTATCTCAAAATTCAAAAGGTTTTTGCTTCACTATTTAGGATATAAATTTTTCCCCAAATATCTAATTCATTAACTGTTTGTACATGTTTCAATAGTTGTATACTTTGGCCAATTTCATGGTTGTGTTTCCAGAAATGGTTGGCAACTGCAGACTTTTCTATTTGTTTAAGTTTTATATTTCTCAGGTGTTCCGTTTGACGGGTTTTTAAATTTCTCTTAGTGCTTCCAATATAATATGCTTCACAATTGTCACATGGTATTTTATATATTCCAGATAATTTCAATTTATCAATAGTGTTGCTTAAAGGTTTTTTGAGCAGATTCTTAAGGTTGAAATTATTCTTTGGGGCTAATTTTATATTATAATTATGAAAAATTCTTTTAAATTTGTTGAATGCCCAAGGATGATAGGTGAACTTCTTGTAGATAACAGTATTTTCTGGTTTCTTTTAAGTAGTAAAAGAACTTATGTGGTTTTTGTATATAAGTTCATTAATTATTTTAAATATAGTTGATTCTTTAAAGCCATTGATCTTTGCAACATGTAAGATGTGTTGGTTTTCTAGTTGATATTCATGTTCAAGCATAGGTACATTTATAAGTCTGTGGATTAAACAATGGAGTACTGCAAGTTGATGTGAAGTTGGATTATAGTTATTAGCTTTGATGTAATTATCCACATGTGTATTTTTCCTATGAATACCAAAATTCAATTTATTATGGTACTTGGAAATTTTTAAATCCAATAAAGGTAAAAGTCCTTGATCTTCTATTTCCATGGTAAATTTGATAGATTCATCTTGATTGTTGAGAATTTCTAAGGCTTCATTAATTTTATCTTTGGCTATGATGGAGAAAATATCATCAACATATCTGTACCATACTTTAAATATATCTGACTGAGTAGATGTTACTTGAATTTCTAAGTTGCTCATATATAAGTCAGCTAAGAATGGAGATAATGGGTTTCCCATAGCTAAACCACGTGTTTCAGTGTATAATCCTCCATTAAATGTGAAGGTATTCTGGTCAATACAACTGGTAGTACAAGTTAGTAGATCATGAATCTCAGCTTCATTAATATTATTTGAAGTAAGCCACTCTTGTAATAATGAAGAAATCTTCCCAGTTGGGACGTTTGTGAACAAAGAAGTGACATCAAAAGATACTAAAATGTCCCTATCATTGATAGTAATGTTTTTAATATATTCAATAAGTTCAACAGAATTCTTAATGCTTCTACTTTCAAATTTTTTTAAAGATGAAAACGTTTTTGAAACCCATTTTGCCAATAAGTAACATGGTGAACCTATGTTGTTGATAATAGGTCGCATACTGTTATCTTTTTTGTGAGTTTTTGGAAGACAGTAAATCCGTGGTAGTGTTGGATTACTGACTTTTAATCTTTTTTTAAGAGCTAAATCAAAACAATTAGCTTCATTAATAACTTTGTTAATAATTCTTATGTTGGCTTGTAATGGGTTTTTTTCTGTTTCTGAGTAATCAGACGTTTTAAGAAGTTGCATGACTCTATCTTCATAATCATTTTTGTTGAGTAAAACAATTTGATTTCCTTTATCTGCTTTTACAAATGTAATGGATTTATTATTTAAGTGTTTGATAATCTTCAATGCTGGAAAAGTGTATTTACCATGTTTTAATTTTTTAAGAACTTTTGTACTTTGAGATCTAACATTATCTCTTTCTTGCACAGGAACAGTTTTAATATTTAATTCAATATCTGCTACAAATTCTTTTATATCTTCTGAGAAGGCAACACAGGTTTTCAATCCTTTATTTAACAAATTTAATTCTTCATTACTCAGAGGTTGATCAGATAAATTAATTACTGCTTTATTGTTATTCTTGATTTTTGGAATATAAGATGGCTGACCTTTTAATATGAACAACTTATGTTTTAAACGTGTATGTTTAATTTTCATCATTTTATTTAAATGAGCATAGAGTAGATCTTCAAAATTATTCCAAAGTGCAGGCCCCAAAGTCTGAATTAATTCCATGTGAAGTTGATAAAGTTGCATGTTAGTTTGATTAAGCTTTTTGTAATTTAGAAATTTTTCTGTTTGAATTACCATTTTTTCCGCCATTTTTTTGTTGGGTACAGCTCTTCCTGTTTTTTATATCTTTTCTTACAAAAACTGGAGTGACGTTATTAATTAAACATAGGTTAAGAAAGTGAATATCTGCTAAAGTATATCTCTTCTTAATTTGTAATGTTTCATAAAATTTCAACTTTCTTTTATAGAAATGATGTTGAGAGTTAAAATTTGTAGTCTCCATGTTCTAATAGTTGTAATAAGTATGGTAACAGAATTACTTGTAAGCCATCTAGCTTATATATTTTAAAGAAGACATTGTCAAGTTATTAAAAGTGAGATATTTCTTGTATAGAAAATGAGTAGTTGTCAAACATTTTTAGGATTACTCACTCAGATGAGATGTTCTTCATATCTCCAGAAGCGCTTTCCGGTCAAGTTTTGAGCATCTTCAGTGTGTGTTGACCAGCTACTGAGGTGGAGAAGAGCCGAACCTTCCAAGAAACTTCTGCTCCTGTGATTGTCATTTGGTTATCTCCTGATTTGTACTGCCAACTTCTGGGACTGGAACAATGTGGCTGGACACAGGTGGCTGATGGTCATCTGTGGTGTTGACTGGTTGTAACTGTTTTTCCTCTGGATGTGGGTTAATTGAACTGTCGACCTGTGGTGGCGGATGAAATTCCATTTTTTCCTTTTCCCCCTCCTTCTCTGGACCAATATTTAAGTTACTGGTTGTTTGTGAGAGATGTGCTTCCTCACTCGTATGTTCCTGGAGTAAACTTGATTGGTTGACATATGGGTTAATTTCAACTGGGTCTAAGTTCTTTAAGTTTGTTTCAACGACATCAATGTTGGATTTTTTAACTTTTTTAATAAGTTGTAAAACACTATTTAATGGTGGTATCTCAAAATTCAAAAGGTTTTTTGCTTCACAATTTAGGATATAAATTTTTTCCCAAATATCTAATTCATTAACTGTTTGTACATGTTTCAATAGTTGTATACTTTGGCCAATTTCATGGTTGTGTTTCCAGAAATGGTTGGCAACTGCAGACTTTTCTATTTGTTTAAGTTTTATATTTCTCAGGTGTTCCGTTTGACGGGTTTTTAAATTTCTCTTAGTTCTTCCAATATAATATGCTTCACAATTGTCACATGGTATTTTATATATTCCAGATAATTTCAATTTATCAATAGTGTTGCTTAAAGGTTTTTTGAGCAGATTCTTACGGTTGAAATTATTCTTTGGGGCTAATTTTATATTATAATTATGAAAAATTCTTTTAAATTTGTTGAATGCCCAAGGATGATAGGTGAACTTCTTGTAGATAACAGTATTTTCTGGTTTCTTTAAAGTAGTAAATGAACTTATGTGGTTTTTGTATATATGTTCATTAATTATTTTAAATATAGTTGATTCTTTAAAGCCATTGATCTTTGCAACATGTAAGATGTGTTGGTATTCTAGTTGATATTCATGTTCAAGCATAGGTACATTTATAATTCTGTGGATTAAACAATGGAATCCTGCAAGTTGATGTGAAGTTGGATTATAGTTATTAGCTTTGATGTAATTATCCACATGTGTATTTTTCCTATGAATACCAAAATTCTATTTATTATGGTACTTGGAAATTTTTAAATCCAAAAAAGGTAAAAGTCCTCGATCTTCTATTTCCATGGTAAATTTGATAGATTCATCTTGATTGTTGAGAATTTCTAAGGCTTCATTAATTTTATCTTTGGGTATGATGGAGAAAATATCATCAACATATCTGTACCATACTTTAAATATATCTGAGTGAGTAGATGTTACTTGAATTTCTAAGTAGCACATATATAAGTCAGCTAAGAATGGAGATAATGGGTTACCCATAGCTAAACCATGTGTTTGAGTGTATAATCTTCCATTAAATGTGAAGGTATTCTGGTCAATACAACTGGTAGTACAAGTTAGTAGATCATGAATCTCAGCTTCATTAATATTAATTGAAGTAAGCCACTCTTGTAATAATGAAGAAATCTTCCCAGTTGGGACGTTGTGAACAAAGAAGTGACATCAAAAGACACTAAAATGTCACTATCATTGATAGTAATGTTTTTAATATATTCAATAAGTTCAAGAGAATTCTTAATGCTTCTACTTTCAAATTTTTTTAAAGATGAAAACTTTTTTGAAACCCATTTTGCCAATAAGTAACATGGCGAACCTATGTTGATAATAGGTCGCATACTGTTATCTTTTTTGTGAGTTTTTGGAAGACAGTAAATCCGTGGTAGTGTTGGATTACTGACTTTTAATCTTTTTTTAAGAGCTAAATCAAAACAAGTAGCTTCATTAATAACTTTGTTAATAATTCTTATGTTGGCTTGTAATGGGTTTTTCTCTGTTTCTGAGTAATCAGACGTTTTAAGAAGTTGCATGACTCTATCTTCATAATCATTTTTGTGGAGTAAAACAATTTGATTTCCTTTATCTGCTTTTACAAATGTAATGGATTTATTATTTAAGTGTTTGATAATCTTCAATGCTGGAAAAGTGTATTTACCATGTTTTAATTTTTGAAGAACTTTTGTACATTGAGATTTAACATTATCTCTTTCTTGCACAGGAACAGTTTTAATATTTAATTCAATATCTGCTACAAATTCTTTTATATCTTCTGAGAAGGCAACACAGGTTTTCAATCCTTTATTTAACAAATTTAATTCTTCATTACTCAGAGGTTGATCAGATAAATTAATTACTGCTTTATTGTTATTCTTGATTTTTGGAATATAAGATGGCTGACCTTTTAATATGAACAACTTATGTTTTAAACGTGTATGTTTAATTTTCATCATCTTATTTAAATGAGCATAGAGTAGATCTTCAAAATTATTCCAAAGTGCAGGCCCCAAAGTCTGAGTTAATTCCATGTGAAGTTGATAAAGTTGCATGTTAATTTGATTAAGGTTTTTGTAATGTAGAAATTTTTCTGTTTTAATCAACATTTTTTCCGCCATTTTTTGTTGGGTACAGCTCTTCCTGTTTTTTATATATTTTCTTACAAAAACTGGAGTGACGTTATTAATTAAACATAGGTTAAGAAAGTGAATATCTGCTAAAGTATATCTCTTCTTAATTTGTAATGTTTCATAAAATTTCAACTTTCTTTTATAGAAATGATGTTGAGAGTTAAAATTTGTACTCTCCATGTTCTAATCGTTGTAATAAGTATGATAACAGAATTACTTGTAAGCCATCTAGCTTATATATTTTAAAGAAGACATTGTCAAGTTATTAAAAGTGAGATATTTCTTGTATAGAAAATGAGTAGTTGTCAAACATTTTTAGGATTACTCACTCAGATGAGATGTTCTTCATATCTCCAGAAGCGCTTTCCGGTCAAGTTTTGAGCATCTTCAGTGTGTGTTGACCAGCTACTGAGGTGGAGAAGAGCCGAACCTTCCAAGAAACTTCTGCTCCTGTGATTGTCATTTGGTTATCTCCTGATTTGTACTGCCAACTTATGGGACTGGAACACTGTGGCTGGACACAGGTGGCTGATGGTCATCTGTGGTGTTGACTGGTTGTAACTGCTTTTCCTCTGGATGTGGGTTAATTGAATTGTCGACCTGTGGTGGCGGATGAAATTCCATTTTTTCTTTTTCCCCCCTCGTTCTCTGTACCAATATTTAAGTTACTGGTTGTTTGTGAGAGATGTGCTTCCTCACTCATATGTTCCTGGAATAAACTAGATTGGTTGACATATGGGCTAATTTCAACTGGGTCTAAGTTCTTTAAGTTTGTTTCAACGACATCAATGTTGGATTTTTTAACTTTTTTAATAAGTTGTAAAACACTATTTAATGGTGGTATCTCAAAATTCAAAAGGTTTTTTGCTTCACTATTTAGGATATAAATTTTTTCCCAAATATCTAATTCATTAACTGTTTGTACATGTTTCAATAGTTGTATACTTTGGCCAATTTCATGGTTGTGTTTCCAGAAATGTTTGGCAACTGCAGACTTTTCTATTTGTTTAAGTTTTATATTTCTCAGGTGTTCCGTTTGACGGGTTTTTAAATTTCTCTTAGTTCTTCCAATATAATATGCTTCACAATTGTCACATGGTATTTTATATATTCCAGATAATTTCAATTTATCAATAGTGTTGCTTAAAGGTTTTTTGAGCAGATTCTTACGGTTGAAATTATTCTTTGGGGCTAATTTTATATTATAATTATGAAAAATTCTTTTAAATTTGTTGAATGCCCAAGGATGATAGGTGAACTTCTTGTAGATAACAGTATTTTCTGGTTTCTTTAAAGTAGTAAATGAACTTATGTGGTTTTTGTATATATGTTCATTAATTATTTTAAATATAGTTGATTCTTTAAAGCCATTGATCTTTGCAACATGTAAGATGTGTTGGTATTCTAGTTGATATTCATGTTCAAGCATAGGTACATTTATAATTCTGTGGATTAAACAATGGAATCCTGCAAGTTGATGTGAAGTTGGATTATAGTTATTAGCTTTGATGTAATTATCCACATGTGTATTTTTCCTATGAATACCAAAATTCTATTTATTATGGTACTTGGAAATTTTTAAATCCAAAAAAGGTAAAAGTCCTCGATCTTCTATTTCCATGGTAAATTTGATAGATTCATCTTGATTGTTGAGAATTTCTAAGGCTTCATTAATTTTATCTTTGGGTATGATGGAGAAAATATCATCAACATATCTGTACCATACTTTAAATATATCTGAGTGAGTAGATGTTACTTGAATTTCTAAGTAGCACATATATAAGTCAGCTAAGAATGGAGATAATGGGTTACCCATAGCTAAACCATGTGTTTGAGTGTATAATCTTCCATTAAATGTGAAGGTATTCTGGTCAATACAACTGGTAGTACAAGTTAGTAGATCATGAATCTCAGCTTCATTAATATTAATTGAAGTAAGCCACTCTTGTAATAATGAAGAAATCTTCCCAGTTGGGACGTTGTGAACAAAGAAGTGACATCAAAAGACACTAAAATGTCACTATCATTGATAGTAATGTTTTTAATATATTCAATAAGTTCAAGAGAATTCTTAATGCTTCTACTTTCAAATTTTTTTAAAGATGAAAACTTTTTTGAAACCCATTTTGCCAATAAGTAACATGGCGAACCTATGTTGATAATAGGTCGCATACTGTTATCTTTTTTGTGAGTTTTTGGAAGACAGTAAATCCGTGGTAGTGTTGGATTACTGACTTTTAATCTTTTTTTAAGAGCTAAATCAAAACAAGTAGCTTCATTAATAACTTTGTTAATAATTCTTATGTTGGCTTGTAATGGGTTTTTCTCTGTTTCTGAGTAATCAGACGTTTTAAGAAGTTGCATGACTCTATCTTCATAATCATTTTTGTGGAGTAAAACAATTTGATTTCCTTTATCTGCTTTTACAAATGTAATGGATTTATTATTTAAGTGTTTGATAATCTTCAATGCTGGAAAAGTGTATTTACCATGTTTTAATTTTTGAAGAACTTTTGTACATTGAGATTTAACATTATCTCTTTCTTGCACAGGAACAGTTTTAATATTTAATTCAATATCTGCTACAAATTCTTTTATATCTTCTGAGAAGGCAACACAGGTTTTCAATCCTTTATTTAACAAATTTAATTCTTCATTACTCAGAGGTTGATCAGATAAATTAATTACTGCTTTATTGTTATTCTTGATTTTTGGAATATAAGATGGCTGACCTTTTAATATGAACAACTTATGTTTTAAACGTGTATGTTTAATTTTCATCATTTTATTTAAATGAGCATAGAGTAGATCTTCAAAATTATTCCAAAGTGCAGGCCCCAAAGTCTGAGTTAATTCCATGTGAAGTTGATAAAGTTGCATGTTAATTTGATTAAGGTTTTTGTAATGTAGAAATTTTTCTGTTTTAATCACCATTTTTTCCGCCATTTTTTGTTGGGTACAGCTCTTCCTGTTTTTTATATATTTTCTTACAAAAACTGGAGTGACGTTATTAATTAAACATAGGTTAAGAAAGTGAATATCTGCTAAAGTATATCTCTTCTTAATTTGTAATGTTTCATAAAATTTCAACTTTCTTTTATAGAAATGATGTTGAGAGTTAAAATTTGTACTCTCCATGTTCTAATCGTTGTAATAAGTATGATAACAGAATTACTTGTAAGCCATCTAGCTTATATATTTTAAAGAAGACATTGTCAAGTTATTAAAAGTGAGATATTTCTTGTATAGAAAATGAGTAGTTGTCAAACATTTTTAGGATTACTCACTCAGATGAGATGTTCTTCATATCTCCAGAAGCGCTTTCCGGTCAAGTTTTGAGCATCTTCAGTGTGTGTTGACCAGCTACTGAGGTGGCGAAGAGCCGAACCTTCCAAGAAACTTCTGCTCCTGTGATTGTCATTTGGTTATCTCCTGATTTGTACTGCCAACTTCTGGGACTGGAACACTGTGGCTGGACACAGGTGGCTGATGGTCATCTGTGGTGTTGACTGGTTGTAACTGCTTTTCCTCTGGATGTGGGTTAATTGAATTGTCGACCTGTGGTGGCGGATGAAATTCCATTTTTTCTTTTTCCCCCCTCGTTCTCTGTACCAATATTTAAGTTACTGGTTGTTTGTGAGAGATGTGCTTCCTCACTCATATGTTCCTGGAATAAACTAGATTGGTTGACATATGGGCTAATTTCAACTGGGTCTAAGTTCTTTAAGTTTGTTTCAACGACATCAATGTTGGATTTTTTAACTTTTTTAATAAGTTGTAAAACACTATTTAATGGTGGTATCTCAAAATTCAAAAGGTTTTTTGCTTCACTATTTAGGATATAAATTTTTTCCCAAATATCTAATTCATTAACTGTTTGTACATGTTTCAATAGTTGTATACTTTGGCCAATTTCATGGTTGTGTTTCCAGAAATGTTTGGCAACTGCAGACTTTTCTATTTGTTTAAGTTTTATATTTCTCAGGTGTTCCGTTTGACGGGTTTTTAAATTTCTGTTAGTTCTTCCAATATAATATGCTTCACAATTGTCACATGGTATTTTATATATTCCAGATAATTTCAATTTATCAATAGTGTTGCTTAAAGGTTTTTTGAGCAGATTCTTACGGTTGAAATTATTCTTTGGGGCTAATTTTATATTATAATTATGAAAAATTCTTTTAAATTTGTTGAATGCCCAAGGATGATAGGTGAACTTCTTGTAGATAACAGTATTTTCTGGTTTCTTTAAAGTAGTAAATGAACTTATGTGGTTTTTGTATATATGTTCATTAATTATTTTAAATATAGTTGATTCTTTAAAGCCATTGATCTTTGCAACATGTAAGATGTGTTGGTATTCTAGTTGATATTCATGTTCAAGCATAGGTACATTTATAATTCTGTGGATTAAACAATGGAATCCTGCAAGTTGATGTGAAGTTGGATTATAGTTATTAGCTTTGATGTAATTATCCACATGTGTATTTTTCCTATGAATACCAAAATTCTATTTATTATGGTACTTGGAAATTTTTAAATCCAAAAAAGGTAAAAGTCCTCGATCTTCTATTTCCATGGTAAATTTGATAGATTCATCTTGATTGTTGAGAATTTCTAAGGCTTCATTAATTTTATCTTTGGGTATGATGGAGAAAATATCATCAACATATCTGTACCATACTTTAAATATATCTGAGTGAGTAGATGTTACTTGAATTTCTAAGTAGCACATATATAAGTCAGCTAAGAATGGAGATAATGGGTTACCCATAGCTAAACCAAGTGTTTGAGTGTATAATCTTCCATTAAATGTGAAGGTATTCTGGTCAATACAACTGGTAGTACAAGTTAGTAGATCATGAATCTCAGCTTCATTAATATTAATTGAAGTAAGCCACTCTTGTAATAATGAAGAAATCTTCCCAGTTGGGACGTTGTGAACAAAGAAGTGACATCAAAAGACACTAAAATGTCACTATCATTGATAGTAATGTTTTTAATATATTCAATAAGTTCAAGAGAATTCTTAATGCTTCTACTTTCAAATTTTTTTAAAGATGAAAACTTTTTTGAAACCCATTTTGCCAATAAGTAACATGGCGAACCTATGTTGATAATAGGTCGCATACTGTTATCTTTTTTGTGAGTTTTTGGAAGACAGTAAATCCGTGGTAGTGTTGGATTACTGACTTTTAATCTTTTTTTAAGAGCTAAATCAAAACAAGTAGCTTCATTAATAACTTTGTTAATAATTCTTATGTTGGCTTGTAATGGGTTTTTCTCTGTTTCTGAGTAATCAGACGTTTTAAGAAGTTGCATGACTCTATCTTCATAATCATTTTTGTGGAGTAAAACAATTTGATTTCCTTTATCTGCTTTTACAAATGTAATGGATTTATTATTTAAGTGTTTGATAATCTTCAATGCTGGAAAAGTGTATTTACCATGTTTTAATTTTTGAAGAACTTTTGTACATTGAGATTTAACATTATCTCTTTCTTGCACAGGAACAGTTTTAATATTTAATTCAATATCTGCTACAAATTCTTTTATATCTTCTGAGAAGGCAACACAGGTTTTCAATCCTTTATTTAACAAATTTAATTCTTCATTACTCAGAGGTTGATCAGATAAATTAATTACTGCTTTATTGTTATTCTTGATTTTTGGAATATAAGATGGCTGACCTTTTAATATGAACAACTTATGTTTTAAACGTGTATGTTTAATTTTCATCATTTTATTTAAATGAGCATAGAGTAGATTTTCAAAATTATTCCAAAGTGCAGGCCCCAAAGTCTGAGTTAATTCCATGTGAAGTTGATAAAGTTGCATGTTAATTTGATTAAGCTTTTTGTAATGTAGGAATTTTTCTGTTTTAATTACCATTTTTTCCGCCATTTTTTTTGGGTACAGCTCTTCCTGTTATTTATATATTTTCTTACAAAAACTGGAGTGACGTTATTAATTAAACATAGGTTAAGAAAGTGAATATCTGCTAAAGTATAACTGCTAAGTGGTTTACCGGGAAAATACGAGTCAGTTGGAGAATTTAAGGTCATATCGGCACGTTGGCCATAGTAGCACAATGGTAGTGCGGCTGGACGGAAACCAGAAGATCCGTGGTTCAAATCCCGGCTATGGCATTGAATTTTTCATTCTGACTCTACGTTTCCACAATTTAGCCTACACACGGCCAGTGTGAAAGAACAATTAATTTCCAATAATTGACCTAATAGTGGTTAACTATAAAGCCCGGGCCTTAAAGTACTTACATGTAGTAAGTCGCCATTAAGGTAGTTGTCTCATGTGTTTATGAGAACTGCTAAGTGGTTTACCGGGAAAATACGAGTCAGTTGGAGAATTTAATGTCATATCGGCACGTTGGCCATAGTAGCACAATGGTAGTGCGGCTGGACGGAAACCAGAAGATCCGTGGTTCAAATCCCGGCTATGGCATTGAATTTTTCATTCTGACTCTACGTTTCCACAATTTAGCCTACACACGGCCAGTGTGAAAGAACAATTAATTTCCAATAATAGACCTAATAGTGGTTAACTATAAAGCCCGGGCCTTAAAGTACTTACATGTAGTAAGTCGCCATTAAGGTAGTTGTCTCATGTGTTTATGAGAACTGCTAAGTGGTTTACCGGGAAAATACGAGTCAGTTGGAGAATTTAATGTCATATCGGCACGTTGGCCATAGTAGCACAATGGTAGTGCGGCTGGACGGAAACCAGAAGATCCGTGGTTCAAATCCCGGCTATGGCATTGAATTTTTCATTCTGACTCTACGTTTCCACAGAAATCAAATTGTTTTACTCAACAAAAATGATTATGAAGATAGAGTCATGCAACTTCTTAAAACGTCTGATTACTCAGAAACAGAAAAAAACCCATTACAAGCCAACATAAGAATTATTAACAAAGTTATTAATGAAGCTAATTGTTTTGATTTAGCTCTTAAAAACAGATTAAATGTCAGTAATCCAACACTATCACGGATTTACTGTCTTCCAAAAACTCACAAAAAAGATAACAGTATGCGACCTATTATCAACAACATAGGTTCGCCATGTTACTTATTGGCAAAATGGGTTTCAAAAAAGTTTTCATCTTTAAAAAAATTTGAAAGTAGAAGCATTAAGAATTCTCTTGAACTTATTGAATATATTAAAAACATTACTATCAATGATAGTGACAATTTAGTATCTTTTGATGTCACTTCTTTGTTCACAAACGTCCCAACTGGGAAGATTTCTTCATTATTACAAGAGTGGCTTACTTCAATTAATATTAATGAAGCTGAGATTCATGATCTACTAACTTGTACTACCAGTTGTATTGACCAGAATACCTTCACATTTAATGGAAGATTATAAACTCAAACACATGGTTTAGCTATGGGTAACCCATTATCTCCATTCTTAGCTGACTTATATATGAGCAACTTAGAAATTCAAGTAACATCTACTCACTCAGATATATTTAAAGTATGGTACAGATATGTTGATGATATTTTCTCCATCATACCCAAAGATAAAATTAATGAAGCCTTAGAAATTCTCAACAATCAAGATGAATCTATCAAATTTACCATGGAAATAGAAGAACAAGGACTTTTACCTTTTTTGGATTTAAAAATTTCCAAGTACCATAATAAATAGAATTTTGGTATTCATAGGAAAAATACCCATGTGGATAATTACATCAAAGCTAATAACTATAATCCAACTTCACATCAACTTGCAGTATTCCATTGTTTAATCCACAGACTTATAAATGTACCTATGCTTGAACATGAATATCAACTAGAATACCAACACATCTTACATGTTGCAAAGATTAATGGCTTTAAAGAATCAACTATATTTAAAATAATTAATGAACATATATACAAAAACCACATAAGTTCATTTACTACTTAAAAGAAACCAGAAAATACTGTTATCTACAAGAAGTTCACCTATCATCCTTGGGCATTCAACAAATTTAAAAGAATTTTTCATAATTATAATATAAAATTAGCCCCAAAGAATAATTTCACCCTTAAGAATCTGCTCAAAAAACCTTTAAGCAACACTATTGATAAATTGAAATTATCTGGAATATATAAACCATGTGACAATTGTGAAGCATATTATAGTGGAAAACTAAGAGAAATTTAAAAACCCGTCAAACGGAACACCTGAGAAATATAAAACTTAAACAAATAGAAAAGTCTGCGGTTGCCAACCATTTCTGGAAACACAACCATGAAATTGGCCAAAGTATACAACTATTGAAACATGTACAAACAGTTAATGAATTAGATATTTGGGAAAAAATTTATATCCTAAATAGTGAAGCAGAAAACCTTTTGAATTTTGAGATAGCACCATTAAATAGTGTTTTACAACTTATTAAAAAAGTTAAAAAATCCAACATTGATGTCGTTGAAACAAACTTAAAGAACTTAGACCCAGTTGAAATTAACCCATATGTCAACCAATCTAGTTTACTCCAGGAACATAGGAGTGAGGAAGCACATCTCTCACAAACAACCAGTAACTTAAATATTGGTCCAGAGAACGAGGGAAAAAAGAAAAAGAAAAAATGGAATTTCATCCGCCACCACAGGTCGACAGTTCAATTAACCCACATCCAGAGGAAAAGCAGTTACAACCAGTCAACACCACAGATGACCATCAGCCACCTGTGTCCAGCCACAGTGTTCCAGTCCCAGAAGTTGGCAGTACAAATCAGGAGATAACCAAATGACAATCACAGGAGCAGAAGTTTCTTGGAAGGTTCGGCTCTTCTCCACCTCAGTAGCTGGTCAACACACACTGAAGATGCTCAAAACTTGACCGAAAAGTGCTTCTGGAGATATGAAGAACATCTCATCTGAGTCAGTAATCCTAAAAATGTTTGACAACTACTCATTTTCTATACAAGAAATATCTCACTTTTAATAACTTGACAAAGTCTTCTTTAAAATATATAAGCTAGATGGCTTACAAGTAATTCTGTTACCATACTTATTACAACTATTAGAACATGGAGACTACAAATTTTAACTCTCAACATCATTTCTATAAAAGAAAGTTGAAATTTTATGAAACATTACAAATTAAGAAGAGATATACTTTAGCAGATATTCACTTTTTTAACCTTTGTTTAATTAATAACGTCACTCCAGTTTTTGTAAGAAAATATATAAAAAACAGGAAGAGCTGTACCCAACAAAAAATGGCGGAAAAAATGAGAATTCAAACAGAAAAATTTCTACATTACAAAAAGCTTAATCAAATTAACATGCAACTTTATCAACTTCACATGGAATTAACTCAGACGTTGGGGCCTTAACTTTGGAATAATTTTGAAAATCTACTCTATGCTCATTTAAATAAAATGATGAAAATTAAACATACACGTTTAAAACATAAGTTGTTCATATTAAAATGTCAGCCATCTTATATTCCAAAAATCAAGAATAACAATAAAGCAGTAATTAATTTATCTGATCAACCTCTGAGTAATGAAGAATTAAATTTGTTAAATAAAGGATTGAAAACCTGTGTTGCCTTCTCAGAAGATATAAAAGAATTTGTAGCAGATATTGAATTAAATATTAAAACTGTTCCTGTGCAAGAAAGAGATAATGTTAGATCTCAATGTACAAAAGTTCTTCAAAAATTAAAACATGGTAAATACACTTTTCCAGCATTGAAGATTATCAAAAACTTAAATAACAAATCCATTACATTTGTAAAAGCAGATAAAGGAAATCAAATTGTTTTACTCAACAAAAATGATTATGAAGATAGAGTCATGCAACTTCTTAAAACGTCTAATTACTCAGAAACAGAAAAAAACCCATTACAAGCCAACATAAGAATTATTAACAAAGTTATTAATGAAGCTAATAGTTTTGATTTAGCTCTTAAAAAAAGATTAAAAGTCAGTAATCCAACACTACCACGGATTTACTGTCTTCCAAAAACTCACAAAAAAGATAACAGTATGTGACCTATTATCAACAACATAGGTTCGCCATGTTACTTATTGGCAAAATGGGTTTCAAAAAAGCTTTCATCTTTAAAAAAATTTGAAAGTAGAAGCATTAAGAATTCTCTTGAACTTATTGAATATATTCAAAACATTACTATCAATGATAGTGACATTTTAGTATCTTTTGATGTCACTTTGTTCACAAACGTCCCAACTGGGAAGATTTCTTCATTATTACAACAGTGGCTTACTTCAATTAATATTAATGAAGCTGAGATTCATGATCTACTAACTTGTACTACCAGTTGTATTGACCAGAATACCTTCACATTTAATGGAAGATTATACACTCAAACACATGGTTTAGCTATGGGTAACCCATTATCTCCATTCTTAGCTGACTTATATATGAGCAACTTAGAAATTCAAGTAACATCTACTCACTCAGATATATTTAAAGTATGGTACACATATGTTAATGATATTTTCTCCATCATACCCAAAGATAAAATTAATGAAGCCTTAGAAATTCTCAACAATCAAGATGAATCTATCAAATTTACCATGGAAATAGAAGATCAAGGACTTTTACCTTTTTTGGATTTAAAAATTTCCAAGTACCATAGTAAATTGAAATTTGGTATTCATAGGAAAAATACACATGTGGATAATTACATCAAAGCTAATAACTATAATCCAACTTCACATCAACTTGCAGTACTCCATTGTTTAATCCACAGACTTATAAATGTACCTATGCTTGAACATGAATATCAACTAGAAAACCAACACATCTTACATGTTGCAAAGATCAATGGCTTTAAAGAATCAACTATATTTAAAATAATTAATGAACTTATATACAAAAACCACATAAGTTCTTTTACTACTTAAAAGAAACCAGAAAATACTGTTATCTACAAGAAGTTCACCTATCATCCTTGGGCATTCAACAAATTTAAAAGAATTTTTCATAATTATAATATAAAATTAGCCCCAAAGAATAATTTCAACCTTAAGAATCTGCTCAAAAAACCTTTAAGCAACACTATTGATAAATTGAAATTATCTGGAATATATAAAATACCATGTGACAATTGTGAAGCATATTATATTGGAGGCACTAAGAGAAATTTAAAAACCCGTCAAACGGAACACCTGAGAAATATAAAACTTAAACAAATAGAAAAGTCTGCAGTTGCCAACCATTTCTGGAAACACAACCATGAAATTGGCCAAAGTATACAACTATTGAAACATGTACAAACAGTTAATGAATTAGATATTTGGGGAAAAATTTATATCCTAAATAGTGAAGCAAAAACCTTTTGAATTTTGAGATACCACCATTAAATAGTGTTTTACAACTTATTAAAAAAGTTAAAAAATCCAACATTGATGTCGTTGAAACAAACTTAAAGAACTTAGACCCAGTTGAAATTAACCCATATGTCAACCAATCTAGTTTATTCCAGGAACATATGAGTGAGGAAGCACATCTCTCACAAACAACCAGTAACTTAAATATTGGTCCAGAGAACGAGGGGGGAAAAAGAAAAAATGGAATTTCATCCGCCACCACAGGTCGACAGTTCAATTAACCCACATCCAGAGGAAAAGCAGTTACAACCAGTCAACACCACAGATGACCATCAGCCACCTGTGTCCAGCCACAGTGTTCCAGTCCCAGAAGTTGACAGTACAAATCAGGAGATAACCAAATGACAATCACAGGAGCAGAAGTTTCTTGGAAGGTTCGGCTCTTCTCCACCTCAGTAGCTGGTCAACACACACTGAAGATGGTCAAAACTTGACCGAAAAGCGCTTCTGGAGATATGAAGAACATCTCATCTGAGTGAGTAATCCTAAAAATGTTTGACAACTACTCATTTTCTATACAAGAAATATCTCACTTTTAATAACTTGACAATGTCTTCTTTAAAATAGAAAGGGTTCCTTAATTATTTGTAAACTGTTTAATAGATACATAGCATGCAGCAAACTAAAAACCTCAGTTGTTGTGATCTTCTAAATTCAATAGAATAAGTTCTAATAATTCATGCAGGAACAAATAATATTATTACTGGAAAGGACCCAAATGAGATTATGGAGGAAATGAAACAGCTTGTGTAAGTGATTAATGAGCTATTGCCTCTTGCAGAAGTGTGTATCAGTGGTAGTTGTGATCTTCTAAAGTCAAGAGAGATATCTAATTTTAATAATAATTTTGGCGCAGTAAAATATAAGCAAACAAGGATTCCAAACAAGCAAGAAATTATAACAAATTAAATGATGACTGTAGAATGTATTGTCATGGAAAATATCAGTCACGTTTTAGCAAAATAACAGATTACAAATGACTTCATTATGTTCAGTGGCTTGGCAATAAGCTACTTGAAATTGAAATTTTTTAAACTCAATGGAAAACATACATACGATTTACAGAACATTGGATTAAAAAAACCAATATCAGCCGAGATTCGCATACTTTTTCAAACTTTATTGTTGTAGACTTGTTCTGCAGGGAAAACTATGCACTATTGCAGGAATAAAAGGAGTCAAGTATAGGAGGTATTTAAAAACTAATATACTAAATGAAGGATTGATATTTGAACACTCTATAATTGATACAAAGGGATTAAAGTTATATATGGTTTGTAACTATCGCTCTCGAAATTGGTGCTATGCTGCTTTCTTAGACAAACTTAAGAGTATGATTAATTGCAAAGACACTCGACAAATTTTTATATGTGGTGACTTTAATGTTGACTTCTTAAAAGACAACTCACCTGTATATAAACTCAATCTTTCAAACGTAGTTAAAAAACTTACAAGCATTGTTGAATCTCTCAAAAGTAATTAGTAACCCCACGAGTTTAACTTTCCAGTCAAATACGGCAATTGATGTAATAATTCTAGACAAATCTATCATTGCCGTCAAACTGGAGAAAACTGACACTGGCTACGCAGATCATAATGGTAATGTATCTAATTTAACAAATATTAGGACTAATAATGCTAAAATTTCTCCCCAAAGCATGTTATAAAAGGGTATATTCTACTGCAAAAGTTCACTATTTCAATAAAGTCTTAAACCTTGAAGACTGGACTGATGTGCACTATGAAAGGAGAATACATGAAAAATTGCAAAAACGTTTCCTGACGTTTCTGCTTAATTTTAATATAGCTTTTCCTTATGCATTTGTTATACAATGGCAAACCAGTAAAAGGAAGAAATGGATAATGAAGGGAATTGTTACATCTAGCAAAAGAAAACGCTATCTAAATGAGTTGTGTAAACAAAACTGAAGCGCTTATATAATTTCATAAGAAGTATAAGCATATATATAATCAATTAATAAAATCTACAAAAAAAACAATACATAGAGACCTACATTTCGAATTCATTGATTAAAAATAAGACTATCTGGAATATAGTAAAAAATGAAAGCACCAACAACATGGTGAGAACAAGAGACAAATTTTCATTAACAGCTGATAATATAAAATTAGATAATCGTGCTGAGGTATCAAATATCCTTAATAAACACTTTATTACTGTTGCTGACGCATCCCAATATAACAAATACTCCTAATATTGAATTAATCACAAACAATAAAAGTGTATTACTCAAACCAGTAACTTGTGATGAGATTCTTAAAATAATAAATTAAAAAAGTACACATTCTCCCCTCGATTTGATGACATACCACAGTGTGTAATCAAATCTTGCAAAGAATATATAGTAGCATCCTTAATGGATATATGTAATTGTTCTCTATCAACAGGCAAATTTCCTGATGTCTTAAAATTAATACAAGTTGTACGAGTGTTTAAGAAGGGGATACAAGATATGATGATAATTTTAGACATGCTAGTAGAATAGAAAGGAGTCTTCCAGCGCAGACCCAAAAGAGCAATATGGCGGCCATGCGTAATTTATGTTTTCAGGATATTTTATCAATGTTTATTTTAGTCACTCCTCTTAATTTGCTGTAGATTATGAACCTGTGTCTTGAGGTATGATCTGATGCTATAGGGTGAAGAGCTGCAGGATTTTAGGTAAAAGAATGTTGGTTAGAGCTGTTAAAAGCTATAGGATTTAGAGGTTGGGTCTTGCGGTATGATCTGAGGGCTCTAGGGTTAAGAGTTGCAGGTTTTCATAGGTTGAAAGCTGTAGGATTTAGAGGTTAGGTCTCGAGGTATGATCTGAGGTTCTAGGGTTGAGTGCTGCAGGTTTTTACAGGCAGGGATGTTGGTCTGGGAGGTTAATAGCTGTAGAATTTAGAGGTTTGGTATTGAGGTATGATTTGAAGCTCTAGGGTTAAGAGTTGAGGTTTTCATGGGCAAGTTTGTTGGTCTGGGAGGTTAATAGCTGTAGATTTTCTGGTTAGGTCTTGAGGTATGATCTGAGGCTCTAGGGTTCAGAGTTGCATTTCTTCACAGGAGAAGTCTGTTGGTCTGGGAGATATAAAGCTGAAGGATTTAGAGGTTAGTTCTCGAGGTATCATCTGGAGAGGGCCATAGGGATAAGAGTTGTAGGTTTTTTTCACAGCTAAAGGCTTCTGGTCGGAGAGATTAATAGCTGTAGGTTTTAGAGGTTAGATCTTGAGGTATGATGTAGGGCCCAAGGGTTAAGAGTTGCAGGGTGCATAGCTAAAGTTTGTTGGTCAGGAGGATAAAGGTTGTACGGTCTTATGGCTATCTTGTATGGGTTGAGGTATTGTCTTATGATGTTGAAGTTCTGGTTGCTAGTCCAGGACTAAAAGATTGTTAATCTTGAGGCAAGTCCTACACGTATGCTTTCCTATTTCATCATAATATAAACTAACCTAACCTAATATACTCCTTTGTTTGTACCTTTCATCATTCTTTATCCTAACCTATATGTGTTTTGCTAATGACATCCTTTGTTGCATCTGTTAACCTAACTGTTCTCTTTCCTTAAGTTCCTCTATTCTACCACTTTAACCTAACCTAATATACTCCTTTGTTTGTACCATTCACCATTCTTTAACCTAAACTAGCTGTATTTTGCTAATGGCATCCTTTGTTGTATCTGTTAGCCTAACTGTTCTCTTTCCTTAAGTTCCTCTATTCTACCACTTTAATATAACCTAATATACTCCATTGTTTTTACCTTCTTTCATCATTCTCTAACCTAGTTGTTTCTGCTATTGGCATCCGTTGTCTTTTCTTAAACTGCTCTATTCTTCTTTCCTCAACTTATCCTAAGCATGCTTCTCTTCTCCTTTATCTAACCCATATCTTTTAAGCTCAACAATTTGTATGTCTGGTGTAAAATTCTTGAGGCATGTCAATGTTAGAGCTGCTACAGCAAGAGGTATACATGATGATTAGAAATCTTGATACAGTAAATTTAACACTTTGTGTATCTGCTTCTGTTCTAAAGATTGAGTTTTTTATGCAAAGGATTCTTGTTTATCGTAACTTCTCTATGCTTTCAGGAACTTTATTCCACCTTGTTATGTTTTCAGGTCTTGGGCTTATATCTTAGTCTTAGTGATTAAGTCTTTTCATCTGAAGGCTCAAATGACCTTGTTGTCGACGGGCCCTTAAACACCACACACTCACTCACTTTTCATCTGCAAGGCTATGTATATTGGTTAAGTTGCTCATCTCTTTTGGTCACACGGTTAGATCTTGAGGTAAGATCTTAGGGCCTGGGGGGTTAAAGGATGTAGGTCTCACAGCTTAAGCTCGCAGGTCTGAAGGTTAAGGGTTGTAGGTTTGGAGGTTAGGTCGTATGGATTCGTGGCTAGATCTCTCGGTCTAAGGTTTAAGACTGTAGGATCCAGAGGTTACGTATTCAGGTATAATCTGAGGGCTCTAGAGTTAAGAATTTTAAGCTTCATAGCTAAAGGTTGCTGGTCAGGAGGTTAAAAGCTGTAGGATTTAGAGGTTAGGTCTCGAGGTATGAGCTGGGAGCTCTAGGGTTAAGAGCCATAGGTGTCATAGCTATAATGTTGACGCTAGAGATATCTTCGTTACTGTTAGAGGTATATTTGCAATGGTCTAAGCGTACAGTTTTCATACTCTTTTCATGTAGTTTGATGTCTTCATACTCTTGTATCCTTTTCAAGCTTTTTCGCTCTGCATCTTGTAATATTTCGTAATGCTAAGCCAACGTTCTAATGCTATTTTCAAGCTTTTTTCAGATGTTCGGAGGTTTAGGTGCGTTTCAGGGATTCTTTTAGACCAAGTTTAGCTACTTAAATCACTTTATACTAATTCAAATGTTTTCAAGGATATTTCAGATTATGAGGTGGTAGGTCTTTTTTTTATTTTCAAATTACATACTTAACATTCATTAAAGTGTGCTCAGTTAGCTTATGTGGTGAGGTAGACGCCCCTCATTTTTTTCTCTGGACTTGGGACCAGCGTCAGAATTTGTTTTCTGAACGGTAGACTTAACGCCTTCCTCACTCTTGTTATTCAGCTGTTTTCATTATTAGATGTCAGCTACGTTCCAGTTTTTGTTGTTTCTCGGAATGAAAATTGTTTTTTTCTGCTCTAGGGTTCCTTCTTTCATTCGCCGTTCAAAAGATGGTAATGTCCATGGGCATATGTGGATACTCCATCATCTGCAATTACTCTCTTGTCATCATGTGGAGATAGGGATATTTTGTTCACTTCCACTGACGTAACATTATGTTGACGAGACATAATTAGGTTCATTGGCGTTCTTATGATATCTCTTCTTTTAAGACAGACCACACAGCTCTCAAAGGTGATGTATTGTTTAATGGCGCTATGCATTATACCTTTTATCTTCTTGATAACACCTCCATCGATGTCGAGAGCATACACCTTCGGTCTCAGTCCAACAAAACAATGAATGATTTTTCCATTTGCTTCATCTTTAAATTTTCCCAACACTTTCTTGTTGGTTGTAGAATGGCATATGTGATTGCTAGGATAATCAGCAGTATCCAGATGTTCCAGAATACGTATCTTATCCTGGTATATATCTCTAGTAATCACACAATGGATGAAAGAGTCAGTATCCATGTACATGAGCTTCAGATTTTCAAGCCCGTAATACGGCATTAGCACTTCATAATGATACCGATACATCAAGGTCTTTGAGATATCCAGCACACATCCCAATGTATATAGGCTTGTTGAAAACTATCTCCCGCGACGCCAAGTGTACTGCAGCCAGATTAGGTCCATATATAGTTCTATCAATAAATGTAGGCTTAGCAACTAGTTTTTCCAATGTCTTACAGTCGGTGACAAGTCATATATTCAGTCGGTTTCTGATGTTTTCCATTGTTTTTCCAAACATGGCATTGTTAAAAAGTTTGTAAAGATCCTTTTCGAAATCATTTCTTGATCCTTGTCGTATTTGGTTATTGAATTCCACATAAGGCTTTAACCGACATGACTGTTGAAATTGTAGCACCCGATGGATTTTAGTCAGTTGTAACCCATGACTAAGGGCCTGTTTCAAGGTCATGTAATGTACCACATACTTTGTTCGTGATCCAAGGTGAGGAATTAGTTTCTTTACAGGACAACCCGCAGGCTTGATACACTCAGGCAGGAACGGCAAATCATTATGCAGGTCATGGAGTTCTGCAGGATATGGAAGATCCACTTCTAAAATGTATCCGTGTGGGTCATCTTCTCGTAGTATTTCTAGGTTGATATCTTCAGGAGAAACCCACTTAACACCCGTAAGGAAGGGCGTGGCACATTGCCCAACCATATTGGTTATTCGCGTCCTCGTACGTAATATATTGTGAGGGCTTACTTGAGTCATACTCCTTCATGTAGTGGTTGTTCGCCTCTGCATACCGATGAGAAACTTGACATAATCCTCCTCTTATTCCTGCTTCAACCATGAGTAGCTGTTCATAATCCTGTAGTAATTCCAGTTCATTTCCTGTGTACAGCAGCATGGCATTCCATGTAAGTCCAGGTGATGTAAAATAATGTGCAGGATCAATTTTATGGGTTTTCAAGGTCTGCTCTTTGAATGTCTCAAACACCTCTGTTAGTAGGAGGATATCCGAAGTTAAGTAGAGTTCACTGTAGTCGCCTAGCGTTCCAATGTTGAAGGGACTCCATATGGTTTTTGCATGCTCATACTCTACCTCACTAATTTCTTCTTTGTTTAATTTGTTGTAGAATGCCTCCCTTGGAGGAAGTTGTGTTTCACTCAAAACATCCCATGGTGTAACGTAATCGTAGGGGAATACTCCCTTACGGCTCATTAATTTGTCTTCTCTGCTCCAAAGTATTTCAGGGTTTCAGGATATGATGTTAGTTTTTTGCTAGTTTATCAAAACTGGTGTTAGGGAAACGTTAGGTATCTACAAAGCGGAGTTTAATGTCACCAACATACTTGGAAAATGATATGTAACTCTCCTCGGAGCTAGGAATGACTTCTACTCTCTCGCTAGTGAAACCCAACTCTTTAACAATGAAATGAGTCATATCCACTCAGGTTATGCATGAAGACAGGAATATAATTGGACGTTTTACAGGTGAGATTTCACTGATTATGTAGACTTCCTCGTTATTCTCCGGTTATATGGTCATGGTTCCGTACTTTCCAGTTCTCTCCGGTAAATTCTTTACCACAAAAGTAACATTCTCTAGAGAATTCGAAAGACTTTTGCTGCTCATCTGTTAGTGTTAATGGAGCATAAGTTTTTTACACATTATTATTCTTCTTTGCCAGAGAAGTTACATACTCCATAAACTTCGCCGCTGTATCATAACCACGATATACGTAGGGTTCAGTAGGAAGATCTTTCTGCAGGCCTTCAATCGAGGCCGAGGGTTTGACATATACACAGAAACTCATAGGGATATGATTCTGATATGGAGCTGTATAAGATGTTTCGGGATTTAAAGAACAGCTGCGGTAAGGGGTAAGAACGCTTTCAAAGTCGGCATAGATAACATAAGGCAATTTCAGCATCCTTTCAATGTTCTTGAATGTGACGATAGAGTTCTCCGATGTAGGCATAACAATCCTGGCAACTCCGTGCTGATTGCATATTTTCCTATGATCATTCAACTTCTAAACTCCTCCATATCGATCATCAAAGTGCGTAAAACAACGTTTGCAGGTGTAGATCTTTCCCTTACGTGTAGTTTTCTGTTGATGAATAAGTTTCTAAAAATGCTTTATATAGACGTAATGATGGCGTCCAAACAGCATTAATTAATAGAAGCAAGTCACAATGCTCAGTCAGTTCATCATCGACAACTTTCATAGGAAATACTTGATTCTTTTCTTCCAAACCAAAAACATTTACAGATGTTATTTTTTCGTTCAAGTTTCGGGATATCGTTCAAGCTCGTAGGAAATGAGATGCAGGTAAAGTCATATATTTCTTGAAGATCCTTATACTTGCTAACACGTTGAGGATCCTTCTGAATGAACTTGGCAAGTACGGCGTACATAAAACATTTCTCATCATCATAGTTCTGTGGATTTACACAGGCTCCTTTAGCTCCAACAGTAGCCGGTAGAGGGACGTAACTGCTTCCTCTTAGTCCATTATTCTTGTTGATTCTAGCACGCACACCATCAACAGCTAATAAAGCCCAGCTGTTTTCTTTAAGTTGACTTTCCTCCATTTCAGTACAAAGTTTCTTGAATTTCCTTTCCAGGATGGCGTCCAAGTCACTTTCTAAAAATATTGCTTGATTTGGTGTTTTAAAGGCTTCATCAGTAGTATCACAAACAGCATTCACAAACTGACATTCAGTCATGAGGTTAATTTTCACACTTTTATGGATCCATAGTTGCTTCTGAACGGCTTGAATTATTCGCTGTTTTGATTCTTGGATATATGTCTTTAGATCCTATTATGTAGAGCACTGGATGAAATATGATTTCAGTCGATCCTGGAAAGCTGTTTCATATTCTACGACATCGTCTTCATCAGGAACCATTAACAGCAATTTGTTTGGTAGGCTCGATCTTGGCTCGTTCTGGATCAATTTCAAGGTCATTGAGTCTCCTGAATCACTAGACACCTGGCAAGGTCATTCAGGATGTAAACATGTTTACTTCTGGATGACCCAAAAACGTATATATCATTATACGTTTAAGGCCAGTCCCAAGGTACCCTTATACCTACTAAGTTTAGTGCAACAAAGAGCTAACCACCACCCCTTCTATTTATCCCGCCTCAGGGCAGGTAGGTAAATTGTCTCAATCCTGGGATCGACTTCCGCACAAGTGAGCACTTTTAATACCGTTGTAACTCTGAAAGTAATTATGATAGCAACTTCCAACAAATTTTATAAATGTTATATAGTTAATTAGTATCTTCTGGGCTTATACCGTATACCTGAAGTGCTTGGTTCGAATCCTGAACAGTTTAGTTTTAATATCTCTGTAACCGGTGGGTCTAGAGCGTTGAAATAAACTTTTTATGGCTGTACCTAACGTAATCAATCATTTCCTATCACTGTATAGCTCAGGAGGTACCTGCTTCAATTCCCATTGTCCATTGAATTCTGTAATTGTGGTCTATTTCCTGATCTGTTGCACTTAGAACAGCGGGTTAGAGCGCAGGTATTTTCATTTAACATATGCTGTGAATGTTTTATGATTCCGGATCCTAGAGACCCGTGGTTCGATCACCGGTTCTGATGGAATAACTTTAATGTTGAATAACTCCCGTTTGAATAATGATAATGCAATTAAATAACGAGTAGATACATGCGTTAACCCCGAAACAGTTGCTGAAATGGTATTTTGCGCCTTACGACCAGGGTTCGAATATCAGCAGGATAATTTAAATAACTCTGAATATCAATGTGTTAGGCGTGTTGACAAGCTCATCCCATAAGATGAGTCATACATCACGAATTGGCCCATGACCAAAAGGGATGAGTACCTTCACCAATATACACAGACTTTCAGATCAAAAGACTAAATCACGAACTTTAAGATAGAAGCATAAGACTCAACATAACAAGATGGATGAAATAATTGAACTTAAGAAAGGAGAACGGATGTCCATAGAAATATCATAACTAGGTTAAAGATGTATGTAAAGGAATCAAGAACACGTGGTTGAGGATGAAGTGAAGGAGCCTAAGGAGGCTCCCTAGATGAGTTAAACAGTGTAATAGCTGAGCTTGAGAAAAATATAACTTCCAGGTTAAGAGATGTGTGAAAAGAACCAAGAACACGTGGTTGAAGATGAAGGAGAGGTGTCTACGGGTGGCAATGTGAGCTCCTAATGTAACATTAAAACTAAAAGACGTAGCTTAGTCATGTTAATACTCTTTTGAATTGTCTAAATTTTATCTTCAAATCTAGTTATTTATTTATTTCCTTTTTCAATTTTAAATAGTCTAATTTTTTCTCTCATGTGATTTCTATACTAGTTAAAGAATAATCGAAAACTGAAAAATTAATAGTTATCTTTTAGGTTTTCTCCAATAGTAGAACCGTCTTCGTACCCCTATAGTAGCGGGATAATAGTTTTCGTTTAGGTTTTCTCCAAAAGAAGCGCAACCTTCGAACCCCGGTAGTGGTGGGAATGATGAAGTTTTCTTTCAGGTCTGCGCTAATTGTATAAATAAAGCTTGGTTGCACTTAGGCTGTAATTACACTAGTGTGTTTATAGCTTAGCGGATCAACTCCTGCAGTGAAATTCATCGTCAGTAGCGTTGATAAGTTATCGAGGTGAATAAGAGAAGTGAAAAGGTGTATCAAACACTTCCTGAGCAGCATACTCTCTGAGAATTAGCCTGCACATAACAATAACATGAATACTAAAGCAATGGAAGCTCTGTTAGACACTGCTATAACAGAATTTAAGTGTGGTAAATGTGATAAGAGTTTCCTGAAAAACTACAATAGAAAGAGACACGAGCTGGTATGTGGCCAGTATTACGAATGTAAACTTTGTGATGGCGTTTATGGTACTGAACGTCGTAGAGATGAGCACCAAGAACGATGCGAGAGATTAATTGCTGCTAAGAAACCCAAGATCGAGCCTACCAAACATAAATTGCTGTTAATGGTTCCTGATGAAGACGATGTCGTAGAATATGAAACAGCTTTCCAGGATCGACTGAAATCATATTTCATCAAGTGCTCTACATGCCGGGATCTAAAGACATATCTCCAAGAATCAAAAAAGCGAATAATTCAAGCCGTTCACAAGCAACTAGGGATCCATAAAAGTGTGAAAATTAACCTCATGGCTGAATGTCGGTTTGTGAATGCTGTTGGTGATACTATTGATAAAGCCTTTAAAACACCAAATCAAGCAATATTTTTAGAAAGTGAAAACCCATAAAATTGATCCTGCACATTAATTTACATCACCTGGACTTACATGGGATGCCATGCTGCTGTACACAGGAAATGAACTGGAATTACTACAGGTTTATGATCAGCTATTCATGTTTGAAGCAGGAATAAGAGGAGGATTATTTCAAGTTTCTCATCGGTATGCAGAGGCAAACAACCGCTACATGAGGGAGTATGACTCAAGTAAGCCTTCACAATATATTACGTACGAGGACGCGAATAACCAATATGGTTGGGCAATGTGCCACGCCCTTCCTTACGGGGGTTTTAAGTGGGTTTCTCCTGAAGATATCAACCTAGAAATACTACGAGAAGATGACCCACTCGGATACATTTTAGAAGTGGGTCTTCCATATCCTGCAGAACTCCATGACCTGCATAATGATTTACCGTTCCTGCCTAAGTGTATCAAGATTGCGGGTTGTCCTGTAAAGAAACTAATTCCTCACCTTGGATCACGAACTAAGTATGTGGTACATTCCATGACCTTGAAACAGGCCCTTAGTCATGGGTTACAACTGAATAAAATCCATCGAGTGCTACAAATTCAACAGTCATGTTGCTTAAAGCCTTATGTGGAATTCAATAACCGACTACGACAAGGATCAAGAAATGATTTCGAAGAGGATCTTTACAAACTTTTTAACAACGCCATGTTTGGAAAACAATGGAAAACTTCAGAAACCGACTGAATATACGACTTGTCACCGACTGTAAGACATGGAAAAACTAGTTGCTAAGCCTACATTTATTGATAGAACTATATATGGACCTAATCTGGCTGCAGTACACGTGGCGTCGCGGGAGATAGTTTTCAACAAGCCTATATACATTGGGATGTGTGTGCTGGATATCTCAACGACCTTGATGTACCGGTATCATTATCATGTGCTAATGACGTATTACGGGCTTGAAAATCTGAAGCTCATGTACATGGATACTGACTCTTTCATCCATCGTGTGACTACAAGAGATACATACCAGGATAAGATACGTTTTATGGAACATCTGGATACTGCTGATTATCCTAGCAATCACATATGCCATTCTACAACCAACAAGAAAGTGTTGGGAAAATATAAAGATGAAGCAAATGGAAAAATCATTCATCTTTTTGTTGGACTGAGACCGAAGATGTATGCTCTCGACACCGATGGCGGTGTTATCAAGAAGATAAAAGGTATAAAGCATAGCGCCATTAAACAATACATCACCTTTGAGAGCTATGTGGTCTCTCTTAAAAGTAGAGAAATCATAAGAACACCAATGAACCTAATTATGTCCCGTCAACATAATGTTATGTCAGTGGAAGTGAACAAAATATCCCTATCTCCACATGATGACAAGAGAGTAATTGCAGATGATGGAGTATCCACATATGCCCATGGACATTACCATCTTTTGAACGGCGAATGAAAGAAGGAACCCTAGAGCAGAAAAAAACAATTTTTATTCCGAGAAACAAAAAAACTGGAACGTAGCTGACATCTAATAATGAAAACAGCTGATAAACAAGAGTGAGGAAGGCGTTAAGTCTACCGTTCAAAAAACAAAATCTGACGCTGGTCCCAAGAACAGAGAAAAAGATGAGGGGCGTCTACCTCACCACATAAGCTAACTGAGCACACTTTAATGAATGTTAAGTATGTAATTTGAAAATAAAAAAAAGACCTACCACCTCATAATCTGAAATATCCTTGAAAACATTTGAATTAGTATAAAGTGATTTAAGTAGCTAAACTTGGTCTAAAAGAATCCCTGAAACGCACATAAACCACGGAACGTCTTAAAAAAGCTTGAAAATAGCATTAGAACGTTGGCTTAGCATTACGAAATATTACAAGATGCAGAGCGAAAAAGCTTGAAAAGGATACAAGAGTATGAAGACATCAAACTGCATGAAAAAAGTATGAAAACTGTACGCCTAGACCATTGCAAATATACCTCTAACAGTAACTAAGATATCTCTAGCTGTCAACCTTATAGCTATGAAACCTATGGCTCTTAAGGGACACTGGGACTGAAAAATAGGCCAAAAATCTCAAAATTTACGATTTTTAGATTTATACGTATAAATGTTCCCCAAACCTTCCTATATTGAATTGTGTAAGAGTTTTTGATTTCTGCCATTTTTAAAGGTCTAGTGCAGGGTTTAAATGCTCGGAGCCTGGCCATTTAAACACCCCCTTTCTTCCTTATCCAGCATGATGGACTCTTTTTGCCAATTTTAATCGTTTTTTGGCTGGTTTTTCCTCTAAAATTGTGTTATAATCTTGCAGCAGAGCTTTTTGCTGCTATCTGGCGACACTTCGGTGAACTATTACTACCTATTATATACAAAGTCTTTACTCAGAAAATATCAAAGCATAAATGCCATACAAAAAATTGTCAACATATTTTGAGTGTTCTCGCAACTAAGAAAATGCAAAACAACTCTTAATCTATGTGATTATTCTGTGTTTTTAGCAATAAACTTAGAGAATACTTGTTGATTCATTCTTGTTTTGACTCCTGTGTTTGGTTCAATGTATTATGGCGTCATCCTTTAGAGAAATGTGCTTTTGTTTACATGTGCTTCTGTTTATGAAATACGTGTGTAAGCAAGTTAGTTGATTTTTCTAAGGTGTAGTGTGTTGTGAAATATATAAACAGCATAATGCATGCTACTTCTTCACGTTGGCATAAGCCGGTGAGTAGAAATAACAAAAAAAGAGACCTTGCAAAAAAACGTGGTTTAGCCAGATGGAATAAGAAACCTGTAGACCAGATTTCCATCTCAAATACACAGTTGGACACAGAAGAACATGCTAGTACTTCATCTTCACATTTGGAAATGGACATAGGTGAGCAGGCTACTGTAATTGAAACTGTAAGTATTTGTAAAACGCAGGAGAAATTTTCAAGATTTCAGAGAGATGACAGTGTAAATAGTGAATATATTTGTGGTAATGCAGGGGCAAACAGTGAGTATATTTTGGTGCACAGCAGTTCTCTGGATCAACTTCTGAGCAATGTAAAGTGTGGGGAGTGTACTAAATGCTCACTTACACTGCAATTTAGAGAAAAATATGGCTTTGCAGTAAAGTTAGTGCTAAAGTGCAGTGAGTGTGGTTTCAGCCCAGGGCAGAGTTATTCTAGTCCTAGAGTTGAGGATGAAAAGTCTAAGAGACCTCCCTTTGAAGTGAACAGGAAAATTGTGGATGCTTTTTTGGGATTGGGTGTAGGTCACAGTGGCTTAGAAAAATTTTGTTGTGCATTAGGTATGTCTGGTATGGATTCCAAAACATTTACCAGTCATATGAAGGAGGTGGCTTTTTACAGTAAAAAACTAAAAGAAAAAGCTCTCCTTCAGTCCAGGGAGGTAGTGAGAAGAGCGTACATGAAGTTAAATGGTGCTGATGAAACTGCAGATGAGAACAATGTAATTGATGTTTCTGTAAGTTATGATGGTTCATGGCACAAGCGGGGATATACATCCAACTATAATGTAGGAATTGTGATGGACATTCTAACTGGAATGGTGCTGGACTACACAGTAGTTTCCAAATATTGTGCAATGTGTGCCATTACAGCCACAGAATTGGGACATGATTCACCAGAGTTTTGCATTTGGTTTGAGGGACATTCATCTAGTGGTGAATGCAACAAAAATTATGAGGGCTCATCCACATCAATGGAGGTTTTTGCTGCAGACATACTATGGAAGCGTTCAGTGTCAGAGTGTAAGATGCGCTACACAACTGTACTATCAGATGGTGATTCAAAAACATTTAATCATTTATCAAATGAAAACATATATGGTAACACAGTTGTCCTGCACAAAGAGGAGTGCATAAACCATGTTGCTAAAAGAATGGGAAGTGGGCTGCGAAACACTGTAGAAACATGGAAGAAAAAGGGAGTAAAACTTGGTGGGCGAGGATCTGGGACACTTACCAATGCCACCATTACCAAATTAACTAATTATTATAGACATGCCATAGTGAACAACATACCTAGTGTCCCTAAAATGAAAGAAGCCATTTATGCAACCCTTAGTCATTATGTTTCAACGGATTCCAAGCCTCAACATAGCAAGAGTCCCCAAGGTGTCGACTCCTGGTGTTTTTACAATAAAAGCATTGCACAAGGAAAGACACCCATGAGCCATCAGAAGATGCCTGTTAAACTAACAGAGCAGTTAGTTTGCAAAATATTACATGTTTATCAAAGACTAGCAAGTGATGAACTGTTGTCAAGGTGTGTGCGTGGTGCTACTCAAAATCAAAATGAGTCACTACATGCACTAATTTGGAGAAAATGTCCCAAAATTACTTTTGTATCCTGCAGGAGAATAGAAATTGCAGCAGCAATTGCAGTAGCAGAGTTTAATATGGGCTGTTCTGCAACTCAGGAACTAAAATGTGAGCTAACCACCAGTGCAGTGACAAGTGTGCAGAAGAAAATTGTGAAGAGACGTGACAAACGCAGAATATACGAGAGCACGCGATCTTCATTGCAACATAAGAAAACAGCTCGCCTCAAAGAAAAACAGACAAAAATGCAGAGAGAGCTTGCCAGACAAAAGAGGGAGGGTCTCACATATGCTTCAGGGCAATTCTAATGTAGTAAGGTACTGTTCACTTTATTTTTGGTGCATGTTTTTAGAAAAATTGATTTTTCTCCACTTTACATTTTTTAATACATTATCTGATCCACACGCATTAATTTTTGAGCTATGGCTCTGAATTTCTTTCAGCATGTGCTTCATGTATGGGTCTACAACTTCAGTCTCTGGCTATAGGATATAAGACTTGGTTTGGCTGTAACAAAATTTTAAATGCAAAAAAATATTTAAAAAATTCAATTCAATGTTCTGCATAATTAAAAAAATAATTTCCCTAAAAGTAATGTATTGTTCTTCCAGACAGAGACTGCAGTTGTTTATATAGTTAGTGGGCATGAAAAAATAACAGAGTTATTGCAATAGAATAATTAGTGATGCGCATGCATTAATTTTAATACTGCGATAAAATTTAATTAAAACAATAATAAAAAATTAATTCCTTCAAAACTAATCATCAGAAATTACTGAAACTTGGTGTGGTGTTTTCTAATATAAAACCCTTTAGGCATGCAGAATTTGAAGTTTGTAGGTATAGAACTATAGAAAATAGAAATTTCAGTCCCGGTGTCCCTTAACCCTAGAGCTCCCAACTCATACCTCGAGACCTAACCTCTAAATCCTACAGCTTTTTACGTCCTGACCAGCAACCTTTAGCTATGAAGCTTAAAACTCTTAACTCTAGAGCCCTCAGATCATACCTGAATACGTAACCTCTAGATCCTACAGTCTTAAACCTTAGACCGAGAGATCTAGCCCCGAATCCATAGGACCTAACCTCCAAACCTACAACCCTTAGCCTTCAGACCTGCGAGCTTAAGCTATGAGACCTACATCCTTTAACCCCCCAGGCCCTAAGATCTTACCTCAAGATCTAACCGTGTGACCAAAAGAGATGAGCAACTTAACCAATATACATAGCCTTTCAGATGAAAAGACTTAATCACGAAGGCTAAGATATAAGCCCAAGACCTGAAAACATAACAAGGTGGAATAAAGTTCCTGAAAGCATATGGAAGGTACGAAAAACAAGAATCCTTTGCATAAAAAACTCAATCTTTAGAACAGAAGCAGATACACAAAGTGTTAAATTTACTGTATCAAGATTTCTATTCATCATATATACCTCTTGCAGTAGCAGCTCTAGCATTGACATGCCTCAAGAATTTTACACCAGACATAAAAATTGTTGAGCTTAAAAGATATGGGTTGGAAAGAGGAGAAAAGAAACATGCTTTCGATAGGTTGAGGAAAGAAGAGCAGAGCAGTTTAAGAAAAGAGAACGGATGCCAATAGCAGAAACAACTAGGTTAGAGAATGATGAAAGAAGGTAAAAACAATGGAGTATATTAGGTTATGTTAAAGTGGTAGAATAGAGGAACTTAAGTAAAGAGAACAGTTAGGTTAACAGATGCAACAAAGGATGCCATTAGCAAAACACAGCTAGGTTAGGTTAAAGAATGGTGAAAGGTACAAACAAAGGAGTATATTAGGTTAGGTTAAAGTGGTAGAATAGAGGAACTTAAGGAAAGAGAACAGTTAGGTTAACAGATGCAACAAAGGATGTCATCAGCAAAACACACATAGGTTAGGATAAAGAATGATGAAAGGTACATTCAAAGGAGTATATTAGGTTAGGTTAGTTTATAATATGATGAAATAGGAAAGCATACGTGTAGGACTTGCCTCAAGATTAACAATCTTTTAGTCCTGGACTAGCAACCAGAACTTCAACATCATAAGACAATACCTCAACCCATACAAGATAGCCATAAGACCGTACAACCTTTATCCTCCTGACCAACAAACTTTAGCTATGCACCCTGCAACTCTTAACCCTTGGGCCCCACATCATGCCTCAAGATCTAACCTCTAAATCCTACAGCTATTAATCTCTCCGAACAGAAGCCTTTAGCTGTGAAAAAAAAAAAACCTACAACTCTTAACCCTATGGCCCTCTCCAGATGATACCTCGAGACCTAACCTCTAAATCCTTCAGCTTTATATCTCCCAGACCAACAGACTTCTCCTGTGAAGAAATGAAACTCTGAACCCTATAGCCTCAGATCATACCTCAAGACCTAACCAGTAAATCTACAGCTATTAACCTCCCAGACCAACAGACTTGCCCGTGAAAACCTGCAACTCTTAACCCTAGGGCTCCAAATCATACCTCAATACCTAACCTCTAAATTCTACAGCTATTAACCTCCCAGACCAACATCCCTGCCTGTGAAAACCTGCAGCACTCAACCCTAGAACCTCAGATCATACCTCGAGACCTAACCTCTAAATCCTACAGCTTTCAACCTATGAAAACCTGCAACTCTTAACCCTAGAGCCCTCAGATCATACCACAAGACCCAACCTCTAAATCCTATAGCTTTTAACAGCTCTAACCAACATCCTTTACCTAAAATCCTGCAGCTCTTCACCCTATAGCTTTAGATCATACCTCAAGACACAGGTTCATAATCTACAGCAAATTAAGAGTGACTAAAATAAACATTGATAAAATATCCTGAAAACATAAATTACGCATGGCCGCCATATTGCTCTTTTGGGTCTGCGCTGGAAGACTCCTTTCTATTCTACTCCGTTCAATCGGGGTTTTCAAAAATCTTGGAAACTGTTATGTTCTACAGAATAAATCCTTTTCTTGAAAAATACATATTGTCACTGGAACGTCGGAACTCCCAGTAGAACTGGCGAGCAGGAGGGTCGGACGTGAAGTATTCAGGGCCGCACCCACACATTATTCTCAGTCACTAACTGAGGGAATGATTAGGGAAGTGTCACTTGTCGCTGGCCGCCTCTCCCCTCTTCCCCTGCCGTCTGGAACCTTCGCGGTGATTCACTGAAGCCAGAGACTTCTAGAAAACAGTGATTTTCCTATAAAAAGGTGCAATTAATGAGGGTAGTCAGTTCTTGGCGAGCTGTTAGGAGCGCCCAGTAAGGCGACGGACTGCGTACGTGCGTCGGAGTTTAGGTAATTGTGAGTGCAAGTAGAACTGTAACGGACGAACTGGTGAATCGTAATTGTGTGAATTACGTAATTCTGTGTAATTGGCAAGTATTCAACTGTAAGTCGGTGGAAATAAAGAACATTTTTGAGTGGTGCAATTGGAATTTTCATTTCACGAACCCAAAAAGTCACACTGGTGTCAGGAAGCGGGACGACAACATCACCGAACATTACAACCATGGACTTGGCATTGCAAAAGATTTTGGAGAAGTTGATGGAAATGAAGGCCGAACTGACCTCGGAAACGAAGACGACGAATGACAACATCACCGAGAAAATGGACGCGAAGATGAATGAGTTAACAACAAAAACAGAAGCGGCAAATAACAATCTGGCCGCAGAGTTGAAGCAAATGAAGACGGCCAACGACAACATCACCGAGAAGATGGAAGAAATAAAGACCGAATTGACCACAGAAACGAAGGCAGCGAACGGCAGTCTGGCCACGGAAATAAGGGAGGCGAACGAGGTCCTCGCCGCCAAATTTGAGCAACAGTTGGCCGGGGTGAGGGATGACGTTGCGAAGCTGGGCAAGCGGATGGGTCAGGTAAACGACCGCCTTAATGATTTAGAGGGAAAGGCCAACAATAACGCCAAGACACTGGACACCGTGGTGGAAGACGTCAAAGACCTTGCGAAACGCGTAAACAACCTGGAGAGAAAGGCCGACAGCAGCGTCAAGTCCCTGAACGCCATGGTGGAGGACGCCGTTGGTAGGAGGCTAAAGGATTTGAAGGCCGACGCGCCGAGACGCGACACAAAATCTGCGCGCCAAACCTCCCAAGAGTGACAGCGCGTCAACGTTTGAAGTCTTCCGCCAGTTCGATGCAATGGCCAAGCACAACAAATGGTCGCCAGAGGAAGAGGCCAGACAGTTAATAGCCAGCCTCCAGGGACGAGCCGCGGAAGTTCTAAATGCGGTGCAGAAAACGGCGGCGCCCACGGACATCTGGGAGGCCCTGGAGAATCGTTTCGAAAACCACGGCTTAGCCGCAGCGTACCACAGCCAGCTAAAGGCAAGGTCACAGCAGACGGGGGCGACGCTGCAGGAGTTCGCCCTGGCAGTTGAACAACTGGCAAGCAAGGCCCTAGTCGACCTGCCACCAGAGTTCGTGTGCCGGGAACCTGCCTACACCTTCGTTGACGGGGTACGGGACAGAGAGATTCATCAGCGCCTAATGCTCGGCGATTATAAAACAATCCGCAAGGCGCTAACGGCAGCATTAAGAATGGAGGCGGCCAAGGTAACCGCTATCCCGACGTCGAGAACGAGGAGTGTCCGCTACGCCGGAGACAGAAGACCAGCCGAGGGACGCCAGCGGACCCCTAGTGGCCTGTGTTGGGGGTGTGGACTGCCCGGACACTTGCAGAGAGACTGCCCACACCGGGAAGAGCAGCCGGAAAACGAGTAAGGGCCGTCGTTGAGAGGGGCACGTCGGCGCCATCACCAACATTCCCTCGAGTGACACTGCGCGCCGTCAGCCGGCGTATGCATGTCAGCCTCATCGCGGAAGGTTGGGTAAGAGGAAAGCCGTGCCGCGTGCTGGTGGGCACCGGGGTGGCCATGGCCATCATCAGATCTGACGTGGCGAAGGGTCTGCCGACAAGGAAGCCGAGCCGACCATAACAGCTTGTCACGGCATCGGGCGACACCTTGCCTGTAGAAAAGGAGGCCATGCTGAAGATGACCTTGGGAAGGAGCACCGTACGTCTGTGGGTGTTCGTCGTGAAAGTGGCTGAGGAGGTGATACTGGGATTGGATGCCCTCAGGAACCATGAGGCGACGGTCGACATCGGCAAGAAAGTCCTGCGGCACAATGGAGAAAAGGTTATACTCCCTCAACGAGAAGAGCGCCTTGGAATTTGCAGGGTTGTCTTGAGCGAAGACCTGGTTGTCCCCGCGAGGAGCGAGATGGTGGTGACGGCACGGCTGGAAGGCCAGAGAACCAGGTACATGATGCAGGATCAGAAGACGCCTGTACACGGAGTGTGTGTAGTCAGGGCATTGCTGCCGTGCCGAGAGGAGGTGCCAGTGAGACTGCTAAATCCAACGGACACCGATCACGCCGTCAAGGCCGGGACGGAGTTGGGAACGTGCGAGCCCGTGGTGAGCGTAATAGCAATCGACAAGACACAGGAGCTGATACCGACGCAACATCCTTGGCCCCGGCTAGAAGGCCTACTGGAGAGGGCGGCCGACCACCTGACCATAGAATAGCTGGAGAAAGTTCGACAACTGCTGAGGCGATACCAGAGCGTCTTCGGCCAAGGCGACAGTGACTACGGCCGCACGGATAAAGTGGTTCACCGCATCGACACCGGGGACGCCCATCCTGTTTGGCAACCACATAGATGCGTTCCGCTGGCGAAACAAGTGGCGGTACGAGACATGCTGGAGGACATGAGATCCAGGGGAGTGATTGAAAAGTTTGACAGCCCTTGGTTTTCCCTGTAGTCTTGGTGACAAAGAAGAACGGCGAGCTGCGCTTCTGCGTAGATTACAGCAAGTTGAACGCTGTCACCCGGATGGACTGTTTCTTCTTTCCTAGGATTGACGACACCCTGGACCCGCTAACTGGTGCACAGAGGTTCTCGGCCCTGGACCTGAGGTCGGGCTACTGGCAGGTAGCTCTAGACCCAAGAGACAAGTAAAAGACCGCATTCTCGACAGGACAAAGGGCTCTGGCAGTTCACGGTTATGCCCTTTGTCTTCTGCAACGCACCAGCTACCTTCCAACGCCTCATGGAGTCAGTGATGATAGGGCTGACTTACGATGCCTGCATGCTATACCTGGATGACATCATCAGCGTCGGGAAGACTTTTGAAGATCACCTCGAAAATCTGAGTGAGGTGCTACAGAGATTGCAGGCGACCAACTTGAAGCTGAACGCGAAGAAGTGCCAGCTTTTCCGCAAGGAAATGAACTACTTAGGCCACATAGTCTCAGCAACCGGAGCGGCCACCGACCCGGAGAAGACACGCCGAAAGCTCTTTCCAGCACCTGAAGACAACCCTGCGCAGTGCTCCAATTTTGGGATTTCCACAACCGGGTGGCGTCTTCATTGTGGACACCGCGCCAACGACCATTGCATTGGAGGTGTCGTATCGCAGATCCAGGACGGCCATGAGCGGGTGATAGCGTGCTATAGCAAGACGCCATCCAAGGCAGAGAAGAACTACCGCGTCACTCGACGGGAGTTACTGGCGGTAGTAAAGACCTTGGAGCACTTCCACAAGTACCTGTACGGTCAGCCATTCCACCTGAGGACTGACCATTCTACCCTAACCTAGCCATTAAGCTTTAAGAACCTGGAAGGCCAGACAGCACGTTGGGTCCAGAGGCTGCAGGAGTACGACTTCACCTCGGAACATCGTAGAGGGAAGGGCCACGGTAACGCAGACGCCATGTCCCGAAGACCCTGTCCAGAAGAGTGCGGCCAGTGCACAAGAGTAGAAGAGAAGGAGCTTGCGGCAGCAGTCCGAGTAGTCACCGCAGTGCCTGCGGACAGCTGGGATAGCGCAGGCCTGAGGAGGGAGAAGCTGGCGGACGCAGACTTGGGGCTACTCTTAGGGAAGTGGAGGCAGGGACGAGACCAACCTGGGAGGACATCGCACCGAGGAGCGCCACCTTCAAGTCGTACTGGGCCCAATGGAACTCGTTGAAGACTAGAGAGGGCGTGCTGTTCCGGGTATGGGAATCACTCGATGGAAGACGCATAGAGAACAGTTGGTACTTCCCCGGAGTAAGGTCCCGGAAGTTTTGGAAGAAGTGCATGCCGGTTATTCAGGAGGACACCTGGGAGCGAACCGAACAATTGGCAAACTACTGCTGAGGTTCCGAACAGACGCTGATTGATGGTGCCGTCAGTGTTACGTGTGCGTGGCGAGTCGCGGCCCCCAGACTAGGAGCCGGGGTCGCATGCAGCAGTACAACTTTGGGGAGCCATTCGAACTGATCACCGTTGACTTTGCTGGACCGTTCCCAGTTTCCGACAGAGGTATCAAGTACCTGATGGTGGTCGTGGACTACTTCACTAAGTGGCCGGAGGTGTATGCCATCCCGAATCAAGAGGCAAAGACAATCACGGACTGCCTCGTGGAGCAAGTGTTCTGCCGATTTGGGCTGCCGTTAGAGCTCCACAGCGATCAGGGCACCAATTTTGTGTCCAACATGTTGAAGGAGGCGCTACAAAAACTTGGGGTGAACAAGACCCGCACGACGCCTCTACATCCCCAGTCGGATGGCATGGATACATCAAGACCTTAGAGGAACATCTGAGGAAGGTCGTGACCAGCCATCAGCAAGACTGGGACATCAAGGTGCCGCTGTTCCTGCTGGCCTACCGCTCGTCTGCATACGGCACCACGGGGATGAAGCCAGCCAGCTTAATGTTCGGCCGAGAGTTACGCCTCCCTTGTGACCTGGGTTTTGGATGCCCTCCGGAAGCGAAACAGCCACCGACCGAGTATGTGGAGAATCTGGTGTACCATCTCCACGACATGCACGGGATGGCTCGCCAGAACATCCAGAAGGTGAGCGACCGCATGAAGACCCGGTATGATAGGCAAGCTAATAGCCAAGGGTTCGAGCAAGGTGACCTGGTCTGGTTGTACACCCCTACCCGGACCAAGGGACGCTGCCCGAAGCTCCAGCAGCCATGGCAAGGACAGTACCGGGTGGTGAAGAGGATTAACGACGGGGTCTACCGCATCCAGAAGTTACCCCGAGGTAAGATGTTGGTGGTACACCTGGAACTTCTGGCACGCTAGGATGGTGCTGTTCGGGACGACCAGCTTTGAGGAGGGAGCAGTGTCACCCGAACGTCTGAATTCCCAATAGAACTGGCCAGCAGGAGGGTCGGACGTCACGTATTCAGGGCCGCACCCGCCCATTAATCTAAGTCACTAACTGAGGGGATAATTATGGAAGTGTCACTTGTCGCTGGCCACCTCTTCCCCTGCCGTCTGGAACCTTCGCGGCGATTCACTGAAGCCAGAGACTTCTAGAAAACAGTGATTTTCCTATAAAAAGGGGTGGAATGAGTGAGAACAGTCAGTTCTTGGCGAGCTGTGAGGAGCGCCCAGTTAGGGGACGGACTGCGTACGTGCATCGGAGGAGTTTACGTAATTGCGAGTGCAAGTGGAACTGTAACGGACGAACTGGTGAATCGTAATTTTGTGCATTACGTAATTCTGTGTAATTGGCTAGTATTCAACTGTAAGTCGGTGGAAATAAAGAAGATTTTTGATTGGTGCAATTGGACTTTTCATTTCTCGAACCCACAAAGTCAAAATATTCAGTGATAAACAAAATGGATTTAGGAAAAATAAATCAATTTCAACTGCACTATACTCCTTTATGGAACAAACATTAGAAGGCAAATAATTCTACTATTGGGATATTTATGGGTTTGTCTAAGGCATTTGATTTGGTTGATCATAATATTCTATTATCCAAACTTGATGCCTTTGTTATATGAGGGGTATCTCATAACTCGTTTGAATCCCACCTTGAGGGTAGAAGAGAGTATATGGTAGTTAATAATCCAATATTGAAATTGTGAGATGTGGGGTTCCACAGGGTTCTCTTCTGGGACCACTACTTTTGCTAGTATATATTAATGACCTTCCACTTAATATTCCCCATGCAGAACCTATTCTGTATGCTGACGACACTAATATAATAATCAAGGGCTGCAATCATTTTGAATTGGAACGTTATGGTAATACTGTGATGACAAATATGATGCACTGACTAATAATAAATTACTCCTTAATATTAAATAACACATGGCATGGATATTTCACTATCAAATAGAAATGAAGCTAATATAGCTCCCGTAATCACTTCGGCAATGGGGTAATGCACTATACCAATGAAAGAAAATTTCTGGTGGTAATTATTGATAAATTTTTAAGCTGGAAGTCCCATATTCATTATATTACTGCAAACATTAATAAAGCCCACTATATAATATCAGCGCTAAGAGAAATTTGTAATAGACAAACATTAAAACTAATTTACTATACATATGTGCAATCTTATCTTGCATATGTTATCTGCTACCAAGGGATCTGGTACTGAAATAAAAGCTTTTTTGTAACTCAAAAGGATATAATAAGAAGAATTTTTAATCTAAGTAAGGTGATTCATTATAGGGAATATTTCAAGGAAAATAATATACTAACTCTGCCATGTCTGTATATCTTAAAAACCGTATGCTTTTTAAATAACAACATGAAATACTTTTAAACAAATGACACTATTCATGATCATTATACTAGGAATAGTACTAAATTACATATAATGGGATCAAGATCATATAAAAAAAAACTTAACTCAGCATTTCATAAAGGGGTACACATGTATAACGTAATCACAAAGGAAAATTAGAAACAATGATAAGAAAAGGTTAAGAAGAGATTTCAAATCATTTTTAACAAATCAGAGCTTCGATAGTACTCAAGAGTTCTTCAAATATTTTAGACAACAGATTAAGTAAAGTGAATGATTACATGAGAATAATTTTATGTTACTGTTATGTATATCCAGCGGTTGTGAATTCATGTAAGTTTTCTACATTTGCTGACTAATACCATTTAATCTGATTATTGCGTGCAGAATTGATTAATTGTGTATTTTCTATACTCCCAATTTGTTTTGTTTGTCCTGTATCTTGACAAAGCTAATATTTCTGTATAGAAACTAAATGCTAAATAAATATATATTGCTAACTGAAACTGCTCCCAGAATCGAGACCATTTTGCTACAAGTCCCGCGAATGGTTCTAGTTTTATAGTTTGTCATTTTACAGAGTGCGTGCGGGGTAAGTGTGATGCCGCTGTTACTGCGGATGAAGGTCTGGAGGAGTCGAGGTTTATATTTCCGGGCTATTCTGATAAGTCTGTCACGAACAATGCGTGTTGAACTAAATATCGTGAGTTTCGTGGTCAGGATGTATTTATCGCAGTCTATGGCGAATATTCGACGTCTGATAGAAGTCCATCATCGAGAGAAATGAATCGATCCAAGGTCTCTTGCAATGTCATCCGTTTATATTCGTGATCTACTTCTGCACCGCTAGTTCTGGAAGTAAATACTTGTTTAATAGTAAATGCTAAATGTTGGTTCAGAGTTGTAGTAACCACAAAACTTCATGTTATATATCATTTCCCTCAGGACATTGACCAAGTGATTTACAAGCCTTTGAAATGATTTAATTGAAGCCGTTATTTTTAGTCGGAAAATTGACTTTGTAAGTTGATCTAAAAACAGGAAAGTAACGTAGAGTATGAGAAGAGAGAGAGAGAGAAGAAAACTGGTATATGACAAATGTCAACACTGAAGGATATATGGATTTTTAATACATTTGTTTGTGTGGTCTAGCCTCAGTTTTTTTAACTCTGTTTTCAAAGATACGTAAAGTATACTAATGAAAGGCACTGTATTTTATTCAATTAACAGATGTAAGTTTGTTTTTCCAGGTTTGATGTAGCATAACTTTTATTTTAGTTTTAAAGGAACTTGTTACTGTTTTGGTATCCGAAGTCCCGGGTATGCAATATCCAACATATGACGTGGTTTACGTTTACAGGACGTCAGCTTGCTTCTCAAACCAGTTCTTCAACTGGAAATCATCTCAGGTAATATTAATACATTTATTGCACGTTATTTTTTACTTTGTTGTTAACGGTGTATGCACTGATGTATGTTGCAAACCTTCTAATTTCAATTGTTAACAATGCATGGCATTTAACTTAGTGCTCCATGTAAACGTCTGTTTCAAAGGCTGGACATTTTAACACTTCCTGGTGAATATATCTTTATGCTTATTATTTTCCTATTAATAAATCAAGATTACTAGACACAAAATGTGAAGATACATAGCATAAGAATGGACTTACACAAACCTAGTGCTAAATTAACTTGTTTTCATAAAGGAGTATATTAAATGCCCTTTCAAAATAAAATGACTTTCTTCAGCAAAAATGGATAAATAAGTGTCCTGTGCTATGTGAAGTACATTATATTGATTCAATGTATTGCCTCCATAAACAAATGGTTGCCACATTTTCATGGATGTGTAGCATATTTGGGCATGAATCTTTTAAATCTAATTTGCTTTCCTTTTTAATCTTGTATATAGATTAGTCACTGTGTTCAGGTATAGTGGTTGATGTGTAATTGTATAATATAGTGTGTATCAGCGGCAGCAATGATTTCCTCTTCCACTCATATTTATTGGTGGTGATAAAAAAAAGAAATAAAAGAAATGCATTAAGATATTTAATTGAAACAAAGCATGCTTTAATGCATCGTGGTGGCGGTGGTGGTGGAAAACATTTATATTTGTTTGGTGAGGTAGTTTTCTATATGACATGTTCAACGTCCTAGACGGTGTAGTGATGGCACCAAACAAACAAACAAAACAAAATGATCCCTAATGCTTATGGTTTACAAGAAGGAGAGTTTAGGCAACTTCATGAACGGTTATATGTAAGTGATTAGGTTTCTGCTAGTGGCAGTGAGGCCATGACATAGGCAGCTTATGCAAAATGTGACTATCTTTAAATCCTAAATCATATGAATATATTGTCAGCCATATTTGCTAAATTGTACATGTATATGAGCAGAAATTATTTCCTCTTCCTGTTCTTTTGGTTTTGTGCAACTTTGCATAATTAATATACTGTGACTGTGGGTTCGTGAAATGAAAAGTCCAATTGCACCACTCAAAAAATGTTCTTTATTTCCACCGAATTACAATCGGAACACTTGCCGATTAAACAGAATTACGTAATGCACACAATTACAATTCACCAGTTCGTCTGTCACAGGTTCACTTCACGCAGTTACGTTCCCTCACTGGGCGCTCCTCACGTGCTCGCCAAGAACTGAACTGAACTCAACTCACGGTTGCCTCGTCCCTCTATTTATAGGTGGCTAAATGCTTCTGGAGAATTCCTTACCATGCAGAGGGAAAACACTCTCGAGGTTTCACATTCTTTCAGGTGGCAGAAGCAGGGGGAAACGAAGATTTAGCCACCCCTGTGGTTCCCCTCCCTCCACTCTGTCACGCCTCTGCAGGCGGTACCAATGCCACACGCCCCCTCCACCGGCCTTCTCCTGCATTTATTGATCGGTACGATAGAGTTTGCCGATTAGGTAACAATACTTTATCGGGTTTCCCATTATGACCTCATTGCAACAAAGTGTGATAATATATGGTAAGTACTTTAAAGAAATGATAACAATGCAGTCTCTGCTTCATTTAACCAACCAATTATTTATCAATATTGTGACTTTGTTGGTTCGTGAAATTAAAATTCCAATTGCACAAACTCAAAATGTTCTTTATTTCCACCGAATTACAGTTGGAACACTTGTCAATTACACAGAATTGCGTAGCGCACACAATTACAATTCGCCAGTTCGTCAGTCACAGGTCCACTCTGTACTCGCAATTATGCACAACTCCTCCGATGCACGTTCGCAGTCTTCGGGTCCGTTGACTCACTCGGCGCTCCTCACGGCTGCTCGCCAAGAACTCAACTGATTCGCCCACTGCAGGTTTTATATAGGGAAGATCGCCGTTTCTGGAAGTCTCGCAGTTCAATAAATCATCCCGAATGTTCTAGGCGTCAGGGGAGCGGAGAGAGTCGGTACAGGGCCCGTGCCGCTATTCTAATCATCCCCCTCAGTGACACGAGACAAATGGGTGGGCGTGGCTTACATTCTTCCTGTCTGGCCCTACCCTGCTGCTAGCTGGCCGTGCCTTCCGATAATTAGATGACACCGCTCCCTCCTCAAAGCTGGTCGTCCCGAACAGCACCATCGTAGCGGGCAGGCGATCCAGGTGTACCACCAACATCTTTCCTCGAGGCACCTTCTGGTTGCGGTAGACCACGTCGTTAATCATCTTCACCACCCGGTACGGTCCTTGCCATGGCTGCTGAAGCTTCGGCCAGAGTCCCTTGGTCCGGGTAGGACGGTACAACTGGACCAGGTCACCTTGCTGGAACCCTTGGCTGTTGGCTTGCCTGTCAAATCGGGTCTTCATACGGTCGCTCGCCTTCTGGATGTTCTGGCGAGACATCTCGTGCATGTGGTGGAGCTGGTCCACCAGGTTCTCCACATACTCCTCACTTACTTGTTTATATTTATGAGAGACTAGTTTCAAAGGTATTCGCCTCCATTTTCAATCTCTTTCCAACTGGTATCTGTTGTTGTCTGCTCTCTCTCTCTCTCTCTGGTGGTGGAACTATGAACTTCTTTGTCAAATTATCTACTGGTGGGATTTCAAAGTTCATTACGCGATCCTTATTTTTCCATATGAATATGTTCTCCCATGATGTCAATTTATTTTGGTTTATCACTCCTATTAATAATTTTGGATTTGGATCAATGCCATGGTTTTCATTCCAAAAGTAAAATGCTACCGCTGACTTATCTTCTTGTTTCAATCTGAACAAGAAGGGAATGGCGGAATGGCAGAAACCTCAGTTTATGTGAGTTGCGAAATAGCACTAGAAATTGCCAGATTTTCTGGTATTTTTCTGATGATCCATTTATTAAACAACGTATGCTTATAGCAGCAAGTAATTTCACCTCTGTCACTGTTCAATTCGAGAGTGTCAGTCTGTCAGCTCATACTATTTCGCACAGAATTCAAGATCTGGAGTACAACATTTACGCACAACTTATTGAAAGAGCAAGATAATTAGTTGCATTCTCTATTGCCATTGGTGAGAGCACTGATTTATCAAGTATGGCTCAGTTATGTATTTTTATTTGTGGAGTAAATGAACATTTGGAAGTTGTGGAATAAATGCTATATTTGGTGCCAATGAAAGGCACCTTGGAATGTGACACTGAGTCAGTTGACAGTTACAGAAAGAGAGGAAGTTTGCTAGGTTTCTACACATTTCCTAAATCAAGATTCCCTCGATATCATAGGCGTGTTGCATCTATGATTGCAATGCTCGGCTCGACCTATGTATGTGAGTCCTTATTTTCAGCCATGAAACGCATTAAAACCCTTCAGAGAGCCAACATCAATGATCATAACTTGAGGTGTGCATTAAGGGTCCAGAGTTATGTTTCATTTTCTCCAAATGTGGCGAATATTGTGAAAACTAAAGGATGTCAGAAGGCAAGAGTGTCTACCGAAAACTGAATGTATCAAATTCTTAATTGAAACGTTTCTGGATTGTTTCTTCACTACTAACATGTCCTTAATTATTTAATGATAATGCAAGTGCAAAATGCGGAATGCCACTGTGCAAGGTCGTGAATGGCATATCTTCCTAGCACTCGCCAGCAATGACCAGGCATGCCGGCATCATGCAAACTGTATAGGTACACCATGCGGAGCCATTTCTAACCTCTCTTGTACTTCCGCAGTAACCATCATAGCAACTTGTTTCAACATTATATACCTGTGTAGAAATTTTTCTTCTGATAGCCGATCAAAATCATTTCTCTTCATGGGCCGTACTGTATTATGGTCTTATATATAGCAAATTGACATCAACAGCTGAGTTGATGCACGCCATCTTGACTGTTTACATATGTTAAGGACTTAACAACAAAAATTTGGCTTGTTAGTTTAACAAGAGATTTTACACGAGTGTTAAGCTAACACTTGTAGGTGAAATGCAATTTTTATTTTAACTATTGCTAAACTCATGTTAAGTCTTAACATTTGTTGGTGAAATCGGGCATTAGAGTATTTAGACAGTCTAATCTTCTTACACCACACTAAATGCTGTTGCTGGATCTGCAAGCTTAGGTATATAAAATAAATGTTGTAAAATAATACACTTCGTTTATGAAAACTAACTATAACGGTTCATCATAAACTTGGCAGACTACCACCAAAAATTAGAAATAAACATTAGCACTAACTAGTTGAATGCTAATCTTCTTAAACAGCAGTAAACCCTTTAACCAATAAAATGCTGAAGTTCAGATTGCTTTAAAGGTTGATAATGATACCATAAGGTTTTGGATAGATAGTCAAACTGAAAAATTAAGTTAACTAAATTAATTAATGTAACTTAGCCTATATATGGCTAGTATGAAGAAACTTAAATAATAACAGTTTAATAATGAAGTCTGGGACTCAAGTACTTAAATAGCAAGTCGCCACAAGCGCTGTATCTTGAATACGAGAGTCCCTAGTGGCTTACCGGGAAAATATGAGCCAATTGGAGAATATGATGTTAAGATAGCACATTGGAAATGGTAGTTTAATGAGTAAGAGCGACTGGATGGAAATCAGGAGATCCGTGATTCAAACCCTGGCCATGGCACTGAGTTTTTCTGTTTGACTCTATCTATTAGTCTATTACCTCATTAATCTGGAATAAATTAATAATATTAATTAATTATATTAATCTATTATTTAAGTTAATTGATGGAAATTAATCATTTATTCACACTAGCCGTATAGAGGCTAAGGTTTTTGATAGAGAGAATCAACATGAAAAATCCAATGCCATGACCGCTATTTGAAACACGGATCTCCTGGTTTCCGTCCAGTCGCTCTAACCCAATGAGCTATCAGGGTCAACGTGCCATCCTAACATTAAATTCTCCATTCGAATAGTATATTTTCCCGGTAAGACCACTAGGGGCTTTCGCATCCGAGATACACCATTTGTGGCGAATTACCATCATAAGTACCTGAGTCCAAGGTTTCATCATTTAACTCCTATTATTTTAGTTAATTGATGAAGTGGAACCACTGCTGTCCCATTTGAAAGCTCGAAACTCATGAAAACTATGTGCAGATACCTCACAAAGGACATAGATCATAAGAAAAGAAAGTTATATGCATGAAAGAAAAGAAAAGAAAGAAAGAAAAGAAAAAAAGTAAAAAAGAAAAAAAAAAAAAGAAAGGCATATATAAGACAAAATAAAGGTTTACAGTGTAGCAGAATTTGCCCCATTTGACTATTATGATTTTAGAAGTGGAACCACTGCTGTCCCATTTGACCGTTTGGAACATATGAAAAGTATGTGCAAATACTTCCCTAAGGCAACTAGATCTAAAGAAAAGAAAGCTATATACTTAAAGAAAAGAAAAGAAAAGAAAGAACGAAAGGAAAGAAAAGAGAAGAGAAAGAAAAGAAAAAAAGCTACATATATGACAAAATAAAGGTTTACAGTGTAGCAGGATGTGCACCGACTGACTATTATGATTTTAGAAGTGGAACCAATGCTGTGCCACTTCACCGTTTGAAACTCATGAAAACTTTGTGCAAATACCTCATAAAGGCAACCAGATCATAAGACAAGAAAGGTATATACTTGAAAGAAGAGAAAACAAGGAATGAAAAGAAAGAAAAAAGAAAAGAAAGAGAGATATATGTAAGACAAAAGAAAGCTTAACATTGTAGCAGAATATGCCCAATTTGACTACTATGATTTTAGAAGTGGAACGACTGCTGTCCCCTTTGACCGTTTGAAACTGATGCAAACAATGTGCAAATACTTCATAAAGGCAACTAGATCATAAGAAAGGAAAGGTATATACTTGAAAGAAAAGAAAGAATAATATGAAAGAAAAAAGATAAGAAAGAAAGGTATATATAAGACAAAATAAAGCTTTACAGTGAAGCAGAATATGTCCCGTTTCACTATTATGATTTTAGAAGTGGAACCACTGCTGCCGCATTTGACCGTTTAACACTCATTAAAACTATGTGCAAATACTTCATAAAGGCAACTAGATCATAATAAAAGAAAGGTTTATACTTGAAAGAAAAGAATTTAAAGAATGAAAAGAAAGAGAAATGGAAAGAGCAACTAGATCACAGGAAAAGAAATGTATATACTTGAAATAAAAGAAAAGAAAGAAAAGAAAGAAAAAATAAATGAAAGAAAAGAGAGAGAGAGGTATATATAAGACAAAATAAAGGTTTACAGTGTAGCAGAATTTGCCCTATTTGATTATTATGATTTTGGAAGTGCAGCAACTGATGTCGCATTTTGCCGTTTGAAACACATGCAAACAATGTGCAAATACTTCATAAAGGCAACTAGATCATAAGAAAGGAATGGTATATACTTGAACGAAAAGAAATAGTTGGATGAAAGAACAAATAAAAGAAAGAAGGGCATATATAAGACAAAATAAAGGTTTACAGTGTGGCAGAATATGCCCCACTTGACTATTATAGTTTTAGAAGCGCAACCACTGCTGTCCCATTTGACCATGTGAAACTCATGAAAACTATGTGCAAATACTTCATAAAGGCAACTAGATCATAATAAAAGAAAGGCTTATACTTGAAAGAAAAGAAAGCAAGAAAAGAAAGAAAAAAGGAAAGAAAAGAAAGAATGGTATCTATAAGAAAAATTTTGCCCCATTTGAGAAATATAATTTTAGAAGTGGAACTACTGCTGTCCTATTTGACCGTTGAAACTCATGAAAACTATGCGCAATAACTTCATAAAGGCTACTAGATCATAAGAAAAGAAAGGTATATACTTGAAGGAAAAGAAAAGAAAGAAAGTTATATATAAGGCAAAATAAGGTTTACATTGTAGCAGAATTTGCCCCATTTGACTATTATGATTTCAGAATTGCAACCACTGCTGCCACATTTGACGCTATGAAGCTCATGAAAACTATGTGCCAATACTTCTTTAAGGTAAATAGGTCATAAGAAAAGATAGGATCATACTTGAAGGAAAAGAAAAGAAAGAACGAAGAGAAAGAAGGTTATATATAAGGCAAATTAAAGGTTCCCATTGTAGCAGAATTTGCCCCATTTGACTATTTTGATTTTAGAAGTGGGACCACTGCTGTCCAATTTGACCGTTTGAAACTCACGAAAACTATGTGCAAAAACTTCATAAAGGCAACTAGGTCTAAAGAAAAGAAAGTTATATACTTGATAGAAAAGTATAGAAAGAAAGAAAATCAGAAAAAAAGAAAAGAAAGAAAAGAAGGAATGGCATATTTAAGACAAAATAAAGGTTTATAGTGGAGCAGAATTTACCCAATTTGACTATTATGATTTTAGAAGTGGAACCACTACTGTCCCATTTGATGGTTTGAAACACATGAAAACTATGTGCAAATACCTCATTAAGGCAACTAGATAATAAGAAAAGAAAGGTATATGCTTGAGAAAAAAGTAACGAAAGAATGAAAAGAAAGAAAAGAAAGAAAAGAAAGAAAAAAATGTATGGTATATATAAGACAAAATAATGGTGTAGCAGAATTTACCCCATTTGCCTATTATTATTTTTGAAATGGTACCACTGCTGTCCCATTTGACAGTTTGAAACTCACGAGAACTATGTGCAAATACTTCATAAAGTGTACTAGATCATAAGAAAAGTGAGGTTTATATTTGAAAGAAAAGAAAGAAAAAGTAAGAAAAAAGAAAAGAAAGTTATATATAAGATAAAATAAAGGTTTACAGTGTAGCAGAATTTGCCCTATATGACTATTATGATTTAGAAGTGGAACCACTGCTGTCCCATTTGACCGTTTGAAACTCATGAAAACTATGTACAGATACTTCACTAAGGAATCTAGGTCATAAAAAACTAAAGGTATATACTTAAGGAAAGAAAAAGAAAGAACGAAAGGAAAGAAAAAAGAAGAGAAAGAAAAGATAGAAAGGTATATATATATATATATCACAAAATAAAGGTTTACAGTTTTGCAGAATATGCACCATTTGACCATTATGATTTTAGAGGTGGAACCACTGCTGTCCCATTTAACCGTTTGAAACTTATGAAAACTATCTGCAAATACTCCTCAAGGGCAACTAGTTCATAAGAAAAGAAAGGTTTATATTTGAAAGAAAGGAAAAGAAAAGAAAGAAAGAAGGAAAGAAAGAAAAGAAAGAAAAACGAAAAGAAGGAAAAGAAAAGAAAGAAAGGTATATATAAGACAAAATAAAAGTTTACAGTGTTACAGAATTTGGCCCATTTGACTATTATGATTTTCTAAGTGGAACCAATGCTGTCCCATTTGACCGTTTGAAACTCATGCAAACAATGTGCAAATACTTCATAAAGCAACTAGATCATAAGAAAGGAATGGTATATACTTGAATGAAAGAATGGAATGAAAGAAGAAATAAAAGAAATAAAGGTATATATTAGACAAAATAAAGGTTTACAGTGTAGCAGAATATGCCCCATTTCACTATTATGATTTTAGAAGTGGAGCCACTGCTGTCCCATTTGACCGTTTGAAAGTCATGAAAACTATGTGCAAATACTTCATAAGGACAACTAGATCATAAGAAAAGAAAGGTATATACTTGAAAGCAAAGGAAGAAAAGAAGGAAAGAAAGAAAGAAAGAAAGAAAGAAAGAAAGAAAGAAAGAAAGAAAGAAAGAAAGAAAGAAAGGAAAGGAAAGAAAGAAGGGTATATATAAGACAAAATAAAGGTTTACAGTGTAGCAGTGTTTGCCCCATTTGACTATTCTAATTTTAGAAGCGGATCCACTGCTGTTCCATTTGACCGTTTGAAACTTAAGAAAACTATGTGCAAATACTTCATAAATGCAACTAGATCATAAGAAAAGAAAGGTGTATACTTGAAGGAAAAGAAAAGAAAAAAAGACAGAAAGAAAGAAAAGAAAAGAAAAGAATGAAAAGAAAGAATGGTATATATAAGACAACTTAAAGGTTTACAGTGTAGCAGAATTTGCCCCATTTGTGTATTATGATTTTGGAATTGGAACCAATGCTGTCCCATTTGACGGTTTGAAACTCATGAAAACTATGTGCAACCCCTTCATAAAGGCAACTAGGTCTAAAGAAAAGAAAGTTATATACTTGAAAGAAAAGTATAGAAAGAAATTCAGAAAAAAGAAAAGAAAGAATGGTATATTTAATACAAAATAAAGGTTTATAGTGTAGCAGAATTTGCCCAATTTGACTATTATGATTTTAGAAGTGGAACCACTACTGTCCCATTTGACGGTTTGAAACACATGAAAACTATGTGCAAATACCTCATTAAGGCAACTAGATAATAAGAAAAGAAAGGTATATGCTTGAGAAAAAAGTAACGAAAGAATGAAAAGAAAGAAAAGAAAGAAAGAAAAGAAAAAAAAATGTATGGTGTATATAAGACAAAATAATGGTGTAGCAGAATTTACACTATTTGCCTATTATTATTTTTGAAGTTGTACCACTGCTGTTCCATTTGACAGTTTGAAACTCACGAAAACTATGTGCTAATACTTCATAAAGTGTACTAGATCATAAGAAAAGTAAGGTTTATATTTGAAAGAAAAGAAAGAAAATGTAAGAAAAAAGAAAAGAAAGGTATATATAAGATAAAATAAAGGTTTACAGTGTAGCAGAATTTGCCCCATATGAGTATTATGATTTAGAAGTGGAACCACTGCTGTCCCATTTGACCGTTTGAAACTCATGAAAACTATGTACAGATACTTCACTAAGGAAAGTAGGTCATAAGAAAGGAATGGTATATACTTGAGTGAAAGAATGGAATGAGAGAAGAAATAAAAGAAATAAAGGTATATATTAGACAAAATAAAGGTTTACAGTGTAGCAGAATATGCCCCATTTCACTATTATGATTTTAGAAGTGGAGCCAGTGCTGACCCATTTGACCGTTTGAAAGTCATGAAAACTATGTGCAAATACTTCATAAGGACAACTAGATCATAGTAAAAGAAAGGTATATACTTGAAAGCAAAGGAAGAAAAGAAAGAAAGAAAGAAAGAAAGAAAGAAAGAAAAGGCAAGAAATAAGGGTATATATAAGACAAAATAAAGGCTTACAGTGTAGCAGTGTTTGCCCCATTTGACTATTCTAATTTTAGAAGCGGATCCACTGCTGTTCCATTTGACTGTTTGAAACTTATGAAAACTATGTGCAAATACTTCATAAATGCAACTAGACCATAAGAAAGGAATGGTATATACTTGAATGAAAGAATGGAATGAAAGAAGAAATAAAAGAAATAAAGGTATATATTAGACAAAATAAAGGTTTACAGTGTAGCAGAATATGCCCCATTTCACTATTATGATTTTAGAAGTGGAGCCACTGCTGACCCATTTGACCGTTTGAAAGTCATGAAAACTATGTGCAAATACTTTATAAGGACAACTAGATCATAAGAAAAGAAAGGTATATACTTGAAAGCAAAGGAAGAAAAGAAAGAAAGAAAGAAAGAAAGAAAGAAAGAAAGAAAGAAAGAAAGAAAGAAAGGATGGAAAGAAAGAAGGGTATATATAAGACAAAATAAAGGTTTACATTGTAGCAGTGTTTGCCCCATTTGACTATTCTAATTTTAGAAGCGGATCCACTGCTGTTCCCTTTGACCATTTGAAACTTATGAAAACTATGTGCAAATACTTCATAAATGCAACTAGATCATAAGAAAAGAAAGGTGTATACTTGAAAGAAAAGAAAAAAGAAAGAGAGAAAGAAATGAAAGGAAAAGAAAAGAATGAAAAGAAAGAATTGTATATATAAGACAACTTAAAGGTTTACAGTGTAGCAAAATTTGACCCATTTGTGTAATATGATTTTGGAACTGGAACCACTGCTGTCCCATTTGACTGTTTGAAACGCATGAAAACTATGTGCAACCCCTTCATAAAGGCAACTAGGTCTAAAGAAAAGAAAGTTATATACTTGAAAGATAAGTATAGAAAGAAAGAAAATCAGAAAAAAAGAAAAGAAAGAAAAGAAAGAATGGTATATTTAAGACAAAATAAAGGTTTATAGTGTAGCAGAATTTGCTCAATTTGACTATTATGATTTTAGAAGTGGAACCACTACTGTCCCATTTGACGGTTTGAAACACATGAAAACTATGTGCAAATACCTCATTAAGGCAACTAGATAATAAGCAAAGAAAGGTATATACATGCGAAAAAAGTAACGAAAGAATGAAAAGAAAGAAAAGAAAGAAAGAATAGAAAGAAAAAATGTATGGTATATATAAGAGAAAATAATGGTGTAACAGAATTTACCCCATTTGCCTGTTATTATTTTTGAAGTGGTACCACTGCTGTCCCATTTGACAGTTTGAAACTCACGAAAATTATGTGGAAATACTTCATAAAGTGTACTAGATCATAAGAAAAGTAAGGTTTATATTTGAAAGAAAAGAAAGAAAAAGTAAGAAAAAAGAAAAGAAAGGTATATATAAGATAAAATAAAGGTTTACAGTGTAGCAGAATTTGCCCCATATGAGTATTATGATTTAGAAGTGGAACCACTGCTGTCCCAATTTGACCGTTTGAAACTCATGAAAACTATGTACAGATACTTCACTAAGGAAACTAGGTCATAAAAAACTATAGGTATATACTTAAGGAAAGAAAAAGAAAGAACGAAGGGAAAGAAAAAAGAAGAGAAAGAAAAGATAGAAAGGTATATATATATCACAAAATAAAGGTTTACAGATTTGCAGAATATGCACCATTTGACCATTATGATTTTAGAGTTGGAACCACTGCTGTCCCATTTAACCGTTTGAAACTTATGAAAACTATCTGCAAATACTTCTCAAGGGCAACTAGTTCATAAGAAAAGAAAGGTTTATATTTGAAAGAAAGGAAAAGAAAAGAAAGAAGGAAAGACAGAAAAGAAAGAAAAACGAAAAGAAGGAAAAGAAAAGAAAGAAAGGTATATATAAGACAAAATAAAGGTTTACAGTGTAGCAGAATTTGGCCCATTTGACTATTATGATTTTCTAAGTGGAACCAATGCTGTCCCATTTGACCGTTTGAAACTCATGCAAACAATGTGCAAATACTTCATAAAGCAACTAGATCATAAGAAAGGAATGGTATATACTTGAATGAAAGAATGGAGTGAAAGAAGAAAGAAAGGTATATATTAGACAAAATAAAGGTTTACAGTGTAGCAGAATATGCCCCATTTCACTATTATGATTTTAGAAGTGGAACCACTACTGTTCCATTTGACGGTTTGAAACACATGAAAGCTATGTGCAAATACCTCATTAAGGCAACTAGATAATAAGAAAAGAAAGGTATATGCTTGAGAAAAAAGTAACGAAAGAATGAAATGAAAGAAAAGAAAGAAAGACAAGAAAGAAAAAATGTATGGTATATATAAGACAAAATAATGGTGTAGCAGAATTTACCCCATTTGCCTATTATTATTTTTGAAGTGGTACCACTGCTGTCCCATTTGACAGTTTGAAACTCACGAAAACTATGTGCAAATACTTCATAAAGTGTACTAGATCATAACAAAAGTAAGGTTTATATTTGAAAGAAAGGAAAAAAAAGAAAGAAAGAAGGAAAGAAAGAAAAGAAAGAAAAACGAAAAGAAGGAAAAGAAAAGAAAGAAAGGTATATATAAGACAAAATAAAGGTTTACAGTGTAGCAGAATTTGCCCCATTTGACTACTATGATTTTCTAAGTGGAACCAATGCTGTGCCATTTGACCGTTTGAAACTCATGCAAACAATGTGCAAATACCTCATAAAGCAACTAGATCATAAGAAAGAAATGGTATATACTTGAATGAAAGAATGGAATGAGAGAAGAAATAAAAGCAATAAAGGTATATATTAGACAAAATAAAGGTTTACAGTGTAGCAGAATATGCCCCATTTCACTATTATGATTTTAGAAGTGGAGCCACTGCTGATCCATTTGACCGTTTGAAAGTCATGAAAACTATGTGCAAATACTTCATAAGGACAACTAGATCATAAGAAAGGAAAGGTATATACTTGAAAGCAAAGGAAGAAAAGAAAGAAAGAAAGAAAGAAAGAAAGAAAGAAAGAAAGAAAGAAAGAAAGAAAGAAAGAAAGAAAGAAAGAAAGAAAGGAAGGAAGGAAAGGAAAGAAAGAAGGGTATATATAAGACAAAATAAAGGTTTACAGTGTAGCAGTGTTTGCCCCATTTGACTATTCTAATTTTAGAAGCGGATCCACTGCTAATCCATTTGACCGTTTGAAACTTATGAAAACTATGTGCAAATACTTCATAAATGCAACTAGATCATAAGAAAAGAAAGGTGTATACTTGAAAGAAAGGAAAAGAAAAAAAGAAAGAGAGTAAGAAAATAAAAGAAAAGAAAATAATGAAAAGAAAGAATGGTATATATAAGACAACTTAAAGGTTTACAGTGTAGCAAAATTTGCCCCATTTGTGTAATATGATTTTGGAACAGGAACCACTGCTGTCCCATTTGACCGTTTGAAACTCATGAAAACTATGTGCAACCCCTTCATAAAGGCAACTTGGTCTAAAGAAAAGAAAGTTATATACTTGAAAGATAAGTATAGAAAGAAAGAAAATCAGAAAAAAAGAAAAAAGAAAAGAAAGAATGGTATATTTAAGACAAAATAAAGGTTTATAGTGTAGCAGAATTTGGTCAATTTGACTATTATGAGTTTAGAAGTGGAACCACTACTGTCCCATTTGAAGGTTTGAAACACATGAAAACTATGTGCAAATACCTCATTAAGGCAACTAGATAATAAGAAAAGAAAGGTATATACTTGAGAAAAAAGTAACGAAAGAATGAAAAGAAAGAAAACAAAGAAAGAAAAGAAAGAAAAAATGTATGGTATATATAAGAGAAAATAATGGTGTAGCAGAATTTACCCCATTTGCCTGTTATTATTTTTGAAGTGGTACCACTCTTGTCCCATTTGACAGTTTGAAACTCACGAAAACTATGTGCAAATACTTCATAAAGTGTACTAGATCATAAGAAAAGTAAGGTTTATATTTGAAAGAAAAGAAAGAAAAAGAAAGAAAAAAGAAAAGAAAGGTATATATAAGATAAAATAAAGGTTTACAGTGTAGCAGAATTTGCCCCATATGACTATTATGATTTAGAAGTGGAACCACTGCTGTCCCATTTGACCGTTTGAAACTCATGAAAACTATGTACAGATACTTCACTAAGGAAACTAGGTCATAAAAAACTAAAGGTATATACTTAAGGAAAGAAAAAGAAAGAACGAAAGGAAAGAAAAAAGTATAGAAAGAAAAGATAGAAAGGTATATATATATCACAAAATAAAGGTTTACAGATTTGCAGAATATGCACCATTTGACCATTATGATTTTAGAGGTGGAATCACTGCTGTCCCATTTAAAAGTTTGAAACTTATGAAAACTATCTGCAAAAACTTCTCAAGGGTAACTAGTTCATAAGAAAAGAAAGGTTTATATTTGAAAGAAAGGAAAAAAAGAAAGAAAGAAGGAAAGAAAGAAAAGAAAGAAAAACGAAAAGAAGGAAAAGAAAAGAAAGAAAGGTATATAAGACAAAATAAAGGTTTACAGTGTAGCAGAATTTGGCCCATTTGACTATTATGATTTTCTAAGTGGAATCAATGCTGTCCCATTTGACCGCTTGAAACTCATGCAAGCAATGTGCAAATACTTCATAAAGCAACTAGATCATAAGAAAGGAATGGTATATACTTGAATGAAAGAATGGAATGAAAGACGAAATAAAAGAAATAAAGGTATATATTAGACAAAATAAAGGTTTACAGTGTAGCAGAATATGCCCCATTTCACTATTATGATTTTAGAAGTGGAGCCACTGCTGACCCATTTGACCGTTTGAAAGTCATGAAAACTATGTGCAAATACTTCATAAGGACAACTAGATCATAAGAAAGGAAAGGTATATACTTGAAAGCAAAGGAAGAAAAGAAAGAAAGAAAGAAAGAAAGAAAGGAAGGAAGGAAGGAAAGGAAAGAAAGAAGGGTATATATAAGACAAAATAAAGGTTTACAGTGTAGCAGTGTTTGCCCCATTTGACTATTCTATTTTTAGAAGCGGATCCACTGCTGTTCCATTTGACCGTTTGAAACTTATGTGAACTATGTGCAAATACTTCATAAATGCAACTAGATCATAAGAAAAGAAAGGTGTATACTTGAAAGAAAATAAAAGAAAAAAACAAAGAGAGAAAGAAAAGAAAAGAAAAGAAAATAATGAAAAGAAAGAATGGTATATATAAGACAACTTAAAGGTTTACAGTGTAGCAAAATTTGCCCCATTTGTGTAATATGATTTTGGAACTGGAACCACTGCTGTCCCATTTGACCGTTTGAAACTCATGAAAACTATGTGCAACCCCTTCATAAAGGCAACTAGGTCTAAAGAAAAGAAAGTTATATACTTGAAAGATAAGTATAGAAAGAAAGAAAATCAGAAAAAAAGAAAAGAAAGAAAAGAACGAATGGTATATTTAAGACAAAATAAAGGTTAATAGTGTAGCAGAATTTGCCCAATTTGACTATTATGATTTTAGAAGTGGAACCACTACTGTCCCATTTGACGGTTTGAAACACATGAAAACTATGTGCAAATACCTCATTAAGGCAAGTAGATAATAAGAAAAGAAAGGTATTAACTTGAGAAAAAAGTTACGAAAGAATGAAAAGAAAGTAAACAAAGAAAGAAAAGAAAGAAAAAATGTATGGTATATATAAAAGAAAATAATGGTGTAGCATAATTTACCCCATTTGCCTGTTATTATTTTTGAAGTGGTACCACTGCTGTCCCATTTGACAGTTTGAAACTCACAAAAACTATGTGCAAATATTTCATAAAGTGTACTAGATCATAAGAAAAGTAAGGTTTATATTTGAAAGAAAAGAAAGAAAAAGTAAGAAAAAAGAAAAGAAAGGTATATATAAGATAAAATAAAGGCTTACAGTGTAGCAGAATTTGCCCCATATGACTATTATGATTTAGAAGTGGAACCACTGCTGTCCAATTTGACCGTTTGAAACTCATGAAAACTATGTACAGATACTTCACTAAGGAAACTAGGTCATAAAAAACTAAAGGTATATACTTAAGGAAAGAAAAAGAAAGAACGAAAGGAAAGAAAAAAGGAGAGAAAGAAAAGATAGAAAGGTATATATATATATCACAAAATAAAGGTTTACAGTTTTGCAGAATATGCACCATTTGACCATTATGATTTTAGAGGTGGAACCACTGCTGCCGCATTTGACCGTTTAACACTCATGAAAACTATGTGCAAATACTTCATAAAGGCAACTAGATCATAATAAAAGAAAGGTTTATACTTGAAAGAAAAGAATTTAAAGAATGAAAAGAAAGAGAAATGGAAAGAGCAACTAGATCACAGGAAAAGAAATGTATATACTTGAAATAAAAGAAAAGAAAGATAAGAAAGAAAAAATAAATGAAAGAAAAGAGAGAGAGAGAGAGGTATATATAAGACAAAATAAAGGTTTACAGTGTAGCAGAATTTGCCCTATTTGATTATTATGATTTTGAAAGTGCAGCAACTGATGTCGCATTTTGCCGTTTGAAACACATGCAAACAATGTGCAAATACTTCATAAAGGCAACTAGATCATAAGAAAGGAATGGTATATACTTGAACGAAAAGAAATAGTTGGATGAAAGAACAAATAAAAGAAAGAAGGGCATATATAAGACAAAATAAAGGTTTACAGTGTGGCAGAATATGCCCCACTTGACTATTATAATTTTAGAAGCGCAACCACTGCTGTCCCATTTGACCGTGTGAAACTCATGAAAACTATGTGCAAATACTTCATAAAGGCAACTAGATCATAATAAAAGAAAGGCTTATACTTGAAAGAAAAGAAAGCAAGAAAAGAAAGAAAAAAGGAAAGAAAAGAAAGAATGCTATCTATAAGAAAAATTTTGCCCCATTTGAGTAATATAATTTTAGAAGTGGAACTACTGCTGTCCTATTTGACCGTTGAAACTCATGAAAACTATGCGCAATAACTTCATAAAGGCTACTAGATCACAAGAAAAGAAAGGTATATACTTGAAGGAAAAGAAAAGAAAGAAAGTTATATATAAGGCAAAATAAGGTTTACATTGTAGCAGAATTTGCCCCATTTGACTATTATGATTTGAGAATTGGAACCACTGCTGCCACATTTGACGCTATGAAGCTCATGAAAACTATGTGCCAATACTTCTTTAAGGTAAATAGGTCATAAGAAAAGATAGGATCATACTTGAAGGAAAAGAAAAGAAAGAACGATGAGAAAGAAGGTTATAAATAAGGCAAATTAAAGGTTCCCATTGTAGCAGAATTTGCCCCATTTGACTATTTTGATTTTAGTCCAATTTGACCGTTTGAAACTCACGAAAACTATGTGCAAAAACTTCATAAAGGCAACTAGGTCTAAAGAAAAGAAAGTTATATACTTGATAGAAAAGTATAGAAAGAAAGAAAATCAGAAAGAAAGAAAAGAAAGAAAAGAAGGAATGGCATATTTAAGACAAAATAAAGGTTTATAGTGTAGCAGAATTTACCCAATTTGACTATTATGATTTTAGAAGTGGAACCACTACTGTCCCATTTGATGGTTTGAAACACATGAAAACTATGTGCAAATACTTCATAAAGCAACTAGATCATAAGAAAGGAATGGTATATACTTGAATGAAAGAATGGAATGAAAGAAGAAATAAAAGAAATAAAGGTATATATTAGACAAAATAAAGGTTTACAGTGTAGCAGAATATGCCCCATTTCACTATTATGATTTTAGAAGTGGAGCCACTGCTGACCCATTTGACCGTCTGAAAGTCATGAAAACTATGTGCAAATACTTCATAAGGACAACTAGATCATAGTAAAAGAAAGGTATATACTTGAAAGCAAAGGAAGAAAAAAAGAAAGAAAGAAAGAAAGAAAGGAAAGGCAAGAAAGAAGGGTATATATAAGACAAAATAAAGGCTTACAGTGTAGCAGTGTTTGCCCCATTTGACTATTCTAATTTTAGAAGCGGATCCACTGCTGTTCCATTTGACTGTTTGAAACTTGTGAAAACTATGTGCAAATACTTCATAAATGCAACTAGACCATAAGAAAGGAATGGTATGTACTTGAATGAAAGAATGGAATGAAAGAAGAAATAAAAGAAATAAAGGCATATATTAGACAAAATAAAGGTTTACAGTGTAGCAGAATATGCCCCATTTCAATATTATGATTTTAGAAGTGGAGCCACTGCTGACCCATTTGACCGTTTGAAAGTCATGAAAACTATGTGCAAATACTTTATAAGGACAACTAGATCATAAGAAAAGAAAGGTATATATTTGAAAGCAAAGGAAGAAAAGAAAGAAAGAAAGAAAGAAGGAAAGAAAGAAAGAAAGAAAGAAAGAAAGGATGGAAAGAAAGAAGGGTATATATAAGACAAAATAAAGGTTTACATTGTAGCAGTGTTTGCCCCATTTGACTATTCTAATTTTAGAAGCGGATCCACTGCTGTTCCCTTTGACCATTTGAAACTTATGAAAACTATGTGCAAATACTTCATAAATGCAACTAGATCATAAGAAAAGAAAGGTGTATACTTGAAAGAAAAGAAAAGAAAAAAAAAGAGAGAAAGAAAAGAAAGGAAAAGAAAAGAATGAAAAGAAAGAATTGTATATATAAGACAACTTAAAGGTTTACAGTGTCGCAAAATTTGCCCCATTTGTGTAATATGATTTTGGAACTGGAACCACTGCTGTCCCATTTGACCGTTTGAAACGCATGAAAACTATGTGCAACCCCTTCATAAAGGCAACTAGGTCTAAAGAAAAGAAAGTTATAGACTTGAAAGATAAGTATAGAAAGAAAGAAAATCAGAAAAAAAGAAAAGAAAGAAAAGAAAGAATGGTATATTTAAGACAAAATAAAGGTTTATAGTGTAGCAGAATTTGCTCAATTTGAATATTATGATTTTCGAAGTGGAACCACTACTGTCCCATTTGACGGTTTGAAACACATGAAAACTATGTGCAAATACCTCATTAAGGCAACTAGATAATAAGAAAAGACAGGTATATACATGCGAAAAAAGTAACGAAAGAATGAAAAGAAAGAAAAGAAAGAAAGAAAAGAAAGAAAAAATGTATGGTATATATAAGAGAAAATAATGGTGTAACAGAATTTACCCCATTTGCCTGTTATTAGTTTTGAAGTGGTACCACTGCTGTCCCATTTGACAGTTTGAAACTCACGAAAATTATGTGCAAATACTTCATAAAGTGTACTAGATCATAAGAAAAGTAAGGTTTATATTTGAAAGAAAAGAAAGAAAAAGTAAGAAAAAAGAAAAGAAAGGTATATATAAGATAAAATAAAGGTTTACAGTGTAGCAGAATTTGCCCCATATGAGTATTATGATTTAGAAGTGGAACCACTGCTGTCCCATTTGACCGTTTGAAACTCATGAAAACTATGTACAGATACTTCACTAAGGAAACTAGGTCATAAAAAACTATAGGTATATAATTAAGGAAAGAAAAAGAAAGAACGAAGGGAAAGAAAAAAGAAGAGAAAGAAAAGATAGAAAGGTATATATATCACAAAATAAAGGTTTACAGATTTGCAGAATATGCACCATTTGACCATTATGATTTTAAGGTTGGAACCACTGCTGTCCCATTTAACCGTTTGAAACTTATGAAAACTATCTGCAAATACTTCTCAAGGGCAACTAGTTCATAAGAAAAGAAAGGTTTATATTTGAAAGAAAGGAAAAGAAAAGAAAGAAGGAAAGAACGAAAAGAAAGAAAAACGAAAAGAAGGAAAAGAAAAGAAAGAAAGGTATATATAAGACAAAATAAAGGTTTACAGTGTAGCAGAATTTGGCCCATTTGACTATTATGATTTTCTAAGTGGAACCAATGCTGTCCCATTTGACCGTTTGAAACTCATGCAAACAATGTACAAATACTTCATAAAGCAACTAGATCATAAGAAAGGAATGGTATATACTTGAATGAAAGAATGGAGTGAAAGAAGAAATAAAGGTATATATTAGACAAAATAAAGGTTTACAGTGTAGCAGAATATGCCCCATTTCACTATTATGATTTTAGAAGTGGAACCACTACTGTTCCATTTGACGGTTTGAAACACATGAAAACTATGTGCAAATACCTCATTAAGGCAACTAGATAATAAGAAAAGAAAGGTATATGCTTGAGAAAAAAGTAACGAAAGATTGAAAAGAAAGAAAAGAAAGAAAGACAAGAAAGAAAAAATGTATGGTATATATAAGACAAAATAATGGTGTAGCAGAATTTACCCCATTTGCCTATTATTATTTTTGAAGTGGTACCACTGCTGTCCCATTTGACAGTTTGAAACTCACGAAAACTGTGTGCAAATACTTCATAAAGTGTACTAGATCATAACAAAAGTAAGGTTTATATTTGAAAGAAAGGAAAAAAGAAAGAAAGAAGGAAAGAAAGAAAAGAAAAACGAAAAGAAGGAAAAGAAAAGAAAGAAATGTATATATAAGACAAAATAAAGGTTTACAGTGTAGCAGAATTTGGCCCATTTGACTATTATGATTTTCTAAGTGGAACCAATGCTGTGCCATTTGACCGTTTGAAACTCATGCAAACAATGTGCAAATACCTCATAAAGCAAATAGATCATAAGAAAGAAATGGTATATACTTGAATGAAAGAATGGAATGAGAGAAGAAATAAAAGAAATAAAGGTATATATTAGACAAAATAAAGGTTTACGGTGTAGCAGAATATGCCCCATTTAACTATTATGATTTTAGAAGTGGAGCCACTGCTGATCCATTTGACCGTTTGAAAGTAATGAAAACTATGTGCAAATACTTCATAAGGACAACTAGATCATAAGAAAAGAAAGGTATATACTTGAAAGCAAAGAAAGAAAATAAGGTAAGAAAGAAAGAAAGAAAGAAAGGAAGGAAGGAAAGGAAAGAAAGAAGGGTATATATAAGACAAAATAAAGGTTTACAGTGTAGCAGTGTTTGCCCCATTTGACTATTCTAATTTTAGAAGCGGATCCACTGCTAATCCACTTGACCGTTTGAAACTTTGAAAACTATGTGCAAATACTTCATAAATGCAACTAGATCATAAGAAAAGAAAGGTGTATACTTGAAAGAAAAGAAAAGAAAAAAGAAAGAGAGTAAGAAAATAAAAGAAAATAAAATAATGAAAAGAAAGAATGGTATATATAAGACAACTTAAAGGTTTACAGTGTAGCAAAATTTGCCCCACATGTGTAATATGATTTTGGAACAGGAACCACTGCTGTCCCATTTGACCGTTTGAAACTCATGAAAACTATGTGCAACCCCTTCATAAAGGCAACTTAGTCTAAAGAAAAGAAAGTTATATACTTGAAAGATAAGTATAGAAAGAGAGAAAATCAGAAAAAAAGAAAAAAGAAAAGAAAGAATGGTATATTTAAGACAAAATAAAGGTTTATAGTGTAGCAGAATTTGGTCAATTTGACTATTATGAGTTTAGAAGTGGAACCACTACTGTCCCATTTGACGGTTTGAAACACATGAAAACTATGTGCAAATACCTCATTAAGGCAACTAGATAATAAGAAAAGAAAGGTATTAAATTGAGAAAAAGGTAACGAAAGAATGAAAAGAAAGAAAACAAAGAAAGAAAAGAAAGAAAAAATGTATGGTATATATAAGAGAAAATAATGGTGTAGCAGAATTTACCCCATTTGCCTGTTATTATTTTTGAAGTGGTACCACTGCTGTCCCATTTGACAGTTTGAAACTCACGAAACCTATGTGCAAATACTTCATAAAGTGTACTAGATCATAAGAAAAGTAAGGTTTATATTTGAAAGAAAAGAAAGAAAAAGTAAGAAAAAAGAAAAGAAAGGTATATATAAGATAAAATAAAGTTTACAGTGTAGCAGAATTTGCCCCATATGACTATTATGATTTAGAAGTGGAACCACTGCTGTCCCATTTGACCGTTTGAAACTCATGAAAACTATGTACAGATACTTCACTAAGGAAACTAGGTCATAAAAAACTAAAGGTATATACTTAAGGAAAGAAAAAGAAAGAACGAAAGGATATATATATATATATATATATATATATCACAAAATAAAGGTTTACAGATTTGCAGAATATGCACCATTTGACCATTATGATTTTAGAGGTGGAATCACTGCTGTCCCATTTAAAAGTATGAAACTTATGAAAACTATCTGCAAAAACTTCTCAAGGGTAACTAGTTCATAAGAAAAGAAAGGTTTATATTTGAAAGAAAGGAAAAAAAGAAAGAAGGAAAGAAAGAAAATAAAGAAAAACGAAAAGAAGGAAAAGAAAAGAAAGAAAGGTATATATAAGACAAAATAAAGGTTTACAGTGTAGCAGAATTTGGCCCATTTCACTATTATGATTTTAGAAGTGGAGCCACTGCTGACCCATTTGACCGTTTGAAGGTCATGAAAACTATGTGCAAATACTTCATAAAGTGTACTAGATCATAAGAAAAGTAAGGTTTATATTTGAAAGAAATGAAAGAAATAGTAAGAAAAAAGAAAAGAAAGGTATATATAAGATAAAATAAAGGTTTACAGTGTAGCAGAATTTGCCCCATATGACTATTATGATTTAGAAGTGGAACCACTGCTGTCCCATTTGACCGTTTGAAAGTCATGAAAACTATGTGCAAATACTTCATAAGGACAACTAGATAATAAGAAAAGTAAGGTATATGCTTAAGAAAAAAGTAACGAAAGAAAGAAAAGAAAGAAAAGAAGCAAAGAAAAGAAAGAAAAAATGTATGGTATATATAAGACAAAATAATGGTGTAGCAGAATTTACCCTCTTTGCCTATTATTATTTTTGAAGTGGTACCACTGCTGTCGAATTTGACAGTTTGAAACTCACGAAAACTATGTGCAAATACTTCATAAAGTGTACTAGATCATAAGAAAAGTAACGTTTATATTTGAAAGCAAAGGAAGAAAAGAAAGAAAGAAAGAAAGAAAGAAAAAAGAAAGAAAGAAAGAAAGAAAGAGAGAAAGAAAGAAAGAAAGAAAGAAAGAAAGAAAGAAAGGAAGGAAAGGAAAGAAAGAAGGGTATATATAAGACAAAATAAAGGTTTACAGTGTAGCAGTGTTTGCCCCATTTGACTATTCTATTTTTAGAAGCGGATCCACTGCTGTTCCATTTGACCGTTTGAAACTTATGTGAACTATGTGCAAATACTTCATAAATGCAACTAGATCATAAGAAAAGAAAGGTGTATACTTGAAAGAAAATAAAAGAAAAAAACAAAGAGAGAAAGAAAAGAAAAGAAAAGAAAATAATGAAAAGAAAGAATGGTATATATAAGACAACTTAAAGGTTTACAGTGTAGCAAAATTTGCCCCATTTGTGTAATATGATTTTGGAACTGGAACCACTGCTGTCCCATTTGACCGTTTGAAACTCATGAAAACTATGTGCAACCCCCTCATAAAGGCAACTAGGTCTAAAGAAAAGAAAGTTATATACTTGAAAGATAAGTATAGAAAGAAAGAAAATCAGAAAAAAAGAAAAGAAAGAAAAGAAAGAATGGTATATTTAAGACAAAATAAAGGTTTATAGTGTAGCAGAATTTGTTCAATTTGACTATTATGATTTTAGAAGTGGAACCACTACTGTCCCATTTGACGGTTTGAAACACATAAAAACTATGTGCAAATACCTCATTAAGGCAACTAGATAATAAGAAAAGAAAGGTATATACATGCGAAAAAAGTAACGAAAGAATGAAAAGAAAGAAAAGAAAGAAAGAAAAGAAAGAAAAAATGTATGGTATATATAAGAGAAAATAATGGTGTAACAGAATTTACCCCATTTGCCTGTTATTATTTTTGAAGTGGTACCACTGCTGTCCCATTTGACAGTTTGAAACTCACGAAAATTATGTGCAAATACTTCATAAAGTGTACTAGATCATAAGAAAAGTAAGGTTTATATTTGAAAGAAAAGAAAGAAAAAGTAAGAAAAAAGAAAAGAAAGGTATATATAAGATAAAATAAAGGTTTACAGTGTAGCAGAATTTGCCCCATATGAGTATTATGATTTAGAAGTGGAACCACTGCTGTCCCATTTGACCGTTTGAAACTCATGAAAACCATGTACAGATACTTCACTAAGGAAACTAGGTCATAAAAACTATAGGTATATACTTAAGGAAAGAAAAAGAAAGAACGAAGGGAAAGAAAAAAGAAGAGAAAGAAAAGATAGAAAGGTATATATATCACAAAATAAAGGTTTACAGATTTGCAGAATATGCACCATTTGACCATTATGATTTTAGAGTTGGAACCACTGCTGTCCCATTTAACCGTTTGAAACTTATGAAAACTATCTCCAAATACTTCTCAAGGGCAACTAGTTCATAAGAAAATAAAGGTTTATATTTGAAAGAAAGGAAAAGAAAAGAAAAAAGAAAAGAAAGGTATATATAAGATAAAATAAAGGTTTAAAGTGTAGCAGAATTTGCCCCATATGACTATTATGATTTAGAAGTGGAACCACTGCTGTCCCATTTGACCGTTTGAAACTCAGGAAAACTATGTACAGATACTTCACTAAGGAAACTAGGTCATAAAAAACTAAAGGTATATACTTAAGGAAAGAAAAAGAAAGAACGAAAGGAAAGAAAAAAGAATAGAAAGAAAAGATAGAAAGGTATATATATACCTTTGTGATATATATATATATCACAAAATAAAGGTTTACAGATTTGCAGAATATGCACCATTTGACCATTATGATTTTAGAGGTGGAATCACTGCTGTCCCATTTAAAAGTTTGAAACTTATGAAAACTATCTGCAAAAACTTCTCAAGGGTAACTAGTTCATAAGAAAAGAAAGGTTTATATTTGAAAGAAAGCAAAAAAAGAAAGAAAGAAGGAAAGAAAGAAAAGAAAGAAAAACGAAAAGTAGGAAAAGAAAAGAAAGAAAGGTATATATAAGACATAATAAAGGTTTACAGTGTAGCAGAATTTGGCCCATTTGACTATTATGATTTTCTAAGTGGAATCAATGCTGTCGCATTTGACCGCTTGAAACTCATGCAAGCAATGTGCAAATACTTCATAAAGCAACTAGATCATAAGAAAGGAATGGTATATACTTGAATGAAAGAATGGAATGAAAGACGAAATAAAAGAAATAAAGGTATATATTAGACAAAATAAAGGTTTACAGTGTAGCAGAATATGCCCCATTTCACTATTATGATTTTAGAAGTGGAGCCACTGCTGACCCATTTGACCGTTTGAAAGTCATGAAAACTATGTGCAAATACTTCATAAAGTGTACTAGATCATAAGAAAAGTAAGGTTTATATTTGAAAGAAATGAAAGAAATAGTAAGAAAAAAGAAAAGAAAGGTATATATAAGATAAAATAAAGGTTTACAGTGTAGCAGAATTTGCCCCATATGACTATTATGATTTGGAAGTGGAACCACTGCTGTCCCATTTGACCGTTTGAAAGTCATGAAAACTATGTGCAAATACTTCATAAGGACAACTAGAATATAAGAAAAGTAAAGTATATGCTTAAGAAAAAAGTAACGAAAGAATGAAAAGAAAGAAAAGAAGCAAAGAAAAGAAAGAAAAAACGTATGGTATATATAAGACAAAATAATGGTGTAGCAGAATTTACCCTCTTTGCCTATTATTATTTTTGAAGTGGTACCACTGCTGTCGAATTTGACAGTTTGAAACTCACGAAAACTATGTGCAAATACTTCATAAAGTGTACTAGATCATAAGAAAAGTAAGGTTTATATTTGAAAGAAAAGAAAGAAAAAGTAAGAAAAAAGAAAAGAAAGTTATATATAAGATAAAATAAAGGTTTACAGTGTAGCAGAATTTGCCCCATATGACTATTATGATTTAGAAGTGGAACCACTGCTGTCTCATTTGACCGTTTGAAACTCATGAAAACTATGTGCAAATACTTCATAAGGACAACTAGATCATAAGAAAGGAAAGGTATATACTTGAAAGCAAAGGAAGAAAAGAAAGAAAGAAGGAAAAGAAAGAAAGAAAGAAAGAAAGAAAGAAAGAAAGAAAGAAAGAAAGAAAGAAAGAAAGAAAGGAAGGAAGGAAGGAAGGAAGGAAGGAAAGGAAAGAAAGAAGGGTATATATAAGACAAAATAAAGGTTTACAGTGTAGCAGTGTTTGCCGCATTTGACTATTCTATTTTTAGAAGCGGATCCACTGCTGTTCCATTTGACCGTTTGAAACTTATGTGAACTATGTGCAAATACTTCATAAATGCAACTAGATCATAAGAAAAGAAAGGTGTATACTTGAAAGAAAATAAAAGAAAAAAACAAAGAGAGAAAGAAAAGAAAAGAAAAGAAAATAATGAAAAGAAAGAATGGTATATATAAGACAACTTAAAGGTTTACACTGTAGCAAAATTTGCCCCATTTGTGTAATATGATTTTGCAACTGGAACCACTGCTGTCCCATTTGACCGTTTGAAACTCATGAAAACTATGTGCAACCCCTTCATAAAGGCAACTAGGTCTAAAGAAAAGAAAGTTATATACTTGAAAGATAAGTATAGAAAGAAAGAAAATCAGAAAAAAGAAAAGAAAGAAAGGAAAGAATAGTATATTTAAGACAAAATAAAGGTTAATAGTGTAGCAGAATTTGCTCAATTTGACTATTATGATTTTAGAAGTGGAACCACTACTGTCCCATTTGACGGTTTGAAACACATGAAAACTATGTGCAAATACCTCATTAAGGCAACTAGATAATAAGAAAAGAAAGGTATTAACTTGAGAAAAAAGTAACGAAAGAATGAAAAGAAAGAAAACAAAGAAAGAAAAGAAAGAAAAAATGTATGGTATATATAAGAGAAAATAATGGTGTAGCAGAATTTACCCCATTTGCCTGTTATTATTTTTGAAGTGGTACCACTGCTGTCCCATTTGACAGTTTGAAACTCACAAAAGCTATGTGCAAATACTTCATAAAGTGTACTAGATCATAAGAAAAGTAAGGTTTATATTTGAAAGAAAAGAAAGAAAAAGTAAGAAAACAGAAAAGAAAGGTATATATAAGATAAAATTAAGGCTTACAGTGTAGCAGAATTTGCCCCATATGACTATTATGATTTAGAAGTGGAACCACTGCTGTCCAATTTGACCGTTTGAAACTCATGAAAACTATGTACAGATACTTCACTAAGGAAACTAGGTCATAAAAAACTAAAGGTATATACTTAAGGAAAGAAAAAGAAAGAACGAAAGGAAAGAAAAAAGAAGAGAAAGAAAAGATAGAAACGGATATATATATATATATATCACAAAATAAAGGTTTAAGGTTTTGCAGAATATGCACCATTTGACCATTATGATTTTAGAGGTGGAACCACTGCTGTCCCATTTAACCGTTTGAAAATTATGAAAACTATCTGCAAATACTTCTCAAGGGCAACTAGTTCATAAGAAAAGAAAGGTTTATATTTGAAAGAAAGGAAAAGAAAAGAAAGAAAGAAGGAAAGATAGAAAAGAAAGAAAAACGAAAAGAAGGAAAAGAAAAGAAAGAAAGGTATATATAAGACAAAATAAAAGTTTACAGTGTTACAGAATTTGGCCCATTTGACTATTATGATTTTCTAAGTGGAACCAATGCTGTCCCATTTGACCGTTTGAAACTCATGCAAACAATGTGCAAATACTTCATAAAGCAACTAGATCATAAGAAAGGAATGGTATATACTTGAATGAAAGAATGGAATGAAAGAAGAAATAAAAGAAATAAAGGTATATATTAGACAAAATAAAGGTTTACAGTGTAGCAGAATATGCCCCATTTCACTATTATGATTTTAGAAGTGGAGCCACTGCTGTCCCATTTGACCGTTTGAAAGTCATGAAAACTATGTGCAAATACTTCATAAGGACAACTAGATCATAAGAAAAGAAAGGTATATACTAGAAAACAAAGGAAGAAAAGAAAGAAAGAAAGAAAGAAACAAACAAACAAAGAAAGAAAAGGAAAGAAAGAAGCGTATATATAAGAGAAAATAAAGGTTTACAGTGTAGCAGTGTTTGCCCCATTTGACTATTCTAATTTTAGAAGCGGATCCACTGCTGTTCCATTTGACCGTTTGAAACTTATGAAAACTATGTGCAAATACTTCATAAGGACAACTAGATCATAAGAAAAGAAAGGTATATACTTGAAAGCAAAGGAAGAAAATAAAGTAAGAAAGAAAGAAAGAAAGAAAGGAAGGAAGGAAAGGAAAGAAAGAAGGGTATATATAAGACAAAATAAAGGTTTACAGTGTAGCAGTGTTTGCCCCATTTGACTATTCTAATTTTAGAAGCGGATCCACTGCTAATCCATTTGACCGTTTGAAACTTATGAAAACTATGTGCAAATACTTCATAGATGCAACTAGATCATAAGAAAAAAAGGTGTATACTTGAAAGAAAAGAAAAGAAAAAAAGAAAGAGAGTAAGAAAATAAAAGAAAAGAAAATAATGAAAAGAGAGAATGGTATATATAAGACAACTTAAAGGTTTACAGTGTAGCAAAATTTGCCCCATTTGTGTAATATGATTTTGGAACAGGAACCACTGCTGTCCCATTTGACCGTTTGAAACTCATGAAAACTATGTGCAACCCCTTCATAAAGGCAACTTGGTCTAAAGAAAAGAAAGTTATATACTTGAAAGATAAGTATAGAAAGAAAGAAAATCAGAAAAAAAGAAAAAAGAAGAGAAAGAATGGTATATTTAAGACAAAATAAAGGTTTATAGTGTAGCAGAATTTGGTCAATTTGACTATTATGAGTTTAGAAGTGGAACCACTACTGTCCCATTTGACGGTTTGAAACACATGAAAACTATGTGCAAATACCTCATTAAGGCAACTAGATAATAAGAAAAGAAAGGTATTAAATTGAGAAAAAAGTAACGAAAGAATGAAAAGAAAGAAAACAAAGAAAGAAAAGAAAGAAAAAATGTATGGTATATATAAGAGAAAATAATGGTGTAGCAGAATTTACCCCATTTGCCTGTTATTATTTTTGAAGTGGTACCACTGCTGTCCCATTTGACAGTTTGAAACTCACGAAAACTATGTGCAAATACTTCATAAAGTGTACTAGATCATAAGAAAAGTAAGGTTTATATTTGAAAGAAAAGAAAGAAAAAGTAAGAAAAAGAAAAGAAAGGTATATATAAGATAAAATAAAGGTTTACAGTGTAGCAGAATTTGCCCCATATGACTATTCTGATTTAGAAGTGGAACCACTGCTGTCCCATTTGACCGTTTGAAACTCATGAAAACTATGTACAGATACTTCTCAAGGGCAACTAGTTCATAAGAAAAGAAAGGTTTATATTTGAAAGAAAGGAAAAGAAAAGAAAGAAAGAAGGAAAGATAGAAAAGAAAGAAAAACGAAAAGAAGGAAAAGAAAAGAAAGAAAGGTATATATAAGACAAAATAAAAGTTTACAGTGTTACAGAATTTGGCCCATTTGACTATTATGATTTTCTAAGTGGAACCAATGCTGTCCCATTTGACCGTTTGAAACTCATGCAAACAATGTGCAAATACTTCATAAAGCAACTAGATCATAAGAAAGGAATGGTATATACTTGAATGAAAGAATGGAATGAAAGAAGAAATAAAAGAAATAAAGGTATATATTAGACAAAATAAAGGTTTACAGTGTAGCAGAATATGCCCCATTTCACTATTATGATTTTAGAAGTGGAGCCACTGCTGTCCCATTTGACCGTTTGAAAGTCATGAAAACTATGTGCAAATACTTCATAAGGACAACTAGATCATAAGAAAAGAAAGGTATATACTAGAAAGCAAAGGAAGAAAAGAAAGAAAGAAAGAAAGAAACAAAGAAAGAAAAGGAAAGAAAGAAGCGTATATATAAGAGAAAATAAAGGTTTACAGTGTAGCAGTGTTTGCCCCATTTGACTATTCTAATTTTAGAAGCGGATCCACTGCTGTTCCATTTGACCGTTTGAAACTTATGAAAACTATGTGCAAATACTTCATAAATGCAACTAGATCATAAGAAAAGAAAGGTGTATACTTGAAGGAAAAGAAAACAAATAAAGAAAGAAAGAAAAGAAAAGAAAAGAAAAGAAAAGAATGAAAAGAAAGAATGGTATATATAAGACAACTTAAAGGTTTACAGTGTAGCAGAATTTGCCCCATTTGTGTACTATGATTTTGGAATTGGAACCACTGCTGTCCCATTTGACCGTTTGAAACTCATGAAAGCTATGTGCAACCCCTTCATAAAGGCAACTAGGTCTGAAGAAAAGAAAGTTATATACTTGAAAGAAAAGTATAGAAAGTAAGAAATTCAGAAAAAAAGAAAAGAAAGAATGGTATATTTAAGACAAAATAAAGGTCTATAGTGTAGCAGAATTTGCCCAATTTGACTATTATGATCTTAGAAGTGGAACCACTACTGTCCCATTTGACGGTTTGAAACACATGAAAACTATGTGCAAATACCTCATTAAGGCAACTAGATAATAAGAAAAGAAAGGTATATGCTTGAGAAAAAAGTAACGAAAGAATGAAAAGAAAGAAAAGAAAGAAAGAAAAGAAAGAAAAGAAAGAAAATAAAGAAAAGAAAGAAAAATGTATGGTGTATATAAGACAAAATAATGGTGTAGCAGAATTTACCCCATTTGCCTATTGTTATTTTTGAAGTGGTACCACCGCTGTCCCATTTGACAGTTTGAAACTCACGAAAACTATGTGCAAATACTTCATAAAGTGTACTAGATCATAAGAAAAGTAAGGTTTATATTTGAAAGAAAAGAAAGAAAAAGTAAGAAAAAAGAAAAGAAAGGTATATATAAGATAAAATAAAGGCTTACAGTGTAGCAGAATTTGCCCCATATGACTATTATGATTTAGAAGTGGAACCACTGCTGTCAAATTTGACCGTTTGAAACTCATGAAAACTATGTACAGATACTTCACTAAGGAAACTAGGTCATAAAAAACTAAAGGTATATACTTAAGGAAAGAAAAAGAAAGAACGAAAGGAAAGAAAAATGAAGAGAAAGAAAAGATAGAAAGGTATATATATATCACATAATAAAGGTTTACAGTTTTGCAGAATATGCACCATTTGACCATTATGATTTTAGAGGTGGAACCACTGCTGTCCCATTTAACCGTTTGAAAATTATGAAAACTATCTGCAAATACTTCTCAAGGGCAACTAGTTCATAAGAAAAGAAAGGTTTATATTTGAAAGAAAGGAAAAGAAAAGAAAGAAAGAAAGAAGGAAAGAAAAGAAAGAAAAACGAAAAGAAGGAAAAGAACAGAAAGAAAGGTATATATAAGACAAAATAAAAGTTTACAGTGTTACAGAATTTGGCCCATTTGACTATTATGATTTTCTAAGTGGAACCAATGCTGTCCCATTTGACCGTTTGAAACTCATGCAAACAATGTGCAAATACTTCATAAAGCAACTAGATCATAAGAAAGGAATGGTATATACTTGAATGAAAGAATGGAATGAAAGAAGAAATAAAAGAAATAAAGGTATATATTAGACAAAATAAAGGTTTACAGTGTAGCAGAATATGCCCCATTTCACTATTATGATTTTAGAAGTGGAGCAACTGCTGTCCCATTTTACCGTTTGAAAGTCATGAAAACTATGTGCAAATACTTCATAAGGACAACTAGATCATAAGAAAAGAAAGGTATATATTAGAAAGCAAAGGAAGAAAAGAAAGAAAGAAAGAAAGAAAGAAAGAAAGAAAGAAAGAAAGAAAGAAAGAAAGAAAAGGAAAGAAAGAAGCGTATATATATGAGAAAATAAAGGTTTACAGTGTAGCAGTGTTTGCCCCATTTGACTATTCTAATTTTAGAAGCGGATCCACTGCTGTTCCATTTGACCGTTTGAAACTTATGAAAACTATGTGCAAATACTTCATAAATGCAACTAGATCATAAGAAAAGAAAGGTGTATACTTGAAGGAAAAGAAAACAAAAAAAGAAAGAAAGAAAGAAAAGAAAAGAAAAGAATGAAAAGAAAGAATGGTATATATAAGACAACTTAAAGGTTTACAGTGTAGCAGAATTTGCCCCATTTGTGTAATATGATTTTGGAATTGGAACCACTGCTGTCCCATTTGACCGTTTGAAACTCATGAAAGCTATGTGCAACCCCTTCATAAAGGCAACTAGGTCTGAAGAAAAGAAAGTTATATACTTGAAAGAAAAGTATAGAAAGTAAGAAATTCAGAAAAAAAGAAAAGAAAGAATGGTATATTTAAGACAAAATAAAGGTCTATAGTGTAGCAGAATTTGCCCAATTTGACTATTATGATCTTAGAAGTGGAACCACTACTGTCCCATTTGACGGTTTGAAACACATGAAAACTATGTGCAAATACCTCATTAAGGCAACTAGATAATAAGAAAAGAAAGGTATATGCTTGAGAAAAAAGTAACGAAAGAATGAAAAGAAAGAAAAGAAAGAAAGAAAAGAAAGAAAAGAAAGAAAATAAAGAAAAGAAAGAAAAATGTATGGTGTATATAAGACAAAATAATGGTGTAGCAGAATTTACCCCATTTGCCTATTGTTATTTTTGAAGTGGTACCACCGCTGTCCCATTTGACAGTTTGAAACTCACGAAAACTATGTGCAAATACTTCATAAAGTGTACTAGATCATAAGAAAAGTAAGGTTTATATTTGAAAGAAATGAAAGAAATAGTAAGAAAAAAGAAAAGAAAGGTATATATAAGATAAAATAAAGGTTTACAGTGTAGCAGAATTTGCCCCATATGACTATTATGATTTAGAATTGGAACCACTGCTGTCCCATTTGTCCGTTTGAAAGTCATGAAAACTATGTGCAAATACTTCATAAGGACAACTAGATAATAAGAAAAGTAAGGTATATGCTTAAGAAAAAAGTAACGAAAGAATGAAAAGAAAGAAAAAAAGCAAAGAAAAGAAAGAAAAAATGTATGGTATATATAAGACAAAGTAATGGTGTAGCAGAATTTACCCTCTTTGCCTATTATTATTTTTGAAGTGGTACCACTGCTGTCGAATTTGACAGTTTGAAACTCACGAAAACTATGTGCAAATACTTCATAAAGTGTACTAGATCATAAGAAAAGTAAGGTTTATATTTGAAAGAAAAGAAAGAAAAAGTAAGAAAAAAGAAAAGAAAGTTATATATAAGATAAAATAAAGGTTTACAGTGTAGCAGAATTTGCCCCATATGACTATTATGATTTAGAAGTGGAACCACTGCTGTCCCATTTGACCGTTTGAAACTCATGAAAACTATGTGCATATACTTCATAAGGACAACTAGATAATAAGAAAGGAAAGGTATATACTTGAAAGCAAAGGAAGAAAAGAAAGAAAGAAAGAAAGAAAGAAAGAAAGAAAGAAAGAAAGGAAGGAAGGAAGGAAGGAAAGGAAAGAAAGAAGGGTATATATAAGACAAAATAAAGGTTTACAGTGTAGCAGTGTTTGCCCCATTTGACTATTCTATTTTTAGAAGCGGATCCACTGCTGTTCCATTTGACCGTTTGAAACTTATGTGAACTATGTGCAAATACTTCATAAATGCAACTAGATCATAAGAAAAGAAAGGTGTATACTTGAAAGAAAATAAAAGAAAAAAACAAAGAGAGAAAGAAAAGAAAAGAAAAGAAAATAATGAAAAGAAAGAATGGTATATATAAGACAACTTAAAGGTTTACAGTGTAGCAAAATTTGCCCCATTTGTGTAATATGATTTTGGAACTGGAACCACTGCTGTCCCATTTGACCGTTTGAAACTCATGAAAACTATGTGCAAGCCCTTCATAAAGGCAACTAGGTCTAAAGAAAAGAAAGTTATATACTTGAAAGATAAGTATAGAAAGAAAGAAAATCAGAAAAAAAGAAAAGAAAGAAAGAAAGAATGGTATATTTAAGACAAAATAAAGGTTAATAGTGTAGCAGAATTTGCTCAATTTGACTATTATGATTTTAGAAGTGGAACCACTACTGTCCCGTTTGACGGTTTGAAACACATGAAAACTATGTGCAAATACCTCATTAAGGCAAGTAGATAATAAGAAAAGAAAGGTATTAACTTGAGAAAAAAGTAACGAAAGAATGAAAAGAAAGAAAACAAAGAAAGAAAAGAAAGAAAAAATGTATGGTATATATAAGAGAAAATAATGGTGTAGCAGAATTTACCCCATTTGCCTGTTATTATTTTTGAAGTGGTACCACTGCTGTCCCATTTGACAGTTTGAAACTCACAAAAACTATGTGCAAATACTTCATAAAGTGTCCTAGATCATAAGAAAAGTAAGGTTTATATTTGAAAGAAAAGAAAGAAAAAGTAAGAAAAAAGAAAAGAAAGGTATATATAAGATAAAATAAAGGCTTACAGTGTAGCAGAATTTGCCCCATATGACTATTATGATTTAGAAGTGGAACCACTGCTGTCCAATTTGACCGTTTGAAACTCATGAAAACTATGTACAGATACTTCACTAAGGAAACTAGGTCATAAAAAACTAAAGGTATATACTTAAGGAAAGAAAAAGAAAGAACGAAAGGAAAGAAAAAAGAAGAGAAAGAAAAGATAGAAAGGTATATATATATCACATAATAAAGGTTTACAGTTTTGCAGAATATGCACCATTTGACCATTATGATTTTAGAGGTGGAACCACTGCTGTCCCATTTAACCGTTTGAAAATTATGAAAACTATCTGCAAATACTTCTCAAGGGCAACTAGTTCATAAGAAAAGAAAGGTTTATATTTGAAAGAAAGGAAAAGAAAAGAAAGAAAGAAGGAAAGATAGAAAAGAAAGAAAAACGAAAAGAAGGAAAAGAAAAGAAAGAAAGGTATATATAAGACAAAATAAAAGTTTACAGTGTTACAGAATTTGGCCCATTTGACTATTATGATTTTCTAAGTGGAACCAATGCTGTCCCATTTGACCGTTTGAAACTCATGCAAACAATGTGCAAATACTTCAAAAAGCAACTAGATCATAAGAAGGGAATGGTATATACTTGAATGAAAGAATGGAATGAAAGAAGAAATAAAAGAAATAAAGGTATATATTAGACAAAATAAACGTTTACAGTGTAGCAGAATATGCCCCATTTCACTATTATGATTTTAGAAGTGGAGCCACTGCTGTCCCATTTGACCGTTTGAAAGTCATGAAAACTATGTGCAAATACTTCATAAGGACAACTAGATCATAAGAAAAGAAAGGTATATACTAGAAAGCAAAGGAAGAAAAGAAAGAAAGAAAGAAAGAAAGAAAGAAACAAAGAAAGAAAAGGAAAGAAAGAAGCGTATATATAAGAGAAAATAAAGGTTTACAGTGTAGCAGTGTTTGCCCCATTTGACTATTCTAATTTTAGAAGCGGATCCACTGCTGTTCCATTTGACCGTTTGAAACTTATGAAAACTATGTGCAAATACTTCATAAATGCAACTAGATCATAAGAAAAGAAAGGTGTATACTTGAAGGAAAAGAAAACAAAAAAAGAAAGAAAGAAAGAAAGATAGAAAAGAAAAGAAAAGAAAAGAATGAAAAGAAAGAATGGTATATATAAGACAACTTAAAGGTTTACAGTGTAGCAGAATTTGCCCCATTTGTGTAATATGATTTTGGAATTGGAACCACTGCTGTCCCATTTGACCGTTTGAAACTCATGAAAACTATGTGCAACCCCTTCATAAAGGCAACTAGGTCTGAAGAAAAGAAAGTTATATACTTGAAAGAAAAGTATAGAAAGTAAGAAATTCAGAAAAAAAGAAAAGAAAGAATGGTATATTTAAGACAAAATAAAGGTCTATAGTGTAGCAGAATTTGCCCAATTTGACTAATATGATCTTAGAAGTGGAACCACTACTGTCCCATTTGACGGTTTGAAACACATGAAAACTATGTGCAAATACCTAATTAAGGCAACTAGATAATAAGAAAAGAAGGTATATGCTTGAGAAAAAAGTAACGAAAGAATGAAAAGAAAGAAAAGAAAGAAAGAAAAGAAAGAAAAGAAAGAAAATAAAGAAAAGAATGAAAAATGTATGGTGTATATAAGACAAAATAATGGTGTAGCAGAATTTACCCCATTTGCCTATTGTTATTTTTGAAGTGGTACCACTGCTGTCCCATTTGACAGTTTGAAACTCACGAAAACTATGTGCAAATACTTCATAAAGTGTACTAGATCATAAGAAAAGTAAGGTTTATATTTGAAAGAAAAGAAAGAAAAAGTAAGAAAAAAGAAAAGAAAGGTATATATAAGATAAAATAAAGGTTTACAGTGTAGCAGAATTTGCCCCATATGAGTATTATGATTTAGAAGTGGAACCACTGCTGTCCCATTTGACCGTTTGAAACTCATGAAAACTATGTACTGATACTTCACTAAGGAAACTATGTCATAAAAAACTAAAGGTATATACTTAAGGAAAGAAAAAGAAAGAACGAAAGGAAAGAAAAAAGAATAGAAAGAAAAGATAGAAAGGTATATATCTCACAAAATAAAGGTTTACAGTTTTGCAGAATATGCACAATTTGACCATTATGATTTTAGAGGTGGAATCACTGCTGTCCCATTTAAAAGTATGAAACTTATGAAAACTATCTGCAAATACTTCTCAACGGCAACTAGTTCATAAGAAAAGAAAGGTTTATATTTGAAAGAAAGGAAAAAAAGAAAGAAAGAAGGAAAGAAAGAAAAGAAAGAAAAACGAAAAGAAGGAAAAGAAAAGAAAGAAAGGTATATATAAGACAAAATAAAGGTTTACAGTGTAGCAGAATTTGGCCCATTTGACTATTATGATTTTCTAAGTGAAACCAATGCTGTCCCATTTAACCGTTTGAAACTCATGCAAACAATGTGCAAATACTTCATAAAGCACTAGATCATAAGAAAGGAATGATATATACTTGAATGAAAGAATGGAATGAAAGAAGAAATAAAAGAAATAAAGGTATATATTAGAAAAAATAAAGGTTTACAGTGTAGCAGAATACGCCCCATTTCACTATTATGATTTTAGAAGTGGAGCCACTGCTGACCCATATGACCGTTTGAAAGTCATGAAAACTATGTGCAAATACTTCATAAGGACAACTAGATCATAAGAAAACAAAGGTATATACTTGAAAGCAAAGGAAGAAAAGAAAGAAAAAAGAAAGAAAGAAAGAAAGAAAGAAAGAAAGAAAGGAAGGAAGGAAAGGAAAGAAAGAAGGGTATATATAAGACAAAATAAAGGTTTACAGTGTAGCAGTGTTTGCCCCATTTGACTATTCTAATTTTAGAAGCGGATCTGCAGCTGTTCCATTTGACCGTTTGAAACTTATGAAAACTATGTGCAAATACTTCATAAATGCAACTAGAGCATAAGAAAAGAAAGGTGTATACTTGAAAGAAAAGAAAAGGAAAAAGAAAGAGAGAAAGAAAAGAAAAGAATGAAAAGAAAGAATTGTATATATAAGACAACTTAAAGGTTTACAGTGTAGCAAAATTTGCCCCATTTGTGTAATATGATTTTGGAACTGGAACCACTGCTGTCCCATTTGACCGTTTGAAACTCATGAAAACTATGTGCAACCCCTTCATAAAGGCAACTAGGTCTAAAGAAAAGAAAGTTATATACTTGAAAGATAAGAATAGAAAGAAAGAAAATCAGAAAAAAAGAAAAGAAGGAAAAGAAAGAATGGTATATTTAAGACAAAATAAAGGTTTATAGTGTAGCAGAATTTGCTCAATTTAACTATTATGATTTTAGAAGTGGAACCACTACTGTCCCATTTGACGGTTTGAAACACATGAAAACTATGTGCAAATACCTCATTAAGGCAACTAGATAATAAGAAAAGAAAGGTATATACTTGAGAAAAAAAGTAACGAAAGAATGAAAAGAAAGAAAACAAAGAAAGAAAAGAAAGAAAAAATGTATGGTATATATAAGAGAAAATAATGGTGTAGCAGAATTTACCCCATTTGCCTGTTATTATTTTTGAAGTGGTACCACTGCTGTCCCATTTGACAGTTTGAAACTCACGAAAACTATGTGCAAATACTTCATAAAGTGTACTAGATCATAAGAAAAGTAAGGTTTATATTTGAAAGAAAAGAAAGAAAAAGTAAGAAAAAAGAAAAGAAAGGTATATATAAGATAAAATAAAGGTTTACAGTGTAGCAGAATTTGCCCCATATGACTATTATGATTTAGAATTGGAACCACTGCTGTCCCATTTGACCGTTTGAAACTCATGAAAACTATGTACAGATACTTCACTAAGGAAACTAGGTCATAAAAAACTAAAGGTATATACTTAAGGAAAGAAAAAGAAAGAACGAAGGGAAAGAAAAAAGAAGAGAAAGAAAAGATAGAAAGGTATATATATCACAAAATAAAGGTTTGCAGATTTGCAGAATATGCACCATTTGACCATTATGATTTTAGAGGTGGAACCACTGCTGTCCCATTTAACCGTTTGAAACCTATGAAAACTATCTGCAAATACTCCTCAAGGGCAACTAGTTCATAAGAAAAGAAAGGTTTATATTTGAAAGAAAGGAAAAGAAAAGAAAGAAGGAAAGAAAGAAAAGAAAGAAAAACGAAGAGAAGGAAAAGAAAAGAAAGAAAGGTATATATAAGACAAAATAAAGGTTTACAGTGTAGCAGAATTTGGCCCATTTGACTATTATGATTTTCTAAGTGGAACCAATGCTGTCCCATTTGACCGATTGAAACTCATGCGAACAATGTGCAAATACTTCATAAAGCAACTAGATCATAAGAAAGGAATGATATATACTTGAATGAAGAATCGAATGAAAGAAGAAATAAAAGAAATAAAGGTATATATTAGACAAAATAAAGGTTTACAGTGTAGCAGAATATGCCCCATTTCACTATTATGATTTTAGAAGTGGAGCCACTGCTGACCCATATGACCGTTGAAAGTCATGAAAGCTATGTGCAAATACTTCATAAGGACAAGTAGATCATAAGAAAAGAAAGGTATATACTTGAAAGCAAAGGAAGAAAAGAAAGAAAGAAAGAAAGAAAGAAAGAAAGAAAGGAAGGAAGAAAGCAAGAAAGAAAGAAAGAAGGAAAGAAAGAAAGGAAGGAAGGAAAGGAAAGATAGAAGGGTATATATAAGACAAAATAAAGGTTTACAGTGTAGCAGTGTTTGCACCATTTGACTATTCTAATTTTAGAAGCGGATCCACTGCTGTTCCATTTGACCGTTTGAAACTTATGAAAACTATGTGCAAATACTTCATAAATACAACTAGATCATAAGAAAAGAAAGGTGTATACTTGAAAGAAAAGAAAAGAAAAAAAGAAAGAGAGAAAGAAAAGAAAAGAAAAGAATGAAAAGAAAGAATTGTATATATAAGACAACTTAAAGGTTTACAGTGTAGCAAAATTTTCCCCATTTGTGTAATATGATTTTGGAACTGGAACAACTGCTGTCCAATTTGACCGTTTGAAACTCATGAAAACTATGTGCAACCCGTTCATAAAGGCAACTAGGTCTAAAGAAAAGAAAGTTATATACTTGAAAGTTAAGTATAGAAAGAAAGAAAATCAGAAAAAAAGAAAAGAAGGAAAAGAAAGAATGGTATATTTAAGACAAAATAAAGGTTTATAGTGTAGCAGAATTTGCTCAATTTAACTATTATGATTTTAGAAGTGGAACCACTACTGTCCCATTTGACGGTTTGAAACACATGAAAACTATGTGCAAATACCTCATTAAGGCACCTAGATAATAAGAAAAGAAAGGTATATACTTGAGAAAAAAGTAACGAAAGAATGAAAAGAAAGAAAACAAAGAAAGAAAAGAAAGAAAAAATGTATGGTATATATAAGAGAAAATAATGGTGTAGCAGAATTTACCCCATTTGCCTGTTATTATTTTTGAAGTGGTACCACTGCTGTCCCATTTGACAGTTTGAAACTCACAAAAACTATGTGCAAATACTTCATAAAGTGTACTAGATCATAAGAAAAGTAAGGTTTATATTTGAAAGAAAAGAAAGAAAAAGTAAGAAAAAAGAAAAGAAAGGTATATATAAGATAAAATAAAGGCTTACAGTGTAGCAGAATTTGCCCCATATGACTATTATGATTTAGAAATGGAACCACTGCTGTCCAATTTGACCGTTTGAAACTCATGAAAACTATGTACAGATACTTCACTAAGGAAACTAGGTCATAAAAAACTAAAGGTATATACTTAAGGAAAGAAAAAGAAAGAACGAAAGGAAAGAAAAAAGAAGAGAAAGAAAAGATAGAAAGGTATATATATATATATATCACATAATAAAGGTTTACAGTTTTGCAGAATATGCACCATTTGACCATTATGATTTTAGAGGTGGAACCACTGCTGTCCCATTTAACCGTTTGAAAATTATGAAAACTATCTGCAAATACTTCTCAAGGGCAACTAGTTCATAAGAAAAGAAAGGTTTATATTTGAAAGAAAGGAAAAGAAAGGAAAGAAAGAAGGAAAGATAGAAAAGAAAGAAAAACGAAAAGAAGGAAAAGAAAAGAAAGAAAGGTATATATAAGACAAAATAAAAGTTTACAGTGTTACAGAATTTGGCCCATTTGACTATTATGATTTTCTAAGTGGAACCAATGCTGTCCCATTTGACCGTTTGAAACTCATGCAAACAATGTGCAAATACTTCTTAAAGCAACTAGATCATAAGAAAGGAATGGTATATACTTGAATGAAGGAATGGAATGAAAGAAGAAATAAAAGAAATAAAGGTATATATTAGACAAAATAAAGGTTTACAGTGTAGCAGAATATGCCCCATTTCACTATTATGATTTTAGAAGTGGAGCCATTGCTGTCCCATTTGACCGTTTGAAAGTCATGAAAACTATGTGCAAATACTTCATAAGGACAACTAGATCATAAGAAAAGAAAGGTATATACTAGAAAGCAAAGGAAGAAAAGAAAGAAAGAAAGAAAGAAACAAAGAAAGAAAAGGAAAGAAAGAAGCGTAAAATAAGAGAAAATAAGAGAAAATAAAATAAGAAAAAATAAAATAAGAGAAAATAAAGGTTTACAGTGTAGCAGTGTTTGCCCCATTTGACTATTCTAATTTTAGAAGCGGATCCACTGCTGTTCCATTTGACCGTTTGAAACTTATGAAAACTATGTGCAAATACTTCATAAATGCAACTAGATCATAAGAAAAGAAAGGTGTATACTTGAAGGAAAAGAAAACAAAAAAAGAAAGAAAGAAAGAAAGAAAAGAAAAGAAAAGAAAAGAATGAAAAGAAAGAATGGTATATATAAGACAACTTAAAGGTTTACAGTGTAGCAGAATTTGCCCCATTTGTGTAATATGATTTTGGAATTGGAACCACTGCTGTCCCATTTGACCGTTTGAAACTCATGAAAACTATGTGCAACCCCTTCATAAAGGCAACTAGGTCTGAAGAAAAGAAAGTTATATACTTGAAAGAAAAGTATAGAAAGTAAGAAATTCGGAAAAAAAGAAAAGAAAGAATGGTATATTTAAGACAAAATAAAGGTCTATAGTGTAGCAGAATTTGCCCAATTTGACTATTATGATCTTAGAAGTGGAACCACTACTGTCCCATTTGACGGTTTGAAACACATGAAAACTATGTGCAAATACCTAATTAAGGCAACTAGATAATAAGAAAAGAAGGTATATGCTTGAGAAAAAAGTAACGAAAGAATGAAAAGAAAGAAAAGAAAGAAAGAAAAGAAAGAAAAGAAAGAAAATAAAGAAAAGAAAGAAAAATGTATGGTGTATATAAGACAAAATAATGGTGTAGCAGAATTTACCCCATTTGCCTATTGTTATTTTTGAAGTGGTACCACTGCTGTCCCATTTGACAGTTTGAAACTCACGAAAACTATGTGCAAATCCTTCATAAAGTGTACTAGATCATAAGAAAAGTAAGGTTTATATTTGAAAGAAAAGAAAGAAAAAGTAAGAAAAAAGAAAAGAAAGGTATATATAAGATAAAATAAAGGTTTATAGTGTAGCAGAATTTGCCCATATGAGTATTATGATTTAGAAGTGGAACCACTGCTGTCCCATTTGACCGTTTGAAACTCATGAAAACTATGTACTGATACTTCACTAAGGAAACTATGTCATAAAAAACTAAAGGTATATACTTAAGGAAAGAAAAAGAAAGAACGAAAGGAAAGAAAAAAGAATAGAAAAAAAGATAGAAAGGTATATATATATATATATATATATATCTCACAAAATAAAGGTTTACAGTTTTGCAGAATATGCACGATTTGACCATTATGATTTTAGAGGTGGAATCACTGCTGTCCCATTTAAAAGTATGAAACTTATGAAAACTATCTGCAAATACTTCTCAACGGCAACTAGTTCATAAGAAAAGAAAGGTTTATATTTGAAAGAAAGGAAAAAAAAGAAAGAAAGAAGGAAAGAAAGAAAAGAAAGAAAAACGAAAAGAAGGAAAAGAAAAGAAAGAAAGGTATATATAAGACAAAATAAAGGTTTACAGTGTAGCAGAATTTGGCCCATTTGACTATTATGATTTTCTAAGTGAAACCAATGCTGTCCCATTTGACCGTTTGAAACTCATGCAAACAATGTGCAAATACTTCATAAAGCACTAGATCATAAGAAAGGAATGATATATACTTGAATGAAAGAATGGAATGAAAGAAGAAATAAAAGAAATAAAGGTATATATTAGAAAAAATAAAGGTTTACAGTGTAGCAGAATACGCCCCATTTCACTATTATGATTTTAGAAGTGGAGCCACTGCTGACCCATATGACCGTTTGAAAGTCATGAAAACTATGTGCAAATACTTCATAAGGACAACTAGATCATAAGAAAAGAAAGGTATATACTTGAAAGCAAAGGAAGAAAAGAAAGAAAGAAAGAAAGAAAGAAAGAAAGAAAGAAAGAAAGGAAGGAAAGGAAAGAAAGAAGGGTATATATAAGACAAAATAAAGGTTTACAGTGTAGCAGTGTTTGCCCCATTTGACTATTCTAATTTTAGAAGCGGATCTGCTGCTGTTCCATTTGACCGTTTGAAACTTATGTAAACTATGTGCAAATACTTCATAAATGCAACTAGAGCATAAGAAAAGAAAGGTGTATACTTGAAAGAAAAGAAAAGGAAAAAGAAAGAGAGAAAGAAAAGAAAAGAATGAAAAGAAAGAATTGTATATATAAGACAACTTAAAGGTTTACAGTGTAGCAAAATTTGCCCCATTTGTGTAATATGATTTTGGAACTGGAACCACTGCTGTCCCATTTGACCGTTTGAAACTCATGAAAACTATGTGCAACCCCTTCATAAAGGCAACTAGGTCTAAAGAAAAGAAAGTTATATACTTGAAAGATAAGAATAGAAAGAAAGAAAATCAGAAAAAAAGAAAAGAAGGAAAAGAAAGAATGGTATATTTAAGACAAAATAAAGGTTTATAGTGTAGCAGAATTTGCTCAATTTAACTATTATGATTTTAGAAGTGGAACCACTACTGTCCCATTTGACGGTTTGAAACACATGAAAACTATGTGCAAATACCTCATTAAGGCAACTAGATAATAAGAAAAGAAAGGTATATACTTGAGAAAAAAAGTAACGAAAGAATGAAAAGAAAGAAAACAAAGAAAGAAAAGAAAGAAAAAATGTATGGTATATATAAGAGAAAATAATGGTGTAGCAGAATTTACCCCATTTGCCTGTTATTATTTTTGAAGTGGTACCACTGCTGTCCCATTTGACAGTTTGAAACTCACGAAAACTATGTGCAAATACTTCATAAAGTGTACTAGATCATAAGAAAAGTAAGGTTTATATTTGAAAGAAAAGAAAGAAAAAGTAAGAAAAAAGAAAAGAAAGGTATATATAAGATAAAATAAAGGTTTACAGTGTAGCAGAATTTGCCCCATATGACTATTATGATTTAGAATTGGAACCACTGCTGTCCCATTTGACCGTTTGAAACTCATGAAAACTATGTACAGATACTTCACTAAGGAAACTAGGTCATAAAAAACTAAAGGTATATACTTAAGGAAAGAAAAAGAAAGAACGAAGGGAAAGAAAAAAGAAGAGAAAGAAAAGATAGAAAGGTATATATATCACAAAATAAAGGTTTGCAGATTTGCAGAATATGCACCATTTGACCATTATGATTTTAGAGGTGGAACCACTGCTGTCCCATTTAACCGTTTGAAACCTATGAAAACTATCTGCAAATACTCTTCAAGGGCAACTAGTTCATAAGAAAAGAAAGGTTTATATTTGAAAGAAAGGAAAAGAAAAGAAAGAAGGAAAGAAAGAAAAGAAAGAAAAACGAAAAGAAGGAAAAGAAAAGAAAGAAAGGTATATATAAGACAAAATAAAGGTTTACAGTGTAGCAGAATTTGGCCCATTTGACTATTATGATTTTCTAAGTGGAACCAATGCTGTCCCATTTGACCGATTGAAACTCATGCAAACAATGTGCAAATACTTCATAAAGCAACTAGATCATAAGAAAGGAATGATATATACTTGAATGAAGAATCGAATGAAAGAAGAAATAAAAGAAATAAAGGTATATATTAGACAAAATAAAGGTTTACAGTGTAGCAGAAAATGCCCCATTTCACTATTATGATTTTAGAAGTGGAGCCACTGCTGACCCATATGACCGTTTGAAAGTCATGAAAACTATGTGCAAATACTTCATAAGGACAAGTAGATCATAAGAAAAGAAAGGTATATACTTGAAAGCAAAGGAAGAAAAGAAAGAAAGAAAGAAAGAAAGAAAGGAAGAAAGCAAGAAAGAAAGAAAGAAGGAAAGAAAGAAAGGAAGGAAGGAAAGGAGAGATAGAAGGGTATATATAAGACAAAATAAAGGTTTACAGTGTAGCAGTGTTTGCACCATTTGACTATTCTAATTTTAGAAGCGGATCCACTGCTGTTCCATTTGACCGTTTGAAACTTATGAAAACTATGTGCAAATACTTCATAAATACAACTAGATCATAAGAAAAGAAAGGTGTATACTTGAAAGAAAAGAAAAGAAAAAAAGAAAGAGAGAAAGAAAAGAAAAGAAAAGAAAAGAATGAAAAGAAAGAATTGTATATATAAGACAACTTAAAGGTTTACAGTGTAGCAAAATTTTCTCCATTTGTGTAATATGATTTTGGAACTGGAACAACTGCTGTCCAATTTGACCGTTTGAAACTCATGAAAACTATGTGCAACCCCTTCATAAAGGCAACTAGGTCTAAAGAAAAGAAAGTTATATACTTGAAAGTTAAGTATAGAAAGAAAGAAAATCAGAAAAAAAGAAAAGAAGGAAAAGAAAGAATGGTATATTTAAGACAAAATAAAGGTTTATAGTGTAGCAGAATTTGCTCAATTTAACTATTATGATTTTAGAAGTGGAACCACTACTGTCCCATTTGACCGTTTGAAACACATGAAAACTATGTGCAAATACCTCATTAAGGCACCTAGATAATAAGAAAAGAAAGGTATATACTTGAGAAAAAAGTAACGAAAGAATGAAAAGAAAGAAAACAAAGAAAGAAAAGAAAGAAAAAATGTATGGTATATATAAGAGAAAATAATGGTGTAGCAGAATTTACCCATTTGCCTGTTATTATTTTTGAAGTGGTACCACTGCTGTCCCATTTGACAGTTTGAAACTCACGAAAACTATGTGCAAATACTTCATAAAGTGTACTAGATCATAAGAAAAGTAAGGTTTATATTTGAAAGAAAAGAAAGAAAAAGTAAGAAAAAAGAAAAGAAAGTTATATATAAGATAAAATAAAGGTTTACAGAGTAGCAGAATTTGCCCCATATGACTATTATGATTTAGAAGTGGAACCACTGCTGTCCCATTTGACAGTTTGAAACTCATGAAAACTATGTGCAAATACTTCATAAGGACAACTAGATCATAAGAAAGGAAAGGTATATACTTGAAAGCAAAGGAAGAAAAGAAAGAAAGAAAGAAAGAAAGAAAGGAAGGAAGGAAGGAAGGAAAGGAAAGAAAGAAGGGTATATATAAGACAAAATAAAGGTTTACAGTGTAGCAGTGTTTGCCCCATTTGACTATTGTATTTTTAGAAGCGGATCCACTGCTGTTCCATTTGACCGTTTGAAACTTATGTGAACTATGTGCAAATACTTCATAAATGCAACTAGATCATAAGAAAAGAAAGGTGTATACTTGAAAGAAAATAAAAGAAAAAAACAAAGAGAGAAAGAAAAGAAAAGAAAAGAAAATAATGAAAAGAAAGAATGGTATATATAAGACAACTTAAAGGTTTACAGTGTAGCAAAATTTGCCCCATTTGTGTAATATGATTTTGGAACTGGAACCACTGCTGTCCCATTTGACCGTTTGAAACTCATGAAAACTATGTGCTACCCCTTCATAAAGGCAACTAGGTCTAAAGAAAAGAAAGTTATATACTTGAAAGATAAGTATAGAAAGAAAGAAAATCAGAAAAAAAGAAAAGAAAGAAAAGAAAGAATGGTATATTTAAGACAAAATAAAGGTTAATAGTGTAGCAGAATTTGCTCAATTTGACTATTATGATTTTAGAAGTGGAACCACTACTGTCCCATTTGACGGTTTGAAACACATGAAAACTATGTGCAAATACCTCATTAAGGCAAGTAGATAATAAGAAAAGAAAGGTATTAACTTGAGAAAAAAGTAACGAAAGAATGAAAAGAAAGAAAACAAAGAAAGAAAAGAAAGAAAAAATGTATGGTATATATAAGAGAAAATAATGGTGTAGCAGAATTTACCCCATTTGCCTGTTATTATTTTTGAAGTGGTACCACTGCTGTCCCATTTGACAGTTTGAAACTCACAAAAACTATGTGCAAATACTTCATAAAGTGTACTAGATCATAAGAAAAGTAAGGTTTATATTTGAAAGAAAAGAAAGAAAAAGTAAGAAAAAAGAAAAGAAAGGTATATATAAGATAAAATAAAGGCTTACAGTGTAGCAGAATTTGCCCCATATGACTATTATGATTTAGAAGTGGAACCACTGCTGTCCAATTTGACCGTTTGAAACTCATGAAAACTATGTACAGATACTTCACTAAGGAAACTAGGTCATAAAAAACTAAAGGTATATACTTAAGGAAAGAAAAAGAAAGAACGAAAGGAAAGAAAAAAGAAGAGAAAGAAAAGATAGAAAGGTATATATATCACATAATAAAGGTTTACAGTTTTGCAGAATATGCACCATTTGACCATTATGATTTTAGAGGTGGAACCACTGCTGTCCCATTTAACCGTTTGAAAATTATGAAAACTATCTGCAAATACTTCTCAAGGGCAACTAGTTCATAAGAAAAGAAAGGTTTATATTTGAAAGAAAGGAAAAGAAAAGAAAGAAAGAAGGAAAGATAGAAAAGAAAGAAAAACGAAAAGAAGGAAAAGAACAGAAAGAAAGGTATATATAAGACAAAATAAAAGTTTACAGTGTTACAGAATTTGGCCCATTTGACTATTATGATTTTCTAAGTGGAACCAATGCTGTCCCATTTGACCGTTTGAAACTCATGCAAACAATGTGCAAATACTTCATAAAGCAACTAGATCATAAGAAAGGAATGGTATATACTTGAATGAAAGAATGGAATGAAAGAAGAAATAAAAGAAATAAAGGTATATATTAGACAAAATAAAGGTTTACAGTGTAGCAGAATATGCCCCATTTCACTATTATGATTTTAGAAGTGGAGCCACTGCTGTCCCATTTGACCGTTTGAAAGTCATGAAAACTATGTGCAAATACTTCATAAGGACAACTAGATCATAAGAAAAGAAAGGTATATACTAGAAAGCAAAGGAAGAAAAGAAAGAAAGAAAGAAAGTGAGAAAGAAAGAAAGAAACAAAGAAAGAAAAGGAAAGAAAGAAGCGTATATATAAGAGAAAATAAAGGTTTACAGTGTAGCAGTGTTTGCCCCATTTGACTATTCTAATTTTAGAAGCGGATCCACTGCTGTTCCATTTGACCGTTTGAAACTTATGAAAACTATGTGCAAATACTTCATAAATGCAACTAGATCATAAGAAAAGAAAGGTGTATACTTGAAGGAAAAGAAAACAAAAAAAGAAAGAAAGAAAGAAAAGAAAAGAAAAGAAAAGAATGAAAAGAAAGAATGGTATATATAAGACAACTTAAAGGTTTACAGTGTAGCAGAATTTGCCCCATTTGTGTAATATGATTTTGGAATTGGAACCACTGCTGTCCCATTTGACCGTTTGAAACTGATGAAAGCTATGTGCAACCCCTTCATAAAGGCAACTAGGTCTGAAGAAAAGAAAGTTATATACTTGAAAGAAAAGTATAGAAAGTAAGAAATTCAGAAAAAAAGAAAAGAAAGAATGGTATATTTAAGACAAAATAAAGGACTATAGTGTAGCAGAATTTGCCCAATTTGACTATTATGATCTTAGAAGTGGAACCACTACTGTCCCATTTGACGGTTTGAAACACATGAAAACTATGTGCAAATACCTCATTAAGGCAACTAGATAATAAGAAAAGAAAGGTATATGCTTGAGAAAAAAGTAACGAAAGAATGAAAAGAAAGAAAAGAAAGAAAGAAAAGAAAGAAAAGAAAGAAAATAAAGAAAAGAAAGAAAAATGTATGGTGTATATAAGACAAAATAATGGTGTAGCAGAATTTACCCCATTTGCCTATTGTTATTTTTGAAGTGGTCCCACCGCTGTCCCATTTGACAGTTTGAAACTCACGAAAACTATGTGCAAATACTTCATAAAGTGTACTAGATCATAAGAAAAGTAAGGTTTATATTTGAAAGAAATGAAAGAAATAGTAAGAAAAAAGAAAAGAAAGGTATATATAAGATAAAATAAAGGTTTACAGTGTAGCAGAATTTGCCCCAAATGACTATTATGATTTAGAATTGGAACCACTGCTGTCCCATTTGTCCGTTTGAAAGTCATGAAAACTATGTGCAAATACTTCATAAGGACAACTAGATAATAAGAAAAGTAAGGTATATGCTTAAGAAAAAAGTAACGAAAGAATGAAAAGAAAGAAAAAAAGCAAAGAAAAGAAAGAAAAAATGTATGGTATATATAAGACAAAGTAATGGTGTAGCAGAATTTACCCTCTTTGCCTATTATTATTTTTGAAGTGGTACCACTGCTGTCGAATTTGACAGTTTGAAACTCACGAAAACTATGTGCAAATACTTCATAAAGTGTACTAGATCATAAGAAAAGTAAGGTTTATATTTGAAAGAAAAGAAAGAAAAAGTAAGAAAAAAGAAAAGAAAGTTATATATAAGATAAAATAAAGGTTTACAGTGTAGCAGAATTTGCCCCATATGACTATTATGATTTAGAAGTGGAACCACTGCTGTCCCATTTGACCGTTTGAAACTCATGAAAACTATGTGCATATACTTCATAAGGACAACTAGATCATAAGAAAGGAAAGGTATATACTTGAAAGCAAAGGAAGAAAAGAAAGAAAGAAAGAAAGAAAGAAAGAAAGAAAGAAAGAAAGGAAGGAAGGAAGGAAGGAAGGAAGGAAGGAAGGAAAGGAAAGAAAGAAGGGTATATATAAGACAAAATAAAGGTTTACAGTGTAGCAGTGTTTGCCCCATTTGACTATTCTATTTTTAGAAGCGGATCCACTGCTGTTCCATTTGACCGTTTGAAACTTATGTGAACTATGTGCAAATACTTCATAAATGCAACTAGATCATAAGAAAAGAAAGGTGTATTCTTGAAAGAAAATAAAAGAAAAAAACAAAGAGAGAAAGAAAAGAAAAGAAAAGAAAATAATGAAAAGAAAGAATGGTATATATAAGACAACTTAAAGGTTTACAGTGTAGCAAAATTTGCCCCATTTGTGTAATATGATTTTGGAACTGGAACCACTGCTGTCCCATTTGACCGTTTGAAACTCATGAAAACTATGTGCAACCCCTTCATAAAGGCAACTAGGTCTAAAGAAAAGAAAGTTATATACTTGAAAGATAAGTATAGAAAGAAAGAAAATCAGAAAAAAAGAAAAGAAAGAAAGAAAGAATGGTATATTTAAGACAAAATAAAGGTTAATAGTGTAGCAGAATTTGCTCAATTTGACTATTATGATTTTAGAAGTGGAACCACTACTGTCCCATTTGACGGTTTGAAACACATGAAAACTATGTGCAAATACCTCATTAAGGCAAGTAGATAATAAGAAAAGAAAGGTATTAACTTGAGAAAAAAGTAACGAAAGAATGAAAAGAAAGAAAACAAAGAAAGAAAAGAAAGAAAAAATGTATGGTATATATAAGAGAAAATAATGGTGTAGCAGAATTTACCCCATTTGCCTGTTATTATTTTTGAAGTGGTACCACTGCTGTCCCATTTGACAGTTTGAAACTCACAAAAACTATGTGCAAATACTTCATAAAGTGTACTAGATCATAAGAAAAGTAAGGTTTATATTTGAAAGAAAAGAAAGAAAAAGTAAGAAAAAAGAAAAGAAAGGTATATATAAGATAAAATAAAGGCTTACAGTGTAGCAGAATTTGCCCCATATGACTATTATGATTTAGAAGTGGAACCACTGCTGTCCAATTTGACCGTTTGAAACTCATGAAAACTATGTACAGATACTTCACTAAGGAAACTAGGTCATAAAAAACTAAAGGTATATACTTAAGGAAAGAAAAAGAAAGAACGAAAGGAAAGAAAAAAGAAGAGAAAGAAAAGATAGAAAGGTATATATATATCACATAATAAAGGTTTACAGTTTTGCAGAATATGCACCATTTGACCATTATGATTTTAGAGGTGGAACCACTGCTGTCCCATTTAACCGTTTGAAAATTATGAAAACTATCTGCAAATACTTCTCAAGGGCAACTAGTTCATAAGAAAAGAAAGGTTTATATTTGAAAGAAAGGAAAAGAAAAGAAAGAAAGAAGGAAAGATAGAAAAGAAAGAAAAACGAAAAGAAGGAAAAGAAAAGAAAGAAAGGTATATATAAGACAAAATAAAAGTTTACAGTGTTACAGAATTTGGCCCATTTGACTATTATGATTTTCTAAGTGGAACCAATGCTGTCCCATTTGACCGTTTGAAACTCATGCAAACGATGTGCAAATACTTCATAAAGCAACTAGATCATAAGAAAGGAATGGTATATACTTGAATGAAAGAATGGAATGAAAGAAGAAATAAAAGAAATAAAGGTATATATTAGACAAAATAATGGTTTACAGTGTAGCAGAATATGCCCCATTTCACTATTATGATTTTAGAAGTGGAGCCACTGCTGTCCCATTTGACCGTTTGAAAGTCATGAAAACTATGTGCAAATACTTCATAAGGACAACTAGATCATAAGAAAAGAAAGGTATATACTAGAAAGCAAAGGAAGAAAAGAAAGAAAGAAAGAAAGAAAGAAAGAAAGAAACAAAGAAAGAAAAGGAAAGAAAGAAGCGTATATATAAGAGAAAATAAAGGTTTACAGTGTAGCAGTGTTTGCCCCATTTGACTATTCTAATTTTAGAAGCGGATCCACTGCTGTTCCATTTGACCGTTTGAAACTTATGAAAACTATGTGCAAATACTTCATAAATGCAACTAGATCATAAGAAAAGAAAGGTGTATACTTGAAGGAAAAGAAAACAAAAAAAGAAAGAAAGAAAGAAAGAAAGAAAAGAAAAGAAAAGAAAAGAATGAAAAGAAAGAATGGTATATATAAGACAACTTAAAGGTTTACAGTGTAGCAGAATTTGCCCCATTTGTGTAATATGATTTTGGAATTGGAACCACTGTTGTCCCATTTGACCGTTTGAAACTCATGAAAACTATGTGCAACCCCTTCATAAAGGCAACTAGGTCTGAAGAAAAGAAAGTTATATACTTGAAAGAAAAGTATAGAAAGTAAGAAATTCAGAAAAAAAGAAAAGAAAGAATGGTATATTTAAGACAAAATAAAGGTCTATAGTGTAGCAGAATTTGCCCAATTTGACTATTATGATCTTAGAAGTGGAACCACTACTGTCCCATTTGACGGTTTGAAACACATGAAAACTATGTGCAAATACCTAATTAAGGCAACTAGATAATAAGAAAAGAAGGTATATGCTTGAGAAAAAAGTAACGAAAGAATGAAAAGAAAGAAAAGAAAGAAAGAAAAGAAAGAAAAGAAAGAAAATAAAGAAAAGAATGAAAAATGTATGGTGTATATAAGACAAAATAATGGTGTAGCAGAATTTACCCCATTTGCCTATTGTTATTTTTGAAGTGGTACCACTGCTGGCCCATTTGACCGTTTGAAACTCATGAAAACTATGTACTGATACTTCACTAAGGAAACTATGTCATAAAAAACTAAAGGTATATACTTAAGGAAAGAAAAAGAAAGAACGAAAGGAAAGAAAAAAGAATAGAAAGAAAAGATAGAAAGGTATATATCTCACAAAATAAAGGTTTACAGTTTTGCAGAATATGCACGATTTGACCATTATGATTTTAGAGGTGGAATCACTAATGTCCCATTTAAAAGTATGAAACTTATGAAAACTATCTGCAAATACTTCTCAACGGCAACTAGGTCATAAGAAAAGAAAGGTTTATATTTGAAAGAAAGGAAAAAAAAGAAAGAAAGAAGGAAAGAAAGAAAAGAAAGAAAAACGAAAAGAAGGAAAAGAAAAGAAAGAAAGGTATATATAAGACAAAATAAAGGTTTACAGTGTAGCAGAATTTGGCCCATTTGACTATTATGATTTTCTAAGTGAAACCAATGCTGTCCCATTTAACCGTTTGAAACTCATGCAAACAATGTGCAAATACTTCATAAAGCACTAGATCATAAGAAAGGAATGATATATACTTGAATGAAAGAATGGAATCAAAGAAGAAATAAAAGAAATAAAGGTATATATTAGAAAAAATAAAGGTTTACAGTGTAGCAGAATACGCCCCATTTCACTATTATGATTTTAGAAGTGGAGCCACTGCTGACCCATATGACCGTTTGAAAGTCATGAAAACTATGTGCAAATACTTCATAAGGACAACTAGATCATAAGAAAAGAAAGGTATATACTTGAAAGCAAAGGAAGAAAAGAAAGAAAAGAGAAAGAAAGAAAGAAAGAAAGAAAGAAAGAAAGAAAGGAAGGAAGGAAAGGAAAGAAAGAAGGGTATATATAAGACAAAATAAAGGTTTACAGTGTAGCAGTGTTTGCCCCATTTGACTATTCTAATTTTAGAAGCGGATCTGCTGCTGTTCCATTTGACCGTTTGAAACTTATGAAAACTATGTGCAAATACTTCATAAATGCAACTAGAGCATAAGAAAAGAAAGGTGTATACTTGAAAGAAAAGAAAAGGAAAAAGAAAGAGAGAAAGAAAAGAAAAGAATGAAAAGAAAGAATTGTATATATAAGACAACTTAAAGGTTTACAGTGTAGCAAAATTTGCCCCATTTGTGTAATATGATTTTGGAACTGGAACCACTGCTGTCCCATTTGACCGTTTGAAACTCATGAAAACTATGTGCAACCCCTTCATAAAGGCAACTAGGTCTAAAGAAAAGAAAGTTATATACTTGAAAGATAAGAATAGAAAGAAAGAAAATCAGAAAAAAAGAAAGGAAGGAAAAGAAAGAATGGTATATTTAAGACAAAATAAAGGTTTATAGTGTAGCAGAATTTGCTCAATTTAACTATTATGATTTTAGAAGTGGAACCACTACTGTCCCATTTGACGGTTTGAAACACATGAAAACTATGTGCAAATACCTCATTAAGGCAACTAGATAATAAGAAAAGAAAGGTATATACTTGAGAAAAAAAGTAACGAAAGAATGAAAAGAAAGAAAACAAAGAAAGAAAAGAAAGAAAAAATGTATGGTATATATAAGAGAAAATAATGGTGTAGAAGAATTTACCCCATTTGCCTGTTATTATTTTTGAAGTGGTACCACTGCTGTCCCATTTGACAGATTGAAACTCACGAAAACTATGTGCAAATACTTCATAAAGTGTACTAGATCATAAGAAAAGTAAGGTTTATATTTGAAAGAAAAGAAAGAAAAAGTAAGAAAAAAGAAAAGAAAGGTATATATAAGATAAAATAAAGGTTTACAGTGTAGCAGAATTTGCCCCATATGACTATTATGATTTAGAATTGGAACCACTGCTGTCCCATTTGACCGTTTGAAACTCATGAAAACTATGTACAGATACTTCACTAAGGAAACTAGGTCATAAAAAACTAAAGGTATATACTTAAGGAAAGAAAAAGAAAGAACGAAGGGAAAGAAAAAAGAAGAGAAAGAAAAGATAGAAAGGTATATATATATCACAAAATAAAGGTTTGCAGATTTGCAGAATATGCACCATTTGACCATTATGATTTTAGAGGTGGAACCACTGCTGTCCCATTTAACCGTTTGAAACCTATGAAAACTATCTGCAAATACTCCTCAAGGGCAACTAGTTCATAAGAAAAGAAAGGTTTATATTTGAAAGAAAGGAAAAGAAAAGAAAGAAGGAAAGAAAGAAAAGAAAGAAAAACGAAAAGAAGGAAAAGAAAAGAAAGAAAGGTATATATAAGACAAAATAAAGGTTTACAGTGTAGCAGAATTTGGCCCATTTGACTATTATGATTTTCTAAGTGGAACCAATGCTGTCCCATTTGACCGATTGAAACTCATGCGAACAATGTGCAAATACTTCATAAAGCAACTAGATCATAAGAAAGGAATGATATATACTTGAATGAAGAATCGAATGAAAGAAGAAATAAAAGAAATAAAGGTATATATTAGACAAAATAAAGGTTTACAGTGTAGCAGAATATGCCCCATTTCACTATTATGATTTTAGAAGTGGAGCCACTGCTGACCCATATGACCGTTTGAAAGTCATGAAAGCTATGTGCAAATACTTCATAAGGACAAGTAGATCATAAGAAAAGAAAGGTATATACTTGAAAGCAAAGGAAGAAAAGAAAGAAAGAAAGAAAGAAAGAAAGAAAGAAAGAAAGAAAGAAAGGAAGAAAGCAAGAAAGAAAGAAAGAAGGAAAGAAAGAAAGGAAGGAAGGAAAGGAAAGATAGAAGGGTATATATAAGACAAAATAAAGGTTTACAGTGTAGCAGTGTTTGCACCATTTGACTATTCTAATTTTAGAAGCGGATCCACTGCTGTTCCATTTGACCGTTTGAAACTTATGAAAACTATGTGCAAATACTTCATAAATACAACTAGATCATAAGAAAAGAAAGGTGTATACTTGAAAGAAAAGAAAAGAAAAAAAGAAAGAGAGAAAGAAAAGAAAAGAAAAGAATGAAAAGAAAGAATTGTATATATAAGACAACTTAAAGGTTTACAGTGTAGCAAAATTTTCCCCATTTGTGTAATATGATTTTGGAACTGGAACAACTGCTGTCCAATTTGACCGTTTGAAACTCATGAAAACTATGTGCAACCCCTTCATAAAGGCAACTAGGTCTAAAGAAAAGAAAGTTATATACTTGAAAGTTAAGTATAGAAAGAAAGAAAATCAGAAAAAAAGAAAAGAAGGAAAAGAAAGAATGGTATATTTAAGACAAAATAAAGGTTTATAGTGTAGCAGAATTTGCTCAATTTAACTATTATGATTTTAGAAGTGGAACCACTACTGTCCCATTTGACGGTTTGAAACACATGAAAACTATGTGCAAATACCTCATTAAGGCACCTAGATCATAAGAAAAGAAAGGTGTATACTTGAAGGAAAAGAAAACAAAAAAAGAAAGAAAGAAAGAAAGAAAACAAAAGAAAAGAAAAGAATGAAAAGAAAGAATGGTATATATAAGACAACTTAAAGGTTTACAGTGTAGCAGAATTTGCCCCATTTGTGTAATATGATTTTGGAATTGGAACCACTGCTGTCTCATTTGACCGTTTGAAACTCATGAAAACTATGTGCAACCCCTTCATAAAGGCAACTAGGTCTGAAGAAAAGAAAGTTATATACTTGAAAGAAAAGTATAGAAAGTAAGAAATTCAGAAGAAAAGAAAAGAAAGAATGGTATATTTAAGACAAAATAAAGGTCTATAGTGTAGCAGAATTTGCCCAATTTGACTATTATGATCTTAGAAGTGGAACCACTACTGTCCCATTTGACCGTTTGAAACTCATGAAAACTATGTGCAACCCCTTCATAAAGGCAACTAGGTCTGAAGAAAAGAAAGTTATATACTTGAAAGAAAAGTATAGAAAGTAAGAAATTCAGAAGAAAAGAAAAGAAAGAATGGTATATTTAAGACAAAATAAAGGTCTATAGTGTAGCAGAATTTGCCCAATTTGACTATTATGATCTTAGAAGTGGAACCACTGCTGTCCCATTTGACCGTTTGAAACTCATGAAAACTATGTACTGATACTTCACTAAGGAAACTATGTCATAAAAAACTAAAGGTATATACTTAAGGAAAGAAAAAGAAAGAACGAAAGGAAAGAAAAAAGAATAGAAAAAAAGATAGAAAGGTATATATATATATATATATATATATATATATATATATATATATATATATATATATATATATATATATATATATCTCACAAAATAAAGGTTTACAGTTTTGCAGAATATGCACGATTTGACCATTATGATTTTAGAGGTGGAATCACTGCTGTCCCATTTAAAAGTATGAAACTTATGAAAACTATCTGCAAATACTTCTCAACGGCAACTAGTTCATAAGAAAAGAAAGGTTTATATTTGAAAGAAAGGAAAAAAAAGAAAGAAAGAAAGAAGGAAAGAAAAGAAAGAAAAACGAAAAGAAGGAAAAGAAAAGAAAGAAAGGTATATATAAGACAAAATAAAGGTTTACAGTGTAGCAGAATTTGGCCCATTTGACTATTATGATTTTCTAAGTGAAACCAATGCTGTCCCATTTGACCGTTTGAAACTCATGCAAACAATGTGCAAATACTTCATAAAGCACTAGATCATAAGAAAGGAATGATATATACTTGAATGAAAGAATGGAATGAAAGAAGAAATAAAAGAAATAAAGGTATATATTAGAAAAAATAAAGGTTTACAGTGTAGCAGAATACGCCCCATTTCACTATTATGATTTTAGAAGTGGAGCCACTGCTGACCCATATGACCGTTTGAAAGTCATGAAAACTATGTGCAAATACTTCATAAGGACAACTAGATCATAAGAAAAGAAAGGTATATACTTGAAAGCAAAGGAAGAAAAGAAAGAAAGAAAGAAAGAAAGAAAGAAAGGAAGGAAAGAAAGAAAGAAGGGTATATATAAGACAAAATAAAGGTTTACAGTGTAGCAGTGTTTGCCCCATTTGACTATTCTAATTTTAGAAGCGGATCTGCTGCTGTTCCATTTGACCGTTTGAAACTTATGAAAACTATGTGCAAATACTTCATAAATGCAACTAGAGCATAAGAAAAGAAAGGTGTATACTTGAAAGAAAAGAAAAGGAAAAAGAAAGAGAGAAAGAAAAGAAAAGAATGAAAAGAAAGAATTGTATATATAAGACAACTTAAAGGTTTACAGTGTAGCAAAATTTGCCCCATTTGTGTAATATGATTTTGGAACTGGAACCACTGCTGTCCCATTTGACCGTTTGAAACTCATGAAAACTATGTGCAACCCCTTCATAAAGGCAACTAGGTCTAAAGAAAAGAAAGTTATATACTTGAAAGATAAGAATAGAAAGAAAGAAAATCAGAAAAAAAGAAAAGAAGGAAAAGAAAGAATGGTATATTTAAGACAAAATAAAGGTTTATAGTGTAGCAGAATTTGCTCAATTTAACTATTATGATTTTAGAAGTGGAACCACTACTGTCCCATTTGACGGTTTGAAACACATGAAAACTATGTGCAAATACCTCATTAAGGCAACTAGATAATAAGAAAAGAAAGGTATATACTTGAGAAAAAAAGTAACGAAAGAATGAAAAGAAAGAAAACAAAGAAAGAAAAGAAAGAAAAAATGTATGGTATATATAAGAGAAAATAATGGTGTAGCAGAATTTACCCCATTTGCCTGTTATTATTTTTGAAGTGGTACCACTGCTGTCCCATTTGACAGTTTGAAACTCACGAAAACTATGTGCAAATACTTCATAAAGTGTACTAGATCATAAGAAAAGTAAGGTTTATATTTGAAAGAAAAGAAAGAAAAAGTAAGAAAAAAGAAAAGAAAGGTATATATAAGATAAAATAAAGGTTTACAGTGTAGCAGAATTTGCCCCATATGACTATTATGATTTAGAATTGGAACCACTGCTGTCCCATTTGACCGTTTGAAACTCATGAAAACTATGTACAGATACTTCACTAAGGAAACTAGGTCATAAAAAACTAAAGGTATATACTTAAGGAAAGAAAAAGAAAGAACGAAGGGAAAGAAAAAAGAAGAGAAAGAAAAGATAGAAAGGTATATATATCACAAAATAAAGGTTTGCAGATTTGCAGAATATGCACCATTTGACCATTATGATTTTAGAGGTGGAACCACTGCTGTCCCATTTAACCGTTTGAAACCTATGAAAACTATCTGCAAATACTCCTCAAGGGCAACTAGTTCATAAGAAAAGAAAGGTTTATATTTGAAAGAAAGGAAAAGAAAAGAAAGAAGGAAAGAAAGAAAAGAAAGAAAAACGAAAAGAAGGAAAAGAAAAGAAAGAAAGGTATATATAAGACAAAATAAAGGTTTACAGTGTAGCAGAATTTGGCCCATTTGACTATTATGATTTTCTAAGTGGAACCAATGCTGTCCCATTTGACCGATTGAAACTCATGCAAACAATGTGCAAATACTTCATAAAGCAACTAGATCATAAGAAAGGAATGATATATACTTGAATGAAGAATCGAATGAAAGAAGAAATAAAAGAAATAAAGGTATATATTAGACAGACTAAAGGTTTACAGTGTAGCAGAAAATGCCCCATTTCACTATTATGATTTTAGAAGTGGAGCCACTGCTGACCCATATGACCGTTTGAAAGTCATGAAAACTATGTGCAAATACTTCATAAGGACAAGTAGATCATAAGAAAAGAAAGGTATATACTTGAAAGCAAAGGAAGAAAAGAAAGAAAGAAAGAAAGAAAGAAAGAAAGAAAGGAAGGAAGGAAGAAAGCAAGAAAGAAAGAAAGAAGGAAAGAAAGAAAGGAAGGAAGGAAAGGAAAGATAGAAGGGTATATATAAGACAAAATAAAGGTTTACAGTGTAGCAGTGTTTGCACCATTTGACTATTCTAATTTTAGAAGCGGATCCACTGCTGTTCCATTTGACCGTTTGAAACTTATGAAAACTATGTGCAAATACTTCATAAATACAACTAGATCATAAGAAAAGAAAGGTGTATACTTGAAAGAAAAGAAAAGAAAAAAAGAAAGAGAGAAAGAAAAGAAAAGAAAAGAAAAGAATGAAAAGAAAGAATTGTATATATAAGACAACTTAAAGGTTTACAGTGTAGCAAAATTTTCCCCATTTGTGTAATATGATTTTGGAACTGGAACAACTGCTGTCCAATTTGACCGTTTGAAACTCATGAAAACTATGTGCAACCCCTTCATAAAGGCAACTAGGTCTAAAGAAAAGAAAGTTATATACTTGAAAGTTAAGTATAGAAAGAAAGAAAATCAGAAAAAAAGAAAAGAAGGAAAAGAAAGAATGGTATATTTAAGACAAAATAAAGGTTTATAGTGTAGCAGAATTTGCTCAATTTAACTATTATGATTTTAGAAGTGGAACCACTACTGTCCCATTTGACCGTTTGAAACACATGAAAACTATGTGCAAATACCTCATTAAGGCACCTAGATAATAAGAAAAGAAAGGTATATACTTGAGAAAAAAGTAACGAAAGAATGAAAAGAAAGAAAACAAAGAAAGAAAAGAAAGAAAAAATGTATGGTATATATAAGAGAAAATAATGGTGTAGCAGAATTTACCCCATTTGCCTGTTATTATTTTTGAAGTGGTACCACTGCTGTCCCATTTGACAGTTTGAAACTCACGAAAACTATGTGCAAATACTTCATAAAGTGTACTAGATCATAAGAAAAGTAAGGTTTATATTTGAAAGAAAAGAAAGAAAAAGTAAGAAAAAAGAAAAGAAATGTATATATAAGATAAAATAAAGGTTTACAGTGTAGCAGAATTTGCCCCATATGACTATTATGATTTAGAATTGGGACCACTGCTGTCCCATTTGACCGTTTGAAACTCATGAAAACTATGTACAGCTACTTCACTAAGGAAACTAGGTCATAAAAATCTAAAGGTATATACTTAAGGAAAGAAAAAGAAAGAACGAAGGGAAAGAAAAAAGAAGAGAAAGACAAGATAGAAAGGTATATATATATCACAAAATAAAGGTTTACAGATTTGCAGAAAATGCACCATTTGACCATTATGATTTTAGAGGTGGAACCACTGCTGTCCCATTTAACCGTTTGAAACTTATGAAAACTATCTGCAAATACTCCTCAAGGGCAACTAGTTCATAAGAAAAGAAAGGTTTATATTTGAAAGAAAGGAAAAGAAAAGAAAGAAAGAAGGAAAGAAAGAAAAGAAAGAAAAACGAAAAGAAGGAAAAGAAAAGAAAGAAAGGTATATATAAGACAAAATAAAGGTTTACAGTGTAACAGAATTTGGCCCATTTGACTATTATGATTTTCTAAGCGGAACCAATGCTGTCCATTTGACCGTTTGAAACTCATGCAAACAATGTGAAAATACTTCATAAAGCAACTAGATCATAAGAAAGGAATGGTATATACTTGAATGAAAGAATGGAATGAAAGAAGCAATAAAAGAAATAAAGGTATATATTAGACAAAATAAAGGTTTACAGTGTAGCAGAATATGCCCCATTTAACTATTATGATTTTAGAAGTGGAGTCACTGCTGTCACATTTGACCGTTTGAAAGTCATGAAAACTATATGCAAATACTTCATAAGGACAACTAGATCATAAGAAAGGAAAGGTATATACTTGAAAGCAAAGGAAGAAAAGAAAGAAAGAAAGAAAGAAAGAAAGAAAGAAAGAAAGAAAGAAAGAAAGAAAGAAAGAAAGGAAAGGAAAGGAAAGAAAGAAGGGTATATATAAGACAAAATATAGGTTTACAGTGTAGCAGTGTTTGCCCCATTTGACTATTCTAATTTTAGAAGCGGATCCACTGCTGTTCCATTTGACCGTTTGAAACTTATGGAGACTATGTGCAAATACTTCATAAATGCAACTAGATCATAAGAAAAGAAAGCTGTATACTTGAAAGAAAAGAAAATAAAAAAAGAAAGAGAGAAAGCAAAGAAAAGAAAAGAAAGACAAGAAAGAATTGTATATATAAGACAACTTAAAGGTTTACAGAGTAGCAGAATTTGAGCTATTTGTGTAATATGATTTTGGATTTGGAACCACTGCTGTTCCATTTGACCGTTTGAAACTCATGAAAACTATGTGCAACCCCTTCATAAAGGCAACTAGGTCTAAAGAAAAGTAAGTTATATACTTGAAAGAAAAGTATAGAGAGAAAGAAAATCAGAAAAAAAGAAAAGAAAGAAAAGAAAGAATGGTATATTTAAGACAAAATAAGGGTTTATAGTGTAGCAGAATTTGCCCAATTTGACTATTATGATTTTAGAAGTGGAACCACTACTGTCCCATTTGACGGTTTGAAACACATGAAAACTATGTGCAAATACCTCATATAGGCAACTAGATAATAAGAAAAGAAAGGTATATGCTTGAGAAAAAAGTAACGAAAGAATGAAAAGAAAGAAAAGAAGGAAAAGAAAGAAAAAATGAATGGTATATATAAGACAAAATAATGGTGTAGCAGAATTTACCCCATTTGCCTGTTATTATTTTTGAAGTGGTACCACTGCTGTCCCATTTGACAGTTTGAAACTCACGAAAACTATGTGCAAATACTTCATAAAGTGTACTAGATCATAAGAAAAGTAAGGTTTATATTTGAAAGAAAAGAAAGAAAAAGTAAGAAAAAAGAAAAGAGAGGTATATATAAGATAAAATAAAGGTTTACAGTGTAGCAGAATTTGCCCCATATGACTATTATGATTTAGAAGTGGAACCACTGCTGTCCCATTTGACCGTTTGAAACTCATGAAAACTATGTGCAAATACTTCATAAGGACAACTAGTTCATAAGAAAAGAAAGGTATATACTTGAAAGCAAAGGAAGAAAAGAAAGAAAGAAAGAAAGAAAAGAAAAGAAAAGAAAAGAAAAGAATTAAAAGAAAGAATGGTATATATAAGACAACTTAAAGGTTTACAGTGTAGCAGAATTTGCCCCATTTGTGTAATATGATTTTGGAATTGGAACCACTGCTGTCCCATTTGACCGTTTGAAACTCATGAAAACTATGTGCAACCCCTTCATAAAGGCAACTAGATCAAAAGAAAGGAAGGGTATATGCTAGAAAGGAATGAAAAGAAAGAAAAAGGAAAAGAAAGAAAGGAGAGTATGGTATATATAGGACAAAATAAAGGTTTACAGTGTAGCACAATTTGCCCCATTTGACTATTAAGTTTTTAGAAGTGGAACACCTCCTGTCCCATTTGACCGTTAGAAACTTCTGAAAACCTGTGCAAATAGTTCATAAAGACAACTGCATATTTCGAATAGAAAGGTATATTCTTGCAATCAACATAGATTCAAAGTGCTGAAAGTGATGAAGGTGCTTGTCCGGTAGCGAAAGTTGGACTTGAACTCAATTAACAAGTAAGCTGTACAAATGACATAGCAATAGGTTTGGTAGCGTGAAAATGAGATTTGAGAGTTCATATGACTTTTTGGGGAAATCCGATTTATACATATGAAATCATCTAAAAGAATTGCAAAATGCGTTTGTAAATATCAAAATCGGTTTGACCGTAACTGTAGTGTAATAAATTCTTTCCTGTTATGGGGAACAATTAACCCGTAAATCTAACTACCTACTAAGAACAACAAATTTGTGCAAAGTGTGATACCATTCTTATTTAGGTATTAGTGAGTTGCTGTCCTATAAATGCCAAAGTTATTGTTAATTATCTCTTGATCCAGGTAGGTCATGTTCTTTCTCTATAGTCTTAAACTGCAAGTTTCGAAGTTTTAAAGTACTATCTCAGAAACTAGGGCAAAAATTGCTTTCAAGTACCTTTAGCAAATTTTAAAACTGGAAGAAAAAGCTTTACTGACTTCTATGTAGACGAAAACAAAAATGTTTCAGCAAAAAAGTTGAAAACCGACTACCCAGGGCTACTCAGGTTATTTGTTGATTCAAGTTTCCATTGAAATTAAGGAAATTTGTCTTAACACAGATTAGTAGTTTCATGTAGTAGCTAATCGAGTCCTAATTCATATCTTAAACTCAACAATTTTCTTAAAGAATTTAGACATTTTCTGGGGGAAAGTCAATTACAGTGCAGTTACATCAAAGACAGCCACAAGATAATTATAAACTACTACATTACTGATTGTGCTGAGTTGAAGATAAGAGAAAGTAAAGTTTTACAACGTAGCACAGTTTGACCCATTTGACTTAAGTTTTGAGAAGTGGAATCACTGCTGTCCTATTTGACCGTATCAAACTCATGAAAACTACCTGCAAATAGTTCATAAAGGCCCCTGCATAATTCAATAAGAAAAGTATTGTGACTTTGTGGGTTCGTGAAATGAAAAGTCAATTGCACCACTCAAAAATGTTCTTTATTTCCACCGACTTACAGTTAAACACATGCCAATTACACAGAATTACGTAATGAACACAATTATGATTCACCAGTTCGTCCGTTACAATTCCACTTGCACTCGCGATTACGTAAACTCCTCCGACGCACGTGCGCAGTCCGCTCCCTCACTGGGCGCTCCTCACAGCTGTTCGCCAAACACTGACTGACTGACTCCTCACTCATTGCAGCCCCTTTTTAAATGAATATCACTGTTTTCTAGAAGGTTCTGGATTAGATGAAATATCCCGTAATTTCGAGAACTCAGGTGGAGCGAAAGGAGACGTCACAGTGATGTTTTTCCAGCCAACCCTCGTTACCGCTATAAGAAAAATGACTGGGCGTGGCGAACGTCTATCGTCTCCTGCTGCTGCCGGTCGGATCTATAGGTAGTTCAGACGTTCGGGTGAAACTGCTCCCTCCTCAAAGCTGGTCGTCCCGAACAGCACCATCGTAGCGTGCCAGGCGCTCCTGGTGTACCACCAACATCTTCCCTCGGAGAACCTTCTGGATGCGGTAGACCACGTCGTTAATCCTCTTCACCACCCGGTACGTGTCACTCGAACGTCGGACCTCCCTATAGAACCGACCGGCAGCAGCAGGAGACGGTAGGTGTTCGCCACGCCCAGTCATTTGTCTTATAGCGGTAAGGAGGGTTGGCTGGAAAAACACCACTGCGCCGTCTCTTTTCCGTCCACCTGAGATCTCGAACTTACGGGATATTTCATCTAATGCAGAACCTTCCAGATTGGCCAGCTGACCCTATATAAGCAACACGTCGGGCTGGAGGTCAGTCCTGTCAGTTCTTGGCAAGCAGCGTAAGAGTGCAGTGCTAGTGTACGTACGAGAAGATTGTGTACGTGCATCGGAGGATTGTACGTAATTGCGAGAGCAACGTGGAATAGCAACGGACGAACTGGTGAATCGTCGTTGTGTGCATTCCGTAATCCTGTGTAATTGGCAAGTGTTTAACTGTAAGTCGATGGAAATAAAGAACATGTTTGAGTGGTGTGATTGGACTTTACATTTCACGAACCCACAAAGTCACAGTATATTCTTCCAATCAACATAGATTGAAGGTGATGAAAGTGATGAAGCTGCTTGTACGGTAGCGACAATGAGATTTGAATGCAATTAACATGTAGGCTGTAGAAATGAAAAAGCAATAGGTTTGTTAGCGTGAAAATGAGATTTAAGAGTGCATATGACTTTCTTGGGGAACCGACTTATAATATGAAAGCATAAAAAAGATTTGGAAAATGCGTTTGTAAATATCAAAATCGGTTTGACCGTACTGTTGTGTAATAAATTCTTTCATCTTATGAGGAACAATTAACCTGTAAATCTAAGTACTAAGAACAACAAATTTGTGAAAAAGGTTGAAACAATTTTTATATAGGTATCAGTGAGTTGATATCCTATAAATGCCAAAGTTATTGCTAATTGCCTTCTGATCCAGGTAAGTGGTGACCTGTTTCTAAAGTCCTATACTGCAATTTTCGAAGTTTTAAAGCATTATCTCAGAATCTAGGGCAAAAATGGCTTTCAGGTAAATTTAACAAATTTTAAAAATTGAAGAAAAAGCTTTACTGACTTCTATGTAAACGAAATTTCAAATGTTTCAACAAAAAATTTGAAACCGACTACCCAGAGTTACTCAGGAAATTTGTTGAATAAAGTTTCTATTGACACTAAGGAGTTTTGTCTTAACACAGATGAGTAAGTTTCATGAAGTCGCTTATCGAGTCCTGATTGATATCTTAAACTCAAACAATTTTCTTAAAGAATTTAGAATTTTTCTCCGGGAAACTCAAATACAGGGCAGTTACATCAAACACAGGCACAATATAGTTTTAAACTACTAATTTACTGTTTGTGCTGGTGTGAATATAAGAGAAAATAAAGGTTTACAATGTAGCACAATTTGCCCCATTTCACTATTAAGATTTTAGACGTGGAACCACTGTTGTCTCATTTGACCGTTTGAAACTCATGAAAACTATGTGCAAATCGTTCATAAAGGCAACTGGATAATTCGAAAAGAAAGGTAAATACTTCCAATTAACATAGATTAGTGATGAAAGTTGTAGTCCGGTAGCGAAAACTCAAATATCTCAGCAAAAAAGTTGAAAACCAACTACCCAGAGCTACTCCGGATATTTGCTGAATGTTTCCATTGAAATTAAGGAAATGTGTCTTAACACAGATTAGTAAGTTTAATGAACTAGCTTATCGAGTCCTGATTGATATCTTAAACTCCACAATTTTCTTAAAGGATTTAGAATTTTTCTCGGGGAAACTCAAATACAGGGCAGTTACATCAAAAACAGGCACAAGATGGTTTTAAGCTACTACATTACTGATTGTGCTGGGTTGAATATAAGAGAAAGTAAAGGTCTGCAATGTAGCAGAATTTACCCCATTTTACTATTAACCACTGCTGTCCCATTTTACCGTTTCAAGCTCATGAAAACTATGTACAAATACTTCATAAAGGCAACTGCATAATTTGATAAGGGATGTATATTCTTGCAATCAACATAGATTAGTATTGAAAGTGCTTGCCCGGTGGGGAAAATGAGATTTGAACGCAACTAACATGTAAGCTGTACAAATGCCACAGCATTAGGTTTGTTAGAGTGAAAATGAGATTTTAGGGTGCATAGGACTTTCTTTGGATATCCGAATTATACATATGAAAGTATCAAAAAGAATTGGAAAATGCGTTTGTAAATATCAAAATCGGTTTGACCGTAACTGTAGTGTAATAAATTCTTTCCTGTTATGAGGAACAATTAACCCGTAAATCTAACTACTAAGAACAACAAATTTGTGACAAATGTTGAAACAATTTTTATATAGTTATCAGTGAGTTGATATCCTATAAATGCCAAAGTTATTGTAAATTACCTTATGATCCAAGTAAGTAGTGCTCTGTTTCCTTAGTCTTAAACTGCAAATTTCGAAGTTTTAAAGCATTATCTCAGAAACAAGGGCAAAAGTGGCTTTCAAGTATCTTTAGCAAACTTTAAAAATTGAAAACCGCTTGTTCGCTCGGCCGCTCGGCGGCCTGGATTCGATCCCAGGCGACTGCAAAATCAGATCAGTTGCGGAAATTTCGGGTTTCCTTTGGCGGGTTTTCTGTAATTGCTTCGAAAGGCCCTAACTTGGGTACCAAGTTCGATGTTCAGCTAACTCTGCGTGTTTTAATTACAGTGTCTACCTCTTTCAGGGAAGAAGAGTCGGCGGGTTTCTCGGTGGTGCATGGCAAGATGATATGTTCTGAAGAAGCTATTTCCTCCTACGGTAGGAAGGTTACCAGTCTTCGAACTGGCTGTTGGGACCATTTCCAAACCACAGTGGACTATCTGGACAAGCTTCTATCTAAGTAAAATTTAAGGACCGTACCCTCTGCACTATCGTAGCTCTTTGGGACGGTCGCCCTCTGTCTCCTCTCGCCTCTTTCTTCCTCTCTGGGATGCCCCACTTGGGGGTATAAGTACAGTAGATCAAGGCGCGTTTCAGTGGCGAATCCCTTCCTAGTAATCCTAATGTTCCTGCCAATACAGCGCGTTATGCTAGGGCAGATGTGAGCTTCATCCAAAGTCCACGGAAGCCGTAGTCCTAGGCAACTATATCTTTGTTTCTCTGCTATAAGCAGATGCCTGCTTCAACATCAGTTCACTGAGTGCATATCTAGTTCTATACGTGGTGTGAGTGTTACATTCGGCTCATATTGATATCTGAGTTCAGAGGGCTATGAACTACTTATGGAAATCTATTTTAATTTTTAATGTTATTTTAGACATACGGAGCAAATATTGATTGTGGATTAAATTTCCGAACCGCGCTTTATCTTTATTACTGAGGGAAATAAGGAACAAATAACCATTCAATTTTATTCTCTTATAGGATTTGAACCCAGGACCTCCTGAATGAGGGTCACAAACGTTACGAAGTATCCCGTTCGTAATAATAAGTCGTGCATGGTTAGTTTGTGAAAGGGTGGGTAGGAATGTTTATAAATGTCACGCATCACTCCATTATCTAGCTTGTTGTTTATGACTTGTGAACTGCAACACAAAGAACTTATCAGCTTCGATATAACCTCCGTAAACAGATATGGACATGGTCCTTTGAATAATACATGTGCGACCAAATGGATGTTCTAAAAGGAATGATTGTAACATTACTGTTTTGCTGGTTTATAAAAGGAAAGGGGGCTCTAAGGGGAGATGCGGAGTGCTTGGTAGAAAAACACAATGTAACAAAGAAACTCTCCTTTTTGGTTCAACAGGAATACCACAGAATAAAAAGCAGCCACGATAGTAAACACAACCATGTTAACTCTTGGTCTCCTTCACAATCGATTCTGCGCTTTTTTATTCTATTGAAACAAGCAGGGGCAGGGAGTTTTCTTCCTGATTGTTTAACGTCACTTCAACATCTTCCTGATCGTATCGTACGATTACTGTAGGTTCATCAATTCAACTAAGTCAGTGTATGTCATACAGATATCGTAAGTTGCCTAGTCGTCTTTATCTTTGAGGGATTTACTAAGAGATTACCTTAGTTGCGTGGTCGCCTTCGTGTATCATCTTCGTGTATGTCGCTTTCCTTTATCATCTAATTAGGTAACTTTTAATAGATTACCTAGTTACGTAGTTGTCTTCCTTATCATATTCTCACATAACTTATTGATAGATGAGTACACATGCGTATTTGTTTTCTGATAACAAATCCGTCTACTCACGGATCTAGTTTACATATATAAACCTACTTGTCACTTTCGTGTTCCATCTACAGGATATACCAATAAAATATTGGATTGGATTGTTCCGAGGGGATTCCGCACCTCGACCAGACTGGTCTTTTGTACCTACGCTGGCACCCCCGTGAGGGAGGATGAGGTGATAGGAGACAGAGAGCGGGCGACACCAAGGAGCCACTACAATACAGAGACTTTAACAGGGTCCAGGGCAATCGTCATTTTACCTACCGTGGCCCCGAAACAATCACGAGGCCGGTTCGGTGGAGCCAATATTTGGTGTTTCATTTTAGCGAACGTAATTTGACGTACGACTCACTTCATTAAGAACAATAGCTGACTGTTTAGTAAAATTTATTATAATACTCTTTTATGTTGCAGCTGAATGGAAATATTGGTAGACTTTCATTTGATGTACGAATTGCAGGGAGTTTTGGTGCCGGTGTTGGAGAAAGCTGCCAAAGTACAAATCTCCAGGGATATATCAGCGCATCCGGGTTTTAATGCGATACGTGGCATTTCAAACATTTCATGTAAGAAACAGTTTCACCTAATATGCGTGTATGTTCTGTTCCGGTATATTTATCTTGATTACCAGATCATGAGGATTTGTAGAAAATGACCTCTAACAAGAAAATGAAACGTTTCCAGATCCATGCACATATAACACATATGTTTTCTTCTCCGAGCAAGCGAAACGTCCAGAAAGCTTAGAATTTTTTTTATATTCTGTAGGTATAGTGATTTCTTTTACCATTGCTCTAATTGGTGGAACTTTGAGTCGTGATACTGCTGGTATTACGTACTCAAGCCGGCAATTGAGGAAACCATGTGAATAACCAGTTTACGGGAAATGACCTCATGACCTCTCAAATATGAGTCACCATTTTGTTTTATTTGTCCCAGATTTAAGGTTCTTATTCATGTCTTAAACCATAAATAAACGTGCTTTATTTTGTAAAATAAGCGTAAATAGAGCACGAGAGGGATGCAGGAGGCCGTGGTCAGAGTTTAATGTTCCGAGTGATTCTATATATATATATATATATATATATATATATATATATATATATATATATATATATAATTATGTATATAATTAGTGATATAGTGACTTTAAAGAGTGTTGAGCATTGAAATTTACACAGTGTAACTTCAGCTGAGCTATAAGAATAGAATTCGGTGAGTGGTTAAATGTAATAAGTATTAATCAGGCAATAATTGATGGTATTAACCTTAACCTAAAACTGGCTGTAGCTGATCGCTGCGAGCTAAACAAGGCCAATGGTTATAGTTCAGCTTGTGATTCATCTAGAAATGTATCATATTCCAGAAGTTTACACCCAAACAGAGATAAAGCTATGGTAATTGAAGCCCACAATGATATATCAGTAAAAGAATGTGTCCTAGCAATAGGCCAACTAACATCCCTCAAACATAGGTTTTGTATCCAGATTATTAAACACACTATGCATGTATTTAACAAGTAAATCTGTTGTAAATGAATTGACCACAAGGCACTCTAGATTGGTGATAAATAATGTTTCGCTTCAAATGAGGACGCTTTTGGAAATATATAAGCGGGTGGTTGTATCTTATGTCTGTACAGTGATACCAAATTCTGCTCTCCAAGAAAGCTTACTACAGCTAGGAATCAAGCCTGTTTCTCCTATAGAGTATATAGAGACTGGGAGCTGCTCCTGGATTTTCCCATATCCTAAGTTTTAGACGCAAAATGTATATACATCTAGACAATTTTGACAAGCTCCCAGCTAGTATGGTAAGTCGCCACAAACGGTGTATCTCACATGCGAGAGCACCTAGTGGTTCACTGGGGAAATATATGAGTCAACTGGAGAATTTTATGTCAGAAAGGCACGTTGGCCATGGTAGCTCAAAGGTTAAGAGCGACTGGACGGAAACCAGGAGATCCGTGGTTCAAATCCCGGCCATGGCATTGAATTTTTCATGTTGACTCTATCTATCAAAAACCAGCCTATATACGGCTAGTGTGGAGAAATGATTAATTTCCAACAATTAAGTGTGCATTTACCGATTTATCGTGAAATCAAATTTTCAACTGAGAGACAATACTCCTACTTATTATATATACTACGTAGTACAGAATTTAATATTAAATGTATATTAATTAGGCAAAACACCCTATTTTTTGTGAAAAATCGATGTTAATTTTGGGTGGAATAGATATGTTCACACAAAATTCCTTTCTTCTGCAGTGTACAATTTTATTCATTTAAATATTAAGTTCACAGCGTTTTTCTGGAACATAAAGGGTGATTTATTCACTTCCCCTGTGGCATAAGCCACAGATGTTTTGTTATTGTGAACAAATTCGGCTCGCTGGCATAGAATTGAAACTCAACTCTATATATGCCGTGTGTAGATGAGAACGGGAGACAAAATTAATGTGACGTTCTCGGAAACTTGCCTTCCGCGTGTGTTTTGTTTTATGATTGCTGTATGTAAATCCTACAAATCCCTTACCACATTTTATTTTTGTAGGAGGCTTTTGCGAGTTGGGGAAGGTATTCTCAGGAGGCCTTGGTCGTTATGACAAATTGAGTGCCCAGCCAGCAACCTTTCGTTAAAAGAAATAGGAAGATGGAGGTTTTATGGCTTTTTCAGAAAGATAAATTACCCAGTGTGAGACTGCGAAGATCATTTCAAATCTTTATCATCTTGACATTTCAAGTGTCAGTAACAGAAGCTAACATTATGAAAATGTGTAACAGAAAGAAAGGATTGGATGCAATTCTGATATATCACCCAGTATCTTAGATATGGATTGCTTCAATCAGTCATTTTATTCCGTTTCTCCACTGTTCGGTCAAACAGGTCCAACCAGATCTGTTTAAACGTTCAAGTAGAATTACAGCTACTCTGAGCTGACATTATAGAAAATTTTCGACGGACCTGGAATAAAAGAGATATGGATATTTTCGTGTGAAGGCATTTCATGGGACTGCCACCCCTTCCCTCCACGTTTACTGTTTACAACACACCAGGTATCTTTTAACCAGGTGGTGGAACATTAATGTAAGCAAATTCCGAAGTGCCTCCATAATATTTTTTTTTTCATTTAGACTCTTACATATTTTGGAATATAGAGAGATTTTCTAATGTACTTTGAGGATGTATAGATATATAGAAATGTAGCTTTCCCTAATTTGAGTCTGCCATAAATGAACTATTAATCAAAAAAGTATATAAAATATGGAATGTGTTAAATGTATGAGTGCGCAGAGTTCAACAGCAACTTCCTAACGTTAAACTGAAGCATAGGTTTCTGTACATTTTCTCCTAAAGTGCATGGTTGCAAAAATAAAAGGTAAAATTGATGAAAGTTTGAATTTCAAATATATAACCACACCTTACTCCTTTACTTTTGCAATTAGTTTAACGAGGTAGAATTATAAAATGTGAGTTATTTGTTTCTTTACCACCTGTTTCTAATATGATTCGTTAAGCCACAAAATCATTTGGAAAGTTTGGATTCCAGTGTGTCTGTTGCAATAAAGTCGTGGGCTTATGCTTGGCAACCCCGCAACATTGAGGTGTCGGAAAGTCAGGAATGTAAACAGAAACTGTCGGACATTTTTACTTATTTTTGATCAAAAAGTATATATCTATGTATATATATTTTTTTCTTTTTTAACCGATTTTTCATTATTTCCGTTTATTTTCTTATCTGTTTTCCTAGTTTCACTAATATTCACTATACACATAAACACCCATGCCCAAGGCGGGACTCGAGCCCGCGACCCTCTACGCGGCGGAACACTATAGACATACGTAGCGACCATAGCTACGAGGGCCGGCGCCTCTTGGCGCAACAGCAGGTTCTATTACGCTTCAAATGCGTCTAATGCATTGAGGACTATGACAGTCTTTACAACTGAAGAATATGCTAGTTGTTTATGGTAAAGTCGATCGCGTCTCTCATGAAGTGCAAGAACTGAGATAGTTTCCCAATAGGAGAATTCCAAACCCCAGAGTCAGGGCAAAGATTCCAACGGAGCACATTTTGAACATCTACTATAAATAGTTATTATCATGTTCATGTTGTAGACGTTCACCATTAATAAAGTTCTGTTTAGCTCCTATATGGCTTTGGTTTAATTGTACACGTAACGTCTAAATGGTGAGTTATTTCTGTAGTTAATACTTAAATTTGTTATCCTTGAACCACTTATGCGTAGCTTTTAAGCAACTTTTAGTTTAGCCCTCGTGAATACGATTAAATAGCTTAAAACAGGGCACTGCAGCCCTCGCTACCAGCACAAAGCTGATAAACACACAGGCATCTGGCGAATCGGCGTTCAAGCGCTGGCCTACTTTAGAGTTGGACGCGCTATATGTGTGAATTCAAATCTGAACGCAAATCGAAACAATCTGGAATCATCCTCTGTTACCAGACTGTGCTGATAATGCACTCAATAATGTTAAGTTATATATTTTATTTTTCAAACTAGATGAGATGTTATATGACCTTATTGTTAGTCATAGTTGGATCTTTGCGAAATCTGTGCACTAATACCCCTAACAGCCTGTATTTACCAGGTCAGTAACCTGGTATAAATGTATTTCCAGTTTATGCAACTTGCTAAGCGACATATGTGACTAACGCCTTCTAATGGATGATTTGTAAATTAGTTTACTGTCGCGAACCTGATCGCGATAACGCGGCTTGTGCACACAACAGACGGATAGTGTATCATGGAGATAAGCAGATAAACAAAGCGCCGGAGATAAAAGGCTTGCCGACAGCGATATAGTTACGCTCTAGAACATTTGTGTTTTATCTGGTAACATCTTGATTGATGGAGAGCGTTCGGTTTTTTAATTGTCCTGTAACAGTCTGGAATTATGAGTGAAGGTATTTAAAGAAGCGACAACTCGCCAAGGGTAGTCGTAAGAGAAGCAAGCAACTGTAAAATGTTGTAACCAGAGCCGATGTTCTTATCACACGCACTCAGAACGTGTTGTGGTCATCGACCTTGGTTGATTGTGAATGTGTATGTGACGTAGTTCTGCTGTAACTTGCTGCTGTGAGTGCATTTCTACGCAAATAAAGAAGTTTAAATATCTACAATGCGGACTTTTAATTCTACGAACCCACAGGGTTCCAATTGGTGTCAGGAAGTGGAACAACATCATCGAGAAGATGGAAATAATGAAGGCCGAAATAACAACGTAGACGAAAGCTGCAAATAGCAAATTGGACGCGAAGATGACCGACACCAGGAAGAGCAGCCGGAAGAAAGAGTAAGGCCCGACGTGCCGAGGAGCAGGTCGGCGCCACCCCAAACTTCCCCTCGAGTGACACTGCGCGCCGTCAGCCGGTGTATGGATAACAGCCTCATCGCGGACGGTTGGGTGACAGGGAAGCTCTGACATGTGCTCGTAGACACTGGGGCAGCCGTGACCATCATCAGACCTGACGTGGCCAAGGGTTTGCTGTCGAGAAAACCGAGCCGACCAAACCAGTTAGTGACGGCATCGGGTGACACCTTACCTATGAAGAAGGAGGCCTTACTGAAGTTGACCTTGAGACGGAGTGCCGTACGTTTTTGGGTGTTCGTCGTAAAGGTGGCTGAGGAGGTGATACTGGGATTGGATGCCCTCAGGAGCCACGAGGCGACGGTCGAGGTCGGCAGGAAGTTCCTGCGGCTCAATGGAGAAGAGATCATAATCCGGCAACCCGAAGAGCACCTTGGAATTTGTAGGGTCGTCTTGAAGGAAGACGTGGTTGTTTCCGCAAGAAGCGAGGTTGTGGTGAAGGCGCTACTGGAGGGCCAGCGGACGAAGAACATGATGCTGAACCAGAAGACGCCGGTGCACGGACTCTGTGTAGCCAGGACATCTTTGCCGTGGCAGTAGGAGGTGCTAGTGAGGCTGCTCAATCTGACGGACACCGATATGACCTGTACGGTCACCCATTCCCCCTGAGAACTGACCACTCTGCCCTCACCTGGTTATTGAGCCTTAGGAACCTGGAAGGTCAGACAGGACGTTGGGTCCAGACGCTGCAGGATTACGACTTCACCTTTGAACATCGTAGAGGGAAGAGCCAAGGCAACGCAGACGCAATGTCCCGAAGACCTTGTCTAGAGGAGAGTGGCCAATACACAAGATTGGAAGAGAAGAAACGTGGCGCAGCTGTCAGAGTAGTAACGGCAGTGCCTGGGGATGGTTGGGATATCGCAGACCTGATTAGGGAGCAGCTAGCGGACGTATACTTGGGGTCACTCTTGAGAGAAGGGCATCCAGTGGCAAGACCAACCTGGGAGGACATCGCACCGAGGAGCGCCACCTACAGGTCATCCTGGGCCAAATGGGACTCATTGAAGATCAGAGAGTGTGCTGTTCCGGGTATGGGAATCACCTGATGGGAAGACGCAAAGAGAATTTACTTTCCCTGAAGTCCCGAAGTCCCGGAAGTCATGGAGGAAGTGAACGCCGGTACTTCAGGAGGACATCTGGGCGCAAGCCGGATGGTCGACAAACTTCGGTAGCGCTACTATTGGCTGAGGCTCCGAGCACACGCTGAGAGGTGATGTCGTCAATGTCACGTGTGCGCGGCGAGTCGCGGCCCCCAGACTAGGAGCCAGGGTCGCATGCAGCAGTACAGCGTCGGAGCGCCATTCCAACGGATCGCCGTCGACATAGCTGGACCATTCCCAGTCTCCGACCGAGGCAACAAGTACCTGATGGTGGTCGTGGACTACTTCACCAAGAGGCCGGAGATGTATGCCATCCCGAACCAGGAGGCAAAGACAATCACAGACTGCCTCGTGGAGCAAGTGTTCTACCGATATGGGGTGCCGTAACAGCTCCACAGCGACCAGGGTACCAATTTTGAATCCAACCTAATGAAGGATGCACTAGAAAGACTTGGGATTAACAAGACCCGCACAACACCTCTACATCCCCAGTCGGTTGGCAGGGTCGAAAAATACATCAAGACTTTAGAAGTTCACCTGAAGGAGGTCATTGGCAGCCATCAGCGAGACCGGGACATCAAGGCGCCACTGTTGTTGCTGGCTTACCGCTTGTCAACACACGACACCACTGGATTGAAGCCAGTCAGCTTAATGTTCGGCCGAGAGTTACGCCTCACTTGTGATCTGGCTTTTGTAACCCAGTACGGGTAGAACCTGGTGGACCATTTCCACGACATGCATAAGGGCGCCCGTCAGAACATCCAGAAGGCGAGCGACCGCATGAAGACCCGGTGCGACAGGCCAGCCAACAGCCAAGGGTTCCAACATGGTAACCTGGTCTGGTTGTATCGCCCTACCCGGACCAAGGGACGCTGCCCGAAACTTCAACAGCCATGGCAAGGACCGTACCGGGTGGTGAAGAGGATTAACGACGTGGTCTACAGCATCCAGAGGTTTCCTCGAGGAAAGATGGTGGTACACTTTGATCATCTGGCCCTCTACCATGGTGCTGTTCGGGACGACCAGCCTTGAGGAGGGAACAGTGCCGCGAACCCGATTGCGATAACGCAGCTTGTGTACACAACAGACGAATAGTGTATCACGGAGATAAAGGGTTTGCATAAGCAGATAAACATAACACCGGAGTTGCTATGAGATATAGCGTAACGATATCTCTGTTGCCGACAGAGATATAGTTACCCTCTAGAACATTTGTGTTTTATCTGGTGACGTCTTGATTGATGGGGAACGTTCGGTTTCTTGACTGTTCTGGAACAGTCTGGAATTATCAGAGGAGTTATTTAAACAAGCGACGACTCGCCAAGAGCAGTCGTAAGAGAAGTAAGCAGCTGTAATGTGTTGTTGTAACGAGAGCTGGTGTTGTAAACAGACGTAGTCAGAACGCTATTGTGGCCATCGACCTTGGCAGATTGTAAATGTGTACGTGATGTAATTTGGTTAAACTTGCTACTGTGAGAGTATTTCTACGCAAATAAAGAGCGTTCAAATATATACAAGTCTATGTAGCTATGCATATCTCTAATTATCAAATTGTCATTCTTGTGTCCTTGGGTCACAACAGAACCAGTACCGACAACAAATAAATTCGTAACTAACATAGGACAATAAAGACTAGGAGAGAAAAAAACAGTCAAAATTATTAAACGCCGTTTCGAACCTAACCTTTGCATCGGCATATTCCAGCAGCTAACCCATTCGTCCACCTATCCTGTATTATATGTCGCTCTACGGGAGGTATTTTTTTATAGCGTAACTGGTATCATTTGCATGAAAAGACGTCATTTATTCGACTTTTTCGCAGCTTCTTGGTCCACATATGAGCTCTATCTCTGATAAGCGACTGTTAATTTTAAGTAAAACTTTCCTTATATCTCTCTCATTTTAATGACTAAGGATTTGGATTAAAATACCAAATGTTTATAGTAATTATTTTGGAAAATTTGGAATATCCGCAGTATGCAACATAAGTTATTGAAATTATGTCAGTGATTACGTACAATAACAGTAATGTTATTTTCAACCTTTTAAGTTGTAGGCTGCAAGTTTTTTAGCTATTAATTTTTAGTCTGAAAATCCAAACAAAATATTTCACATGATGCATTTTTTGAAATATGAACACAAAATTCAGGTTGTACAATAAATGAATACAAAAAGCTTAAGCATGAAACATTTTTATATTAAATCAAATTATTGAGCAATGTCTATTAATTGTTGTATTTATGAAAACACTTGAATTTTCAAAATTTGAACTTGATATATCAAAGCCTCAAATGTTTTACTCACATTACGTTCTGTAACTATTCTTCAAAAACTACTATTAAGAGCAGCTTTCAGAGCGATATTGCAGAGAGCCGTATAGTCCAGATGGCATGAAAAATGATCCGCTCTCCGCAGCAATAAACTTCGATTTTTGAAAGAACTTGCGACTCCCTTGGTTACCTCCTGTCGTTCATCTCGTCGAGAGGAGGTAAGTTTGTCCCGGTTACGCATAGGGCACTGCGATTTTACGCATAGCTTTCTGTTTGGAAATGATACCGGGCATTTGCCATTAATGATTTTTAAGGGCACTGATAACCGTCGCAGTTGGGCACCCTTATTTATACACATTATTATAATTATTATTATTATTATTATTATTATTATTATTATTATTATTATTATTATTATTATTATTATTATTATTATTATTATTATTATTATTATTATTATTATTATTATTATTATTATTATTATTATTATTATTATTATTATTATTATTATTATTATTATTATTATTATTATTATTATTATTATTATTATTATTATTATTATTATTATTATTATTATTATTATTATTATTATTATTATTATTATTATTATTATTATTATTATTATTATTATTATTATTATTATTATTATTATTATTATTATTATTATTATTATTATTATTATTATTATTATTATTATTATTATTATTATTATTATTATTATTATTATTATTATTATTATTATTATTATTATTATTATTATTATTATTATTATTATTATTATTATTATTATTATTATTATTATTATTATTATTATTATTATTATCATTATTATTATTATTATCATTATTATCATTATTATCATTATTATCATTATTATCATTATTATCATTATTATCATTATTATCATTATTATCATTATTATCATTATTATCATTATTATCATTATTATCATTATTATCATTATTATCATTATTATCATTATTATCATTATTATCATTATTATCATTAGTATCATTAGTATCATTATTATCATTAGTATCATTATTATCATTAGTATCATTATTATCATTATTATCATTATTATCATTATTATCATTATTATCATTATTATCATTATTATCATTATTATTATTATTATTATTATTATGATCATCATCATCATCATTATTATTATTATTATTATTATTATTATTATTATTATGATCATCATCATCATCATTATTATTATTATAAACATTTATTTTTATAACCGCTTAAGGGAGTTACACGTTGACAAGGTTGCCTTCGTGCTAATTTCCTTGTAGATATAATGAGATTAGGGGAATTCAGTACTCTTAGGCGATAGTTATATATTTTAAGAGATGATCGATATCTGAGGGCTTTGATATTCCATTCATTTTGCTTAGGCAGAAGCAGAAACTAATAACCACCCTCCGTCTGAGAACCGTAGTATTTGAAAATTCAAACAAAGGAGTAATGGTGTAAGGTTTTATTCCACAAAATAAATAAATGAATAAAATTGCAAATAAGATGCCTTTGACATAAACTGTGGGCTATTACTAAGTTCCAGATCTTGTAATATGGCCTCTTTCGGTTTACAAATTAGGCAAAATTACTTCAGAATAAATGGGATTTTAGACGATATTCCTGGAAAGCTACACTCTTCATTTGGCATAAAACCATCTTAAATTCAGTAGACCTTAATAAATGCCAAACCGTAAGAGACGGACAACAGTTTACACAAAAATGTAGACCTCTTTAAATAAGTCTAATATATACACAAACACTACGTGGTGAAAAAACATATGTAGCTATAATTAAAACTAAAATATATTCACTTCATTCAGAAATATTAACGTAGCATTAATCCGTATACTACACATGAATTTGTATATCTTCGTAACTAAAAAACTTTGAGACGGTGGACCGATTTGGCTAACTTTTCTATATTCCTTTAAGTGCGCGACAGATTCTTATGGAGAGAAAAATTGGAAAATGGCATAGAAAAATAAGAAAGCTATAATTTTCTTCTTCCCAGTCAAAAAAAAAAAAAAAAATAAGGTTATACAGCAAAAGAGAACCAGATCACAATATAAGGAAAAAAAGTTGAAATTTAGTTAGAAATTTTATAATTTGTGAGCGTAACCTTAAAGTTAATATTGTCGCGAACCCATTATCGCGATAGCGCGGCCGACGCACACAAAGATACATAGTACAGCGCGGAGATAAGGGACAGATAATGCTACGCGGAGATAAAAGGGCTTGCCGAAATAGATAAAGTTGGATGTCTGGAATGTTTATGTTCCGTCTGGTGCAGTCTTACAGAACATTCGATTATCTTCTGGAACCATGAAGAGGTATATAAAAAGGAAGCCGTGACTCACCAAGGGGAATCGAAAATCGGAACAGTTATCGTGTGCCTGCAGCTATATTTTGAAAGTGAATTCTTTGTTTATGGTTAACGACCTTGCGGACTGTAGTTGTGTATGTTACGTAATTCTGCTACTGCAAGGGTTGACCAAAGCATGTTTCTAGGAAAATAAAGAGCATTTTGAGTTTCTGCAACTTGGACTTTTAATTTTACAAACCCACAAAGTCACAAAATAAACTACTTGAATGCATCTTTGGCACTTTGTTTTTCTACCATATAAAGTTTAACTATTTGAGAAGCTCTTAATTAATGCGTGTCATTTTCTTGGCTGTTTATAAATCAATTGATTACGTGCCTATATTTATCTCTATTTGATCTACGAACTCAATTTTCCGATATTGTGACGCATTGAAATACAAACAAAAAGCTACTGGAAGTTGTTGTGCAAAGGGCAAAGTAAAATTAGTGCCAGTGGTTCCGCCACAAGAGCCATTGTACTCATTGATTTCAGTGACAGGAACGATCGAAAACGAATTGGTGGTGCGATGATTTTGTTAGCAGGAACTTTTCCTTAAGCATTGCCAGTGATTCCACGGTCAACCCAGCTGATGAAGTTAATGCATGTTTAAGGTCCTTCGTTTTGTGAAACACGTCAAGATATTAAAGTTAAGCAAGAATTTGCGTGTCGAGTTGCAACATGATGCACCAGGAGAAATATTTTCCAGACAGCTTACTGAGTTTGGTAATATCAAATTCCCTTTAGACGTTTTAACTGGCTACGTTATCCTTTCTGACCATTTTGTCAGTTTACTGAACCAAAAACGGAACTCATTCAAAAGCTCTTTTCAAACGTTGCTCACAATTACATATAAGATATGGCCGAGCGAAAGGTGCTACATTGCCTGCCAACAACATAGATGTAAATGAATTAAATTTCAAAATTCAAAATGAAATTGCCAGCGAATTGAAGACATAAAAATCGGTTGATTCCGCTACAAACCAAGATATGCCGTCACCTATCAACCCTGCCCGCCTCGGCAGGCTGGTGGTAGTGTGTCTGCCTCACATTCAAGAGGTCCCGAGTTCCAATCTCGGTCAGGATGAGTTATCTTGATAAGTTTTTTTCGGGGTTTTCCCTTATCCTGTAAGACGAATGTCGGGTAACTCTAAGCTCTATGGCCCCATTCCATTCATCGTCCGATATGACTTGCAGGACGTAAATTACAAAAATAAAAAAACAAATAAGCCTATCAACCCGAATTTTTGAACTCGCTGGATTTGCCAGATTACCGCCTTATAATATTCTATTAAAGTTGGGCTCGGTGATCGTAATGTTAGGAAATATCAACCAACCACATCTTTGTAACGGCAAACGGTTAGCGATGAAAAAATTGCTGAACAACCTGATCGAAGCAACCATTCTAAAGGGAAAGTACATAAAGAGAAGACGTTTTGATCTCACGCATACCAAAGTTCCCGACTAACATCTGTTTGAACTTAAACGACTGCAGTTTCCAGTGCGGCTTGCGGGATTTGTCTGGAAAACCCAGCATGGCTAATTCTATGTTGGTTGTTACCATGTTGAAAAATTATTAGCCGGTTAGTTTAAGCGCCAGGTAATCAAACAAGTAATATCGTGTACCTTAAAGCATTACAATGAAAAGATTTAAGATAATATTACTAAAGTATCACAGTGTGCGAATAAACACAACGAAATTTTGTAAGAAGTCGTTTTTGATTAGATCCCTATTACATTAAATATACATAGAAAGGTATATTAACACTCTGCAAATGTATGGTTGATATCATGGTAATTATTTGGCTGCCAATAAACATAGTGATCTTTGTGAAATAAGTTTATATCAACGTTTTGTTTAATTTACTTATTTGTGACTTTATATTATCTGATCTGGTGACCATTAATGAAAACTAAATATGTCATCACTATCTATATTGTCGCGAACCCGATCGCGATGAGGCGGCCTGGCACATAATAGACGGATAGGTTTCACGGAGATAACGAGCTTGCATAAACAGATAACGCCGGCAAGCAAGTAAACTGAGGCAATGGCCTCGCCGGGTAGATTAAGTTACGTTTCTGAAATGTGATAGAATGTTCGAATTATTTAACTAGATGTCTTGTTTCCAGAAACATCTAGTGATTGACAGAACAGTCTGGTAACCATGAATGGGGATATAAAATAACGGATTGTGACACGCTAGCAGGACAGTTGTGAAACTGTTGTGAAATGAGAGATAGCCAGCTGTGTTGTTGTAACGAGAGCTAAAGCTGTAATCTGCTGTCACTGTTTGTTATTGGATCGACCTTGTAATACTGTGTATATGTGATTTAATGTTCTTACGTGAGAATTGGACAGTGTATTGCTACGAACATACAGGAAATTTTTAATTTCTGCAACTCGGCCTTTTAATTCTACGAACCCACAATGTTACAACTAGTGTCTGGAAGCGGGATATTATCACCATGGAGGCTGCGTTGGAAAGGATTCTGGAGAAGATGATGGAAATGAAAGCAGCGAATGACAACCTCGCTGCAAAAACGGAAGCGGCAAATAATAGCCTGGCTGCGGAATTAATAGCAAAGACGGAGGCGGCAAATAACAACCTGGCCGCAGAGCTGAAACAAATAAAAACAGCTGATAACCTTACCGAGAAGATGGAAGCCACAAACAACAGCCTGACCCCGAAGATGACCGAATTGACCTCAGAGATGTAAGCGGCAAACGAAGCCCTCGCCGTAAAGTTCGAAGAACAGCTGACCGCCGTGAGAGATGACGTCACAGAGCTCGGCAAGCGGATGGGTCAAGTGCACGAGAGCGTCGAAAATCTGGCGAGCCGCGTTGACGAGCTGGAGGGATAGGCTGACAGCAACGGAAATTCCCTGAACGCGATGGTGGAGGACGTCGTCAGCAGGAGGTTAAACGATTTAATGGGCGACGCGTTGGGGCGCGCACAACATCTCAACGCGGTACAGACAACGGCGGCGCCCAAGGACATCTAGGAGGCCCCGGAGAATCGTTTAGGGAAACACCGCTTAGCCGCAGCGTACCGCAGCCAGATAAAGGCAAGGTCACAGCAGCTAGGGGAGACGCTACAAGAGTTCGCCCTGGCAGTTGAGCATCTGGCTAGCAAGGCCCTAGTCAACCTCCCACCAGAGTTCGTATCCCGGGAAGCTGCCTACGCATTCGTTGACGGGGTACGGGACACGGAGATTCGTCAGCGCCTAATGGTCGGCGATTATAAAACCATCGACGAGGCGCTAACGGCCGCATTAAGAATGGAGGCGGCCAAGGTAACAGCTATCCCGACGTCGAGAACGAGGAGTGTCCGCTACACCGGAGACATAAGACCAGCCGAGGAACGGTGGCGAAGACCTAGTGGCCTGTGTTGGGTGTGTGGACAGCCTGGACACGTGGAGAGAGACTGCCCAAACCAGGAAGTGCTGCGGGAAAACGAGTAAGGGCCCTCGTGAAGAGGGGCACGTTGGCGCCATCACCACCATCCCCTCGAGTGACACTGCGCGCCGTCAGCCGGCCTATGGATTAGAGCCTCATTGCGGACGGTTGGGTGAGAAGGAAGCCGTGCCGCGTGCTGGTGACCATCCTCAGACCTGATGTGGCGAAGGGTTTGCCGACAAGCAAGCCGAGCCGACCATACCAGCTTGTGACGGCATCCAGTGACACCTTGCCTGTGGAGAAGGAGGCCTTGCTAAAGATGACCTTGGGCAGGAGTGCCGTACGTCTGCAGGTGTTCGTCGCGAAGGTGGCTGAGCAGGTGATACTGGTATTGGATGCCTTCAGGAACCACGAGGCGACAGTCGACGTCGGCAGGAAGGTCCTGCGGCTCAATGGAGAAGAGGTGATACTTCGGCAACCCGATGAGCGCCTTGGAATCTGCAGGGTTATCTTGAAGGAAGACGTGGTGGTCCCAGCGGGAAGTGAGGTGGTGGTGATGGCGCGACTTGAAGGTCAGCTGACGAAGAACATGATGCTGGACCAGATGACGCTTGTGCACGTACTCTGTGTAGCCAGGGCATTATTGCCGTGCCAAGAGGAGGTACCAGTGAGGCTGCTCAACCTTGCAGACACCGACCACGACGTCCAGGCCGGAACGGAGCTGGGGACATGCGAGCGCGTGGTCAGCGTGACAGCTATCCACAAGACACAGGAGCCGGTGCCTACGTAACACCTGAGACCCCGGCTGGAAGGCTTATTGGAGAGAGCAGCCGACCACCTGACCGCTGAACAGCTGGAGAAATTTCGACAGCTACTGAGGCGATACCAGCGCGTCTTCAGCCAAGGTGACAGTGACTACGGTCGCACGGAAAAAGTGCTTCACCGCATCGACACCGGGGACGCCCGGCCTATTCGGCAACCACCTAGACGCATTCCGTTGGCGAAACAAGCGGCGGTACGGGATATGGTAGACGGCATGAAATCCAGGGGAGTGATTGAAGAGTCTGACAGCCCTTGGCGTTCCCCTTTAGTTCTGGTGACTAAGAAGAACGGCGAGCTACGCTTCTGCGTGGACTACATGAGGATGAACGCTGTCACCCGGAAGGACTGTTTCCCCTTACCCCGGATTGACAACACCCTGGACACGTTAGCTGGTACACAATGGTTCTCGACCCTGGACCTGAAGTCGGGTTACTGGCAGGTGGCTCTAGACCCGAGAGACAAGGAGAAGACTGCATTAACGACAGGCCAAGGGCTTTGGCAGTTCACAGTAATGCCCTTTGGCCTCTGCAAAGCACAAGACACATTTCAACGCCTCATGGAATCAGTAATGAAATGATTGACATATGACATGTGCCTGCTATACCTGAACGACATCATCATCGCCTGCAAGACGTTCGAAGACCATCTCGACAACCTGAGTAAGGTGTTACATAGACTGCAGGTAACCAACTTGAAGCTGAAAGCAAAAGAAGTGCCCGCTCTTCTGCAAAGACGTTAACAACTTGGTCCACATAGTCTCAACAAACTGAGTGGCCACAGACCCGCAGAAAACCCAGGCTGTGAGAGATTGGCCTTGGCCAAAGGATAAGCAAGAATTGCGCAGTTTCCTGGGCCTGTGCAGTTCTTACCGCCGCTTCATAGAGGGGTTCTCCAAAATCTCCAAACCCCTTACCGTGTGGACGGAGGACGCAAAACTGCTTTCCAGCACCTGAAAAAGTTACTGTGCAGTGTTCGTATTTTGGGATTTCCACAATCTGGCGGCGCTTTCGTTGTGGTCACAGACGCCAGTGATCATTGCATTGGGGGCGTCCTATCGCAAATTCAGGACGGCCACGAGCGTGTGATAGCCTACTTAAGCAAGACGCTATCCATGGCAGAGAAGAATTACTGCGTCACCCGCCGAGAATTACTGGTGGTAGTAAAGATCTTGGAGCACTTCCACAAGTACCTGTAGTGTCAGCCATTCCACCTGAAGACTGACCATTTCACCCTAACCTGGCTATTGAGCTTTAAGAACCTGGAAGGCCAGAAAGCACGTTGAGTCTAGAGGCTGCAGGAGTACGACTTCACCTCGGAACATCGTAGAGGGAAGAGCCACGTTAACGCAGACATCATGTCTCGAAGACCCTGCCCAGGAGTGCGGCCAATGCACAAGAGTGGAAGAGACGGAGCGTGCCGCAGCAGTCCGAGTAGTCACGACAGTGACTGAGGATAGCTGGGATAGTGCAGGCCCGAGGAGGGAGCAGCTGGCGGACGCAGACTTGGGGCCACTCTTAAGAGAAGTGGAGGCAGGGACAAGACCAACCTGGGAGGACATCGCACCGAGGAGGGCCACCTACAAGTCGTACTGGGCCAATGGGGTTTATTGAAGACAAGAGAGGGCGTGCTGTTCCGTGTATGGGAATCGCCTGATGGGAAGATATAGAGAGGACATTTGGTACTTCCCCGAAGTAAGGTCCCGGAAGTCTTGGAGGAAGTGCATGCCGCTACTTCAGGAGGACACCTGGGAACAAACCGGACTATCGACAAACTCCGACAGCGTTACTACTGGCTGAGGTTTCGAGCAGATACTGAGAGATGGTGCCGTCAATGTCACGCGTGTACAGTAAGTGGCAGTCCCCAGACTAGGACCCGGGTTCACATGCAGCTGTACAACGTCGAAGTGACATTTGAAAGAATCACCGTCTACATAGCTGGACCATTTCCCGTGTCCGACCGAGGCAACAAGTACCCGATGGTGGTCGTGGACTACTTCACCAAGTGGCCGGAAGTGTATGCCATTCCAAACCTGGAGGCGAAGACAATCACGTACTGCCTTGTGGAGCAGGTGTTCTACCGATTTGGGGTGCCGTTAGATCTCCACAGCGACCAGGGCACTAATTTTGAATCCAACCTGTTGAAGGAGGCAGTAGAGAGGCTTGGGGTAAACAAGACCCGCACCATACCCCTATATCCACAGTCGGACGGCATGGTCGAGAGATACATCAAGACCTTAGAGGAACACCTCAGGAAGGTCGTGGCCAGCCATCAGCGAGAACGGGACGTTAAGGTGCCAATGTTCTTACTTTTTGATGTTCGGCCGAGAGTTATGCCTCCCCTGTGATCTGGCTTTTGGAAGCCTCCTGGACGCAAAAAAAAACCAGCAACCGGGTATGTGGAGAACCTAGTGCACCATCTCCACGACATGCATGAGGTGGCTCGTCAGAACATCCAGAAGGCGAGCGACCGCATGAATACCCTATACGACAGAAGGGCCAACAGCCAAGGGTTCCAGCAGGGTGACCTAGACTGGCTGTACCGCCCTACTCGGACCATCGGACGCTGCCCGAAACTCCAGCAACCATGGCAAGGACCGTACCGGGTAGTGAAGAGGATTAACGTCGGCGCCTACCGCATCCAGTAGGTGCCGCGCGGGGAGATGCTAGTGGTACACCTGGTTCGTCTGGCCCGCTACCATGGTGCTGTTCGGGACGTGCAGCTTTGAGGAGGGAGCAGTGTCGCGAAACCGATCGCGATAAGGAGGCCTGGCACATAATGGATAGGTTTCACGGAGATAACGAGCTTGCATAAACAGATAACGCCGACAAGCAAGATAACTGAGTCAAAGGCCTCGTCGGGTAGATTAAGTTGCGTTTCTGGAATGTGATAGAATTTTCGAATTATTTAACTAGATGTCTTGTTTCCAGAAACATCTAGTGATTGACAGAGCAGTCTGGTAATCATGAATGGGGATATAAAACGGATTGTGACATGCTAGCAGGACAGTTGTGAAACTGTTGTGAAATGAGAGATAGCCAGCTGTGTTGTAACGAGAGCTAAAACTGTAATCTGCTGTCACAGTTTGTTATTGCCATCGACCTTGTAAGACTGTGTGTATGTGATTTAATGTTCTTACGTGAGAATTGAATAGTGTATTGCTACGAACAGATAAGTGCAGAGGATCTACTCCCATTAGTCCTGGACCCGTAGGACCAAGACCCGGGCCTCCTTCTACCCGGGAGGATGGATACTCCGGGGCTCTTTCCATAGGGCAATACCTGATTTCTTAAAAAGCCCCCCCATCCGAACTCAACGTCAAGACGGGATGGAAGTCGATACGCCACTTACGCGCGCCAACCCCGAAGGGATGACTACCGAGAACCTCGGTGGGGCCGCAGGTGATCTAGCACACCCACTACTAGCTTTGCAGGCTAGCACCCGGGACTATTAAGGCAACCCGCTACCCCCTCCGGGCGGCCCTGGCGGCCTGGCCGGAGGTACCCATTTACCCGTGGGCTAACGGGAACACACTGCCACCCCGAGACCTACCCATCCGAACAACTCCCAAAGGAGGGGCTTGGCTGTTCGGCCCGAGGTTCCTCTAGTAACGTCAGATTGCTACGAACATAAAGGAGATTTTTAACTTCTGCAACTCGGTCTTCTAATTCTACGAACCCACGATGTTAACATATATCAAAGCTTCATAAGCGACGCCGTCAGCTTAACTTAAAAGTAATATAAGTTGATGGAACTGTCACAGTGCAATAACTTTTGACCGAATGTCTTTCGGGTCAGTTTAATAATAATAATAATAATAATAATAATAATAATAATAATAATAATAATAATAATAATAATAATAATAATAATAATAATAATAATAATAATAATAATAATAATAATAATAATAATAATAATAATAATAATAATAATAATAATAATAATAATAATAATAATAATAATAATAATAATAATAATAATAATAATAATAATAATAATAATAATAATAATAATAATAATAATAATAATAATAATAATAATAATAATAATAATAATAATAATAATAATAATAATAATAATAATAATAATAATAATAATAATAATAATAATAATAATAATAATAATAATAATAATAATAATAATAATGATGATAATGATGATGATGATGATGATAATGATGATAACGATAATGATAATGATGGTGATGGTGATGATCATAATAATAATAATAATGAAGAACGATAATGATAACAATAATGATAACGATAATAACGGTAATGGTAATGAACATTACATTTCCAGGGTTTATCAATTGTTTACTTGGAATATAAAGAGCTATGCTGCGCACCATCATTTAGTGTGAATGATGCACTCTTATATACAGTAATTGCAAACAGCCCATTGTTAGATAGGTGCTTGGCGATACACCCAAATCTATTTTGATTTTTCTTTCGATAGAATAGGGCTGTACATTTATGCTATTCCAAATCTATCTAATCTAATGAACTGTTTGGAGTTCAAAGTCTCCTGAGGAAGGATGTCTGATGCAATAATGGATGGCCCCTGTAATCAACGCTGTCTCCTCTCTCCCTCTCTCTCTCTCACGAGTCTGTAGAATGTGTTTTGATGCCCACGAGTTGATTTACGAGCGGCGCTGTTACATCCACTTCACACTTTTCACTTTCTTTTGACATTCAGTCAATGAGCAATACTCATTATATTACTGCCAGTCTGAGGGAGTTTAAAACATGGTTCATTTGGAAACTGAAGAACACAGTGATTCACCTTTTGCTGGATTATGTAAAAGCTGTTCAACAAAAGTATCTACTTGCTTCTGTGTTATATGGAAACTACTCGAGGAAGGGCTCTCTACTTCTGAGGTCATATAAAACCGTTCAAGAAAAGATGGTATTTGGTTTTGGATCAATTGAAAAGGCATACAAAACATTCTTTCTGGCTTCAACCTACATGGAAACTACAGACCTGAATGTTTTGTAATTTTGGATCACATGAAACCTTGGCACTAAATTTTCCTAGCTGATTTTTAATCAGGATACATTATTTAACATCAACTCTAGTTTTGCGGTACCTGTTCAAGAAAAGAGTTTATCTGCTTTTGAGTCACATGTAAACAGTTAACAAGAGACTCCTGCTTTTGAACCATATAGAAACTGTACCCTAAAATATTTTATCTGCTTCAGGACCTAATGGGAAGCCCACATCATAATGTTTCATCCTCTTTTGAAAACTATACATCAAAATGTTCTCTATGGATCTGAAGAACATGAAAACGGCACACCAAAATGTGTAGCGATATTTCCCTCTGTCCATTCTAGTGTAAAATCAACTATTAAACGGGGAGTTAACAATTATGTAAACAATTACGTCAAAAGCAAATATCTATAATTTTATACTAGTATTAATAATTAGGTATCATTTGTAGAAAATGGTACAAACCCCGAAACCTATAACCAGAATCAAGAATTTTTGTTTTTAACGATTTTATCGTGAATGTTCGGGAATTATTCATGTTTTGAAGAATAATATTTTTTTAGCTATAAATAAGAAATTTCCTATTATTTTTAGCGAACATATAAAACTTTACATTTATTACAAGTTTCAGAAATATAACTTTTAACACTCATGTCTTCGTAGAATGAAGCCAGAAGACGTGAAAGAATGTTTACAAATTTAACGAAAGCTAGATAAAACTTAACACCTAGCAAAGCCAATACAGTGACATCATCATACGCACTGAAATAACAGCTAAGCCGTGCAGTCGACGATGACGACACCACACCACCCGGCTGGTTCATGATACTGAGAACTCTTTGTGTATGCTAACTGGAAATATTTATAAGATAGCACACCAGGCACAGCAATGAACTCCTATTATGCTGACCAAAGGTACTGAGAAAACTGAACTTCTTGGAAGCTGCTCTCAGACATTACATTAAAATGAAAATATTGTCCCTCAGGCCTTAAGAATATGTTCCGAAAAGCCAGAAAGTTAAAAATCGAATACAAAAAATACCTGGCTGACACCCACTCAGATTTAGAACCTAAACTGTTCCCAAAGCCTGGACTGACACGCTGATCTAGCTAGTTTAATTCAGTAGTTTACATTGCCACCTATTATGATGCAATTGTCCATTTCTTTTCCATAAGAAAAGCTTCAAGTTACTACGCAAAATGTGTTAAATTATCATTTTTGCGATGCCAAGTGCTGCAATATTGTAAAGGCACAATAACAACAATAACATTTTTGTTTCTGAAAATTGCAGACTGATAACACATCGAATATTATAAGTTCAATTTAAAAAAAACTGTGGTTCATCTTGTATTATCCCGAATTAACTCGCTGAGAACCAAATATGAAAAATTAGAGTGGTCACCTCGGAAACAGAGTAAGTACACCTGAAGATGTCATGGACCCCAGGGTTAGCGAAGCAGTAGAAGAGAATCTAAAAGTTTGCTACCGTATGTCTAAATTAAACTCCATTATGGCGGAAGAAACTGGTGATGATCCGTGAAAGCTAGCTCTTTTGTTACAAGTTTCTGGGCTAGTTACTAGTTGATTTAAATCATGTAATGCCAGAATTTAAACAACTAAATTCATTTAAAAGCAGTGGCATTACTCTTTATTGCCAAGAGCTATGCGACACTGTTAAACAGCAAAGTCACGGTCGTAACGATAACAGATTACATGTAGTAACAGCGCTTTTGACAGTGAAGGCAAAAGCTGATTCTTACCGCAATTTCTCCAACCAGAGACAGCATTATATTTTATCGCAAAAATTCGATATAAGGTTCTACTACTAATACGAGATTTGAGTCTCCTGATTCCAAAAATTCTGTTGCATGACTTCCACTACTCGTATAGAATCAATTACTACCAACGCTTTGCAGAAACTTTGTATTTGCCTACTTCCTTGTATGTATTGTAATTACAGCAGGCGTAGTTAAAACTTTTATGTGCTGGTCGCTAAGTAATGCCTTTAACATTCCATTCTCTTGGCATCAACAGAACATTAAACGATAAAAACAGAAAACTAATAACTTCCAATTCGATAAGAACGTATATTTTTAAAACTAAAACCAATGGGATCTGCGAAACGGATGTATGCACAAAGCATTTTATTTTGCACAGCTAGTTTGATTTAACGCGCAACATACTGCATTCTCGGTAGAGCTTAACATAAATACAGTGCGATCCATATAAACCTGAATCATGTCAATAAGCTTTAACTTTTGAACCAATAATAGGACACACGTGCAACTTTAGGCAAATATATACACAATTGGGAGATTACATTACACTATTTACATTTTAGACAAAATGTTGGAAATGTCCTCCATCAGCATCTATACATATTTGCACTAGCAAACGGAGAGTATCCTCTCTAATTAATATTTCTTAATTCGGTTCGAATGGATTACTTGCGAACGTCAATTGTCCGTGGCCTATTCTTGTACACTCTACTATTTAGATACCCCCACAAGAAAAAAAGCCGGTGAGGTTAGGTCAGGGGATCTGGGGCACCACAGACCTTTTGAATTATTCGATTTTCAAAGAAACTGGTTACAAGCTCCATGGTGTTATTAGATGTATGGCAAGTTGGTGCATCTTGCTGGAACTAACCTTCTCTCAATTCGATACCATTCATCTGCTCCTTAAATGTCTTCAGGACACCCATATAAACTTCAGTGTCCACAGCTGTATCAAAGAAAATAGGGTCAACGATCCTGGAAGCTGACACCGCGCATCATACTCCAACCTTTTCATCATGCAGTGGGGTTTGGTGGATCACTTGGGGGTTTACAGCAGCCCAATACTAGTGTTTTGTGTGCTTATGTAACCTGACAAGAAACCATGCCTCATCTGTAAACCACGTTATGGACGTGTAATAAGGGTACTCTGAAACCATCAACAGTAACGGATTCGTTTATCATAAACTGTTTCTTTCAGTTGTTGCACCAAATGCACTCTGTACGCTCTTTATGTTTCATATGAATACCGTGATTCCTGTTTGAATCTACGCAACGATTTGTTTGGAGAATTCAATGTCCTTCTGCGAACATCTTTAACAGTCTCTGCATTCAATGGTAGTCAATGTTTTCCGCTTTCATTAATGAGTATACCAGTTATCTTCAACTCTTTTACAAGCGATAAAATTGTTGCCTTTGTCGGAACATCGCGACATTAAATTCTTTTCGAAATTCTCGTTGCGTTGTTACCAAGGAATTTGTCTTCTAATATGTTTTCAAAATGTAAACACGCTCTCGTAGGGAGTACTGCGTGTTGCTGTTATGACTGCTTATTTAAGAAAGGGTAGAGCCAGACTGAAAAATTCAATGCCATAACAGGGATTTGAATCACGGATCTTCTGGTTTCCCTCAGTTGGAGAATTTAGTGTCATGTTGGCACGTTGGCCATAGTAGCTGAATGTTTTAGAGCGGTTGGACGGAAACCAGAAAATCCGTGGTTCAAATCCCGGTTATGGCATTGATTTTTTCAGTCTAGCTGTTCCCTTTCATAGTGAGTGCTACACACGGCCAGTGTGAAAAAACAATTAATTTGCATATTTAAGATTGTTAACTGTCAATTATCAGTGTTGTCCATTCTCCCAGAGCCACTGAAATCATGAAAACAAATTTCTACGTTCTACGAGCTTTCAAAGGCAAATTATGACCTATTTAAATGGTTCAGGTTTATATGGATCACACCATATCAAATTTCCTGTTTAATCTACTTGTTTTTGAGTTATCTTTTGCACGTGCATGCACACTAAAATTGTTATAAACAATTAACACTTCTTTTTATAATTCCGCGAACCTCAGTTTATATACTTATATTTACAGGAAAATCTCAGCTCCTGGGTGGAATGTTATACCTTATGAATGAACTGTGAATATTATATTTAAATCTATAAAAACAAGCTTTACTGAAATGGTTCTGAACAGATTAGACAGATATTAAAGGCGTCAGTTGTTTTTTTTTTTTTTTAATTTAAACCCCATATAGATATGTATATCGTATGCAAGGTACAAAAAAGCGAAAATATTCACATATTCCATCTACTGCGTAATATAGACTCTCTGGCTGAATTTTCTGGGGAATTGCTTGCTTTTCACGTAAACAAGCTACCTGTGTATACTTTTACTGAATAAATAATGAAATGCTGTAGTTAGCCTGCTACTTGCATGAAAGCACTTCCCAGAAGGGAAATGTTGCATGAATAAAGCTCTTATGTTAATAATACCAGTATTTACGTGAAACGTGCATTTAGTAATGTTATCCTTTGTTTTGCACTGTGCTAACAATTCGATTGCCATTCCTAAGTCACAAAATGCCTTTCATCGTTATTACTAAGAAATGGATACAGCTTTCCTAGTACTATGTGCTTAAATACAATTGTGCAGGTTTACTTAGAAATAAGAAAACGACTTTAACTTTTACTGAATTGTTACTAAACAGAGCCATGGACCTTTGAAAACTTATTTTTTATTAAAATTAAATGTATATTAAAATGGAGTTTAATTATCTCAATAATTCTCGATAATCATATTTGATTAACGTTCTTTAACTGGCATGGCTTATCAGAAAATGAATGTTTTAAAGGTGGAAATTATGATCATCCTTGTCTTAAACAAACCCCAAAAATTGAAATTATTATACAAAAATGGAATTTTTACCTTAGGATTGTGTTATGTCTTATAATTTATCACTTAGAGGAACTAAAGTCAGCTATCCTTTAGCAAGGACTCTGTACTGTTTATTCACTATTTCGTTTCTATTGTGGCATTTACAAAGTTCTTTTCGCTAAAACGTTTTGTTTTTAACTCTTGTGGATTTCAAAATAATTAATTTCGATGAAATATCAATATACAGTTTTTCCCCCGATTAGAATACTTGCTCCATCTGCTTTAAGTGATTGATAAAGGAATATAATTTTGTACATCTGTGGGTACTCTGTATTGGGTTTAATACACGTTCCATGAGATTAATTGTAAGGTAACATTCATTTTCATGCTCCTATGTGTCTACATTCCTAGAAAGTAATATGAAACAAAACTGAAACTGGAATATGCAATTATGTCTTCCCAGAAAAGTAAAAATTTAAGTGCTTCTATTTCGCGTAATAATATTTGAATATTGTGACTTTGTTGGTTCATAGAATTAAAAGTCCGGGTTGCTGATAATCCAAATGTTCTTTATTTCAGTAGAAATACTCTGTCCACTTCTCACGTAACATTACGTCACATACACAACACAATCTACCAAGGTCGATGACTATGATAGTGTTCTCGTTACAACACTTTACAGCTGTTTGCTGCTACTTCTCTCTTGACGAGTCGTCGCCTCCTTAAATACCTTACTAATAATTTCTAGACTATTCTAATGTAAATCAGAAACCGAATAATCTCTATCAGTCAAGAAGTCACCAGAAATTTCCATTTATTTCAGTTTGTTGGTTTCAGCAGACCTTTATCTGCGTGCTATTTTTATCTGCCGGCTCTTTGTTTCCACACTGGCCGCCTATCAGTTCCTTTGTGTAAACAAGCTGCGCGATCGTGGATAACGGGTTCGCGAAAATATAGATAGCTGTAACGAGTTCAAAAGTTCTCAAACTTTCTAAATTTCCCAAGAAGCACGGTGTTATAAATAATTAATTCTTTAAGTGCATAACTCTAGTATTATAAAATTGGATAATGATAAAATAAAAACCAAAAGGCCCGCCTCGGCAACGTAAATGGTAGCATGTGTGCCTCACGTTTAAGAGATCCCGAGTTCGGATCTCGGTCGGAGTGAGTTATCCGGATAAGGTTTATTCCGTTTTTTTTCCCTCATGCTGCAAGCCGAATGTCGCGTAACTCTAAGCTCTATGGATTCTGGGCTCATTTGAGCATCATTTCCCTCATTTCATTCATCGTGCGATATGACTTTAACGTTGGAGGACGTAAATTAGGAAAAAAAAAAGCGAGAGTGGCTAATAGATTTAAAATATCACCTGCTGTTTGGAAAAACAGATGCACGTTCATTTGAACGTCTCATTTCTGCAATTTAAGAATGTCTAGGTAGTTGTAAATTTCTGAACTTAACACTTTTACTTTTGTTATAAATTGAAGATTCTTCTTCAGTATGTATACATGAATAATTCTAAGTGAAATAGTTACAATTTAAATAAGGTTTTACAAATACACTTCCATTTCACAGAAACAAACTGCTTGACACTTTGAAGTGGGAAACATTGCTTATGTTTTAGCGGAGGATTTGGTTTACAAGTTGGCATTACTGATTGTATCAAAATGTCTCTCTGTTCCGATTTTTACCTTGAAGAGCTTTTCTGTAAGTGACATTTTCTGGTATACATGTCCCAAAGTAAACACACATCACTCAGATTTTAGTTTATCATACTAAAGTACAAAATAACTGTCTTCAATAGTCTTGACAAATAGTTTTGGGGTAATGGATTCTGAATTTAGTAGAGTATCAGTTTGGGGATTGCTTTAGTCTTCCCTGAAACAACCAGATGGTAAAACTGTACCTGGTCCTCATTCTGCAACGTTTTAGCATTTTTAACTTCTTTATTTATAAAGTTGCACTTCAACCGAAAATTCGATCCCCGGATTTGACGGAAAATTCCCATTCCCAGACCGATGAATTAAAACGCCGAAAATGACCTGCTTTAACCAAAGGTATGGATGATATTAGTATGGATGTTTGTGTCTTACATATAAGTTTTTGGAAGGCAACTGCTATTATCTCAGTTTACAAACATACGGCGGTCATCCTTTGAGCCGTCCCCTTGTAACTTTCCGGGGTTTTGGACCGACGCACTCTGTATTAATCCTCTCAAATAATTACACCTTAGAACCAATATTTCTGTCCTCTGTATATTATGTATTCTAATTAATAAAATTATCTATATTTTGAACTAAACGTTTTCTAGTTCTATGTCGGCGGACGTATAGAAAATATCCTAATTATACAGTTGTTTGACAGCACTAACTAGCTCAAAACTGAACAATTACTTATTATCAAATAAGAAGTTATAAACGTTAAACCAACCTACAAGTTGGTATACCCCGAGAAAGGGCTGAACAACCCATAAAGATGTGTTGCTGACATCATGAATACATATCAATAAAGCTCTGCACAATTACGCAAAGCATTTCGCGTTTTGCATTTGAAAAGAAAATATAAGCAAAGCTGCTATCAGTTCTTTATAGTTTTTACAGGATAGTGCCATAAAGGATCACGTATTGTATTACGAGGGCCGTTTGTTTAAAACTCCAATAGGCTTTAAATAAAAGATGAGTTGATAGAAAACAATTAGTTTATTACCAAAAGTTTTGTACTTTTCAAGATCATCACCGAAAAGATTGAGACATTTATCGTACCCGTGGACACGCTTTGCAATACCCTCTGCAAAAAGTGTTGCTGCCAATGAATTCAAATGAACATTGACGTTGTTTTGAAGATGCATCCATTGTTGTGATTGTCGTTTTGTTTCCAGTGTGTCGTATTGGACACAAATTTCATCTCCAATAACAATGTATTGCAAAAACTTCTCTCCATCGTGATAATGGTCAGCTTTGAATTTCCTTAATTTTGGAAGAGTGGCTTTTGGTGGCAATGGATCACTTTCACTGCGTAGTAACGTAGCTACCATAGTGTATTTAGGTGAGTGGTCGGGGAGGGTGGGTAAGTACAAGGTAGGTAGTTAGGTGGGCGGGTATATAGGTGTGTGTATTTATTTCTGAATAGTTTGCGACCTAATAAAGATTCAAGACATCTTTTCAGATCTTTGTTTTATATTTATTCGTTTTTATTTTCAACACAGTTTCCTTGTAAATTTACACACTTCTGCCAGCGATTCTACCATCTCTGTAACCCGTGTTTTTCTCTGCAAAATAATTTTTCATGAGGCCTCTTCGTTTGATAAAAATCTCTGCCTTCCAAAGTGCAATTTTCAGACGAGGGAAAAAAGGAGTCGATTGGGGTTAGATCTGGTGAGTAACGCGGATGGTCAAGCAGTTCAAAGCGTAATTCGTGAATTTTCGCCATTGCAACCACTGAAGTCTGAGATGGTGCGTTGTCTTGGTGAAACAGGATATTCCTTTTCTGCAAATGTGGCCATTTCCCGCAATTTCTGCTCTCAGCTTGTCTAGTATGCTCCTGTAATAGTTTTTCCGTTTTGAAGATAATCGATCCAAATAACTCCATGACTATCCCAAAAAACATTCGACATCACTTTTGCAGCCGAAATTACAGTTTTTGCTTTCTTGGAGTGCTTCTCCCTTCGCAGTCCACTGCTTGAACTATTTCTTATATATAATTTACGTCCTCCAACGTTAAGTCATATTGGATGATGAATGAAATGAGCGAAATGGTGCTCAAATAAGTCTGGGGTCCATGGAGCTTAGAGTTACTCGACATTCGTGTCGTGTATGACAGGACAGGATAAGGGAAAACCCGAAAAAACCTTGTCGAGGTAACTCACCTGGACAATTCGACCTTCGAATCTCGGTCGGGGCGAGTTACCTGGATAAGGTTTCTCCGGAGTTTTCCCTTATTCTTAAAGACGAATGTCAACTCTGAGGTCATTTGAGCATCATTTCACCCATTTTATTCATCATCCGATATGGCGACGTTGGAGGACGTAAATTTACATACAAAAAATGCCTTCAAAAACAAATATTTAATGACAACTCGATACTCTATTTTGTCCATTTTCATAAAAGTGCTCACATCAACTCACTCAAACGACTGTTACATAACAACTAACTGTCCAAAACGGCTGAAACTTTGGTGAACAACAGTCAACAGGCGTATAACAAAATTCACTATCTTTTTATTTATACTTGCCGCCATCTTCCCGTTGAGGTCGGAAACTTTTCAGGCCACTCTCATATGAGGGTTCCCGTAGTGGAAGGGTATCAATCCCTTTAGTTTATTTCTAGTGCGAGCACTGCCAGGTATGCCCGCCTCGGTAGCGTGGTGGTAGCGTGTATGCCTCACGTTCAAGAGGTCCCGTGTTCGAATCTCGGTTAGGATGAGTTACCTTGATAAGGTTTTTCCGGGGTTTTCCCTTATCCTGAAAGACGAATGTCGGGTAACTCTAAGCTCTATGGACGCCGGGCTCATTTGAGCATCATTTCACCCATTCCATTCATCGTCCGATATGACTTAACGTTGGAGGACGTAAAGTTACAAAAAAATAAATAAATAAATAAACTGCCAGGTGTGCCGAGCCGGTGATTCGTGCTCTTCCCGATTTACCTATGGGGAATGGGTACTCCTGGCTGGCAAAGACGCGCAGCCCGGGTTGGTAGACGCCCAAGAGAATGCTCGGTGCTAACCTGGAGATGGCATGCTGGAATACTGCCGGCCAGACCGAAGTCATCGGTGGTGTTCTCGAAAGGGCTTAACGCACTTAAGTGGGGTTTCCATTTGCACCTGAAAAGGGGAGCGTTTTTGGAAACAAGGTATTACCCTACTGGAAACATCCACGGAACTGTTTCGATGGCACGCTGGTTAATGATGTGGACTTTCGACTTCCGAGTAAACCTTTATCGTAAACTTGGAAGTATGGATGTAGTCAGGGTGTGTACACATACTCTCTGTGCGTTTATCTATACTTCTCTCTCTCTCTCTCTCTCCCTCTCTCTCCCTCTCTCTCTCTCTCTCTCTCTCTCTCTCTCTCTCTCTCTCTCTCTGTGTGTGTGCAGTATCTTACATGGATGTGACGGAAGCATGTTGAATCTATCCCATTACAATGATCGTTTACATGGAAAATAGTATCGCAGCTTCTTAGCTTGCTCTGAATGCTTTAATAAAAATTGTAAATCATGAGACAGGTGAAGGTTTATTACACAACTGTGGAATTTTTTAAAGCATATCATTTATTGCAAGATCAATTTTTTGAAACGGTAACTTTTGGCCATAAATTATTTGTTATTAGTTTGAATTTTCAAATCCTCTGTCATATGCTAAGTCGGTGTTCCTTTTAGAAGTCGTCATTAAGAAACTACATCGCACATTGCTTTTTAAAATTCAGTATCGCTTTCGCCTTTTCTAATTTTCAAATACCCACAAATGTGTACATAATCAAAGTTTATGTCGAGTAAGAATAACTAGCAGAATAAGCGTTTGTAGGAATAATTTGTGAAAGAATGAGTAGGCAAATTGATGTTAGTGGTGCACATTAAAAAATCTTATAGGGTTATTTTTTTATAAAATTACGTACATAGAGTATCCAGTAGATTTAACTAAGATTGTTTCGTGAAAGTCAAACTTAAGTTACTAAAAATAATATAAGGATAGCAGGTAGAATGCTGATCTTGTATATCGTTTAAATTCGTCTACAGAAGTTCTTTCACTGTTCCTTATGCTGATTGGTAATGGAATAGGGACTGTATTAAAAGTCACGAACATTCTGAACTGGGTGCGTGGGAACAAATGAAAGCCCGTATTAGACGTTAATAAGAAAGCTGCAGGCTATGAGATTACAGAAGGCGGTGACTCATCACCGATCATGTTCCATTAGGAGGTTAAACTACCCGAGAAAATGTTGAATGAAGCGTACGGAGACCGCAGACAGTCGAGCACAAAATGCATGACTGGTTCCGATGCGCTGTCAGCATGTTAAATTCAAATTATGAAAACGGATTAGGTAAACTATGTTGTTCTTTGACCTACTTTTTGTTCTTGATCTATAAACTTGTCCGTAATTACACCTTTGCAGCAGAAGTGATTTAATGGTTATTTTGCAGCACTGACGTAATAAATCTGGTTCATTTGTAAAATATTAACTCACTTAACCGACGATAATACTGGATAATCTTTTACTCGAATGATGAATGTCATGATGCCATGTATTTCTATGCATTATTTCTGAAATTATACTTAACACAATGAACCCTTAAACATTTTATTACCTGTATTATGACTGTACCTAATAACGAGTGAAAAGACTCTTCATTCACATAGAAAGCGTGAAACATCGGTGGAATACCTGACTTCCTTAACATATGAAGGACATACTTAGTTGAGGTGATGAAAAAATAATGCACTCCAAGGACACCAGGTTAATCACATAATAGTGTACATTTTGCAAGAGAAATCATGTATCCAATTGTTAGTATAAAATGTCGCGTAATTTATTCCTAATGTTAGCAATCAATTTACACAATTATAGAGTACGTCACTTTAACAAAATTAAAGGTAACATAAATAGAAATGAAACAAAGCAGACTTCCTTAAGTGAGGGTTACCATAAGGACAATTTTCTACACAAGATATACAATTAAAATAAAGGTCACTCAGAGGTTTTGATGTTACTTCATTATTTATATAGGTATGCGTATACCTAACAAATAGAGCCCGGATTTGTAAGCACAATCAAATGTTGATATAATCAAGCATATAGGCACGAAAAATGAAGCAAATAAGCATCAAAAATAAGAAAATATAAATCAAAATTGAATCATTAACATATTGTTTCGTAGAATTCTTACCTTACGTAAACTCGTTACAATACACGAGGAAGGTTATCTTGAAATTTTCTTGAGTGAATCTTCTGCATTTGTCAGAGAATAATTTTTTATACAGTGAAAAGGAACTCTCAGAATCCCATGACGTTACTGGAACATGTGAAAAGCGCCACAGTTCTTCTTGAGTGAAGTGCCCTTCGATATACGTTTCTGTACCAGCAAACTTTTTATACATTTTAGACAGTTTTTCGTAACTAGAGTTTTTATTAATACCTGACTGAGTTTCTAAAAGGCAGCGAGTCTCTGAAGACAACGTTACTGAAATATTATCTATCAAACAAGGTGAATGTTTCAAGGAATTATTTCGACCTTTGTTTTATAATAATTATAATAATAATAATAATAATAATAATAATAATAATAATAATAATAATAATAATAATAATAATAATAATAATAATAATAATAATAATAATAATAATAATAATAATAATAATAATAATAATAATAATAATAATAATAATAATAATAATAATAATAATAATAATAATAATAATAATAATAATAATAATAATAATAATAATAATAATAATAATAATAATAATAATAATAATAATAATAATAATAATAATAATAATAATAATAATAATAATAATAATAATAATAATAATAATAATAATAATAATAATAATAATAATAATAATAATAATAATAATAATAATAATAATAATAATAATAATAATAATAATAATAATAATAATAATAATAATAATAATAATAATAATAATAATAATAATAATAATAATAATAATAATAATAATAATAATACTAATAATAATAATAATAATAATAATAATAATAATAATAATAATAATAATAATAATAATAATAATACTAATAATAATACTAATAATAATACTAATAATAATAATAATAATAATAATAATAATAATAATAATAATAATAATAATAATACTAATAATAATAATAATAATAATAATAATAATAATAATAATAATAATAATAATAATAATAATAATAATAATAATAATAATAATAATAATAATAATAATAATAATAATAATAATAATAATAATAATAATAATAATAATAATAATAATAATAATAATAATAATAATAATAATAATAATAATAATAATAATAATAATAATAATAATAATAATAATAATAATAATAATAATAATAATAATAATAATAATAATAATAATAATAATAATAATAATAATAATAATAATAATAATAATAATAATAATAATAATAATAATAATAATAATAATAATAATAATAATAATAATAATAATAATAATAATAATAATAATTTTGTTATGTATGCAGGAAGTATAGGATATCACCAACAATTGGCATATGCGGTTTTGAATCCTTTATTCCTGTTGTAATTCACTGTTACAGCGTTCATGACTATTTGCTTTGCTGTGTTGTAGTCACTATACTGCGGTGTTTCTGATCAGGAAAACATTTTATTTCAATCCAAGAAATGTTGATCATATGTATTTTAAGGCAGTGTCAAACATACAGCAGTAAAGCATCCAATAATGCGACAGCTCGTACTAATATGTTAAAACCAAAAGAAATTACTCATTGACTACTTGCTTATGCATATTATTAATTGAATCAATATCAGGAAGCAGGACATAGCACAATAATACATTATTTTCATTGCCAAACTGACATTAACAGGACTTTACATATAACTACATTATATTTTGTGATATGGTGTACTTGGAAAACAATAGTGTATAAATATTATGAATTCGAATTTGGTTTCGAATTTATGTTATTCTTTGATATAGTTACATATATCGTAATGCACATTCCTTTCTCCCACAGTTTAGTAATTTAAATATATGAATACGTATTGGAATAATTGTTAGGAGACAGTCAGATAACCCTGGGATGTAAGCAGGTCCATTAGCCGTAAAAAGTATATTTTATCTAAACAGTAAACATGTCCCGCCCTACTCTTACAATGTTTATTTGTCAACTATTTCACCTCTCCCCCCTGTGCTGCCTGACCTTTAAGATGTGAATCTGTGGGCAGCAATATCTGTGAGACTGAATCGAGATCTTCGGACTGATTTCGGGCAAAAGGTGTTCGAGAGCAGCACTCAGGATAAACTCAAACGAGAACTTTGTTTTGTATTCGAATAGAGATTCAGATTTCGAGAACATCTCGAGAACTACCAAGTATAGAATGATTCGATCTTTTGTATTCGAAACCGTCTATCACTAGTATAGACCCTATTATTCTTATCTCTTAACCCGGAAAATTCTAAAGCCTTCTGTGATATCACCAGTGTTAATTTCTCTATAAAATAAAATAAATAGTGGGACTATTCATACAGAATTCAACACCGATATATCAATATCTCATATCTGAGACTCCCTGAATCCAAAAGAACGTGATTTCAGAAAAAAAAAATCTGTTTGTGTATCTCTAGCTATAAGGTAACTAAAATTGGGGAAAACAGCTGGCAATATGGCAGAATACCAGAAATGAACACCAGAAATATGGGCGCAAAAGGGAAAACATTAATTCTTGAGTTCAGATGATATAGAGGAAGAAGACCGTACCAAAGGAATGGGAGCTGTTGATTAATATCCCCATTTTTAAAACGGGGAACAATCGAGAAGTTGCAATCGTAAAGGGATTTCTCCAATATGAGTGCCTCGTAATGTCTATTCAAGGATACTTGAAGAGAGACTGAAACACGAAGCACAAGACCATCTCAACAACCACAATGTGCATATCGAAGAAGCCGAAGTACACAAGACGTGATGTTCACGTTAAGAGAAATCAGCGAGAAAATTATTGAGCATGATTCAATATATGCTATCTGCACTTGATGAAAGCTTTTGATAAAGTCTCTTGGAGAGAGATAGGAAAATCCCTGAGAGGGAACAGACAAATGTGTTGTAAGCTATTAAAAGTTTCTATAAAATCTGCAGAAATCAAGTATGAAAATAACGAAGGACCTCTTAGGAATTGAGAACTACTGAGGACATTTTGTCACCTTAGCGTTTTATTATATTCATTGATGACGTAATAAAGGAATGTAAGAGGTATATTAAGAGGCTCTTGACAGATGAAAGTTTTAGTTAGTGCAGATCTGAGAACTTGCTTTCGCCGATGACATAGCCCATGTGCTTAACTCAGTCAGAAATCTTCTAGCCAACTTGAATATGTGGGGAAAGGAATTGAGTAAAATAGTAATCAGCGCTGACAAAACAAAAATTATAGTAATTGCAAATAACCCAAGTTACAAATAACTCAGAAACAAGAAATTTGAGCAAGTTACCCATTTTAAATATATTGGAGCAGTGTTTAGTTAAATAAGATCTGAAAATGAGTCAAAGAACAGCTGCACATGTAGATTTTCATGCAGTTTACAGCGGATTAACTAGAAAAAGACAGATCAATAAGAAAACCAAAATGACAGCTCCCAATATATCTCTCCATATTGACTCACACTTCAGAGTCTTGGACCCTGAAGCACTCAACATCGAAGTAGGCTGCAAGAAGCGGAGATGAGATATTAGAGGACGGTGGAGAATAAGACAGTAAAAAGACCGAGTATGTAACCAGACTGTAATGGTGACGTTAAACATAATTTTTGTATTAGCAATTCTACAAACAAAACAGCTCCGCTGGTATGGACATATTTTGACTTTGTGTGTTCGTGAAATTAAAAGTCCAGTTGCACAAACTCAAAATGTACTTTATTTCCACCGAATTACAGTTGGTACACTTGCCGATTACACAGAATTACGTTGCACACACAATTACAATCCACCAGTTCGTCTGTCAAAGGTCCACTCCACACTCACTATTACGTAACACTGCATTCTAAAGCTGACTAAAACTCCTCTGATACACGTACGCAGTCTTCCAGTCCGTTCGCTAGTTCCGCTCTCCCCACGGCCGCTCGCCATGAACTGAACTGAGCTCTTGGTCGCATCGTGCTTTTATTTATAGATGACTAAATGGTTCTAGAGAATTCTTTACCATGGAGAGGAAATATACTCTGGAGATTTCGCGTTCTTTCAGGCGGCAGGAGGAGAGGGAACCGAAGATTCAACCACCCCCGTGGTTTCCCCTCTCTCCACCCTGTTGCGTCTCCGCAGGCGCCAGCTGGCCGGTGAGGTTGCGGCTCCGATACCAAATGCCCCCCTCCACCAGCCATCCCCTCCCGCAGCCAAAAGCAAGATCGCCGATTGGGTAACACAGCTCCCTCCTCAAGGCAGCGTCCTTTGGTCCGGGTAGGGCGGTACAAACAGACCAAATCTCCTTGCTGAAACCCTTGGCTGTTGGCCTGCCTGTCGTGATGGGTCTGCATGCGGTCGCTCGCCTTCTGGATGTTCTGGCGAGCCATCTCGTGCATGTCGTGGAGGTGGTCCACCAGGTTGTCCATATACGCGGTTACTGGCTGTTTCGTTTCCGGTGGGCTTCCAAAAGACAGGTCACAGGGGAGGCGTAACTTTCGGTGGAACATAAAGCTGGCTGGCACCATCCCAGTTGTGTCGTGTGTAGACCAGCGGTAGGCAAGCAGGATCAGTGGCGCCGTGAAATCCCAGTCTCGCTGATGGCTGGCCACGACCTTCCTCAGATGTTCTTCTAAGGTCTTGATGTACCTTTCAACCATGCTATCCGACTGGGGATGTAGAGGTGTCGTGCGGGTCATGTTCACTTCAAGCCTTTGTAGTGCCTCCTTCATTGTCACTGCGCAGCTCTAACGGCACCCCAAATCGGCAGAACAGTTGCTCCAGGAGGCAGTCTGTGATTTTTGTTGCCTCTTGGTTCGGGATGCCATACACCTTAGGCCACTTAGTGAAGTAGTCCACGACCACCATCAGGTACTTCTTGCATCGCTCGGACACTGGGAACGGTCCAACTATGTCAACGGCGATTCGTTGTACTGCTGCATGCAACCCCGTCTCCTAGTCTAGGGTCCTGAAGTACCAGCGTGAACTTCCTCCATGACTTCCGGGATCTTACTCCGGGGAAGTACCAACTGTTCTTCCTGCGTCTTCCCATCGGGTGGCTCCCATTCCCGGAACAGCACGCCCTCTGTGGTTTTCAACGAGTCCCGTTGGGCCCAGTAGGATATATAGATGGCGCTCCTCGGTGCGATATCCTCCCAGGTTGGTCTTGTCCCTGCCTGCATTTCTCTTAAGAGTGGTCCCAAGTCTGCGTCCGCCAGCTTCTCCCTCCTCAGGCCTGCGCTATCCCAGCCGACCGCAGGCACTGCCGTCACTACTCGGACTGCTGCGGCACGCTCATTCTCCCCCACTCTTGTGCACTGGCCGCACTCTTCTGGACAGCGTCTTCGGGACATAGCGTCTGCGTTACCGTGGCTCTTCCCTCTGCAATGTTCCGAGGTGAAGTCGTACTCCTGCAGCCTCTGGACCCAACTTCATGTCTGGCCTTCCAGGTTCTTAGAGCTCACTATACATGTTACGGCAAAATAGTCAGTCCTCAGGTTGAATGGCTGACTCTACAGGTACTTGCGGAAGTGCTCCAAGGTCTTTACTACCGCTAGTAACTCTCGTCGGGTGACGCAGTAGTTCTCTGTCTTGGATAGCGTCTTAGTGTAGTAGGCTATCACCCGCTCATGGCCGTCCTGGATCTGTGATACGATGCCTCCAATGCAGTGGTCGCTGGCGCCGGTGTCCACAATGAAGGCGCCACCTGGTTGTGGAAAACACAAAATTGGAGCACTGCACAGGGTCTTCTTCAGGTGCTGGAAAGCGTCTTCGGCGTCCTCCGTCGACACATGAGGCCGGTGTTCTTCTGTCAGGCGCGTGAGGGGTTTGGCAATATCGGAGAACACCTTTATGAAGCGTCGGTAATAACTGCACAGCTCCAAGAAACTCCGCAAATCCTTCTTATCCTTTGGGCAAGGCCAATCTCTCACAGCCTGTGTGTTCTCCAGGTCTGGGGCCACTCCGCTTGCTGAGACTATGTGGCCCAATTAGTTCACTTCCTTGCGGGAGAGCTGGCACTTCGCGTTCAGCTTCAAGTTGGTCGCCTGCAATCTCTGTAGCAACTTACTCAGATTCTCGAGATGGTCTTCAACAGTGTTACCGATGATGATGTCGTCCAGGTATAGCAGGCAGGCGTCGTAGGTCAGTGCTCTCATCACTGACTCCATGAGGCGTTGGAAGATAGCTAGTGCATTGCAGAGGCCAAAGGGCATAACTGTGAAATACCAAAGCCGTTGGTCTGTCGAGAATGCGGTTTTCTTTTCTGTCGGGTCTAGAGCTACCTGCCAGTAGCCCGACCTCAGGTCCAGGGTCAAGAACCACTGTGAACCAGCTAGCGTGTCCAGGGTTTCGTCAAACCAGGGTTAGGGAAAACAGTCCTTCCGGTTGACAGCGTTCAGCTTCCTGTAGTCCACGTGGAAGTGTATCTCGCCTTTCTTCTTCGTCATCAAGACTACAGGGCAACACCAAGGACTGCCAGACCCTTGAATCACTCCCCAGGATTTCATGTCCTCCAGCAAGTCTCGTACCGCCCCTTGCTGCTCCAGCGCAACGCGTCTTGGTTGTTGCCGAATAGGCCGGGCGTCCCCGGTGTCGATTCGGTGAAGCACTTTTTCCGTGCGGCCGTGGTCACTGTTACCTTGGCTGAAGATCCGCTGGTATCGTCTCAGCAGTTTCCGAACTTTCTCCAACTGTTCTGCAGTCAGGTGGTCGGCCGCCCTCTCCAGTAAGCCTTCTAGCCAGTGCCCCAGGTGTTGCATCGGCACCAGCTCCTGTGTCTTGTCGATTACTGGTACGCTTACCACGGGCTCGCACGTTCCCAACTCCGTCCCGGCCTGAATGTCGTGATCGGTGTCCGTTGGATTTAGCAGTCTCACTGGCACCTCCTCTCGGCACGGCAACAATGCCCTGGCTACGCATAGTCCGTGTAAAGGCGTCTTCTGGTCCAACACCATGTTCCTGTATCTCTGGCCTTCCAGTGGCACCGTCACCACCACCTCGCTCCTCGCAAGAACAACCACGTCTTCGTTCAAGGCGACCCTGCACATTCCAAGGCGCTCTTCAGGTTGACGGAGTATAACTTCTCCGTTAGCCGCACGACCTTCCTGCCGACTTCTACCATCGCCTCGTGGCTCCTAAGGGCATCCAGTTCCAGAATCACCTCCTCAGCCACCTTCGCGACGAACACCCACAGACGCACGGCACTGCGTCCCAAGGTCAGCTTTAGCAGGACCTCCTTCTTCACAGGTAAGGTTTCGCCCGATGCCGTCATCAGCTGGAATGGTCGCTTCGGCTTCCTGGATGGCAAACACTTGGCAATGTCGGGTCTGATGATGGTCACGGCTGCCCCGGTGTCCACCAGCACGCGACACGGCTTTCCTCTCACCCAACCATCCGCGATGAGGCTGTCATCCATCCGCTGGCTGACGGCGCGCAGTGTCACTCGAGGGGATGGTGCTGATGGCGCCGACATGCCCATCGCCACGGCGGCCCTTACTCGCTTCCCGGCTGTTCTCCCTGGTGTGGGCAGTCTCCCTCTAGGTGTCCCGGCTGTCCATATCCCCATCACAGGTAACTAGGTCTTCGCCGGCGTCCCTCGGCTGGCCTTCTCTCTCCGGTGTCGCGGACACTCCTCGTTCTCGCGGTCGGGGTAGCCGTCACCTTGGCCGCCCTCACCCGCAATGCTGCCGTCAGCACCTGTTGGATGGCTGTGTAGTCGCCGAACATTAAGCGCTGGCGTATCTGGGTGTCTCGTACACCGTCGACAAACGCGTAGGCGGTTTACCGTGATACGAACTCCGGGGAAGGTCAATCAATGCCTTGCTAGCCGGCTGCTCAATCTCCAGGGCAAACTCGTGCAGCGGCTCGCCTGGCTGTTGCGACCTAGTCTTCAGCTGGCTGCGGTAGTTTGCAGCTAGGCGGTGGTATACATAACTCAGAAACCACGAGTTGGTTAAATGTCATTTTTTGTATTTTGCTTCAGCACCTTCCATAGATGCGATAGAAAGATATTTCAAGGAAATCTCCCTGCCCCAAGACAATCTTTATATGGACCATTTTTCGAAAGGTTTTACGCTCTCAAATTCATTCCAGTGGTTTTAAATGGCATATAAAATGTTGAATATATTTTCGTGACATACGAAGTTTATATCTTGAATTTCTTGGGAGGTGCTCAAAACTCCTCTTCTTTCTGAATGACTTTTGTTTAACGCGTAATACGCGTTTGCTTTATAAAAACGTGAATTTTGTGAAAACACAATTTATGCATAAAATACCAGGAGAGTGTTCTGGTCCTATTTATTATGTATGCAACCCACAGTTTATCGTATAATGTGAGAACATTAACCCTTTTAGATCAAAAGGCGTTACTGCAGCTCTGATCTTCTAATTAGTGCTTACGCACCCAGCATTAATTGGAACTAAGAAGCTGCGGAAAGCTTAAATAAACAATCGATTTTCATGCATATTATACAGGCAAGTCCTCCAAAGAATAACACAGTGTGAGTAGATTAATTAGCTGCTGCAATACGTATTGTCGCAAACACATTATTTACGATAGCACGGCGCGGAGCGATAAGTGACAGTGCGGGGAAGCAGATAAACTTAGCGCGGAGATAATAGGCCTGCCAAAACAGATAAAGTTAGATAACAGCGGAAAGTTCTAGTGACAGTTGATTGTCTTACAGAACATTCGATTTCTTGTTTGCTACAGAATATACCACAAATATCTAGTAATATCAGTCGTGGTATATATAAGAAAGCCGCCACTCGCCAACAGTCAGTTTTAAACAAAGTCGTAACGAGAGTTGTAATTGGAACTGGTGTGTGTTTTGGAAGTGAACTTTTTGTTGTGGTCAATGACCTTGTAAGATTGTAATTGTGTGTTACATAATTCAGCTGGTTGAAAAAAAAATGTATTTCTGCGCAAATAAAGGGCGTTTCTAATTTCTGAAGCTCGGACATTTAATTCTACCGACCTACAAATTCCCAGTATGGTGATGTGAAGTCACACGTTTGTTTTTCCCCAATTCCAAGTCTTTATTGTCAGTATTTAAGTTACTAATGTATTTATTATTGCTGTTGTTTCTCTTGTGAGCCAAAGCCACAAGAATGACAATAAGATAATTAGTGATCTACAGGGATTAAGTGACCATATTTGCCCGCCGAGCCCACCCCTCTCTGCAGAGAGGAGCAGCTCTTACCCTTAAAGGGGAAACTACGGTCTACCTTGATTAAGGAAAAATTTAATCTTTGTGAGCCTAATAATCTGTACCGTATCTGGTGCTGTAAACCACGATAAGCAGTTGGCTTTCACTTTTAGGAGCCTGTCTACAACATTAAATCTAACGGCTTTGTTTCATGCTTAAATCTTAATTTTCCCTGTGCAATGGTGAAATGTTTGAGACTTGTTTGAATGCATCAATGCATTTATAATTATCTGCCATTGAAAAACATGCCTATACTTGTATTTTGTAAACACCGATAATGTTATGAAAAATGTTATTTCTATCATAATATGAGATTATAGACCCCAAGAGGCAAGAGAAAAATAATACAATTTTTCAGCTAAACACGAAGGACTACAACTAGACTTTTAGTGGTAGCTAACCCACCTTCAGAGGGCAGATTCCTTTACGAATAAGTAATGGTGGCCCTCAGACCCGCACTTCGAGACTTAACACGCTTGTTACAGCTTCATACAGTGCTTTGAGCTCATTTTGGTAGTTCTAACACAAATAAAAGAGCTGCAGCCGCCATTACAGTTACTGTGTGACAGATGCGAAAACAATCATCAGCATGTGATAGGTTTCTCCTTCAGGGGAGTGTTTAAAAGTGTGCGAATGTACACTAATGAATAAAAGTTTGTAAACTCGTCTAAAATTATTACTGCATCATCTGTGTCTGGATATGATGTTTTTGGAATCGACATACATAGTGATTGTTTTCTGTCCCATGCAACACCTATACACTGAGTTGTCTACCTCTCCGCTATAAACTGTTCTGCAAATCATCCATTCGAAGGCATTCAAGAAAGGTGTAAGTCACATATGTCGCTTAGCACGGTGCATTAATTAAAAAATAAATAGGGGTAGGTCACTCATCTGTTATACTTTTTATGAAGTGAACTATTTTGAGATATACTATGTTACTGGCTTGAATTTTCAGAAATGGGATGTCATTATTTGTTATTTTTCATCCTGGTCATGATAAGAGAATGCAAAGTCAAAGCCATCATATAGCGACCAGGTCTTAAAATATTTGACTATCGCTTACTTGTAACTATAAGGAAATATGTAGTAGGGGTGCTTCAAAATAGATATAATATAAACAAAATGAGTAGAAAAAGTCATGTAAGTGTACACATCTGTTTTTTAAATTATTTTTAGTTAAGTTTAGCACAGAAACGATTAACTATTTTCACATAGATTAAATATTTGCCTTACTATTATATGCATTACGAATAAATTTACAAAGTAGATAACAATTGAAATCTTCATTAAACTATATGCCCAAATCAGCTGTAAAATTAACACTCATCCCGACTATTAATATAGGTTATTTATATTTTACCCCTAGTTTATAGTGTAGTTAATCATAAGTGAACATCTTAACTAAGGTAGCTACAAAATAGGAATAAACATAAAGCGGGCCTAGGCGTGGCTATTCTATCGCTACTAGCCAATGCGTTGCGTGCAACGTTGTACAGTTAAGAACGCGTACTAGCTTGCTTTGCCGAATCATACGATTAATTTCTTTGCGCGCTATATATACTAATTACAGATTTATTTTGTTTATCCCAAGTTACAGAGCTATTTTTTTCTGAGGATTACTGTCCAAACCCCATGTTTATAGCACATCTGATTTTGGAGATATGGAAACATGAGGTGCCTGCCTAGAAAGAAAAGAATCATTATCTGTCAGTGAAGAAAAGCACACACATGCTATACTGCAGTTGCATTTGGTACCTTGCATTCAGTAAAGTGATATTTTAAGAGTGCACACGTGCTTTCCAAAGTTAATACATATACCGCTAAGCAAGACTAGTACTGGTGCGCCTAGTAGTAACTGCAAAACAACCCGTAAGAGTTTACATAAGCAAGCTAGAAATATTCTTGTTAAAGTGTATCCCTTTTAAAACAGATGTCAAATAAAGACGTTTTCGAATGTACAAATTTCGCTGAGAGTCGAGAAATAATGTTACAAGCTTGTCACGTGAGTGCTCATTCTGTGACGAACATTGTTAAAGAGGGCAAACAATTCACTAAATTAGGAGAGTTTCCACAGTTAGATTTCCAGGAAAACATCGAGCATATAAAAAATGTGCTACCAACTTAGACAATTTTCAAAAGTGTGTTTTAAGTAGAACAATTTGTAATTTATGTGACGAGGATGAATATCCAAACTCCAAAAGGATAACCAAATTAATGAGAGGAAAATACTATATACGGATTCTGTATTTTCTATGCATAATCTCTGCAGTTCAAGTATTTGATATATATTTAGTTGTACAGTATCCATTACAAATTCAGTACAATAAAATTTAACATAGAACATGCTGTATTATAGCTCCTGTACAAATATGTGAAATTGCTGACCTCAAGATTTACTTGCTGACTCAGGTCCCCTGGCTATAAGTCTTTGGTTTTCCTGAGCGGCTTGATGCCATTTCTTCTTGTACTTTTCTTCTTTTATCCTAATCCACTTTTCTGTTATCCTATATAAGAAATCTCCTATACATCTATTTTTTTTCTCTCATCCCCGTTAGCATGCGTACCGCCAATATCTCTTTGCTCACACTGTCCCATTTCTTATCCCATATTTTTCTCCTGTAATTTGTTAGCTCCTTACATTCTTCATCTCCACACAATTCACATATTCCTACCTCATTACTTCTCAACACTTTTAAGTATAATATCGGGTTGTCTCATAAATTCGTTCGATTCTTGTTACGTATTTACGACTAAGAACTCCTGAGAACACTGCATGCCCCCATTACTTTTACGTCAAAGAAGTTGCCTACCAATATGGGGTTTGTTTACAAATACAATAACTGAAAAGAATGCTATGAACACAAACGACAGCGACCTCACGGCCAAAGGTAAATAGGTCAAGTTATGTAAGAATTGGTAACCAAACTTCAGTACGTGTTTGTGGATACAACAGTGTGGAGTTGTAACTTGTGAATGTTAATATGGGAAGCAAGAAGGAACATTTTCGACATTTGATGCTATTTTATTACCTTGAAGGTAAAACAGCCTCACAAACTCAACGGAAAATTTGTGCTGTTTACGGAGAAGATCCAGTGACGAATCGGGCATGGCAAAAATCGTTTACTCGATTTCGAGCTGGGAACTTCTCTGTGAAAGACAAACCTCGTTCTGGACGACCTGTGGTTACGGATGAGGAAAGGATAAAGGACATGATTACGAACAACCCCAGAATAACAACTCGGGTGGTAGGTCAGGAGCTAAACTTATCTCATGCAACTGTAGCCAGGCACCTAAAGAAACTTGGTTACGTAAATCTTCGGGATGTATGGGTTCCGCACGAACTGAGTGAACAAAATTTAGTTCAGCGCGTTTCCATCTGTGACGCATTGATAAGACGCAATGAAACTGCCCCTTTTCTTAAACAGCTGGTTACAGGAGACGAAAAGTGGATTGTGTACAACAACATCCGAAAGAGAGTCATGGCGTAAGAAAGGGGAACCACCACTCTCAATTCCTAAACCACGGCTTCATCCTGAGAAGATTATGCTGTGCATTTGGTGGGACTGGAAAGGAATTATTTATTACGAATTTCTTCCTCCTGGGGAGACCATCAATTCAGAGAAATACTGTTCTCAGTTGGATCGTCTGAAGGTTGCCCTAGGAGAGAAAAGGCCAGAATTAGCATTTAATGGTGGAGTCGGCTTTCATCAAGACTATGCCAAAGCACACACTTCTATGGTAACTTGTCAGAAATTACGGGATTTCGACTGGGATGTGTTACCTCACCCGCCTAATTCTCCAGATATTGCCCCATCCAACTGTCATTTATTCCGATCCCTGCAAAACTTCCATAATGGCAAACGCCTTACTTCCTTGGAGGATTGCAGACTCGCCGTAGAAGAGTTCGTCAGCCAGAAAACTGCAAGATTTTGGAAAAATGGAATTGATAAGCTTTCTGAGAAATGGAGATATGTTACGGATAATAATGGTGCATACTGCACAAAATAAAGTTTGTTTTGAAAAGCTTATTGCCTTGTTTACTTTCGATGACCTTGGCTGTGTAAACAGATTACCCCTAGATAATTAGGCAACTTCGTTGCCGTAGTTGTGATACGGGCATACAGTACAGGCGTTCTTTGTCGTAAACACGTAACAAGAATCGAACGAATTTATGAAACAAACCAATATTTTTACTCTCATCCATGCTATGGGGGTTCAAATATAGGAGAACCAATGATGTCCACAACTTTCTGCTTGAAAGAAGCGGTATTGCTGCTGCAATACTAGAATTTCTGCGGACAATTCACAACATTAGTACATGATATTCATGGTGTAAAAGTGCTTCATAAATACAGATTCATATCTTCCGTATTTATTAAGTATTTTAATGAAACAAAATTTGGTTTTAAGTCCATTACAAGCCGTATATAAATATGGCATCATTAAAATAGACACTATTTTCTCAAATCGCTGACATATCACTATTTTGTTTCACTGTCGCAAACACCTTCTTTCGTAGAATGCATTAAATTTGAATCATTTTGTTTTGTGTGCATATGAACAATAGCTAAGTAAGCGATTTGTTCTGCCGTTTAAGGTTTTAATGTTCAGATTGTTCGATAATCATTGTGTATGTTCTCACACACATGTTGAAATATGAAGCGAATTTCAGTCAGCATCTGTGTCACTATACATCTCAGCATCTGTATACTTGCTAGGTGGATTCGGTGAGACAAAGACAGATATATCTTCCGTCTCTGTCGCCCGGTTGCCGTGGAACTGGCAGCACCAAGAGAGTAAGATAACCGTATTGGCTCAACCCATATTCATTATTTTGTCGCTACTCTAGTGCAGTAGTGTATTAATGAAACATGTCACAATTTATCCAGATACCTTAAAAATAACCATTTTATATTCAGCGACTGTTGAACTAATAAACTCAAGTAATAAATTTCTCAAAATAAAATAATATTTTAGTGGTTTAACTCAAATAAAAATGTTATTAACCACAAAACCTTGTTGTTGAGCTTTTAAGATTAACAACATTCCTTTGGCAAAATTAATTTAAGGTACGTCTGCAATAAATTGATAAAATCGTCTGTCTTCAGCTGTATAAAGAACTGATTGAGATGCCCCCGATATAAGGCGTCAGGCTCCTATTCAGATGAAGTTCAGGTTTCGAGTCCGGTCGAACACTGTCTCTAGCCTTGAGGTTCTGCATATTTTCCTAGTTCGCTTGGCGACAGCTGAGCTATTCGTCCATTTATCACAATTTACCTTCCATAATTTATGCAGAATTCATCCATATTGGTTCACCAAAAAGCGCTTCTAGGTTTCTAGGTTGTGCCGGACATATAGCTCGGATAATTGCTCAACATGAGGCGTTTACTCCACATGTACCTCCGAGCATGGCGGCATTGTTTCGTCTATGGACCGCATTTACGAGGCCCGGGTTCGATTGTCGTGACCGACCTACTTGACTCAAGGACTTTTCGAGGGTTTTCTCGGGTTACTAGGCGATTGCTGACTAGGTTAATTACGAGGGTGGTCCAAAAAGTTTCCGACCTCAACGGGACGTTGGCAGCACTCGTAAATAAACGCTAGTGAATTTCGTTGTACATCTTTTGACAGTTAATCACCAAATTTTCAGCCAATTTGGACGTTCAGTTGTTATGTAGTAGTCGTTTGAGTGAGTTCGTGTGATTGATTTTATGAAAATGTACAAATTCGACTATCGAGCTGTTATTAAATATTTTTGGTTTTGAAAGGCAGTTCGCCTACACAAATCAAAGATAAGTTGGATTCTGTGTGTGGGGAATCTGCATCATCATTTACCACAGTGAAATTTTGAGCAGCTGAATTGAAACGTGTCCGTAAAGGCTTGGGAGACGATGAAAGTTCGCGACGTCCAAAAACTGCAACTACCGACAAAAACATCGCCAAAGTTCACCAAATGGTGCTAGATGACCACCGAACTGAAGTGAGAGAAATAGCAGGGGCTATGAATGTGCCAAAAGATCTTGTTTGTTACACGTTAAATCAACATTTATATATGAGAAAGCTGTCCGCCCGTTGCGTACCGCGTTTGCTCACGTTAGACCAAAAGCGTGTTCGAATGAATATTACCAACGCTCTGTTGGCGCAGTTTAAGCGCAAAAAATCCAAGTTTTGACGCCGATTAATTACTGTGGATGAAAGTTGGACACACCATGCTGCAGTACTTTCTTACCGCCTCACGGCTGCACGTTCCTGGATTGGACGTCGAGACTCCTTCCTGGGTCTCCACGTCGTCGTCCACTGCCTGCTTCGCCCTTGCCTCTATCTGCAGTCTCCTGCATGACTTTTTTGGGTTCTCAGGGCGTTAAGGTTGAGACAACAAACATCCGATAATTTCTGATTCCTTTAATTGTTCTTAACACTTGCGTGGAACCCAGACACTTTCAAATAACTGCAATTTTACTGGCGAACATTTTACAGTACAACTGCTATTCTAACTTCACGCGGAGTGTTGTGAATGAATAAGCTGTGGGACACATCAGACCAATGCATACAACATACTTGACTACAATGGGGGCCGAATAGGAGTTTTTACCCTCTTATATATTCAGCATGGTGTCGCAAGGGAAAACTACCAGAAAATTAACCTGTGTAACTTTACCGCAAAATAGTTGACATTCCAATTTATTGTCCGACATCCGCCATTTCCACGCCGTCGCCCGAGAGTACAATGTTTCTCACGTATATCTGCCCAGGTCCACGTTACAATAATTTACATCAAGATATACAATTTCATTTTTACAAACATAGCCAAATAACCCTTTTACAGTTCCCAAATGTATAGATAAAATTATTAAACATATTACATAATTAATTGAGTAATTGATCCAAGAACCAAAAGTTCCTGTTTCAACCATCATACGCCCGAAACAGAAATACAGTTCAAACAGTAGACTGCATAGGGGGGCCAGTTCCAGAAAAAAGCAAAAACTGTTGTTTTTTTCTGTTGGGAAAGTGATGGCAACTTTCTTGGGATAGTCATGGAATTTTTTGAATCGATTATCTCCAAAAAGGAAAAAAAAAAAAAAAAAAAAACATTACAGGAGCATACTGCGCATCTTTAGTAGACAAGCTGGAGCCAGAAATTGTTGAAAAACGGCCACATTTGCAGAAGAAGGAAATAATGTTACAGCAGGACAACGCACTGTCTCACACCTCAGCAGTTGCAATGGCGAAAATCCACGAATGACGGTTTGAACTGCTTGACCATCCGCCTTACTCAACAGATCTAGCCCAAACCGACATCTTTTTGTTCCGTCATCTGAAAATTGCGCTCGGAGGACAGGGATTTTCGTCGAATGAAGAGGCAATCACCTTCCTGAGCAATTATTTTGCAGAGAATAACGCCCAGGAGGTATAGGTACCCTGCTCTCTGCGCTGGCGTGAATCCTTTGAACGGCCTCCCTCTGTCTGCTCTCGCCTCATGCTTCGGGGGATGCCCCAGTTGGAGCATAAGTACAATAGATCAAGCCTGGAAGTCTTTGCCGCGTCCCCTCCATAGCATAATCCAATCCAATCCAATTCTCGTGGACACTGAAGAACTGCCTGCTCGACGGACCGTTCATTGCCCACTCTAGGCAGCTCTAGTAGTTGGAGGGGTAAGGGATCCTCCAAGCCTTACGGATCATCAAGTTTCTTTGTGGAATGTCTGTCCATAATGTGTACCTTTATAACGTTATCGACCTGTTTGCTTTGCTCGTAAAGTTCATAATTTTTCAGCCCATTTATTTCTAATTCGGTAGTTTGACCAAATCTTTCAGTCATTTCACATTTAGCTCCTGCACATGACGTGAAGATAGCAGCTTCGACACATCTGTAAAGAGGCAATATATCTCTTCTTGTATAAGTGTCTGGTGGCACTATGGTGCCGTCGTGCCTCCCTGCTTACGTTGTCTGTGAACGGTTGGCCGAGTGTTTACCAATGATATTGTGACTTTGTGCGTTCGTGAAATCAAAAGTCCAATTGCACAAACTCAAAATGTTATTTATTTCCACCGAATTACAGTTGGAACACTTGCCGATTACATCAAATTACGTAGCACACACAATTACAACCTACCAGTTCGTCTGTCACAGGTCCACTCCACACTCACAATTACGTGCAACTCTCTCTAGAGCTAAGGACTCCTCTGATACACTTACGCAGTCTTCCAGTCCGTTCGCTAGCATTGCGCTCTTCACGGCTGCTCGCCAAGTACTGCCTGAGTCGTCTACTGCAGCCCTAATATAGAATGATCGCGGTTTATGGAAGCTTCGCGTCTCGGAACATCATCCCGGTTGTGCCAGACCTCAGGGGAAGGGTAAAGAGACGGCACAGTGTCCCGCGATACCCTCCCAACCTTCCCCTGAGTTAGCGCCACATCATGAGTAGGCGTGGCCTAAATGCCTCCCGTCCCCCACTCAGCTGTCAGTGGTCGTGCCTTCCGATAATTGGGTGACAATATGTGTTTTAGTTGTGTACCTTTTTCTTTCATCCTGTATGGTGATTACCTTGTAAACTGGGGGAAAGCAATAAGAAGAAGGAAAGGAGCCGTCAGGTTGGTGAATTCATGGGATTCGAAACCGCCACCTGTTGAATGAACTCAATACTCCCACTCAATATTATTCAAACCATTTCCTTCCAAACAGTTAGAGAATTCAGCACAGCCTAATGTTCATAGCACTGTTTAGACTTCTGTAATGACTCGGCAGACACAAGTCAGTTCCAACTCTGCAACATTGGATACATTATCGTTACTCTCTGTACCCAGTGTATCTACCCAGTCACATTTAATTGTACGTTAGGCAAAGAATGGAAGCAGTTGAGACTTTACATTGTTGCCCCGCATTTGGAGTTGCACTATAGTCTTGATATACTTTCGCTGGGTTTCCTCTTGAGCGAATGAATGCTATCTGATTATTTACAAACATTTCATAATTAATGTTCAATTAAGGAATTTTGGAGAATGCTTTATTCCATGCTTTAACATAACAGGGTATTTAATATAATATACAATATTCTTATTAAAACATTGGCTTCTTTATTCCAATTAAAAGTAACTTGTGCAGAATACAGTATGTATTATCACTGATATATGTTTGTTATAAAAGCGATATTGAAAGAAGTCGAAGTTCCTGATTGACGACACAAATGACAGCGGGTAGAGAAACGAGGGCCACCCACAAAGTCTGACAAGGCCAGGATATCTGGAATGTTCTATATTAAAAGGCAGTCAGCCGTGGCTACCCACAACAGTTAGGGAGTTCTGCAGCAGCCATTGCGGAGGGTTTAATGTCCTAACCGCACTCCTTGTGAACGCTCAGTTCTATTGCTCTATTGGAAGTTAACGAGGCGTACTGCAGTCAAAAACTTGAGTCAGCGAATTATTCTAGAGTAGGGGCTGCTGTCATTTTAGATTCCTCTTTTATTGCACGGGAAGTAAATTTAAACTTTTTAATTAATTGTTAATTCACACATCCCGTGTGTACGAGTACGACGAAGTTACAAACGTAGAATGAGACTGATAAATTCAATGTTCTTACCGGGATTTGAACCCCGGATGATGCAGATTGCCTCCGAACGGTTTAATCAGCTGATCTACCAAGCCGACATTATCACATTCACATTACACATTACTAGGTTGAGGAATTTAATAGTGCGGTGGCACTTTGAATGACAAATCAATTGGTAGAACAACCGGAAGACAATCAGAGCATCCGGGATTCAAATTGCCGCTCTGGTATTCAACTTTTTCAATCCGAACTAACCTTTCCAAGTTTAAAATTTTACTTACTCTACCACACAACTTGTTGGTAGAGTAAGTATTCTATTCCATCTGAATTCAATAATGACATTTATCCGGAAATCCATTTCTGAATGCCCCTGAAAAAATAGAATAAAATATTCGTATGAGTGTGTCTACGTGTGTGTATGTTTATGTGTGTGTGTGTGTGAGAGAGAGAGAGAGACAGAGACAGAGAGAGAGAGAGAGAGAGAGAGAGAGAGAGAGAGAGAGAGAGAGAGAGAGAGAGCGAAGTATAATTAAAAAACCATAAGGAATATTTGCGCGGTTTCGGCGCAAATAGACAACCGACGGATAGGTTTCACGTAGATAACGAGCTTACGTAAGCAGATAAATATAGCGCTTGAGATAAGTGACTTGTCGGCCCAGATAGGGTTTCAGGAACGGAAGGTTCTAGTGATATCTCGATTGGAAGAGTCTCGAATTAATCAATGAGTTGTTTAAGAAGGCGACGGCTCGCCAAGAGGAGTAGTGAAACAAATGTGAGTCGTGAGTTGTTAAAAAGCGAGAGGTAAGCAGAGAACAGCTGAGAGTGTTGATGTTGTAAACAGTGGAAGTTGACTAAGCTGTTTGTTATTGTCATCGACCTGGGTGCTGTAGACCTGGGTGCCGGAGTGTACTTCTGCGGAAATAAAGAAAATTTAGAATTTCGCAAATTAGACTTTTAATTCTACAAATCCACAAAGTCACAATATCAATAAATGCTATGCTCAACATCTTTCAAGAATGTGACAAAATTTTCAAGAAATCCATTTATCTCAAACTGACTCTTACAAGGAAATATTTCACATATTGTCGTGAACCCGGATCAACGATCGCGCGGCTTGTTTACACAAACGGAACTGATAGGCGGCTAGCGTTCACAAAGCACCGACAGTTAACGATAAGCGCCGATATACAAGAGACGGATAGGTAATCACAGAGGTGAAAGACCTGCCGGCACCGATATTGTTACATTATAGAACATTCGTGTTTTTTTTTCTAGTAACATGTTAGAGAAAATTCGATAACAGTCTGGAATACATGAATGGGTGTATCGAAAGAAGCCATGACTAGTGATGAGTCGGTTGTGTAACAAGAGTGTTGCAACGAGAGCTGATGTAAGCTGGACGCTGTCATCGACCTTGGAAGATTGTGTTGTTATCTGATGTAATGTTACGTGAGAATCAGTATATCTCTGCGGAAATCAGGAACATTTAGAATTTCGGCAAATTGGACTTTTACTTCTACGAACCCACAAAGTCAAAGAAGGATATTACCACGATGGAGGCTGCATTAGAAAAGGTTCTACAGAAAATGGAAGAAATGAAGACAGCCAATGACGCCCTCGCCGCGAAGACGGAAACAGCAAACAACAACCTGGCAGCGGCACTGAAAGAAATGAAGACGGCGAATGACAACCTAGCTGCGAAAACAGAAGCCGCAAATAAGAACCAGGCCTCAGAGCTGAAACAAATGAACAGGGCTAGCGACATTACGAGAAGATGGAAGAAATGAAGGCCGAATTAACAAATAGCAATTTGGCCGCGACAATGACCGCGAAGATAGCCGAAATGAAAGCGGTGAACGAGGCTCTCGCCGCAAAGTTTGAACAGCAGTTGGTCTGCGTAAAGGAGGACGTCACGGAGCTGGGCGAACGCTTCGAAGAACTGGCGAGCCGCGCTAACGACCTGGATGGAAGGGCCGACAGCAACGCAAAGTCCCTGAACACCAAGGTGGAGGACGTCGTCAGCATTAGCTTAAAGGATTTAACGGTCGACGCGCCGGGACGCGACACATCTGCGCGCGTCAAACCTCCTAAGTACGAACTCGCGACAACTTTCGAAGTCTTCCGCCGATAATTCGACACGGTGGCCAAACACAACAAATGGTCACCAGAGGAAGAGGTCGCACAGTTAATAGCCAGCCTACAGGGATGGACCGCAGAAGTCCTGAACGCGGTCCAGACAGTGGTGGGGCCTAAAGACATCTGGGAGGTCCGGGAGAATCGCTTTGGAAACCACCGCTTAGCCGCAGCGTACCGCAGCCAGCTAATCGTAAGATCACAGCAGCCAGTGGAGACGCTGTATGAGTTCGCTCTGGCAGTTGAGCAACTGGCTAGCAAGGCCCTAGTCGACACCCCACCAGAGTTCGTATTCCGGGAAGCAGCCTACACATTCGTTGTCGGGGTACGAGACACGGAGTTTCGTTAGCGGCTAATGCTCAGCGATTACAACACCATCCACGAGACGCTGACGGCAGCAACAAGTATGGAGGCGGTCAAGATGACAGCTATCCCAACGTCAAGAACGAGGAGTGTCCCCTACACCGGAGACAGAAGACCACCCAAGGGACGACGGCGAAGACTTAGTGGCCTGTGTAGAGGATGTGAGGGAGTGACACCTGGAGAGAAACTGCCCACACCATGAAGAACAGCAGGAAAACGAGTAAGGGCGTCATGTAGAGGGGCACGTCGGCGCCATCACCACCCTCCCCGCGAGTGACAATGCGCGCCGTAAGCCGGCGTATCGATGACAGCCTCATCGCTGACGTATGGGTGAGAAGGAAACCGTGCCGCTTGTTGGTGGACACCGGGGCAGCCGTGACCATTATCAGACCTGACGTGGCGAAGGGTTTGCCGACGAGGAAGCCAAGCCAACCATACCAGCTTGTGACGGCATCGAGTGACACCTTTCCTGTGGAGGAGGCCCAATTGAAGTTGACCTTGGGACGGAGTGCCGTACGTCTGTGGGTGTTCGTCGCGAAGGTGGCTGAGGAGGTGATACTGGGATTGTATTCCCTCAGACGGTCGTCTTCACTCATTCCATTCATCGTCCGATATGACTTAACGTTGGAGGACGTAAATTACAAAAAATCTCCCTCTATCTGGTTATAATGGAGAGGGCCAACGACTTGAGATCAAGTTAGATGGGATCACTACCATCTTGCTACTCTCTGGTGATGGTTGAAGCCGTCATGGGCACTGGCGGCCCCCCTCCAAATACCATCGCTGCCTGGAGTTCAATCAGTCCAGCGTTTTCTTCTAAGCGGAATTTCCGTATTAATGTGTGGACGATCCCACAACAAAGAGGTCTGTCCAAGAGCTTGCACCCCTGTGCCTATTTGCGCTAACTGCAAAGGTGAGCACGTGTCCTGCGGCTGTCCTGACCGAAAGGCAGTTATAGCCGCGGACAGGCTAATAACCTCCTAGGCAACAACGGCCTACGACTTCTAAGGAAGAGCAAACACCGCTCCCCTCTAACAGCATCAGAGACTGGCTCAAGCTTCAGCATACGGCCAATCAGGCACAGGAACAGAAGGTTAACAGGCCGACGTTTGTTCAAGTAGTGCAAAGGGCCTCTGATGTTCCCAAAACGTCTGGCACAAATAATCACGGACCCCAGCCCACAAAACTCCAACTCCAAATCCTGGCAAAATGAGGAGAGAACCGCAATTTAATTCCCGAAACCTAATCCAGGAGATAGACAAGGCAAAACCTTGCATCCTACCTGAATGGGAACGAGAGAGCTGTGGGTAGACCTGCTCCTATTAGGCCATGGTCATCCTCTCCAACTACCAATCACCCACAAACATCTAACACCCACGAACTCAAAGACAAGCTCAAAAGGCTGCAGCAGTTGCTTTTGACACATGGGCAAAGAATCTGAGAGCTCCTGTTGAAGTTTCTAACAGCCTCAGATCCGGACGGCGAAATGCTGGTAGCGATAGAGGGTCTTGTCCTACTGAATACAGGCATCTAGGAGTTTCGCAATGGCGAATCAAAATAGGTCTCGTACCTCTTTTAGATTCACATTGTGTAAAAGTAGAATGTCCGGCAAGCAAGCCGGACATTCAAGGACGAGCTTCTGCATTTTGCACAATCATATGCCTTTGACGTCATCCAAGTCAGCGAAACCCACTTACGTCTAGGCTTTCAATTCCGGATTCATGGCTGCACTTGTCATCGTTCGGACCGCCTTGGACGCCCTGGAGGCGGAACGGCGGTGCTGGTGAGGCGGAATGTAGCTCATCGCCCGATCCAGCTCCCATCTCTACAGACCCTTGAGGCCACGGCTATTAGTCTAGATTTTGGCGGCTTGAGGTCTCTGTGTATCTCTCGCCTAAGATAATGTTCGTGCCCAATGACTAGTTATACATCCCAGCCATATACCCTGGTGCTATTTTTTTAATTGTCGATAAACTTTATTGTATCCAAATACATTATGGTACTTATATTTGTGAGCAAGAGTAATATTACATCACTTGAACTGTGTGTTAGGATGCTGTTCAATAACAGTGCTACAACAGTTACGTTTAAACATTAACAAACATATTATATTATAATCACAAAAATAAAGAGCACTTTGTCATACATACAAAACACATGAAATTAAATGAGCAGGTCATTGTGTCATTTTCTTTTTAGTCTTCTATTTTACGGTTGTGAAGGGGGTTGTAGGAAAATGTCTTGTAGCAGTGGGTTTGGATTTGCGAAAATTTGGTGTAGTCAGGTGTAGCTTGTTCTGATAACATCCATTACTTCTGGTATGTTCAGATGCCTGTGAAGTTTGGTGTTCCTAACATACCATGGGGCACCTGTGATCAGTCTTAGTTATCTGTTTTGGATTACTTGGATTCTTTTTATTTGTGAAGCTGCAGCAGTGACGCAACCATATTGCGAAATAGGTTCAATCAGCGAGTTGAATTGAATGCGTTTATATGACATTGCAAGATTTTGACTGTATTATATGTTTGATTTGCTGGATTCGGTGTCTTAGTCCTGAAAGAATATATGTGATGTAGAGATTAAAGTTGGTTTATTGTCCAATATGAGACCGAGGTAACCAACCGACTGAGCGGTGCGTATTGCGATTCCTCCAAGAACTGAGGGATAATATGTTCTGTGCCTTTTATATGTAAAATATACTATTTGCGATTTCTGTAGATTCATCACCACTCCCCAGTTAGAATACCATTTTGTGATTTCAGTGCAGAAGTTAAATAGTTTCCCAGCTGCTGAATCACAACTGCCTTTACTAAGGATTGCAACATCATCAGCAACATGTGCAATGGTTAGTTGAGCGTGTCGAGGAAAGTCTGAGGTATACACTGTATAAAGAAGTGGGCCTAGAATACTTCCTTGTGGAACACCATAGAGGATCGGTTGTGATCTGGATTGTGCACTTTGATATTTTACTGCAAATGATCGGTTATACAGATAGGATGCTATTATTCGGACATATGTATCTGAGACATAATTCCTGATTTTCAGTAGCAACCCATTACGCCACACTTTATCAAAGGCTTCCTCTGTGTCAAGGAAGAGACCTAAGCACACTATATTTTCTTTATATATGTCCATAATTGTCTAAAAAGTTCGGTGAAGTTGCTGTGGACAGGAGTGCAATGGCTTAAATCCAAATTGAGAGAATGGTATGATTTCGTCAAGTTGTACAACAATAGCCTTTCAAATACTTTAGATAATAGAGGCAACAGACTTATTGAGCGATAGCTTTTAGGAACACGTTCATTTTTGTTGGGTTTAGGTACCATAACAACTGATGCATGTTTTCATCTTTGTGGGAAGTAAGTCAAGCGAACAATAGCATTGTACATTTGTGTTAAAAAGACTATAGCTTTTTTTGGAAAATGTGCGAGCAAAGGTTGGAACATCAAGTCTTTACCAGGAGCTTTTTGGAGGAAATCGACTAATTGCATCTTTAACCCCCCCGCCAGGCGTGAAGAGCTTAGGAAAATTAGAAAGCTGCAGTGGTTGAGATATGCTGCTGTTAACAAAGTTAGTAAAATATTCGCTGGTGATAGGATTGGGTTGAAACTGCTGTTTTAAATGTGCGCTGAAAAGCTATACGTTTTCATCAGGTGTTGTGTACCAATGATTGCCAATTTTTACAGCAGGTATGTTATCTTTGTATTTAAGTACACGTTTAGTTTTCTTTTCCCACAACGATCCATCTTGACAGCTGAGGCTTTTCATTTCTGCTTCCAGGGAATCGTAGTGTTGTTTCTTTAGTGCCCTGTTCAGCTTCCTGGAGATATTATTTCGTATTTTTATAAGCTGGATACCTGACTCTTTCCCATAGCCGACTATATTCCCTTTAGGTTTGATGAAGATACTCGATGCGTGGGATACAATGGGATAACTTCATTTTATATGTTTGGCTGTTATTAAATATTCTTGCGGCATACTGTATATATCTGGTAATAATAGAACCTGCAACTTCTATTTCCCTAGACGTTTTGAGTGGAGCTTTTGTGTCTTTTTGTTCCATTGTTAATGTATACAAACTCCAATTAAAGGGACACTTGATTAACGTGTGGGCGTGTTCTTTTAGATTTATATTCGATGAAAGATTAACCAGAACTGAACAATGGTCTGAGGTTAGTTCGTGTGATACGAATGCGTCCGCACACATACATGACACATTTTTACCGATGAAAAAATCCAAAACATCAGGAGTGCTTCCATCGTGTGGATAGTGGGTTGGTTGAACTAGATACAAAATTTCTTATTTAAACTGATATATTACCTCGTGAAGCGACTTTCCTCTTGGATTGGTAGTGTAGGATTCCCATCTCAGGTGTTTACTATTGAAGTCACCACCTAGAAGATAGCGTGATTTCGTTTTATCGAAGATTCCCTAGAAATCCGCTATCGTGAGTTTGTTTGCCGGAGCCGAATAGAAAGAGCCAATCTGTAGTTTTATATCACGCATATCCAGCGATACCCAAGCTCTACTATGCTCTGTGGTTGGCTGTGAAGAACTGCAGTCTTAACAAATAAGACCAAACAGCCTTTTCTGTCATTGCTGGGATGGTCAGCACGATAAATCCTGTACCCTGGAAGTTTAAATGTATATATGGCACTAGTTTAGTTTCCGTAGCAAGCAGAAAGTCTATGACATAAGCACAGAGAAGGTGTAACAGTACATGATATATGTTGGTTATGCCCTGGCAATTCCATGTGCATATGCGAATTAGTCCTTGAAGGTTTTGCTCCATTACTTTTTATAAGCACAGGCATTATTTGTGTAAGAGTATTTATGAGAGGAACCAGGAGTGATAATATTTGATTCTCGCTGTTTTTTGACTTGCTTGCTTCTGAATAAAATTTTTGACTAACTGGCTGAGACGGTACTGGGAGCGAAGGAACTTGGGTTTCAGAAGCCACATTAATTCTTGGTGGCGGAGCCTCAGCTAAACTTTCAATGTTCTTTCTTTGGAAAGTTGATGTTGAATTTTAAAACTTCGCGTGCATTAGACATCCCTTGTAACTAGCTGTATGTTGCCCTTTACAGTTTTTACACACTGGAGGCGCATTGTTGGCTTTCTTACATTCTGCAGTAGATTGTGCACCATCCCATTTTACACAGCTAGCGCTTTTATAACAATAATTTTCTGTGCCCATATTCTTGGCACCTGTAACTGTATAATATGACGTGGTTTAGCTAAATCATACCTTTTTTAATTATCTGGCCTTGGTCTGAGATCTGCGAAACGTTGTGGTAGCGGGTTCATTGTATCTGGGTGGTAAACAGGAAGCATCTTAATCCATTTATTACAATGCCTATATCACATGCAGGATGTAAACCGCGAATAACTACTAGGAAATTACTATCCTACTTCATTTGGTAAGTGTGGTACTCGGCTTTGTTCTTTTCAAAGTAATGAATTGCCTTTCGATATCCTTCTACTGTTTCGAAACAAAACGGAACTCTCTGATTTGGAACAGTAGTGTGCTTAAAGTTGCCTGCTGTTTCGCCTTTTAGTGCCTGCAGAACTGTGTTCATGTCTGTGATGTTATGTATGTAAATAGGTGGTGGTTTAACAGCTTTGACTTGGGAGCTACCATTTTCACTATCGTCCTTATTCAGTCCTGACTTAAGTGTGTGTAGTGATTAACGCCCGCTTTTACTACAGACGGCACCGCAGGCGATGACACTGATGATACATGAAATGAAGATGGAGCATCGGTGGAATGAGATGGCGGGGGAAACCGGAGATCCCGGAGAAAACCCTCCCCAGAGCCGTGTTGTACACCATAAATCTCTTTTTGCGGACGCCTGGGATCGAACCCGGGCCGCCTTGGTAAGAGCCAAGCGGTATAACCACTAAGCCACGGCGCGGCCTGTCCAGAGTTAGATTACTCAGTGGTTCAAATGGGTTGGGAGTGTAAAATGGAGAAGTGTTGGCAGCACTGTTAGTACGTAATTTCTTCGTTGCGTTGTTTATCGCATGATTAGCTTTTTTTCATTCATATTCAATCTGAGGTGAGCTCAGTAATAAATGCCTTCTACATAATGAAGTTTTAAGGGATTTTATTACTAACACTTCTACCTGCGAATAATTAAATTATCTACTATTTACAGTAGAATCCAGCACAGTAAGAGCTTTTAAATCTCCAAAAATAACTTAATTTTTTGCACTAGTACACAGAACAAATAAACACGGTCATGGTCCACATCAAACTTCCCCTGGTGCTATTATGGCTGGCGACTTCAATGCCAAACATCAGCATTGGTATTGCGGACGTCAGGCAGAGACGCAAGAGGCAATGCTTTATAGACACCGACCCTCAGTTTCAAGTACAGGTCCCTGACAACCCACACATCATCTGTTAGGGCAGGACTGGCTTCAGTCATCGTCGAGTGCTTCCCAGATAACAGCGCCTACACTCGAGGTATCTTCCCAAATGTCCCGGATAATATTAATGCTGCAAACGAAGCTGTCTACCGCAACGATAATATCTCCAAAAATTAAAGTGTCATTTTCACTTAACTTTTAAACACCAATTTGCCGCTGATCGTAATTTCTGAAGTAGGAAAGTAATACTACAATGCTAAAAGAGAAGAGCAGTAACGCTTCTTTGGTTAGATGGATTGATGGACATCCTGCTCTGAACAACAGATGGAAATATAGTACTGTGCAAGCGTATTAAGACATTAGCTTTACTTTCGCTTTCTGATAATATTTTAAAAATAATTGTAATTTTCGAGTTATTGATTGTTTTATTAAACTAAAGTAAAACCATTTTACTGTCGTACAACAAAAAATTACACTACTAACAACGTGTACAAACAGCTGCTCATAGGAATTTATAAAATATAGTTTATTGCAATAAACACGACTAATACTAAAATAGACTGAAAGAGAGACTAACAGATATTAGTTATTGCCACTGTTTAAGAATTTACTATTTGATTACTTCAAGATAAATAAATGTGAGAATGTCGACATAATGTACTTCATGTTATATGCATATTATAAAGTTCTTAGGGCATACTTAGCAGATTTTTACTGCATAGACACATGGACATATTTATACTTTATGGTGCATATAAATCCGAGCTCTGGTCTCAGTAATAGATTGTTATTAACAATCCGTAATCAATATAAATATGAAGATACTTAGATGGAACACTAGGGAGTCATCTAACAATAAACTGACTGTGATTAGGCAATCTTAAGCAATGAACAACATTCTGATCTTAACGGTTAACAAGATAAACACATGTATGGGTAATCAATATATCATTTCAGATCTGACATTCGCTCCTCTTTTCTCAGACAGCTATACTGAGAGTGTGTTTTTCAGTGTACTACATCCGAATTGTTCTCTGATGTCACCATTCATTTATTTGTTTGCTGTTATGCAAAGACTAATTCAAGGACGCACATTTTAAATATTGAGTTATTGCTAACTTACAGAGCGGGATGGCTCAGTCGGTTTCGTCTGTGGCCCGCATACGGGAGACCCGGGTTCAATTACTGTGGCCGACCTACCTGATCCATTGGGTTTTTGGGGGTTTTCCCGGGTTGCTAGGTGAATTCTGGGTAGCTTAATTACATCCCCTAAATTGTCTGTCCCTCCATTCCATCTCCTGTATCATTTCACATCATCTCTCATCTGGTGGTCTATTTTAGGGTAGAAGTGTCGGCAGGTGTCTCGGCGGTGCATGGCAGGATGATATGCTCGAAGATAACTACTACCTCCTCCGGTAGGTCGGTTGCCGATCTCCGCACATCTGCTGGGACCATTTCGGAACCACCAGCCAGGGAACTTTGGGGCTCGAATCGCCTGCCTGGGACTTTTGGGGCTCGGCTGCTGGGCTCGTTGTCGTCCCGCTGTAGGGGAGCGAGTTTGTTGTCCTTGACTGTCGGGGGAAGTCTCTGTCCAAGTAAACTGTAGAGACCCTGCCCTCTGTGCTGCCGTGGCTCCTTGGGTTGGCCACCGTCTGTCTGCTTCGCCTCATCCTTCCTTCCGGGGATGCCCCTCTTGGGAGCATAGGTACAATGGGCCCAGCTTGATGGCCTACGTACCGAATCCCCTGCGTAGTAAAATCCTAATCCTATTCCTAACTTTATCTCTGCCTTTCCTAACTTTGCTCTACACACGGATGGTGTGAAAGAACCATTAGTTCTCATTTCTGTCATTGTTTATATCGATAAGAAAAAGTACGCTGCAGTTTTAACGAGTTATTTATGGGATTATCCAAGCGTTTATACAGTATTTAAAGGAATCTTGGGATTTCAATCTATTGCCAAAATTATTATGACATAAAGAGCTGACATAAGTGAAAGTCTTAATATTTTCGTGAATGAGACGTTAACTTCTACTTCTTCGTTTTTTATTACCTGCTGTGTTGAAACGAAAAGCAAGATTTTCCCTTTCTCGGAGGTAATTTGTAAGTGTTACAGAACGGGATGCAGAAGATCATCAACATATTATCACTTCAGATGTTATTTATTATACATTTAACAATGTGCAGGAGTTTTTGCACCTTCGTTACTTACAAAAGGAACATCTTTAAAACATTTCTTCTTTTCGCTATATGCTACGGTAACATGAAATACCTGTATTATGTAATTGTTGCTGTTTAAATGCGTACCACTTTGTATTTTGTAATTTACGTCCTCCAACTTTAAGTCATTTCGGACGGTGAATGAATTGGGTGAAATGATGCTCAAATGTGTCCAGGGTCTATGGAGCATAGAGATACCCGACATTCGTCTAAATGCGTACCATACTGAGCTAATTATGCACAATATTTAGTTATTTAAGAACCTGTATATGATGCTAAGGTTATATAAATAACGTCTTTAACATAAAAAGGTAAAGTTTTTCTATAAATTTGCAAAGGGAAAAGGGGTTAATTAGAAGGAAAGGGTTCTGTTGTTGCTACTCGTCCTCGGATAGGGGATTAAGTGAAGGAACCACAGCAGGTTATAGGCCACAAATAAGCAAGTCACAGAGACATGTGGAAGTCCCAAAGTATTTGCGGCTGGTAGACACGGAGATGCCCAGAAAGGATGACGAATGGCACGTCAAACCAGTCCTTCAAACCAAGAAACATAAGAAGAATGAAACGAAAATAATGAGAAAGAAAGCGTGGTAGATCATAAACCTTCTCTGCATTCGTCTTAACAATCGAGAAAAATCACGGAAACCTAAAAGCTAGGCTCGTCATTCAGTGACAATTCAATAATTTAATCCATAGCTTTGCACATAAGAGCCTTGTGCATAGCTGCAAAGTCAGCTCTCTAGTAAATCTCTATAAACAATTAAAGCAACTTTAGGGAAATTCTTTTTTATCCATCATATTGTCTGGAACGCATTGTTGATTCGAGGCGGCGCAGGCGATCAGTTCTAAGGGACGGATAGTTAAGTGCGGATATAAAAACTTAGCGAAACAGTGGGGGGAAGCAGACGGATTTCTGGAGAGTTCATCTTTCTTCTAGCGCCGTCCTGATTGAGAACAGTCCACCAATTTCTGGAATGGTGAGTAACTATAAAAGGAGCTGCAGCCCGCCACTGTCAGTCATTAACAGACATATACTCAGAGCCTTCAACCCAATTCAGAGACACCTCTGTCTCATACAAGAATGGTGCAGGCGTTGGCGGATGTCCGTAAATCCAGACAAAAGCCACACCATTCTTTTTACGAAGCGCCACACTTCCACTTCAGGGGCCTAAGGATAGAGTGGACTAATTCCATCAAGTACCTGGGCGTTCAACTTGATAGAGGCCTAACTTTCCGCGGACACATCAGGGAACTATCGGCACGGGTGCAGGGGGCTATTGCCTCTCTGTACCCAATGCTGGGTTCGCGCTCGATGCCAGTCCGCTTAAAGCTACACCTCTTTCGAGCGCTGATAATCCCACTTATGTTTTACGCCTGTGAAATCTGGGGCATGGCTGCCGATAGCTGGATAGCATACCTTCAGCGTGCACAGAATAGAGGACCCCGATCCATCTATACTGTGGGCCGTTCTTTCCCCGTGAGGTTGCTTCACGAAGCTTCCCTTCTCCCATACGTGGAGGACGAAATTAGACGCCGGGCAACAAAATTTTACGATAAAATTCCTGCTCATAGAAGCGCCCTGGTTCGGTCTCTAGGAGACTACGACGCTGCGAGGCGCCACTTCAGGCGTTACCGGGTACCCCGTATGGCTTGCGGGCATCCGAGGTAGCAAAGGAGTTAATCCTTACAGCAGCACAAGCATAATTCCAAAACTCCAAAAGAGCTGTTTGGCTACAAAATTTACCCCACTTTAGAATAATAAAACACCAGGGTGTAAACAAAAAAGCTGTATGGCATCCTGTACAAAGTTAAAGAGGAGCAAAAAGCTACCTCAACAAATTTCCTCAAAAAAAATACATCATCCTGTAAATATCACAATTATCAACCTGCGGTCAGACTCAAAACCTGGGTGGGTACGCAGCAAAAACCTTCTGGCTGTTAACAGCCTTTCAGTATACGACTTGGACTTGGACTTGGACTGTCAGTCAATCGCTAATTGGACCTGTGCGCGTGAACAGCTGTAAAAGTGAATTCTTTTGTGGTCGATGACCTTGCAAGTTGTATGTGTATGTGAAAAATTCTGCTACTGTAGGTGTTGACCGAAATGTGTTTCTAAGGAAATAAAGAGCAAATTTTGGTGTTTGTATCCTGTACTTTTAATTTCACGAACCCACAAAGTCACAATTGGTGTCAGGAGTGAGACATTACGACGCTGGAGGCTGCATTGGCACAGATTCTAGAGAAGATGGAGACGGCAAATAGCAATTGGCCGCGGAGATGACCGAATTAAGAACGAAGACGGAAGCTGCAAATAGCATCTGGGCCGTGACGATGACCGCGAAAATGACCGAACTAACCACGGAAATGAAGGCTGCGAACGAAGCCCTCGTCGCCAAGTTCAGGAAGATGACGTAAAAGAGGACGTCACGGTGTTGTGTGGGCGCATCGAAGACGTGACGAAACACTTAAAAGACCTAGAGGAAAGGTCGACAATAATACCAAATTCCTCAAAGACCTGGCGAGCCGTGTTAACAACCTAGAAAGAAAGGCTGACACCAACTCTATTATGCGTTTCAAATGGGAAGGTGTTTGTCCTTGAGCGCTGCTAGGTGAGCAACCAATCGCAGTACTGCAGTGTTATCCTATTGCATTCACGCTAAGTGGTGTGTGACTCGCGCCAACCTAATCAATCTGGTTCTTTTTTGTGTAATTTACGTCCACCAACGTTAAGTCATATCGGACGATGAATGGAATGGGTGAAATGATGCTCAAATGAGCCCAGGGTCCATAGAGATACCTGACATTCGTCTTTCAGGATAAGGGAAAACCCCGGACAAAACCTTACCCAGGAAGTCACCCTGACCGAGATTCGAACTCGGGACCTCTTGAAAGTGAGGCACTCGACCACCAGGCTACCGGGGCGGGCTTAATTAATTTGTATCAAGTACTGTTCGCGCTAAGACAAAAATTCAGATTTTGCCGAAACTGATCCATGAGGAAGGTAGAGAGTAATGTATCTAACATAACCATGAAAACCCCATATTTTTATCTCAAATAGTTTTTCTAATGCAAATAAATAAACCACTATTACCTGTATTATAACAATAAATTGCGACGTAATCACTGTATGACTACCATTGTATGGCATGTATGTGTGTAGGTATATTTGTAATTAATCAGAACTGAAACGTAAATGTTTGACATGACGTGATGAAAGAATTAATTTGAATAATCCAATTCGAGAGAGAGGAAACAATCAGTTTCCTGTTGCCCTGGCAGAACGTGTCTGGTCACATTATATCCTAATTTATGAATGGTTCGTAATCTCTATTTACTCGAGGGAGTTCAAAGTGGTTTGTGTGTATGTACATATACTTTAAATTACTCAAAACTGAAATTTAAACTACTGAAATGACGGATAACAGAATTACTGTGAATAAGTCAAGGTGTTACATTCGAGAAAGAGCAAGACTTCATTTCCTGTTAGCCTGTGGAATGCTGTATACTTATGTTTATGAATGATAAGAAGTGTTTATTTACTCTGGAGAGTTCAGATCAATATCATTCAGTTGTTCTTTACACAACAGTAGAGTAAGATTTAAATATTAAAATGGCTTCTTGCGGTGAATTTAGTGGCGAGTCAAAAAGGCCAGTATTGCGCAGTCAGGCTCCAAGTATTACTTTAAGGTGTACACGTTCTTTAAACATTTTTCGGAAACAGACACTAAAATGAGTTATTGCAATGAGTACCTCCGTTTAAAAACACGGAAAATGTGTATCAGCTGGATCAACTTAACAATTGAAACGGGACACGAGGCACCTCCACCTCCCACCTTGCTACTGCCAATATAATCCAATTGAGTTGGTGCGCGCTCAAATTAAAAGGGGAATTGCAAACACAAATAATACTTTTAAGCTGTCGGACGTTAAACGACTTGTTCACGAAGAAATTGACAAGGTAACAGAACAGGACTGGGAAATCTGCGCGAGGCATGCAGATTTTAAGAACGAAATAACACGTGACGTGATTTTGGAACCTATAATCATAAATTTGCAAGACTCAGACGAGGAAGACAGTGACAATGACGAATTGTCTCTTAACGGAAGTGACATTGAGAGTGTTATGTATGAGCCACTGGCAGCTCCATTGGTTTTGAAAAACAGGTAATTCATAAACTATAATTATAGTTGTAATATTTTAAATATTCATAATTTACGAAAATGCTTTTAAACATTTTGATTTTGGCAACTGCATCATTGTAAAAGATTGCAAAATATAATTTGCTTACAATTACTCTGCGCCAAGCAGACCTGTATGTTGTATGAGTGTGCGAGAGAGAGAGGGAAATATAAAAGTAGTGGAGTAACAACTGGCAACGCTTACTGTTATACGACATCTGATTAGCTGGACTCCAGAACCCGTCACATTTGAAACACATAATAAGTCCCTGAACGCCATGGTGGAGGACATCGTCCGCAGAAGGATGAATGGTTTAAAGGCCGACGGGTCGGGACGCGACAACATTTGCGCGCGTCAAACCCCCAAAGTACGACGGCACGTCCACGTTCGAAGTCTTCCACCGCCAATTCAACACCGTGGCCAAGCACAAGTGGTCACCAGAAGAGGAGGCCGCACAGCTAATAGCTAGCCTCCAGGGACGGGCCGCAGAGGTCTTGAACGTGGTCCATACAGCGGCGGCGCCAAAGACATCTGGAAGGCCCTGGAGAACCGCTTCGAAAACCACCGCTTAGCCGCAACATACCGCAGCCAGTTGAAGACAAGGACGCAGCAACCAGGGGAGATGCTGCAGGAGTTAGCCCTGGCAATTGAACAGCTGGCCAGTAATGCTTTAGTGAGTGAGTGATCCCACTGAATTCGTATCCCGGGAAGCCGCCTACACCTTTGTTGACGGGGTACGAGACTTTGAGATACTTCAGTGCCTAATGCTCGTCGACTACAAAACAATCCACGAAGCGCTAACGGCAGCATTGATGATGGAGGCGGCCTGCGTGTCGGCTACTCTGGCGTCTAGAACAAGGACTATCCGCTACACTGTAGACCGAAGACCAGCCGAGGGACTCCGGCGAAGATCAAGTGGCGTGTTTTGGGTGTGTGGGCAGTCGGGACACCTGGAGAGAGATTGCCCAAACCAGGGAGAGCAGCCGGAAAACGAGTAAAGGCAGTGGTGGCGAGGGGCACGTCGGCGCAATCACCACCACCCCCTTGAGTGACACTGCGCACCGTCAGCGGGCGTATGGGTGACAACCTCATCGCGGACGGTTGGATGAGAGGGAAGTCGAACCACGTGCTCGTAGACACCGGGGCAGCCGTGAAGATCATCAGACCTGAGGTAGCCAAGGACTTGTCGTCGAGGAAACCGAGCCGATCATAGCAGCTAGTGACGGCATCGTGTTACTCCTTGCATGTGGAAAGAGAGGCCCTGCTGAAGTTGACATTGGGATCGAGTGCCGTGCGCCAGCGGATGTTCGTCACGGAGGTGGCTGAAATGATACTGGGACTGGGTGCCATCAGGAGCCACGAGGCGATGGTCGACGTCGGCAGGAAGGTCCTGTGGCTCAATGGAGAAGAGGTCATACTCCGGCAAACCGAAGAACGCCTGGGAATCTGCAAGGTCGTCCTGAGGGAATACACTGTTGTCCGCGCGAGAAGCGAGGGGGTGGTGACGGCGCGAGTGGAATGCTAGCTAACCAAGAACTCGATGCAGGACCAGAAGACGCCTGTGTACGGATTTTGTGTAGACAGGTCATTGTTGCTGTGCCGAGAGGAAGTGCCGGTGAGGCTACTCAACCCACCGGAAATCGATAAAATAATCCAGGCCAGGACGGAGTTGGGAACGTGCGAGCCCGAGGTCAGTCTAACACCAATCGACGAAACCCAGGAGCCGGTACCTACGTAACACATGGGGCCCAGATGGAAGGCTTACTGGAGAGGGCAGCCGACCACCTGACCGCACAACAGCTCGAGATGTTTCGTTAAATGCAGAGGCGATACCAGCGCGTCTTCAGCCAAGGCGACAGCAACTACGGCCGCACCAACCACGTACTCCACCACATCGACACCGGAGACGCCCGGCCTATTAACAACCACTTAGACGCGTTCCGCTGGAGAAACAAGCGGCAATACAGCACATGCTGGAGGACATGAGATGCAGGAGAGTGATTGAAGTGTCTGACAGCTCCTGGTGTTCCCCTGTAAATCTGGTGACAAGGAACAGCGGCGAGCTACGCTTCTGCTTGGAGTACAGGAAACTGAAATCTATCACCAGGAAAGACTGTTTCTCTTTACCCCGTATTGACGACACGCTGGACACGCTTGTTGGTGCGCAGTGGTTCTCGACCCTGAAGCTGCAGTCTGGTTACTAGCAGATAGCTCTGGACCGGAAACACAAAAGGAAGACCGCATTATCGACAGTTTTGGCAGTTTACTGTTGTACCCTTTGGTTTTTGCAACGCACCAGGTACCTTCCAATGCCTCACGGAGTCAGTGATGAGACGATGGACTTATGACGCCTGCCAGCTATACCTGGAAGACATCATTTGGAAGGCCATTTTGGAAAACATGAGCAAGGTACTACAGAGACTGCAGGCGACCAACCTGAAGCAGAACGGTAAGAACGACCATTACATTGGATACGTCTTATTCCAAGTTCAGGATGGCCACGAGCAGGTGATAACTTACAACCGCAAAACGCTGTCCAAGGCTGAGAAGAACTACTGCGTTACCCGGCGAGAACTACTGGTGGTAATAAAGACATTGGAGCGCTTCCTCAAGCGCCTGTACGGTCAGTCATTCCACCTGAGCTTTGAACACTCCGCCCTAAGCTGGCTACTAAGCTTTAGAAACCTGGAAGACCAAACGGCACGTTGGGTCCAGAGCCTGCAGGAGTACAACTTCACCTATGAACATCGCAGAGGGAAGACTCACGGCAACGCAGACGCCATGTCCCGAAGAAACTGAGCAGTGTGGCCAGTGCACAGTAGTGGATGAGCAGGACAGTGCTACAGTTGTCAAGGGTGGTACGGCAGTGCCTGCGGACGGCTGGGATAAAGCAGGATTGAGGATAGAGCAGCTGGCGGACGTAGCCGACTTGTGGCTACTCTTGAGGGAATTGGAGGCAGGGGCAAGACCGCCCTGGGTTAAATCGCCACAAGAAGCGCCACACTTAAGTCGTATTGGGCCCAATGGGACTCATTGAAGACAAGAGAGTGCCTGCTCTTCCGGGTATGCCAATCAGGCATTGGGATGATGCAGAGAGAACTGTTGATACTTCCCTGGAGGAAGGTCCCGGAGGTCTTAGAGGAAGTGCACGCCGATGCTTGAGGAGGACACCAAACTATCGAAAAACTCCGACAGCGCTACTATTGGTTGAGGCTTCAAGCAGACGCCGTCAATATCAGGTTCGCGCGGCAAGTAGTGGCCCTCAGACTAGGAGCTGAGGTCGCATGCAGCAGTACAACGTTTGAGAGCCATTCGAACGCATCGCTGTCGACATAGACGATTCCCAGTGTCCGATCGAGGCAACAAGGACCTGGTGGTGCCCGTGGACTATTTCATCAAGTGGCCGGAGGTGCACGTCATCCCGAACCAGGAGGCGAAGATGATCGCAGACTGCCTCGTGGAGCATCTATTTTGCCGTTTTGGGGTTCCCTTCGAGCTTCACAGTGACCAGGACACCAATTTTGATTCGAACCTGATGAAGGAGGCACTGGAAAGACTTGGGGTGAACACGACACGCAGTCGGACGGCATGATCGAGAGGTACATCAAGAATCTGGAAGAACATCTGGGGAAGGTCATGGCCAGCCATCTGCGACCTGTTACGTCAAGGTGTCACTGTTCTCTCTGGCCTACCGTTCATCGACACATGACACCACTGGCATTACTCCAGCCAGCTAAATTTTTGGCCGAGAGTTACGCCTCCCCTGTGACCTGGCTTTTGGTAGCCCCTCGGAAGCGAATCAGCCAGCAACCGAGTATGTGGAGAACTTGGTGGACCGTCTCCACGACATGCAAGAGATGACTCGTCAGAACCTCCAAATGACGAGTGACCACATGGAGACCCAATACGACAGGCAAGCCAACAGCCAAGGTGTTCAGCAAGATGACTTGGTCTGGTTGTACCGTCCTACCCGGACCAAAGGACGCTGCCCGATGCTTAAGCAAGCATAGCAAGGACCGTACCGGGTGGTAAAGAGGATTAACGGCGTGGTCTACCACATCCAGAAGGTGCCCCGAGGAAAAATGTTGGTGGCACACCTGGATCGTCTGGCCCGATACGCTGGTGCTGTTTGGGACAACCAGCCTTGAGGAGGAAGCAGTGTCGCGAACGCATTGTTGATTCGAGGCGGCGCGGGCGACGAGTTCAAAGGGACGGACAGTTAAGTGCGGAGATAAAAGCTTTCCAAAACAGTGGGAGCAAGGAGACGGATTTCTAGAGCTCGTCTTTCTTCTAACGCCGTTCTAATTGCTCGAGAACATTCCACGATTTTCTAGAATAGTGAGTATAAAAAAGGCGCAGCCCGCCACTGTCACTCAGTCCGTATTTGGATGCGTGCGCGTGAACAGCTCTTAGAGTGAATTTTTTGAGGTGGATGACCTTGCAAGACGTATGTGTATGTGTCGAATTCTGCTACTGTAGGTATTGACCGAAGTGTGTTTCTACGGAAGTAAAGAGCAAATTTTGGTGTTTGTAACCCGGAATTTTTAATTTCACGAAACCACAAAGTCACAATATGTTTGGTCAAGCTCAAGGATGTCATATTATGAGTTTAAAGTAAATCTTGTGGCATTAAGCCAATGGCTAATATCTGAGCAAAGGGAGAAAATTAATCATATATCGACCGTCTTGTATATTTCCAAAAGAACAAAAATTTGATTATATTACGTCTTAAAGTGTTGGACCTCTTTGTGCATCCATTAACGTCTAGAGTGCCTAGGTATCACATGTGATACCTCGGATTTTGAATGTTTCCCGTCCTTAGTTAATGTGCTAAGCAATTAGGTGGCAGCAACGGCTGAAAATTGTTTGTTCCGAAGCCATGCAACATGTGGGGATGTAGGAAAGGTAAATATACGTTTTCTTTTGCAATTTCACACCTGTGTTTACTTGTATTCAGGAGTGTTTCATTTATCATTTAAAGATATCTTAGTTCCTGAAATGTTCTTAGTGTTCAAAATCGTCTACTTTTTTTAAGGGTTTAGATATTTTAATATAATAATTTAATAAATTATAAGTGTATAATAAATTAACCTTTGTTTTTCCTGAATACCTAACTGGCGATGGTATTGGCAGTGGAGGACCCAAACATTTCACAATTTGAGTTCTTTGAAGATGAAGTTGAAAGTGATTTTTCAGTCAGACCAACAACATCAGCATTTGAGTCATCTGATTCAGAGGATGAACGGGTGCCTTTGAGTGAAGTACAACACATAGGTCCTAAATGGAGGCACAAGTCTGAGTAAGCAGTAACTAGAAGCACAAGTTAGTGGCATGTTCAGGGTAATATTGGCATCAGCTTACCTATTTTATTTTCATTTCCAGGTTTAATCCTGACATAGCAGAATTTGAACACCTGAAATTGCTGTTGTGAAGTCACCATTTGAATATTTCATGCAATATATTGATGAAAATTTTTGAAAAAGAAAGACATATTTTATGAACGTGTGTCAAGTTTCATTAACAGGAAGATCAATGGGCTGTACTGGAGTAGAAATTGGGCAATTCTGGGGGTCAGTATATTGTCATCCTGGCGGTAGACTTGCGAAGCCGATGAATAAATGATGGCCGGTGGAGATCCGGGAAACTTCGGGGCTGATCGTTACCGGAAGCGACAGAGAGTTGAGAGAAGTGTTTGAAAAATTAAACAGTTTTTGAGGTGATCTAGCAAATTGTGAGTTTAAACGGTGTATTGCTAGGAAAATAAAGTGTAGTTTTTGCGTTTGTAACCTCGTCTTGTTATTTCACGAACCCACAAAGTCACAACTGGTGTCAGAAGTGGAACATACGACAATGGAAGCTGCATTGGCAAAGATTTTAGAGAAAATGGAAGAAATGAAGATGACAAATGAAAACATAGCTGCAAAAACAGAAGAGGCAAATAAGAACCGGGCCGCGGAGTTGAAGCAAATAAAGACCGAATTGACCACAGAAATGAGGGCAGCGAACGACAGCCTTGCCACGGAGATGAAAGCGGCAAACAAGGTCCTTGCCGTGAAGTTTGAAGAACAGTTGGCCGGCGTGAGGGATAACGTGACGGAGCTGGGCAAGCGGATGGGCCAATTGGACGAGCGCGTCGAGGACCTGGCGAGCCGCGTTAACGACCTGAAGGGAAAGGCCGACACCGGCGTCAAGTCCCTGAACGCCATAGTAGAGGACGTCGTCGGCAGGAAACTGAAGGATTTGAAGACCGACGCGCCGGGACGCGACACAACATCTGCGCGCGTCAAACCGCTGAAATATGACGGCGCGTCAACATTTGAGGTTTTCCGCCGCCAGTTCGACACAGTGGCCAAGCACAACAGATGGTCACCGGAGGAGGAGGCCACACAGTTAATAGCCAGCATCCAGGGACGGGCCGCGGAAGTCCTAAACGTGGTGCAGACAACGGCGGTGTCCAAGGACATCTGGGAGGCCCTGGAGAATCGTTTCGGGAACCACCGCTTAGCCGCAGCGTACCGCAGCCAACTAAAGGCAAGGTCACAGCAGCCGGGGGAGACGCTGCAGGAGTTCGCCATAGCGATTGAGCAGCTAGCTGGCGAGGCCTTGGTTGACCTGCCACTGGAGTTCGTATCCCGGGAAGCCGCCTACAACTTTGTCGACGGAGTACGGGACACGGAGATTCGTCAGCGCCCAATGCTCAGCGATTATAAAACCATCCACGAGGCGCTGAGAGCGGCATTAAGGATGGAGGCAGCCAAGGTAGCATCTATCCCGACGTCGAGAACGAGGAGTGTCCGCTACGCCGGAGACAGAAGACCAGCTGAGGGACGTCGGCGAACACCTAGTGGCCTGTGTTGGGGGTGTGGACAGCCCGGGCACCTGCAGAGAGACTTCCCACACCAGGAAGGGCAGCGGGAAGAACGAGTAAGGCCCGGCGTGGAGAGGGGTACGTCGGCGCCATTACCACCATCCCCTCATCGCGGACGGCTGGGTAGGAGGAAAGCCGTGCCGCGTGCTAGTGGACACTGGGGCAGCCGTGACCATCATCAGACCTGACGTGACGAATGGTTTGCCGACGAGGAAGCCGAGCCGACCATACGAGCTTGTGACGGCATTGGGCGACACCATGCCTGTGGAGGAGGGCCTGCTGGAGCTGACCTTGGTACGGAGTGCCGTGCGTCTGTGGGTGTTCGTCGCGAAGGTGGCTGAGGAGGTGATCCTGGGACTGGATGCCCTCAGGAGCTACGAGGCGACGGTCGACGTCGGCAGCAAGGTACTACGGCTCAACGGAGAAGAGGTTATACTCCCTACTCCTTGGAATCGGTAGGGTCATCTTGAACGAAGACGTGGTTGTCCCCGCGAGGAGCGAGGTGATGGGTTCAAAAGCAGCAGGAGTACGACTTCACCTCGGAACATCGCAGAGGGAAGAGTCACGGTAACGCGGATGCTATGTCCCAAAGACCCTGTCCAGAAGAGTGCGGCCAATGCACAAGAGTGGAGGGGAAGGAGCTTGCCGCAGCAGTTCGAGTAGTCACGGCAGTGCCTGCGGATGGCTGGGATAGCGCAAGCCTGAGGAGGGAGCAGCTGGCGGACGCAGACTTGGGGCCACTCTTGAGGGAAGTGAAACAGCCAGTGACCGAGTATGTGGAGAACCTGGTGGACCACTCCACGACATGCACGAGATGGCTCGCCAGAACATCCAGAAGGCGTGCGACCGCATGAAAACCCGATACGACAGGCAAGCCAACAGCCAAGGGTTCCAGCAAGGTGACCTGGTCTGGTTGTACCGCCCGTCCCGGACCAAGGGACGCTGCCCGAAGCTTCAGCAGCCATGGCAAGGACCGTATTGTGTGTTGAAGAGGATTAACGACGTGGTCTACCGCATCCAGAAGGTGCCCCGAGGAAAGATGCTGGTGGTACACCTGGATGGCCTGGCCCGCTACAAAGGCGCTGTTCGGGGCGACCAGCCTTAAGGAGGGAGCAGTGTCACCCTGGCGGTAGACTCGCGAAGCCGATGAATAAATGATGGCCGGTGGAGATTCGGGAATCTTCGGGGCCGATCGTTACCGGAAGCGACAGACAGTTGAGAGTAGTGTTTGAAAAATTAAACAGTTTTTGAGGTGATCTAGCAAATTGTGAGTTTAAACGGTATATTGCTAGGAAAATAAAGTGTAGTTTTTGCGTTTGTAACCTCGTCTTGTTATTTCACGAACCCACAAAGTCACAATATTAATTGCCTTACTGATATTCCCTAGGTTACGAATGTGTTAGGAAAAGCAAACAATTTACCCACTAATTGCAGATACTTTTGGTAGATATAGGTTTTATCCTTTAAGAACTAATCTCAAATTGGTTTATGACGATGCTGTGTCAGAAGAATCTAAAAAAGAGACAGTTATTGGGATATGGCCACTACTTGACAGTGTAACTGTAATGGTCTTGTCGGGGGCCGTTCTTCTTTGGAACATATCGAAGGTATACCGAACTCGTACTCGTGGGTTTTAATCATTAGATCATACATACAGGCGCACTGCCATTCATACTTCCAGACTGAGCAACAACCCGGGACCCTTCGCACGGCAGGCAGCTGCTCTACCAACTGAGCCACAGGACCAACCTGAAAGAAATTGTTTTGCCACGTTTCACAGTAAGTGATGTTAAGTTGTTGTCATTAAAAAGCTTAATTTTAATATGTTTAGCGCAGTATTAATTTTAAGCTCATATGTATTTGTATTTTTTAAAATTTATTTAAGGTCGCTTTAACTTCCTAGGTCATATCGCGACCATCTTAACAAAATAATACAATTAGTAACATACATAAAAATTTACATTAATTTTACAGGTTTACAATCAAACATATAAATTTTACACATTAATATCATTAATTAGGAAAACAATTTACATTAAATACAGATAACTGAAAACAAAGACAAGAACATATTCATATAAGTTCACAACAGTATTTTGCAAAAAAGAGTTTCATTACTCTTACATCATTGCAGAGATAATGAATTACAATTGATTAAAATTATATTATACATAATTTATATTAATTTCCAAATGTCAATATCCTTTAGGTAAGTAAACAGATTGCGGCTTAGTTTGAAACTGTTTAGCAGTGTGGAGATATCCTGTGGGATTCCGGGTTGTTTTCTGTTTCTTTTGTATTAATTGCATTCTATGAGAAGGTGGTGAATGGTAAGGTTTTTATTACATCCTTTACACGTAGGCTGCGGCGGTCTTGAGAGGAGATATGAATGAGTGAGGCTGGAGTGACCAATTCGTAGTAAGTGGCTTGGTTGGGTGAAGAGCGGTGGATCCTTTTCGTACTTGGTGAAATTTTCCTGGTTGTTGTTGATTCCATTCAGATTTCCATTTTTGTACTTCTATTTTGGTAACATGATTTATAACATCTGAATATGGAATTTGGACGTTCGTTTGTTGGCGTAGTGATGTGGCATCTATAGCAGCTTCGTCCGCTCTTTCATTCCCTGTTATTCCTTAATGGGAAGGACTCCAAATGAAAACCACGTCTTTACCAGCGTCGGTGATGTTACTGAATAGCGTCTGTGTGTCCTGAACTAATTTGTTGTCTGTTATGTAGTTCTTCATGCTCTGCACTGTACTCAGTGAGTCAGAGCATATTGCATAGTAGTTGTGGTGTGCTGTCAGTATACAAGTAAGTGCTTGATTAATGGCGTATAGTTCAGAACTGTAGGTGGAATAATAGTCAGGTATCCGCTGCTGTAGAATTTTATGAGGAGTTATTATTGCACATCCAGTACCATGATCCGTTTTTGATCCATCAGTGTAAATAAATTGATGATTGGAGAAATTGTTGCGCATTTCATAAAGTAGCATTTGGTAAACAATTGCAGCGGTATTCTATTTCTGGTGAAATGTTAGGTCGGTATATATCTCGGTCCTTAATGGAAGTCCCTGGTCACTATGAGGGGGTTCTTTATCCTGTTAGTATTTAAACAGTTAGCAAGTCGTTGATAGAATGATAACGAGTGCTTTTGTATGGCAGGTCTTGTTGCTTTCTGTATTGGGGAAAACATATGAATTGGTAATTGAATGAGGTCTTGCTGCTATTCTGATTCCGTATTTTATGCTTAATTGTATTCTCCTGGTGTTTAACGGTGGTTGGTTGGCTTCTATCAGTAGGCTAGAGACCGGACTGGTGCGATATGCTCCTTATATAATCCTCATAGCAGAACTTTGGATCACGTCCCGCAACTTAAGTAACGCCGGTGCTGCAGATTTGTACATAATAGCTCCATTGTCAAGTTTGCTTAGGTAATTGTATTAATATAGTCCGCCGGTATCAGATACCAGCTGTAACATCTTTTCGAAAATAATACAATATATACTACTATATACTACTTTATGTCTGTATCACCTTGTACAATGAGTTTCAAGAAAAGTAACCTTTGGAATTATCCTCAGGACTCTAGAGGCTATGATATTGTGACTGTGGGTTCGTAGAATTAAAAATCCAATTTGCAGAAATTCTAAATGTTCTCCACTACCGTAGAAATACACTGATTAATTCTCTCGTAACATTTACGTCACATACACACCACAACAAACAACGTTCTGATCAGCTCTCGTTACAACAATACTCTTGTTACACTCTTAACTCACTGTTTCACAAACTGTCCTGCTGGCGTGTCACAATCACTTATATACCTCATTCATAATTTGAGAGGCTTCTCGAGCAAATAAGAAAAACAACTATCATCTGTCAATCGAGATATCTCTCGAACCTTACAAACATGAAATCGTATCTGTGCCGGCGAGTCCTTTATCTGAGCTATCTTCATTTGCCGGCCGCTTTGTGTACATTAGCCGCGCAATTGCTAACTGCTTATGCAAGCTCGTGAAACTTTATCCGCCGTCTATTATCTATTTGCGCCGAAACTTTTATGCCTGTTACCGCGACAATATACGTCGACCGTCGCCTCGTGGCTCCTGAGGGCATCCAAGTCCAGTATCACCTCCTCAGCCAGCTTCGCGACGAACACCCACAGGCGCACGGCTCTCCATCCCAAGGTCAACTGCAGTAGGGCCTCCTTCTCCACAGGCAATGTAGCGCCCGATGCCGTCACAAGCTGTTATGGTCGGCTCGGCTTCCACGTCGGCAATCCCTTGGCCACGCCAGGTCTGATAATGGTCACGGCTGCCCCGGGGTCCACCAGCATGCGGCACGGCTTCATTCTCACCCAACCGTCCGCGATGAGGCTGTCATCCATACGGCGGCTGATGGCGCGCAGTGTCACTCGAGGGGATGGTGGTGATGGCGCCGACGTGCCCCTTTCCACGACGGCCCTTACCCGTTTTCCGGCTGCTATTCCTGGTGTGGGCAGTCTCTCTCCAGGTGTCCCGGTTGTCCACAGCCCCAACACAGACCACTAGGTCTTCGCCGGCGTCCTTCGGTTGGTCTTCTGTCTCCGGTGTAGTGGACACTCGTTCTCGACGTCAGCATAGCTGTCGCTTTGACCGCCTCCATCCTTAATGCTGCCTTAGCGCCTCGTGGATGGTTTTGTAATCGCCGAGCATTAGGCGCTGCTCGTACCCCGTCGACAAATGTGTAGGCAGCCTCTCGGGATACGAACTCTGGTGTGAGGTCGACAAGGGCTTTGCTGGCCAGCTGTTCAATTGCCAGGGCAAGCTCCTGCAGCGTCTCCCCTGGCTGCTGTGACCTTGATTTCAGCTGGCTGCTGTACACTGTGGCTAAGCGGTGATTTCCAAAGCGATTCCCCAGAGCCTCCCAGATTTCCTTGGGCGCCGCCGCTGTCTGGACCGCATTCAGGACTTCTGCGGCCCGTCCCTGGAAGGTAGCTATTAGCTGTGCGGTCTCTTCCACTGGTAACCACCGTGTCGAATTGACGGCGGAAGTCTTCGAAAGTTGTCGCAACGTCGTATTTAGTAGGTTTGACGCGCGCAGATGTGTTGCGTCCCGGTGCGTTCACCTTTAAATCCTTTAAACTCCTGCCCACGACGTCCTCCACCATGGCGTTCAGGAACTTTGCGCTGCTGTCGGCCTTTCCCTCCAGCCCGTTTACTAGGATCGCCAGGTCTTCGATGCACTCATCCACTTGACACATCCGCTAGCCCAGCTCCGTGACGTCATCTCTCACACCGGTCAACTGCTCTTCAAACTTTGCGGTGAGGGCCTCGCTTGCTGCTTTCATCTCCGTGGTCAATTCGGTCATCTTCTCGGCTAGGCTATCGTTCGCCGTTCTCATTTCTTTCAGTTCCGCGACCAGGTTGTTGTTTGCGTTTCCGTCTTCGTTGTTAATTCGGCCTTCATTTGTTCCATCTTCTTGGTGACGTTGTCGTTAGCCGCCTTCATTTCTTTCAGTTCCGTTGCCAAGTTGTTATTTGCGGTGTCCAGCTTCGCGACCGGGCTATTATTTGCCGCTTCTGTTTTTGCAGCGAGATTGTCATTTGCCGTCTTCATTTCCTTCTACTCGGCGGTAAGGTTGTCGTTGGCCGTCTTCATTTCTTCCATTTTCTGTAAAATCTTTTCCAATGTCGATTCCATGGCCGTTCTCCCACTTCCTGACAACATTTGTGACTTTGTGGGTTCATAGAATTAAAAATTCAATTTGCATAAATGCTAAATTTTCTTTATTTGCGTAGAAATCCACTGATTAATTCTCTCGTAACAACATTACGTCACATACACACAACAAACAACGTTCTGATCAGCTCTCGTTACAACAACACTCTTGTTACACTGCTCAACTCACTGTTTTACAAACTGTCCTGCTGGCGTGTCACAATCGCTTATTAGTCTCATTCATAATTCGAGAGACTTCCCGAGCAAATAAGAAAAACAGTTATTCCTTGTCAATCGAGATATCTCTCGAACTTTACAAATATGAAATCGTATCTGTGCCGGCGAGTCCTTTATCTGAGCTATCTTCATTTGCCGGCCGCTTTGTGTACATTAGCCGCGCAATTGCTAACTGCTTATGCAAGCTCGTGAAACTTTATCCGCCGTCTATTATCTATTTGCACCGAAACTTTTATGCCTGTTACCGCGACAATATGTTAAGTTTCTATGCAAGCTTCGGTGTCGAATTACATCCTAATCTCATCTCTTGAGCTACGGAGACCAACTTCCATACAACTCTAGAAAATGGCATTCAAATGTTCAAGTCCGATTTAACGTTTCGACTTGGTGCTTGACGATCTATTTAAATACCGAAGTCTCTCAGAATGAACAGATATTCATGGCGTATTAACAATATAAGCATTTCGATTATAATGAACGTATCCTTAAGAAAAGAGTTTTTGATCACAATCATTCCAGTATTTTTGAGAAAATCGAACTTAATAATTTCTGTATTAGTAATACTGCTAAAAAAGTATTTTTTGTTTGTTTGAACATTTTGGTGTTACGTTGTTAGAAGACCAAGAATGATATTTAACCGATTTTTTATTTTTGGTATTTCAACCTTTTTACGCCTGTTGACAGAGAGAGAGTGCAGGCAACACGCACACACACGCACGCACACACGCACACACAACTCTTTCAGGAAATTAAAACAGGAATTTCCTGTGTAACTTCGATTTCGGGTATTTGAGTGGAGTTTAAGAGTCCTAAGCAGTTAGTAGAGAAATTAATAATCTGTTATAATAATACTTATTAACAGTTTATGGAGAAGATTACAGAACGTCATATAAATGTAATTTTCACTGTTCAGGGGCTTGAACGAATGCAATCTCAGTAGATGAATGAATTGATTTTTGTTCTGAGCTATGAACTGCGTTGAAGGTAACATGAGGTATTTCAAACCCAACCAGTACATTGTATTCACCATGTCCATTGTTGGCCGTATCTCCCGCGAGATGTCTCTAATGTCGTGAATAATGCATGTACGGCAGAGCGAACCACACTTAATGGGCAGATCGTGTCGAGGATTCGAGCCCCACTGTCTTAATGGAACGGCTGTGTTGCAAGTCTCTCCTCCAGGGGAACCAAACTTACTTTTGTATTGGAAAAAAAAAAAGGTTGATGTGTAGCGTTCACATGACATTCAGTTCTCAGTCTTCTAGAATACTTACGAAAGTTTATTGTTATAACTGGTTCTTGTTAATCGAGATAAACCGTCATTATCCATTTGCACAATTCGTTGTAGTCATAACAAAAGTAGGATAAAACGATACTCAGATCTTTGAAAGGTATTTTGCTATCTAATGTGACAAATGTCATGATTTTGCAAGACTACATTAAAAAGGTTGTTACAAAAATGTATCATTAGTGATAAATGCCACAAATATTTTTCATCATAAGCTATAGTTTAACGAACTCTACATCCCTTTGTTGTCAGAATTCATTTATCTCATACGGTTTGCCAATGATGCAAAAATCATTTAGAATAAACAGAACTTTATAGCTAATTACAAAAAATCATGATGTGCATGTTATTTGTCTTATAAGCATATTAAATACATGCTATTTTAATATAAATGAGTATTACGGCTTTTGAGAAAACAAAAGTAGCCAAAGTATTTTCCGTATGACCAACAGTATCTTGAAAACCTTCTTGTAGCATCATAAATAGCCACACATATGCAAGCATTGGGACCGTTTTTCATAAATGTTCTTTTGGTCCCAGAGTGCCTCATAACGTGTAAAAGATCGTGTAATATGTGTCATCACTAGCGACACAATTTTATATAACTAGCTAGGGGTTAAATCGGCTGTAGTCTTTCAGTGTGTAAATGTGCAATGAAAGTTTATCTCAACCAACAGAAAGAAGACAGAATAATAAAAGTATATGAGAATAGTTAGTGAAAGAGCCTACGGTAAACTTCATGTAACATTTCAAATAATAAATCCATCATTCCTGATAGTATGACGTCATGTTATCACTATAATACCAATAAATATATACTGAGAACTTAAAAAAGTTGGGAAAATATAACCTGAAAGTTTGAAATAGGGACAAATACAGGTTCTGTCATTAATGATAAACATTGATTTAGTGAACCATCTATTCATTTAACCCTTATAAACATATACTGATATGATTATCAGTATTATCGGATTATCCACATATACCATGATCCTGTTGTTGAAATACAAACAGTGGACATTAATGTTATCACAAAACGTGTTATCAGCTTTTAAGTTATTTCATTGTCGAATATACATTGCCTCGCTGATATATAATTATTATTCACTCTATTCTGCATTACTGTTATGCAAACTTTGCTTTTTATTCAAACAAGTTAAATCATTTTAGATAAGTATTGTGTTTTTGACCCACGTGGGAGTACAAAGCAACACAAGTATATATTAATGAACAGAACAATGAGTAAATACTAAAATAAACGATACCCTCAGTGGTAATCATTTAATTTTTCTTTCTTGTTTCCCTTTTTCTCTCTTTTCCTTATTTGTATCTTCTATTTCACCATTCCCTATGCATTTGATTAATTCGTGCTGCTGTAGAACAGTACGGTGCATAACATTAGTAATTAATAACTACCAATGATATAAATTTATGGAAAGCCATGCAGAAGCTTCTCATTACTTAAAAACTAGAATATGCCAGTAGGCTACGAAAATACACATTCTGTCAAAACAATAAATTACAGTTACATTTACTCCAGTAAAATACATAGTTAAAATACACCCATAGCATTCGTTGTAAACAAAGGAACAGCATAAGGAAAGCCCGAACTGCAGTTGCTGCTCCAAGATCAGTCACACTCCCAGTGCAAGCGCATATTGCGCCAAATTATACACTTAATGACGTATTCAAGGGCTGCTCTCCAATTAGAGAAGAGCACTTTGATTAAACTTCGGCCGGACAACGCAACCTGCTTAGTAAATATCCCATGTACCTCCCTAACTGTTTCTCTAGAATCATGTCGCTTCGTTACCTAATTGCTACACCTGCCCCCCCCCATATACAATTGGCACGTTTAACGGCGCCGACCGGGACTTACTCGGGTTCAATGACCTCACTCCGCATGAAATAATATTAAAACGCGTGTGCATGTTTTATTAATTTATTAGCTTGAATTTATACAGAGAATCCACAGTTTTGTAAATTAAGTCCTCCAACGTTAATTCTTATCGGACGATGAATGAAATCGGACAAATTTCATCAAATGAGCTCATTGTCCATCGGGCTTAGAATTACCCGACATTTATCTTTCAGGATAAGAGAAACAACCGAAGAATACCTTATACAGATAACTCATCCTGATCGTGATTCGAACTCAGAGTCTCTTAAGTGTGAGACAAACACGTACCTTCTGTGCTAGAGAGCGGGCCAGTTTCACAGTTTGTAACATCCTTATATTCTATTTAAGCTTATGAGGCAGAATGGATTCATGTTATACAGCCAATAGTTGGATCTATAAACAAAATGTATATAAGATAGGAGTCTTCGTGGAATCAATACTACGAGACTCGCATAAAAGGAATTGTCATTAAATAATAATTGCTGAGCATATTAAGAACTAAATCCATGTAATTACTCGTATCTCTGGATATAATTTATGAAAAAGTAACCACAACCAATTACAAAACAGTAATCGGTCCATGTGTATAAAGTACCCATAAGGTATTTCCAACACTACAACTTCCTATAGAATGTAAACTATTACATCTTGAGTTGTGTAGTTTGTGGCAGATGACAAACAAGCTCTTAAAGTTTTGTTTTACTTGTACCAATATCAACAAAGATGACGTCAAAACAGGAGAAAGCGCTATGTGTTTCAGAGTACCACGAGACGCGGTCAAGTATTTCTGTTCAAAAGAGGTGTAGGAGGGAATATAGCCCAACTATTTCTGTTCAATGGCCCAACTATTTCTGTTCAAAACAGGTTTAGGAGGGAATATGGCCCAAATATTTCTGTTCAAAAGAGGTTTAGGAGGGAATATGACCCAACTATTTCTGTTCAAAAGAGGTTTAGGAGGGAATATGGCCCAACTATTTCTGTTCAAAAGAGGTTTACGAGGGAATATAGCCCAACTATTCCTGCTCAAAAGAGGTTTAGGAGGGAATATGGCCCAAATATTTCTGTTCAAAAGAGATTCAGGAAGGAATATGGCCCAACTATTTCTGTTCAAAAGAGGTTTAGGAGGGAATATGCCCCAACTATTTCTGTTCAAAAGAGGTTTATGAGGGAATATGGCCCAACTATTTCTGCTCAAAAGAAGTTTAGGAGAGAATATGACCCAAATATTTCTGCTCAAAAGAAGTTTAGGAGAGAATATGACCCAAATATTTCTGCTCAAAAGAGGTTTAGGAGGGAATATGGCCCAAATATTTCTGTTCACAAGAGGTTTAGGAGGGAATATAGCCCAACTATTTCTGCTCAAAAGAAGCTTAGGAGAGAATATGACCAAAATATTTCTGTTCAAAAGAGGTTTAGGAGGTTATGTGACCCAAATATTTCTGTTCAAATGAGGTTTAGGAGAGAATATGACCAAAATATTTCTGCTCAAAAGAAGTTTAGGAGAGAATATGACCAAAATATTTCTGCTCAAAAGAAGTTTAGGAGAGAATATGACCAAAATATATCTGCTCAAAGGAGGTTTAGTAGAGAATATGACCCAAATATTTCTGTTCAAAAGTGGTTTAGGAGAGAATATGACTCAACTATTTCTGCTCAAAAGAGGTTTAGGAGAGAATATGACCCAAATATTTTTTAGTTCAAAAGAGGTTTAGGAGGGAATATGGCCAAAATATTTCTGCTCAAAAGAGGTTTAGGAGAGCATATGACCCAACTATTTCTGTTCAAAACAGGTTTAGGAGGGAATATGGCCAACTATTTCTGTTCAAAAGAGGTTTAGGAGGGAATATAGCCAAACTATTTCTGTTCAAAAGAGGTTTGGGAGGGAATATGACCCAACTATTTCTGTTCAAAAGAGGTTTAGGAGGGAATATGGCCCAAATATTTCTGTTCAAAAGAGGTTTAGGAGGGAATATGGCCAAACTATTTCTGTTCAAAAGAGGTTTAAGAGAGAATATGGCCAAACTATTTCTGTTCAAAAGAGGTTTGGGAGGGAATATGACCCAACTATTTCTGTTCAAAAGAGGTTTAGGAGGGAATATGACCCAACTATTTCTGTTCAAAAGAGGTTTAGGAGGGAATATGGCCCAAATATTTCTGTTCAAAAGAGGTTTAAGAGGGAATATGGCCAAACTATTTCTGTTCAAAAGAGGTTTAGGAGGGAATATGGCCAAACTATTTCTGTTCAAAAGAGGTTTGGGAGGGAATATGACCCAACTATTTCTGTTCAAAAGAGGTTTGGGAGGGAACATGACCCAACTATTTCTGTTCAAAAGAGGTTTAGGAGGGAATATGGCCAAACTATTTCTGTTCAAAAGAGGTTTAGGAGGGAATATGGCCCAAATATTTCTGTTCAAAAGAGGTTTAGGAGGGAATATGGCCCAACTATTTCTGTTCAAAAGAGGTTTAGGAGGGAATATGACTCAACTATTTCTGTTCAAAAGAGGTTTAGGAGGGAATATGGCCCAACTATTTCTGTTCAAAACAGGTTTAGGAGGGAATATGGCCAAACTATTTCTGTTCAAAAGAGGTTTAGGAGGGAATATGGCCCAACTATTTCTGTTCAAAAGAGGTTTAGGAGGGAATATGACCCAACTATTTCTGTTCAAAAGAGGTTTAGGAGGGAATATGGCCCAAATATTTCTGTTCAAAAGAGGTTTAGGAGGGAATATGGCCAAACTATTTCTGTTCAAAAGAGGTTTAGGAGAGAATATGGCCAAACTATTTCTGTTCAAAAGAGGTTTGGGAGGGAATATGACCCAACTATTTCTGTTCAAAAGAGGTTTGGGAGGGAATATGACCCAACTATTTCTGTTCAAAAGAGGTTTAGGAGGGAATATGACCCAACTATTTCTGTTCAAAAGAGGTTTAGGAGGGAATATGGCCCAAATATTTCTGTTCAAAAGAGGTTTAATAGGGAATATGGCCAAACTATTTCTGTTCAAAAGAGGTTTAGGAGGGAATATGGCCAAACTATTTCTGTTCAAAAGAGGTTTGGGAGGGAATATGACCCAACTATTTCTGTTCAAAAGAGGTTTGGGAGGGAATATGACCCAACTATTTCTGTTCAAAAGAGGTTTAGGAGGGAATATGGCCAAACTATTTCTGTTCAAAAGAGGTTTAGGAGGGAATATGGCCCAAATATTTCTGTTCAAAAGAGGTTTAGGAGGGAATATGGCCCAACTATTTCTGTTCAAAAGAGGTTTAGGAGGGAATATGACCCAACTATTTCTGTTCAAAAGAGGTTTAGGAGGGAATATGGCCCAAATATTTCTGTTCAAAAGAGGTTTAGGAGGGAATATGGCCAAACTATTTCTGTTCAAAAGAGGTTTAGGAGGGAATATGGCCAAACTATTTCTGTTCAAAAGAGGTTTGGGAGGGAATATGACCCAACTATTTCTGTTCAAAAGAGGTTTAGGAGGGAATATGACCCAACTATTTCTGTTCAAAAGAGGTTTAGGAGGGAATATGGCCCAACTATATCTGTTCAAAAGAGGTTTAGAAGGGAATATGACCCAACTATTTCTGTTCAAAAGAGGTTTAGCAGGGAATATGACCCAACTATTTCTGTTCAAAAGAGGTTTAGGAGGGAATATGGCCAAACTATTTCTGTTCAAAAGAGGTTTAGGAGGGAATATGGCCCAACTATTTCTGTTCAAAATAGGTTTAGGAGGGAATATGGATGGGCACCACCCGATTACAAATCTATCGTTGCTTGGCACATAAAGTTAAGGGGACTGGCAAGTACCTTCCCGTCCGCGGTCAGGACGTTTACCCGTAACAAAAGGTAGGGTTGAGATTGTGTAGCAAACATTTCAAAGAAGCCTTTCCAAGTCTACTCGTTGTGCATCTCGTGAACTCCGAACTCCACGGTTCACATTGTAACTTTATCTGAAGGGCATCCAAGGCGGTACTTGGAACTGTATATTTTAAAATATTTCAGGCCAGAACGGAGCACCCACTGGTACTAACATCTGAAAGTGCCATTGTTGACATTTCACTAAACGCAATCTAAAATATGTGAATGATCTGCTTATTGTCACAGTTACTCAAAGCACCTAAAACTCAATTAGCGTTACGGACTGGTGTTGAACCGAATTAAAAAAAAGTGTATGCTTAAAACCACACGCATAAGTGAAAACTTAAAAACTATTTATCATAAATTATTCTTAAAAATTAATTCAAAAAATTTAATGTTGACACTCATTCTTGCACAAAGAGGCCAGTTGCGAGCTAAACATTTCATACCTTACGCTAAGTGTGCTTGCAAATGAAAATACTCGGAAAAAACTGAATGTCCACCGACATTTTTTTTAATTCAACCTTGTTTATAGTCGCTAACTGCACGGTCATATTGTGACGTACACAAAGTAATTACATAATATCTATGTTAATACAGGCCGCGACGTGGCTCAGTGGTTAGACCGCTTGGCTCTCACCAAGGCGTCCCGGGTTCGATCCCAGTCGACCACAAAGTGAGATTTGTAGTGGACAACACGGCGCTGGGGCGGGTTTTCTCCGGGATCTCCGGTTTCCCCCGCAACCTCATTCCACCGGTGCTCTATCTTCATCTAATGTATCATCAGTGTCATCGCCTGCGGTGCCGTATGTATTAAAAGCGGGCGTTAAACACTACACATTTCTATGTTAATACAATAAGACCTCCTCATACAATGTTCAAAAAGTTATATGAATATAACATTGGCTTAATATATAACACTAAATATAACATTGGTATACTTTATAACATTGTTTGGTAGGTTTACAATAAAGTGGAATATTAACGAATGTATAATATTGAGAACAATAGTGATGAACTAAAATTACAAGAACTGAAATAATGAAGCCTCTTTTGTAAATTGTAGAATGTTACTGTTCATTTTAGGATCATTAAGTACAGTAGAATCATAAGATGCAAGCTTGTTCTTTGTACGCCACTTTGTGTATCTGCCACATTTATTGATGATATGTACAGTTGTTAAATCTGTCTGACACATCTCACATATGGGGGCTGGATCCTTGGATATGATGTGTGAATGCGTGATTCTGCAATGATCAGTTCTTAGTCTAGTTAAAGCCACCTGTTATTTACGTTTCAGTTGTTTAAGAGGAGGTCTTAATATTCCGTTAGTCATATCATGCAGTTTGCTGTTTGAGCTGTTATATCACTGATTTTCCCAGTTTCTTCTGATGAAATTTTTAATATAGGCATTATAATCTTGGTAAGTTATGCTTGTAATTGTTTCATCTGGAGGTAAACTGGTTGGTTCGCGGGCTGCTGCATCTGCTCGTTCATTGCCATTAATTTGTCTATGTGATGGTATTCACAAAATGTTAATCTGTTTGCCTGAGTTGATAGCTTCATTGGATAATATTTGTATTTCTTGAACCAATGCAATTTTTAATCCTTAATGGCTACAATTGCACTCACTGAGTCAGTAATTATCAAAAAGGAGCTAGATTTTTCGGATTCTAAAATGAATTGTAAACTTTCTTTTATGGCGAATAACTCACATGAGAAAATAGAGAAATGATCAGGTATGTTGTGTATTACTGTGTGTTCAGGGTAAAGAATTGCACATCCGCATATTCCATCAATAATAGAACCATCGGTGTACATATGTAAATCATTCCGATGAAGCTCTTGAAATTCAAGGAAAAGTTGATTATAGGTAGTATTAGTAGCTGGAGAGACCTCCGGAGACGTGCGAATCTAAAACAGTCTAAAAATACATGATGCAAGGACAGTTCGGCACCGCAGAACGGGCAAACTGGAGCCGGTGTCCGGTTTAACAAAAAGTTATGGCTAAAATAACAGTGTCCAATGCGCAACCGAGCCAAAATAACCTCTTCCCGCCGCGATAAGCGACAGGAGGTCATCCAGTGATTCGGAAGCTCCTTTACCATTCGGAACTTGTCACGCAGAGCAGACCACTCGTCCCGCCAGCATGAGAGCGCCGCCCTACGCACAAGCCGAAAGTCTTCCGCCGTCACATATGAGATGGTAACACTGGGATCTATGGTTGCCAACTTGGCTGCCGAATCCGCCATTTCGCTCCCGCATCCTCCATTTCGCTCCCGCGCAGGCCCACGGGACCAGGAACCCAGGCACACCCACGCTAACGCCAGAGGCGTACAAAACGTGGAGGGCGTCCTGGATCCGCTGTAGGAGACGATGGTGGTTGTACGTCGCTTGGAGGCTCTGGAGTGCGCTAAGGGAATCACTTAAAATAAGGCAGTCACCCAACCCTCTGCGACGAACATTTAAAATGGCTCGGTATGTTGCATGGAGCTATGCAGTGTAAATTGAAGTGCTGCCATGGAGACCGAATGTAAGGGGTTCGGCCCCATGGGCATACGCGTATCCAACACGTCGGTAAAAATTAAAATAAAATGTTTATAATCCGATAAAAATTCTAAAAACTAAGTGCGGATAGTACTCGTGCGGATTGTGGACGTGCCGTGCGCAGCCGTACTAAGATCCACGGCAGGTGCAGCACGCAGCCATGGTGGACACACCCTTTCACCCCAACGAAGCAACCCTGGTAGCTCGAGAGCATGCCACCGAAGAAGCTCCCGGAAGCGAAAACCTAGCGGCTTCGGACTTAATCGGGTGTTCCTATAATGTATGTCATAGCATGTTTCGGTGAAGGGTGCAAAGGTCGGATGCCCAGGCATACTATGTAATCCACAGCCATAGCTCCCCAGCAACACGTCCCGCCGATATTGCAGAGGAGGTTCTGCCGCGCTGGCGTAGAAGCTTACGACTAGGCTAGTTGGAAATGCCCCAGTAGCTAAACGAATGCCAGAATTATGGACGTGTCTAAGAGCTTCAGCACTGAAGGACGAGCTGAAGTATAAACGATGCACACATAGTCCAGCTTCAACGAATCAGTGTGCGATAAAAGCTGAGCAGTACTGCGCGATCCGCTCCCCAAGATTTCCCACTAAGTATCCGCAAAAGATTTAGAGAACGTTCACATCGTGCTTTCAACTGCACTATATGCGAGGAGCAGGACAGCTTTCTATCGAAAACCAGTCCGAGGAATCTAGTTTCATCGGCGAATGGTAAAACTTGGCGACCAAGTCGGAGCAGGGATGGTAGCCGACGTTTCCGGCGCCAGAAGTAAACGCAAACTGTCTTCTCAGTGGAGAACCGAAAGCCGTTCTTAGAGCTCCAATCGTGAAGGTTGTCTAAGCAATGTTGTAGACTACGCTCTAGGAATGGAATACGCTGAGAAGTAGAGTAGACTGCGAAATCGGCAATGAATAAGTACGATGAAGCCCCTCGAGGAACACAGAGATAGAATTTATGGCTATAGCAAACAGTGTAACTCTGAGCACTGATCCTTGTGAGACACCGTTCTCTTGGATAAAAAGGTTTTAATAGACCCAGCCGACCCTTACTCGGAAAACGCGATCGTTCATGAACTCCCGAAGGAACACAGGTAGGCGTCCACGAATATTCCAGCTGTGCAGGGTGCGTAAGAGGCCTGCACGCCAACAGGTATCGTACGCTTTCTCGAAGTCCAAATATATGCCAACGGTCTGAGAGTTCTTACCGTTCATGATATGCATTGACATAGACACGAGGTGGTCTAGTGTGGTACGGCGACGGCGGAAACCACACTAGATGTTCGTCAGTAGGTTGTGAGTTTCCAGCCAACACACCAGCCGCCCATTGATCATGCGTTCCATCACCTTGCAGACGAAATTGGTGACGGAAATAGGACGGTAGCTGGAAGGCAGATGGTGGTCCGTTCCAGGTTTCAAAATTGGGATAACGTTGGCCTCACGCCACTTTTCAAGAAAACTGCAGTCAACCCAGATACGGTTATGCACCTCGAGTAGGAAATTGCTTCCTTTTAGGAAATTGCTCACATACAAATACATTTTTCCATTGATCTGGTTTTGACTCTTTTTTTCCAAACCATGTCGTACGCGTTTTGGATATCTAAATTGATCATTACACAGTCCTGGGAATTTTTAAAATCTTCTATAATTTTTCTTTTTTCAGTAGTAATGAGACTATCCATTGTTGAATGTCCTTGTCGAAATCCATGTTTAACTTTGTTAAAGACTTTTTCGTTTCAAGAGTCCATCGAAGTCGTTTACTAATTAATTTTTCTAATACTTTACTCAAAATGCAAACTATAGAATTTGGACGATAGGTCTCTGGTTTAGAAGGGTCACCATCGGGTTTAGGAATGGGAATTACCGTTTCTTTTCTTCAACAAGTAGGAAATACTTTGCTGTTCCATATAAAATTGTACAGCTCTTGTAATTATAGAATGCAATTGTTTGGAAGATGTTTCAACATCTCATAAGCTCTTCCATCAGGTCCACAAGATTTAGATTTACATTCATTTAGTGTATCTGTAATTTATTCTAGTTTTATTTTACTTTCATAGTCCTGTAAGTCATTGAAGTAGGGAAGATCTATATCCATGGTTTTAATTTCCAATTTTTGTTTAAATTTAAGGAAGTTGGGGTTGTAATTTGAATCGCCGGAAACGGCCATAAATGTACGACTTAAATTGTCAGATGTTTGTTTATCACTCACCATTGTATCTGATCCTTTATTTTGTAGGAATGGTATCGTACAGGTGTTGTTGGATCCATTTATTTTCCAAATTTTTTCCAAATTTGTTCTAGAGGTGCTTGACGACACAATGAGAATACACAATCTAACCATGACTTGTATTTTCTTTCTTTTATTGTTCTGCGGAATAAAGCTCTCAATTTTTTATACTGGATTTTGTTTTCGGTAGATGGGCACTATGCTTTATGTTTGTTCTGAATTGCTTGTTTGCATTCATCGTTCCACCATGTTTTTGGGATAGTGATGTTAGTGACTTCTATTATCATTTCTGTGAAATGTTTCAAAATATTGTTGATGTTCGAGTCTTCTTTAATCAATGGTAAGGATGACGTGACTTGTTTAATTAGGGCTTTAAAATTCGTCCAATCAGCTCTTCCAATTATTCACATTGGCTATTTCATGAATTCATAAGTTTTATTGTCCATGCTAATAATGATCGGAAAATGATCGCTGCCATAAGGGACATTATAAACTGACCAGCTAAATAGATGTGCATCGCTGGGAGAAGTTACTGACAAGAAAAAACTACTAGAGTCGTGAGCAAGGTCAAAGTGAGTAGCTTGAGAAGAAGGAAGTAATATTAAGTTTTGCTCTAGTAATATAGATTCAATAAGTTTCCCGCTTTGTTCAGATTCCTTACAACCCCATAGTATGTGATTATTAAAGTCACCCAGGAGTAAGCAAGGATTAGGTAATTGGTTTATTATATTTTGTAGGTCCTCAAGTTTAAGCTTATAACTGTTAGGTAAGTATACATTACATATACAGAAAGAAGTTGGCATTATGACCTTTACTGCTACTGCTTCAAGAGGAGTAGTTAACGAGTGACACTGCGTGCCGTCAGCCGGCGGATGGATAACAGCCTCATCGCGGACGGCTGGGTAAGAGGAAAGCCGTGCCGCGAGCTGGTGGATACCGGGGCGGCCGTGACCATCGTCAGACCTGACGTAGCGAAGGGTTTGCCGACAAGGAAGCCGAGCCGACCATACCAGCTTGTCACGGCATCGGTCGACACCTTACCTGTGGAGAAGGAGGTCCTGCTGAAGCTGACCTTGGGAAGGAGTACCGTACGTCTTTGAGTGTTCGTCGCGAAGGTGGCTGAGGAGGTGATTCTGGGACTGGATGCCCTCAGGAGCCACGAGGCGACGGTCGACGTCGGCAGGAAGGTCCTGCGGCTCAACGGAGAAGAGGTTATACTCCGTCAAGCAGAAGAACACCTTGTAATTTGATGGGTCATCTTGAACGAAAAGGTGGCTGTAGCCGCGAGGAGCGACGTGATGGTGACGGCGCGACTGGAAGGCCAGAGAACCAGGAACATGATGCTGGACCAGAAGAGGCCTGTACACGGACTGTATGTAGCCAGGGCATTGCTGCCGTGCCGAGATGAGGTGCCAGTGAAACTGCTAAATCCAACCGACACCGATCACGACGTCCAGGCCGGGACGGAGTTGGGAACGTGCGAGCCCGTGGTAAGCGTAACAGCAATCGACAAGACGCAGGAGTCGGTGCCGGCGCAACACCTGGGGCCCCAGCTAGAAGGCTTACTGGAGAGGGTGGTCGACCACCGGACCGCAGAACAACTGGAGAATTTTCGACAACTGCTGAGGTGATACCAGCGCGCCTTCAGCCAAGGCGACAGTGACTACGGCCGCACGGAAAAAGTGCTGCACCGCATCGACACCGGGGACGCCCGGCCTATTCGGCAACCACCTAGACACGTTCCGCTGGCGAAGCATGGGGCAGTACGATACATGCTAGGGGATATGAGATCCAGAGGAGTGATTGAAGAGTCTGACAGCCCTTGGTGTTCCCCTGTAGTCTTGGTGACAAAGAAGAACGGCCAGCTACGCTTCTACATAGACTACAGGAAGTTGAATGATGTCACCCGGAAGGAGTGTTTAACGTTGCCCCGTATTGACGACACCCGGGACACGGTAGCTGGTGCACAGTGGTTCCCGACCCTGGACCTGAAGTCGGGCTACCAGCAGGTAGCTCTAGATCCAAGAGACAAGGAAAAGACCACATTCTCGACAAGCCAAGGGCTCTGGCAGTTCACAGTAATGCCTTTTAGCCTCTGCAACGCACCAGCTACCTTCCAACGCCTCATGGAGTCAGTGATGAGAGGACTGGCCTACGAAGCCTGCCTGCTTAACCTGGACGACATCATCATCGTCGGTAAGACTTTTGAAGATCATCTCGAGAATCTGAGTAAGGAGATTGTAGGCGACCAACTTGAAGCTGAACGCGAAGAAGTGCCAGCTCTTCCGCAAGGAAGTGAACTACTTGGGCCACATAGTCTCAGCAACCGGAGTGGCCACAGAACCGGAGAAGACACAGGCTGTGAGAGATTGGCCTCGCCCAAAGAATAATAAATAGTTGCGCAGTTTCCTGGGGCTGTGCAGTTATTACCGACGCTTCATAAAGGGGTTCTCTAACATCGCCAAACCCCTCACCCGCCTGACAGAGGAACACCGGCCTTATGCGTGGACGGAGGACGTTGAAGACGCTTTCAAGCACCTGAAGAAGACCCTGAGCAGTGCTCCAATTTTGGGATTTCCACAAACAGGTGGCGCCTTCATTGTGGACACCGACGCCAGCGACCACTGCATTGCAGGTGTCCTATCACAGATCCAGGACGGCCATGAGCGGGTGATAGCCTACTACAGCAAGACGCTATCCAAGGCAGTGAACTACTGCGTCACCCGGCGAGAATTATTGGCGGTAGTAAAGACCTTGGGGCATTTCCACAAGTACCTGTACGGTCAGCCTTTCCACCTGAGGACTGACCATTCCGCCCTAACCTGGCTATTGAGCTTTAGGAATCTGGAAGGCCAGACAGCACGTTGGGTCCAGAGGCTGCAGGGGTACGACTTCACCTCGGAACATCGTAGAGGGAAGAGCCACGGTAACGCTGACATCATGTCCCGAAGACCCTGTCCAGAAGAGTGCGGCCAGTGTACAAGAGTGGAAGAGAAGGAGCGTGCCGCAGCGGTCCGAGTAGTCACGGCAGTGCCTGAGGATAGCTGGGATAACGCAGGCCTGAGGAGGGAGCAGCTGGCGGACAGAATTGGGGCCACTCTTGAGGGAAGTGGAGCCAGGGACGAGACCAACCTGGGAGGACATCGCACCGAGGAGCGCCACCTACAAGTCGTACTGGGCTCAGTGGGACTCGTTGAAGACCAGAGGGAGCGTGCGTATGGGAAATACCCGATGGGAAGACGCAGAACGAACAGTTGGTACTTCCCCGGAGTAAGGTCCCGGAAGTCTTGGAGGAAGTGCACGCCGGTACTTCAGGAGAACACCTGGGAGCGAACCGAACGATTGACAAACTATGGCAGCGTTACTACTGGCTGAGGCTCCGAGTAGACGCGGAGAGATGGTGCCGTCAGTGTCACGTGTGCGCGGCGAGTCGCGGCCCCCAGGCTAGGAGCCTGGTCGCATGCAGCAGTACAACGTCGGAGCGCCATTCGAACGGATCGCCGTTGACATTGCTGGACCGTTCCCAGTTTCCGACCAAGGAAACAAGTACCTAACCAGGAGGCAAAGAAAATCACAGACTGCCTCGTGGAGCAAGTTTTCTGTCGATTTGGGGCGCCGTTAGAGCTACACAGTGACCAGGGCACCAAATATGAGTCCAACCTAATGAAGGAGGCACTACAAAGGCTTGGGGTGAACAAGACAAGCACGGCGCCTCTACATCCCCAGTCGGATGGCATGATCGAAAGATACATCAAGACCTTAGAGAAACACCTGAGGAAGGTCGTGGCCAGCCATCAGCTAGAATGGGACGTCAAGGTGTCACTGTTCTTGCTGGCCTACCGCTCGTCTACACACGACACAACCGGAATGACGCCAGTCAGCTTAATGTTCGGCCGAGAGTTACGCCTCCCTTGTGACCTGGCTTTTGGAACCCCTCCGGAAGCGCAGCAGCCAGCGACTATGTGGAGAACTTGGTGAACCATCTCCACGACATGCACGAGATAGCACGCCAGAACATCCAGAAGGCGAGCGACCGCATGAAGACCAGGTATGACTTGTAAGCCAACAGCCAAGGGTTCCAGCAAGGTGACCTGGTCTGGTTGTACCGTCCTACCCGGACCAAGGGACGCTGCCCGAAGCTCCAGCAGCCATGTCAAGGACCGTACCGGTTGGTGAAGAGGATTAACGACGTGGTCTACCGCATCCAGAAGGTTCCCCGAGGGAGGATGTTGGTGGTACACCTGGATCGCCTGGCACGCTACAATGGTTCTCTTCGGGACGACCAGCTTTGAGGAGGGAGCAGTGTCACGTGCACGTCGGAACTCCCGATAGAACTGGCCGGCAGCGGGGTAGCAGTAGACGGGAAACATTTGACAACGCCTACCCATCTGTCTTGTATTGGTAACGAGGGGGATGCTTGGGAAAATATCCTTAGTCATCTCTTTCCCCCTCCTTGACGTCTAGAACCTGCAGGATGATTCACCGAATTGCGAGAGTTCGAGAAACAGCGGTATCCCTACATAAAGGGGGCTGCAGTTGGCGAGTGAGTTCAGTTCTTGGCGAGCAGCGTAGGAGCAGAAGACTGTGTACGTGCATCGGAGGAGTGTACGTAATTGTGAGAGCAAAGTGGAACTGTAACGGACGAACTGGTGAATCGTAATCGTGTGCATTACGTAATTCTGTGTATTTGGCAAGTGTTCAACTGTAAGTCAGTGGAAATAAAGACCATTTTGAGTGTGTGCAATTGGACTTTTGTTTCACGAACACAGTCAAAATATTAAGTTTTGCTCTAATAATATAGATTCAATAAGTTTCCCTCTTTGTTCAGATTTCTTACAGCCCCATAGTATAATGTGACTATTAAAGTCACCCAGGAATAAGAAAGGATTAGGTAATTGGTTTATTATATTTTGAAGGTCTTCAAGTTTAAGCTTACAACTGATAGGTAAGTATACATTACATATACAGAAAGAAGTTGGCATAATGACTTTTACTGCTACTGCTTCAAGGCGGTAGTTAATGGTAATTCTTTATGAATTATGGTATCTTTTATGAAGGTAGCTACTCCACTACTGGCGTGAATTGCTCTTGCCTTGTTCTTATAATAAATTGAATATCCAGATATGTGTTTTATGAACTGGTCGCTAAAGTTGGTTTCCTGCAAACAATTCACATTTGGCAGGTGATTTTTAATCAAAATATTCAAATACTCATGTTGCACTCGAAAACCTAGGAAATTTCATTGCAATATTGCACATCCTATTTCTTGTGAAATATATAAAAGTTAAATAAGAAGACAAACAATGGACTGGATAGAATTAAATTAAGTTCCAAGAACTTCTGGTATCCTAGATTTGTTAATTTCTAGACCTAACTTCTTTTCAATAAGTGTGAGCCGATTCTTAATTCCTTTATTTGTCAGTGATGTGCGGATTATTTAGATAGCGTCCAAAGGAATTTCCAGGTTATGTGTACAATTGAGGGCTATGGACACTATATATCTGACGTTCTTTTTGTGTTTTCTACCAAACTCTTGAGCTGTTTGAAGTCCAAATTGTAATTTTCTGGCCTTTTTTCCATTAATATACTAACAGGAGAGAGCTGACTGTCTAGGGTTGCTGTAGAGTCAGTTTTAGTTTTCTTATCTGTATGCTGGATCTTCTTTGGTTTTATATTGCTTGATTGACCTTCGTTGCTTTCTACCAATTAGTCTGAGATATTGTTGCTCACTTTCTGAGTGCTGACTTGAAATAGAAATAGGTCTTTTAAGAGGAGTATCCTTGTATTCCTTTTTCATTATTGCATTAATATGAGCTGCCTCCATAGGGGTTGGACTTCTTGAGATTTTTAGTTCTGACATTGTTATGCATTCAGTCATTGAGTCTTTTTATTTTCTTCAGTTAAATGACCGTTAAAATCTTGAATGATTAGTTCTTGCGTTGTAAAATTCTTCGGTCCGATACTAGTAAATTTTTTTAGGGATTACATTCCTTGTGTTTTCCGGAATTTCTTGGACTGTACAAGATTCCAAGTACGATTTGTATTGCTTCACAAAATGTCCTTCCATTTTGCAAATGAAGACGTCCCGGGCATCTGATGAAAAGTAAATACAGCATGTGGCGCTCTCGAATTTTATGGACATGGATTCAGGCAATTTATAAAAAAACATCAGGTTTTACATAATCTTGTCGGCGAAAGCTCTTATATGGATAATACCCTGATATAGATATCCTTGCTCTGATGTAGGAAATTGCAGAAGCTGTTTCAATACCTTTATTCAAAATATTTTCCTCATTCATTGGAATCACCGGGCACGCATTAGATATTATAACCCTTTTATTTTAGTTAGGAGAGGTCTGATTTCCAAGGATATCTCAATAATTTTAATCTTTGAAAACCTTGAGGCTATGTCTTGCACCAAGGTTTTGTTTGTCAATTAGATGCAAACTCTGTTGTTGGAAATACGTGATACGAATCTAATAATTGTGGGATTAACTAGTTTGCCTAGAGTTTATACATATGCTTTGAGTGATAAACTGTCATTGTCTTCAATAATTAAAGCTATTTCTTTATTTGGAGTAGATTGAGCAATTGAAGAATAACTGCGTGCGGTAGTGGTGTTGCTTTTGTTCATCTTGTGTTGGTTTTCATAAGTTGGGTGGCAGATCTAATTTTACGAACTGTTAGCCATACTGTGGCTGAAACAGTTGACTGCTGAAATATCAGCGATGCGTAACTTTTCTTAGTTATGCCGTAATTATAAATCAATAAGCTTGCGTCTAACAAGTTATATAATTAAAGAAAATGGCTATATTTACTCACAGGGCTACGTTGGGTGGCGTACTGCTTCCATTTGTGATGAAATCCTCAGTTACTGCCTGTATTCAGGGAAAATGTCATTCAAAACTTGAAACTAAACTTTTAGTTACACTCCATATGCAGTCCACAACCTTCTTTCACCACGGATTTGCGACCGTGTGAAGAGGGTTTTTGTGTATAAAGGAAGTAAAATCAAATCACATAATATACTGTTTTACTTGTGAGGGCCGTGCTTACAAACGTCGGTCATTCCGCTTTCAACTTGGCCTAGGATTATTTGCGTCCGTTTGTATTAGGGCTGCGACATCGACATCGATATTTTCGAAACATCGATGTATCCTGGAAGAAATCGAATGCTTTTCACATCGATGCACTGAGGTAGATATTTTTATAACATCGACGCTTTTGTTCGTTATTTTTGTCCGATATTTTGTATTTAAACTATTTTCCAAACTAAATAATATATATTTAAAACTTTATTTCTATAAAAATCAAATTTATATATCAAATCTTTTGACTCTCGGTCGGTCTTTCAGTTTGTTGGAAAACATAACCTATAAGTTGAAAATGAAAATAAACGCAAAACTCATTTTAATACGTGATAACTTTATTATTTACGCGTTACCACATTTAATTTATTGATGTTTTACGTTTTACTACTCACAATAAAGAGAAATTGCCAGTAAAAATAACCAGTTTTTAAATGACACATATCTTTCACGAGTTCCTAACACTTTTACTTCCAATTAGCACACTCCTTTTTTTCGTTATTATGGTTTCAATTATTCAAATACCGAACTTCGGTAATATTATCTGTTCCTTTTGAATATTATTATTGTTTAAAGTGGAATTTGACATATTGTCGACATCGGTTATCTGACCGGATCGGTTACCGGCACTTGACAGACGTTTGTAGGAAGGGCCCTAACACAATTACTTTATTAATGAAACTCCTGTAGGGTTTCTGAACTTTTCGTAGTATTTTAAATATGTTCAAACATACCTGGATGCGTGTTGATATGCTGTTGAGTGCGACAGAACATCTACAGCGTATAGCGGTAGGGACAACAGAAGACTGAAATATCGAATGATTGTTGGGGGGGGGGGGGAGTTATTTCAGATTGAGCCGATTCGAGCCAACTTCATCCGAATGAGCGTCACATATTCCAGCGTGATGGCCCAGCTTAATTCAAGTGCTAAACGCACCTAAATAAGTTTTCAATTCAAAAATTCGCCCGCGACTTCAGTGACCCGTTGTCAGTTAATTTATGAACTAAATATACGCAGTTGCTAACGACACTTTGTAATGTCCTACTCCGTAACTGCTCAATGAACAGGAATAAAACACTCACACAAGATTGGAAGTTGCATACTTACGCATAAACACGGGAGTCAGTTATTTCGGAACCGGTAACTCGAGAACCATACGTCATAGAAAAATGGTCTCTCTACACGCTACCCCGGAAACTTGTCGCATACACCAGGGCATATTCTTCTTCTTCTTTGACTTCCCTAATGGAACCAATATCGTGGTGTTAGGGGATTCTTGTTCCTCCATCCACTTTGAACATCGGACCTGAGGAACCGAAGCTTTGGATCCGATTGAGAACCCGGATAGGAGATCAGCCCAATCCAAGCCATATTAGAATGTCAAATTTCCAGTAATCATTTTGGGCGCATGAACAAAACAAATCTCTGTTGGTCACGCTTGTGCTGTGCGTTCCGAACTATGAAACTCTGCACGAATATAATAGAACAGTCGCTCTAGGCGAGCCATCTCGAGCTCCGCTTCATGTGCTTTTTAATACCGTGCACCTTATAGTGCGTATGTGTGGTGCACTTATGTGAGTGTCTGTCAGTATGCGTGAGTGTGTGTAGAATAGCACAAAAACAAGGTTCGGTTAAGTGCAACATTTAAGTTCAGCGCCTTCCAAGGCTGTGACGCCAGATTATCCTTTACATGCGACATTTTGTCTAAAAAAATTGTTTCAGATATCGCTCAATTAAGATTAAGATATATTCAAGATTTTTTTTTTTTTTTTTAGTAAAATGAAGTAAGTATATATCTTCAAATATCTTCTAAAATTCCCTTCTTTCTGAATGACTTTTCATAGCTGAAAAAAATCTTATAACATATTGTGCATCCTGTGGAAACCACAAGTTATATCAAGTAAATGTATTTGTGGAGTGCACCACATCTGAGATATTCCTTGTCTTTTGTCATTTGCCGATATTTATGCATTCCTCAAATGGGAAGACATTCTTTTGTTTTCTATTTTGCTCCTAAGGTGATCATGTAAAGAGAATGGGACCCGCCTCGGTAGCGTGGTGGTAGCGTGCTTGCTTCACGTCCAAGAGGTCCCGAGTTCGAATCTCGGTGAGGGTGAGTTACCCGGATAAGGTTTCTCCGGGTTTTTCCCTTATCCTTAAGGACGAATGTCGGGTAACTGTAAGCTCTATGGACCCTGGGCTCATTTGAGCATCATTTCACCCATCCCATTCATCGACCGATATGACGTAAAATTACAACAAAAATTAATAATAAAAAATAAAGTAAAAAAATAACAAATAAAGAGAATGGAGTGTCAAAACCATCATATACCGGTCAGCTCTTAACGGTTTTTACTGTTCCATAAAGTTTATTGTATTCCCCTATCCCCCTAGGACCTACAAGAAATCTGGTAAAAGATATCAGTTTCGCAAATCTTGCTTGACATGAGTAGACAAAATTTTTAGAATAGAAGTTCCTGTGTGTACGTATTTGTGTTTGTGTTTGTGTTTAATATAAGGATTTTGTGACCACAAAGATTTTCAAGAACATTGCTCCACCACAAAACGTTTCAAATAATTATACTGATTTTTATTATTAGATCATACCTTGCATTTATACATTATAAATGGAAGTCCTGAATATTTGAAATGGTTTATTAGGTTTTCTTCAATCAGGATGAATGAATTTTCTTGGTTAATGTAGAGGATTCAAAAAAAAATCTTACTTCAAAATGTATAGTGCAGTCGTTGAAACACAGAATGCATATCAAATAAACTTCTTATTCAGAGGTAACCATTATCTAGGTATCGCTTAGGTTGAATTTTCAATTATTTACACTTCACTCCATTAGGAAGTCGTTGCTGTTTCCTAACATATTGACCAAGAAAAGAAAATGGAACTTCATAGCCGTCACGTAGAAATACTACATTTTAAAAAATTTCACTATCAGCTCAAAACCACGAGGAACTATGAAATAAAAGTGCTTCTACAAATATTTATCTTAATAAAATTAAGTGATAGCACGGTAAGCGTGTGTAAGTATAGTTTGTTCAGTGGTAAATAGAGGAAACCATTTGAGTCACATATCACATTTCTATTTACTGTAACAAAAATTGGGTGGAACTCCATTTTTGAACTACTAAATGATTAAGGTATCTATATTAAAGTAAGCGTGGGTGATTCGTATTGGTAGGGGACTCGGATTAGTTTTTCAAAATCTGCTCCCTAGAGGACGATAGTGTACTATTGTGTTGGAACGACCTTTGTGGATGAAGAAGTTGGGCTACCTGACACACTTAACTGTGCAATCCATATAAACCTGAGCCATTTCAATAGGCTATAACTTTTGAACCAATAATAGGACACACATGCAACTTTGCGAGAATGTATTAAACAATTGGGAGATTACATTACGCTATTTATATCTAAGAGAAAATGTTTGAAGTGTCCTACACCAGCATCTATACATGTTTACACCCGTTTCACCATATTCTATGAAGTTTTACAGAGTATATCCTCGCCAATGTCACTTACAACATTATCTCTGAGATGTAAATATTGTCATGAACCCGATCACGATAAGGCGGCTTGGCACACAATAGACGGATAGGTTTCACGGAGTTAACGAGCTTGCATAAACAGATAACGCCGGCAAGCAAGATAACTGAGTCAAAGGCCTCGCCGGGTAGATTAAGTTACGTTTCTCGAAGGCGATAGAATGTTCGAAGTATATAACTATAACATGTTTCACGTAAGCTTGCCCAGTATCTCTTAACGGTCACGTGACCTAATCACCTCTCATTGGTTGCTGTTGTGGCAATGCCTGTCGTGCAGTAAAAATTAGTTCATTATTTAACATGGTGATATATATCATATGTTGGAAGAGAATTGTCAAATTTATATTTTCGTAACAGTTTTAATTAAATGTATTACGCAACACAGTTAATTTATCTGAAATGCATGTTAATTGTTAAACGAAGCAAAGAGTAAGTTCCTTTGCTCTCAAGCACATGGCACGATAGCACGTGATTTAGCGGTAGTGGTGACATTTGTTTATATGACTTTTATCACTGACCTTGTTTTGAACTGGATTAGTCATGCATCGCCATTCGAGAGTGCGGGAGCTAAATTATTTTATTGATCGTTTATTGCGCATGTACTTATTATATGTATAATGGCAGAGTCTACCGCCAGTTTTTCGCTGAAGTATCGCAAGGATAATTCTTTACAAACAGGCAAAAAAAGAATTGTGTTGAATGTGTTTAATGCACTCACAGAGAAGAATCCGTCTTTGTCAGTGAGAGAAGTCGAACAGCTGTGCTCTGAAGTTACAGGTGTGAGTGTTAGATCCGTAGGAACATCGCGACTTGAAATTGAGGAAACAGGAAAACTTACCACTCCAGGCAAAAGTAGGAATAAACAAAAGTGCGTGCGGAGAAAATACGTGAAAAGTGTTGTGCGTCGTCATGTGTGTAGTTTTTCTTTAGAAACGAACTCCCTAACATAAGTAACATTTCGTCTGCTGTAAATGAGGATGCAGATTTACCAAATTTCAGCAGATTGCTTATACATCTGGGATTTGTGAATGAAAAAAGAGGCAAGAAAAATGTGCTAAAAGACAGAGGCGATATTGCTGTGTGGCGAAGACGTTATTTAAGGACAACCAGACTGCACCGAGATACAAATCGCAAAATATACACGAAGAACACACGAAAAGTAAAGTATGGTGTGACACGACTTTTAAGACTGAAAGACAAGCATTTTTGAAAGGTATGTGTGCTGGTTTAAAAAATCCCAGTGGAAAAGGCCAAAGGCCTTTCATTATAAACTCTTTCAGTTTCATTGCTCACTCATTGTGTTTCAATTTGCTCAGTTCATTATAAACTTGTATTTTTGCATGCCTTCATATCCTTTTTTGTATGATTTTATTTATCTTCCCGGCAATTATTACATTTACTGCAGGTTTAAATGTTACGGGAAGGCACCGCAAATAGGGCGAAAGCATTAGCCAATTAGGGCGAGGGGGAGGGTTGTTGAACGCGGAGTGATACATTTCAGCAGGGCAAGGTTATATGAAACAGAGATTAGATGCCTTGTTTTCCAGAAACCTCTAGTGATTGACAGAACGGAGATATAAAAGGGATTGTGACACCCTAGCAGGTCAGTTGTAGTTGTGAAGCAGTTGTTGTGTAACAGTCAGTGTTGCTCTAACGAGAGCTAATGTAATCAGCTGCAAGTGTTTGTTATTGTCCTCGACCTTGGAAGATTGTGTGATTTAATGTTGTTACGTGAGAATTGGACAGTGTATTGCTACGCAAATAAAGTAGATTTATAATTTCTGCAACTCGGCCTTTTAATTCTACGAACCCACAAAGTTACACTATTGTATCGTAATCTCCCAATTATGTATTATATTCTCGCAAAGTTGTATGTGTATTCTATTATTGATCCAAAAGTTATGAGCTATTGAAATGGTTCGGGTTTATGTGGATCGTACTATACAATTCTGTTCCTTGGGTTTAAGTGAGGAATCGAGCCCTTTTTTTTCCTGGAAAAAGAGACACGTAATTGCCCCGTTTCTGGCTTTCTGTTAATTTTAAGTTCGTTTAAGATGGATTTGAAACGAATGTGTATTGAAATTGCTCCCGAAATTTGTACAGTAAGTGAATAGAGATTTCTTACATCTGTAATACCCCTTGCTGCTATGATGATTCTTAATCAGTGCTGCAAACGGGCACAAATAAATACCGCTACAACACTGGCGAAGGATTCAAATTGGCTCTAATTTTTTTATTTAGTCCTTCCATGTCAAGTCGTATCGGACGATGAATGAAATGGGTTAAATGGTGCTAAACTGAGCCCAGAAAATGAATAACGGTACCACGAAAACGGTGCGGGCGCTGTGAGAAAGAAGCAAATTATATTTGGAGAATGCGTGTGAAATACTTAAAGATATGACTGTACAAGTGTAGAAATGTGTCACTTTGTTCTCATGATTATATTAAGTTCCTCTTTCCAATTCAATTTTTTCGCTATGACAATACTATTCGTCCTCCTTCTACCCGCGGTTAGGACTAGTTTCCCCGCGGAATAAAACTGAAAACGGAAGTATTGCAGAAATTTCTTCATAAAAATGTTGGCATTTAACATAATCTAGAATGTCCAGGCTTTAATATAAGGTAATAGCTTTCATTATCAGGTAACAAATATGGCCTTTTTAAAATGTTTTCAAAATATGAATCCCATTCACCAGCGCTTGCCTTCTAAGTAAAATGTCTCTAAATTCCGAGAGCTATGAGTAACGGAAGATAACTTCAAAAATCAGCAAATAAACTGTTTGCATACTCACTCTTAGCATAAAGTAGAGAACCTTCTGGTTAATAGCTTCTAGAAGAGATAAAAGCTAAACATTAAAATCTAGTTAGACAAATTCATGTCATTGCAATTATCTCTACCTTATTTTATAGTATTTAATGGGTAGAGGCGGCCAAAAGCTATGCATTCATATACCCCGACATTTAAAATGCACGAATATATATCTAGTTAGGTGAATGATTGAACTTTAATAACGTTAGTTTGAACGTCTGGGGCAAGGTAGATAATATACAATAGATTAATATCGCTATTGTTGCTCCGAGTGCGATCAAACATATCTCAGGTAGTAAATCAAGAGCCATCGGATTTTGTGATCTGGTGAGAACAATGCACCATTGTATTGCTGAGCTTGCACTGCTTGTGTCATGTGACAACAGTCAAGATTTCCACACTAATTGCATTGTGCGTAAAATGCCGCTTCCCTTGTATTAAGCAAGAAGTACCATCTCTTATTAATTCAAAAGAGTTGTTTCCTTCCCTATCCAGCCTTCTACAAGTAATGCCCAAAACCTATTTTTGGTGTATTAAAGCTAACACAACCAATAGAACTCTCAGCAACCTGCAAGAGTAAGTTGCAATACATTCAGTTAAAAGTAGTTAGTTCCCTTATTTAATAATAATAATAATAATAATAATAATAATAATAATAATAATAATAATAATAATAATAATAATAATAATAATAATAATAATAATAATAATAATAATAATAATAATAATAATAATAATAATAATAATAATAATAATAATAATAATAATAATAATAATAATAATAATAATAATAATAATAATAATAATAATAATAATAATAATAATAATAATAATAATAATAATAATAATAATAATAATAATAATAATAATAATAATAATAATAATAATAATAATAATAATAATAATAATAATAATAATAATAATAATAATAATAATAATAATAATAATAATAATAATAATAATAATAATAATAATAATAATAATAATAATAATAATAATAATAATAATAATTTAGTAATAAAGATATATAAATTATAACCATAAATATATATTATATGTTTATTATATGTCTCACGCTAATGGAGATATACGATTACAAAATGAATTCACCTTTCATTGTTTACTAGAGGAATAGGAGAGTGAAGCAGTATGTCGCTACATGCTGGCTTATAAATGATGTGTTCTTTCTGAGACTCCCAGAAACCAAAATATAACTATCCTCTCAAATACAAAACTACGAGGAATAAGATTTACAGTTTCCATTCAGTATTTTACTGATCCAAAATTAATTCAGTATACTTCAGAATATTTAGGATGTAAGTATACTTTAATGGTGATGCAAACACTTAAAATATATGGATGGAGTAATTCTTGAGAGAATCAAATGTATCCAAATGTTTTCCTTGTGATAAAAGATGTTTTGAGAGCGAGGATGATTTCTACAAAACCTTCTTTGTTGCTTTCTTGGACTATACCGAAATTGGGTAAACGTTGTGCATCTTATCCGGTATATCATTCCTAGGGCACACATTCAGTCTTTTCCTTTAAAAAATATAAGAGGCTGTTAGAATCAAGGCACCTCGATGTTATATTTGAGAATAGAATACAATACCAGTTAATTAAAAAGTGTGAAATATTGCCTGTAATCCCATGGTTGCAATTCTATGATGTGATGTTTTAGTAAAGCTGTAAGAAATCAACACGCTCTCACTAAAGAGTGTGAGTTTTCTATTTTACTTTGTTAAATGGCAATACTTCTTTTTCCTGCACTCCTTCAGTCCTCAAGGCTCGGAACGTTCAAACAGTCCTTCAAACCGCAATTTAAGTTTATTAAGACCTTACTGCTTTTGTACCTACTGAGTACAGGAAAACGCATCATTACTTCAAATTGAGTTGGTTTTGAATTACACAATACTTCAATATGTGGCTTTGGATTGAGCAAATACAGACAACAGTTAGGCTAATAAGGACAAAAAAGCTTACTTCATTGCAACATTTTCCTGAAAGTAATTTATCATGGCACAACTTAACAGAAAGATAATGAATTGAAGTATTAATGATAAATGGTGTCCCGGTATTGCTGGAAGCATTAACTAATTTCAAGGACATTTGACATTGTTTGGCAGTAGGTAAATGGACTCCATTTTGAACACCTTTCCAAGTGAATTCATCATGTGTATCACAACACCACTAGTTTTGTTATGAATGCGTCTGCTTGGTTTAATTTTCATACGCCCTAAATTACAGTTCAAGAAAGCACTACCTGGACGTTCCGAGACCTGACGACGAAAAACAAACAAATAAATAAAAAATAAAAAGAATTGCCCTAGAAAAATTAACGCTCTATTCACATAGTGATGTGAGAATACGTTGTTCTCTTACGGCTTTTCTAAAACAAAATATCACTTCATAAAACTATAACAATAAAGTTACAAGCATTGTTCCATGCCCTACTGACCCTGTGTACTTGTTATAGCGAACGCAATCGAATACAATTTTTTTTAAAAAATATCTACTTGATTTTCAGGTTTTGTTTTCTGCTTATAGAAAAACAGGTATTCAGGAAATACCCGAACCCACGGTCTACTTATGCGGCATAGCAGTAAACTCAAAATGCTCTAAGCTTAATAGTGATAAAAAATGCAAACTTTATCACTTACAACTTTTAAAACAATTTATGCAAAAATTTATTGGATATTTTCTAATGACTGATTTGCAAAACACTTTAAAGAGGGATAGATCACTCAACGCATACGTGCTTTTTTGGACAGAAGACATGGACTATGTGTGGCGATACCAGAAACATCAACCCTGACATCAAGAGCTGGAGTAGCATTTTTAGTTGATTTTACAAACTTGTATTTTTAGCATATGTTCATACATATATTTGAAAACAGTTTTGAAGGAACAACCTATCGCACACTTTGATTGACAAAACCATCTTTAAAACATGACAGATACATGCATTGAGATCAACTGTATTTAAGCCATTTGTCAACAGATGTTCGTTGTGCAGAGTTGTCCGAAAATTTGATGATGTCCAAAAATGATAATTTCGCTTCTATCACAAGCTGTGACATCTTACAGCTCATACAGTTATTCAATGGGTGATGCATTTTACCTATTTGATTTAAAACTACCAAGATAGGCCCCAAACAGTGTATGAAGTTGCAAGAAACGTGGAGAGTTTCTAGGTGGGATTTGAGTTCTGTGATTAAGATTAGGATTACTACGGAGGGGATTTGCCACTGCAACCAGTCTTAAATGAGGCGAGAGAAGGCTGAGGGCGGGCGACCCCGAGGAGTCACGGCAGTACAGGGGGCGGGGTCTCTACACTTTACCAATTCGGAACTTCCCGGCGATCCCGGACCCGACCCGAAACAGTCCATGAGGTCGACTCGGAGATCGGAGACCGCCTGCAGAGCTGCCAATACTCCAGGCAGGCTGGCCATTTTTGTTGTCGCATTCCTGAAACGACCCACTAGGCCGGCGCGGGGACCTGAGTCCGTACCAGAGCGTATCATCTCGCCATTCAGCGCCGAGACATTCGCCGATGCTTCTACCCTGAAAGATACCACCTAATGGCTCCGGAAAACTTCCAAAGGACCCATGGATCAGGTAGTTCGGCCAGGGGAAGCGAACCAGGTCCTCCCAAATGCGGGTCATAGACGAAACCGCCTGATCCATCCCACTCGGCTGATATAACGTTAATCCATGGAGAAAAAAATGTGTAATACACTGTCGATAAGGTGCTATATGAAGAACGGTTTCCAGGAAGGGAGGCACCTACTGCGGACACTGTGCAAATTGTTGAAGTACGCCTTCAAGGAACAGAATCAATTGGAAGAACACCACCAGCTCGCGATGTCACAATGACATCTGGAGGCAATGAGAAACAATCCGTAAACTATTTTAAAGGCCATAGTATAAGATTTGTCCATAAGTCCGTCCCTCTGATGTTGTATTTGTAATAAATATACGCACCATCTACAACTACTCCGACCTCTCTATGAACGCGAGTTTCAAATGTGTTTGATACTACACAGGGAAGTAGCAGATTTCAAAATATTTAGAAAGGGTTCTTTTCTTTGATAAACCCACATTCCACATTAACGAAACTGTTAACCGTCATAATGTGCACTACTTCTGTGTAGGGAGTCCTCGTGGTAGAGATAAGCTACATTGGACGTACCCATGAGCATGTCTCCTTCGCAATATTAGGTGAGCAGCTAATTGGACCACACTTTTTTGAAGACAATGTCAAGAACCACGATACCTTGATTTCAACACGAAGAACTGACACTACTAGTAGAGGATTTGCCACTAGTTGAAAAGACAGGAGTGTGGTTCCAGCAGAGCTGAGCTCCACCGCACTGGTCACCCATTGTAACCAAACACTTACATAAATATATACACAAAAATGTTTTGGCTGAGGGGGTCCAGTCCCATGAACCCCTGGATCTCCTTTATTTTTTTTTTTCAGTGGAGTCACTTAAAGCAACGGATCTACATTTAGGAACCTCAAAGTCCCAGTCATCTACGGGACTCATAAGTGGGCACTCATAAGTGAAGAATTCAGGCAGATTATACCGCCCATGTTACAGCTGCAGGAAGATTTGTACGATAACGTATCCAAAAGTACATTAATGAAGGACGTCGCAATTTACTTTATGATAATGAGTTAGTGTGCCCTAAAGAATGAAAGCTAACTACGTAATGCCGTTCACTATGCCATATTATGATACAGAACGTAATTTACAATTATCTGATTGTAATTCTTGTATCTTTAGCCAACAGGAAGGCAACAGGAAAAATAAAGAATTTAGCATACTAAAATACAGAAAGTAAGCAGAAGGAGAAGGAAAATAAGAACCAAAACAATTTTATGTATTAGATACAAACTTCCGAATCGAACCTTTGCTTCAGTAGATTCCGGCAGCTAACCCACTCGGCCAGAACACACGTGCTCTGTAGAACTCATAGGCAAAATATGCCCTGCTATCTTGCCAGCATTACATTAATGCCAAGTCCTCTTTATAAAGCCATTTACACCTCCTGAATAGATAAGTTTCTGCGGGACAGCTGACATATAAATTGTATGCTAAAGAAGGGAAACTTTTTGACCAGTTGACCAGTATTCTTTTCTCCTATAGTTTACTAATTTTACAGAATTTATTCATACCGAAGTGGACTTTACAGGATATCCATTGGAAATTAAGATATAGTTATCCGAAATGAGAAACGTTTATTTTAATTATTGGTTTGAATAGTGATGTACGTCATACTATTTGCAAATTGTTATTCGTTTTTCTCTTCACTATGCAAAGGGCATGAAATTTTAAAGCTTCTACAAAGATACTTCATTATAAAAAGTTGACTGTGTCTTTAGCCACTCCTGTCACGTCAACAATGAAATATGCAAATGTACGGTGAAGGTTTATTTCTCTTAAGAACAATTAGAAGGAATGCTTTGTAGAGTGAATAGTGAAAGTTGTGTAGTTGTAGTAAGTCCGGTTGTATGTGTATAAAATTACGTGGTGTACACATAAACCAAGTACACAAGCACAGTTCCATTTTCAGGAGATGCCTTAGGAGTTCTGTTTTAATGCGTTATCTTATCACATTGTCAGTGTAGAATGTCAATAAGACTTGCCAGTGTTTTACCAATGTAGGAAATATAAATGGACGTCCATTACCATGGGAATAAAGTGGCATGTTTATCTGAGACAATGTGTTTGTGTTACTTTAACTGTGTCATCACCAAACATACGTTGTTCACATTCATGATAAACCTCAAAGAGGAGAATAATAAAACCTCTATTGTAAATGTTCAGCAAAACATTAATCAAGAACTTGAAAGAAAACATGTGTAACCACATTACACTTTAAACCGGTTTTTCAAAAGAATACTTTTACTAAAGTCGTTTTTCCATATACCTCAGATTCATGAGGAATAGTGGGCTCTGATTATCAAGCTGTCCACAGTCCCTTAAGCCTATCTTAATCATTCACTCACTCAATCACTCACTCACGCACTCACGCACTCACTAGTCACACACTTAAGGATAACATTCATATAAATGGTTTTATTGCACATTTAATTGTTGATACAAAACAATAGATCAAACATAGTAAGTTATTATAAGTTTTTTAAATCCGGGATCGAGACCATCATTGGTGGGTGCGGATTTTGTCTTATTATGTGTTTTAAATGGGAAAAGTTCTGGAGTCCAGCTAATCAGATGCCGTATCACAGTCACTGTTGACAGTCTGTTACCCACTCCTTTTATATTTCCCTCTCTCTTGCACACTCATACAATATGCAGGTCTACTTGGCGCAGACGTAAGGATAAGCAAATTATATTTTACAAACTTTTACAATGATGCAGTTGCCAAAGTCAAAATTGGAAAAAGAATTTTCGCAAATTATGTATATTTTTAAATACTGTTGCGTGTATAGGCTCAGCAAGATCTGGAAATTTCTGTAATCATTATTCTGTAACATGAATTTTCGATGCTGTGTATAAAAATTGTATGATTAAGTGTAAATTCTGCTGACTGGCAAAACATGTACTTTGGACTGGTGAATGATACATCCTGTTGGCTTAGGGAAATAATTCACAGGTGGCTTGTAACAGGCCTCAACTTGTTCTCCATGTTTTAAACAATGGATCACACATTGTGCTGATCAAGGGAAATAATGCTTAGTCGGTCAGTAACAGGTTTAAACATGTAAAACAATGATTGCATTATATGGTGCAAATTAAGAGTTAGCGTGGGAATCGCTGAGTTGACTTTTTGGTAGGACCCCTATTTAAGCATGGTTGAGTTAGCCCCGGGGGGAAAGACCACAGAGATTTCAGAGGGGACTTGCTGCCGGTCTCTGTAAGAAGCAACAAGAGTTTATCTCAAAGTGCTACCACGAGAAGATAGCCAGCAGGGCGTACCAGATCGTACACCTTTTGACAGTCACACAAGGTTCAAGCCATACAAACAACACATCGCCAAAGGTAAAGTTGCATCATGTTATTATGTTTTTAAATGTTACCAAAGCACCCCTGATCTCTTCCAGATCCAGGGGGTGCCCTGTAGAAATACTAGGCTTCTTTGAAATACAGTTATTCAATTCAGTTTGACTTAGATGTTTCTTTCGCTCTACCCTTTCAGTAGCTACACCTCCAGTTGCAGATTAGGTTTGTAAGTCTATCACCCCCCCTTACAATCCTTGTCACACAGCATATGGTCGAGGAGTCCGGTTTTCACCACCCTTAAGGTCAGAAATATGGTCTCGATCCCTGTACCTTTGAACCTCCTGTAGATTCCTGTCAACCCCTCTATCTTCATGTAATAGTATGGCAAAGTACAAGGGTGTTCCATTTTGCAATAGTTAAATAACGATATTCATACCTCAAATTCTCTTAAATTTGCTTAAGTTTTATTGCTACTTTTATTAAACATATCATTTTCAAGTTTAATTATAATAGTATCTTAACTACCCTCCCAGCCCAACCTAACGGATTTTAGTTTATTTTACAAGTGTGAAATCAGTTTTATTATGAGTAAAATATTGTAATTCACAAATAATTTTTGTAATTATAATTTTGTCACACATAGATTTTCCAGTGGCAGACATAATAAATAATGTCAAAAACTATTTTTATGTTTTCTAACTTGAAAAACGTTTTTTCCAAACTCAAAGATTAGACTTCAGGTTGAAATTGTGATGATGCTATCTTATTGTGTTATGAATACAGATTATTAATACAAAGTTTCTTTCAGGCTTATTGCTTTTGCATTTTCTTGCCCTAATGTAATGACTGTGTGTTTTATATTGGCATAAGTTTTGTGTGTATTTGAGGTTTTGTGCCGTGGGCTGACTGCGAGTTCATTGACTTTTGTAAGCACTCCTAAGTTATTGGCTCATTACCCCTATATGAACACAACGTCCAAAGTCACATATAATAGACAGCAAATCAGCAAATTTGTAAACTCACTCCAGGCCAGCAGTTCTCTTTCAATAAGTTATTTCAAACTTATAACCTAACCTCCGACGACATTCAAGATCTTCCCCCTGAGTCATTCTGACTACGTTTCCACAATTTAGCCTACAAACGGCCAGTGTGAAAGGGTAATTAAATTTCCAATAATTGACCTAATAGTGGTTAACTATAAAGCCCGGGCCCTAAAGTACTTACATGTAGTAACTCGCCATTAAGGTAGCTGTCTCACGTGTTTATGAGAACTCTTAAGTTGTTTACCGGGAAAAGACGAGTCAGTTGGTGAACTTAAATTTCATATCGGCACGTTGGCCACAGTAGCTCAATGGTAGAGCGGCTGTACGGAAACCAGAAGATCCGTGGTTCAAATCCGTGGTATGGCATTGAATTTTTCATTCTGGATCTACTTTTCCACAATTAAGCCTACACACGGCCATTGTGAAAGAACAATAAATTTCCCAAATTGACTGAATAGGGGTTAACTATAAAGCCCGAGCCTCAAAGTATTTACATGTAGTCATTCGCCATTAAGTTAGCTGTCTCTTGTGATTATGAGAACTCCTAAGTGGTTTACCGGGAAAAGACGAGACAGTAGGAGAATTTAATGTCATCGGCACGTTGGCCATAGTAGCTCCATGGTAAAGCGCCTGGACGCGAACCAGAAATTCCGTGGTTCAAGTCTCGGGTATGGCATTGATTTTTTATGCTGACTTTACGTTTCCACAATTTAGCCCACACACGGCTGGTGTGAAAGAACAATTAATTTCCAGCAATTGACCTAATAGTGGTTAACTATAAAGCCCGGGCCATAAAGTACTTAGATATAGTTGGTCGCCATTATGGTAGTTGTCTCATGTGTTTATGAGTACTCTTAAGTGGTTTACCGGGAAAAGACGAGACAGTTGGAGAATTTAATGTCGTATCGGCACGTTGGCCATAGTAGCTCAGTGGTAGAGCGGCTGGACGGGAACCAGAAGATCCGTGGTTCAAATCCCGGATATGGCATTGAATTTTTCATTCTGACTCTACGTTTCCAGAATTTAGCACACACGGCCAGTGTGAATAAACAATTAATTTCCAATTATTGACCTAATAGTGGTTAACCATAAAGCCCGGGCCTTAAAGTGCGTAGATGTAGTAAGTCGCCATTAAGGTAGATGTCACATGTGTTTATCAGAACTTTTTAAGTGTTTTACCGGGAAAGGTCGAGTCAGTTGGGGAACCTAATGTCATATCGGCACGTTGGCCATAGTAGCTCAATGGTAGAGCGGCTGGTCGGACACCAGAAGATCCGTGGGCAAATCCCGGCTATGGCATTGAATTTTTCATTCTGACTCTACGTTTCCACAGTTTAGCCTACACACGGACAGTGCGAAAGTACAATTACTTTCCAATAATTGACCTAATAGTGGTTAACTATAGAGCCCTGGCCTTAAGGTACTTACATGTAGTAAGTCGCCATTAAGGTAGCTGTCTCATGTGTTTCTGAGAACTCTTAAGTGGTTAACCGGCAAAAGACGAGTCAGTTGGAGAATTTAATGTCTTATCTGTACGTTGGCCATTGTAGCTCAATGGTAGAGCGGCTGGACGGAAAGCAGAAGATCCGTGGTTCAAATCCCGGCTATGCCATTGAATTTGTCATTTTGACTCTACGTTTCAACAATTTAGCCTACACACGGCTAGAGTAAAAGAACAATTAATATCCAATAATTGACCTAATAGTGGTTAACTATAAAGCTCGGGCCTTAAAGTACTTACATGTAGTAAGTCGCCATTAAGTTAGCTGTCTCTTGTGATTATGAGAACTCTTAAGTGGTTTACCGGGAAAAGACGAGACAGTTGGAGAATATAATGTCATATCGGCACTTTGGCTATTGAAACTCAAAGGTAGAGCGGCAAGACGGAGTCCAGAAGATCCCTGGTTCAAATCCCGGCTAGGTCATTGACTGTTTCATTCTACTCCGTGGTTCAAACCCCGGCTATGCCATTGAATGTTTCATTCTGAATCTAGTTTTCCACAATTAAGCCTACACACGGCCATTGTGAAAGAACAATAAATTTCCAAAAATTGACTGAATACGGGTTAACTATAAAGCCAGGGCCTCAAAGTATTTACATGTAGTAATTCGCCATTAAGTTAGCTGCCTCTTGTGATTATGAGAACTCCCAAGTGGTTTACCGGGAAAAGACGAGACAGTTGGAGAATTTAATGTCATATCGGCACGTTGGTCATTGTAGTTAAATGGTAGAGCGGCTAGGCGGAAACCAGAAGATCCGCGGTTCAAATCCGTGGTATGGCATTGAATTTTTCATTCTGACTCTACGTTTCCACAATTTAGCCTACACACGGCCAGTGTGAAAGGACAATACATTTCCAAAAATTGACCTAATAGTGGTTAACTATAAAGCCCGGGCCTTAAGGTACTTACATGTAGAAAGTCGCCATTAAGGTAGCTGTCTCATGTGTTTATGAGAACTCTTACGTGGTTTACCGGGAAAAGACGAGTCAGTTGGAGAATTTAATGTCATATCGGCACGTTGGCCATAGTAGCTCAATTGTAGAGCCGCTGGACGGGAACCAGAAGATCCGTGCTTCAAATCCCGGATATGGCATTGAATTTTTCATTCTGACTCTACGTTTCCAGAATTTAGCACACACGGCCAGTGTGAAAAACTATTAATTTCCAATAAATGACCTAATAGTGGTTAACTATAAAGCCCGGGCCTTAAGGTACTTACATGTAGTAAGTCGCCATTACGGTAGCTGTCTCAGTAGTTTTTGAGAACCCTTAATTGGTTTACCGGGAAAAGACGAGTCAGTTGGGGAACTTAATATCATGTCGGCACGTAGGCAATAGTAGCTCAATGGTAGAACGGCTGGGCGGAAACCAGAAGATCCGCGGTTCAAAACCGTGGTATGGCATTGAATTTTTCATTCTGACCCTACGTTTCCACAATTTTGCCTACACACGGCCAGTGTGAAAGAACAATAAATTTCCAAAAATTGACTGAATAGTGGTTAACTATAAAGCCCGGGCCTTAAAGTACGTAGATGTAGTAAGTCGCCATTAAGGTAGATGTCACATGTGTTTATGAGAACTTTTTAAGTGGTTTACCGGGAAAGGTCGAGTCAGTTGGGGAACTTAATGTCATATCGGCACGTTGGCTACAGTAAATCAATGGTAGAGCGGCTGTACGGAAACCAGAAGATCCGTGGTTGAAATCCGTGGTATGGCATTGAATTTTTCATTCTGACTCTACTTTTGCACAATTAAGCCTACACACGGCCATTGTGAAAGAACAATAAATTTCCAAAATTGACTGAATAAGGGTTAAGTATAAAGCCCGGGCCTCAAAGTATTTACATGTAGTAATTCGCCATTAAGTTAGCTGTCTCTTGTGATTGTGAGAACTCCTAAGTGGTTTACCGGGAAAAGACGAGACAGTTGGAAAATTTAATGTCATCGGCACGTTGGCCATAGTAGCTCCATGGTAGAGCGCCTGGACGCAAACCAGAAATTCCGTAGTTCAAATCTCGGGTACGGCATTACATTTTTTATTCTGACTTTCCGTTTCCACAATTTAGCCCACACACGGCTGGTGTGAAAGAACAATTAATTGACAATAATTGACCTAATAGTGGTTAACTATAAAGCCCGGGCCATAAAGTACTTAAATATAGTCGTTCGCCATTATGGTAGTTGTCTCATGTGCTTATATGTACTCTTAAGTGGTTTACCGGGAAAAGACAAGTCAGTTGGAGAATTCAGTGCCATATCGGCACGTTAACCATAGTAGCTCAGTGTTAGAGCGGCTGGACGGGAACCAGAATATCCGTGGTTCAAATCCCGGATATGGCATTGAAATTTTCATTCTTACTCTACGTTTCCAGAATTTAGCACACACGGCCAGTGTGAAAGAACAATTAATTTCCAACAATTGACCTAATAGTGGTTAACTATAAAGCCCGGGCCTAAAAGTACTTACATGTAGTAAGTCGCCATTAAGGTACCTGTCTCATGTGTTTATGAGTACTCTTAAGTGGTTTACCGGGAAAAGACAAGAGAGTTGGAGAATTTAATGTCATATCGGCAAGTTGGCCATAGTAGCTGAGTGGTAGAGCGGCTGGACGGGAACCAGAAGATCCGTGGTTCAAATACCGCATATGGCATTGAATTTTTCTTTCTGACTCTACGTTTCCAGATTTAAGCACACACGGCCAGTGTGAATAAACAATTAATTTCCAATAATTGACCTAATAGTGGTGAACTATAAAAGCCCGGGCCTTAAAGTACTTACATGTTGTAAGTCGCCATTAAGTTAGCTGTCTCATGTGTTTATGAGAACTCCTAAGTGGTTTACCGGGAAACGACGAGACAGTTGGAGAATTTGTCATATCGGCACTTTGGCTATAGTAGCTCAATGGTAGAGCGGCAGGACGGAGTCCAGAACATCCGTGGTTCAAATCCCGGCTATGGAATTGACTGTTTCATTATACTCCGTGGTTCAATCCCCGGCTATGCCATTGAATGCTTCATTCTGACTCTATTTTTCCACAATTAAGCCTACACACGGCCATTGTGAAAGAACAATACATTTCCAAAAATTGACTGAATAGGGGTTAACTATAAAGCCCGGGCCTCAAAGTATTTACATGTAGTAATTCGCCATTAAGTTAGCTGTCTCTTGTGATTTTGAGAACTCCTAAGTGGTTTACCGGGAAAAGACGAGACAGTTTGAGAATTTAATGTCATATCGGCACGTTGTTCATAGTAGTTCAATGGTAGAGCGGCTGGGCGGAAACCAGAAGATCCGCGGTTCAAATCCGTGGTATGGCGTTGAATTTTTCATTCTGACTCTACGTTTCCACAATTTAGCCCACACATGGCTGGTGTGAAAGAACAATTAATTTACAATAATTTTCCTAATAGTGGTTAACTATAAAGCCCGGGCCATAAAGTACTTAGATATAGTTGGTCGCCATTATGGTAGTTGTCTCATGTGTTTATGAGTACTCTTAAGTGGTTTACCGCGAAAAGACGAGTCAGTTGGAGAAGTTAATGTCATATCGGCACGTTGGCCATAGTAGCTCAATGCTAGAGCGGCTGGACGGGAACCAGAAGATCCGTGGTTCAAATTCCGGATATGACATTGAATTTTTCATTCTGACTCTACGTTTCCAGAATTTAGCACACACGGCCAGTGTGAAAGAACAATTAATTTCCAATAATTGACCTAATAGTGGTTATCTATAGAGCCCGGGCCTCAAAGTACTTACATGTAGTATGTCGCCATTACGGTAGCTGTCTCAGTGGTTTATGAGAACCCTTAATTGGTTTACCGGGAAAAGACGAGTCAGTTGGGGAACTTAATGTCATATCGGCACGTTGGCAATAGTAACTCAATGGTAGAGCGGCTGATCGGACACCAGAAGATCCGTGGTCAAATCCCGGCTATGGCATTGAATTTTTCATTCTGACTCTACGTTTCCACAGTTTAGCCTACACACGGACAGTGTGAAAGTACAATTACTTTCCAATAATTGACAAAATAGTGGTTTACTATAAAGCCCGGGCCTTAAAGTACTTACATGTAGTATGTCGCCATTAAGGTAGCTGCCTCGTGTGTTTATGAGAACTCTTAAGTGGTTTTATGGGAAAAGACGAGTCAGTTGGAGAATTTAATGTCATATTTGTACCTTGGCCATAGTAGCTCAATGGTAGAGAGTCTGGACGGAAACCAGAAGATCCGTGGTTCAAATCCCGTCTATGGCATTTAATTTTTCATTCTGACTCTACGTTTCCAGAATTTAGCCTACACACGGCCAGTGTGAAAGAACAATTAATTTGCAGTAATTGGCCTAATAGTGGTTTACTATAAAGCCCGGGCCTTAAAGTACTTACATGTAGTAGGCCGCCATTAAGGTAGCTGCCTCGTGTGTTTATGAGAACTCTTAAGTGGTTTAACTTGAAAAGACGAGTCAGTTGGAGAATTTAATGTCATATTTGTACCTTGGCCATAGTAGCTCAATGGTAGAGCGTCTGGACGGAAACCAGAAGATCCGTGTTTCATATCCCGGCTATGGCGTTGAATTTTTCATTCTGACTCTACGTTTCCACAAGGGACGACTTAGTTATTCCCAACTAATATTTCATTTATAAGACAAGCCAATGCACTGTAAGTTAACACTTGTTTGTAACATCCAGTGACAGTAGAGTACATCATATCTCCAGATAATAAGATCGATATTGTTTATCGATATCTTTGACCACACTTTTATTGAGAAAAGAGGAAAAGAAACATTATACCTCTTGTTTAAACAATTGATGCTAAACCAGCAAATACCAGAGCTACGTCTGCTATATTTATGTAAAAAGATAGTCATAGGATATCTTTATAGGTTGTAAGATGATTGTATCAATGTGGCATTAATTATCATGTTTTATGAAAGTATGTTATGTAACTCTAGAAACACTTACTCCAGTAGCATCAACATGACTAACTGTAACAAAATAGGAAGCCATGGTTAACTCTGATATTTGGCAGATTTTATAACAACAGTAGACATTTGTTAGGCATAGGTCTAATCCAGTATATAGGTGCTATTATGGCAAGTCATTAGACATGATTTTTGAAAATAATGCCCTATTATTTATAGCAAGTACTACTCATTAAATGTATTCCATTTTTCTTTTGCTAAATTGTAGTAAATATTATTGATAATTATGTATAACTCTATTGTAAGATGGTTTTATGAATAATACTTGTATTTTTTCCAAGTTTATCTCTACTGTGTGAACAACCGTACTTAAATGGAACATCTATGCAGTTTCCATAATTTATTTGCTTATGTTATTCAGCCATAGGTCAAGCATAATATTTTACTTATGTTTACTCTATGAATTTTAACCAAATTTTTTCCTTCTTCCCCTAAAACTAATTAATGGTTCCCCATAATTATATACATGTTCCATTTATGTTAATTTGTATAACCATAATTTGTAACTAGATATAAGAAATGTTCATTTTGTAATGTGATACCTGACAAGCTCTTCCATTTAATTATATCCCCGTGAGTTTTAACCCATCCTCAGCTCCACAGAAATATTCTTATGCTTCAATCCTAACTCTGGAGCATTTGTTTTTCTGTTGCGGCATAGATGAGCGAACACGTCGAAGCATCAGGAAACACCACCACCATAGGGAGAAACCAGAGGAGACACCACAGGTTCCAGGGACCCTAGCAGTTACTCTTTCCTGGGAGAACCAAAGCATCCCAGATGACCAAGTATCACATTGGGAGTGGCGCCCGTCTTGGAAGGGACTCAATCGTTCCAGAGGACCTCCTCAACTTCATGGACTCATGGCTTTCCCTGTGAAACCCTGGGTGAAAGACAAGGCAACTCTACCAAGCAAACTTTTAAAGTGGCTCAAGTACACTAACTTATAAGTCACTCTTTCGTGTTCTCATTGACTCACCTGCAAGAACTCAGACCCAGCTGAGGTAGGCGAGTGTAAGCTTAGCGGACCATTCTAAAAACCATAAACTCCACTTTCAAACTTTTCATCGGCTCTTCAGTACAGACTTTTCTAAGCAATACCAAAGAGTACCGTACGCTTGAACACGATATCATATAAACAGCAAGCCACAACCGAGTTTCCTCATCAGCTTCCCTGCTTTAAAAGACTAAGTACAGACTATCAAACTGGAGCAGGAAGCACATTAAACTTTTTTTCTCTTTGAAGGCCACACCTTAAAAGTTGACTATACTTGTGACAGCTAGGGCCTTGTTAGACAAACTTAAAGCAGTAATTTTAACCCTTCAGTGACCATGTGTTGTGAAGTGTCTACCAAACTATAAACTCATAGTGGTGGAACAGTGTGTTTCTATGGAACTATGGACTTCATTCAAGGTGGGATACTTCAAAACCAATCCGCATCAACTCATTTCCATTTTCTAACCTCTAATTTTCTTTTAGGGGTGTTACACTTTTTTTTATTATATTACTATGTACACACAAATGTTAATTAGCTTTCCGTTCATTGCTTGTATTTGTACCCAGCACGTATGCTTGGTTGCCTATATGCCCAGGCACAACATTTTTGTAAGTGTAAATTATTCTTTTATGTATTTTCCACTTAAAAATTTGTATCTCATCCGTCAATGTTACCAGTCGTTTGGATTTGCTGAGGGCAGCAAACTCTAAGCGATGAGGATGTTTTGTGTGCATAGGTTGAGCAAGATTTGGAAATGTCTGTAATCATTATTCTGTAACATGTATTTTCGATGCCTTGAGTCTGGGCACAGCTGTGTATAAAATTGTATGATTAAGTGTAAATTCTGCTGACTGGCAAAACATGTACTTTGGACTGTTGAATCATTCATCCTGCTGGCTTAGGGAAATAACTCACAGGTGGCCTGCGACAGGCCTCAACTTGTTCTTCATGTTTTAAACAATGAACCACACATCCTGCTGATCAAGGGAAATAATGCTTAGTCGATCAGTAACTGGTTTAAACATGTAAAACAATGATTGCATGATATGGTACGAATTAACAGTTAGCGTGGGAATCGCTGAGTTGACTTTTTGGTTGGACCCCTATTTAAGCATGGTTGAGTTAGCCCCGGGGGGAAAGACCACAGAGATTTCAGAGGGGACTTGCTGCCGGTCTCTGTAAGAATCAACAAGAGTTTATTTCAAAGTGCTACCACATGAAGATAGCCAGCAGGGCGTACCAGATCGTACACCTTTTGACAGTCACAAGGTTCAAGCCATACAAGCAACACATCGCCAAAGGTAAAGTTGCATCATGTTATGTGTTTAAATGTTTCCAAAGCGCCCCTGATCTCTTCCAGAACCTGGGGGTGCCCTGTAGAATAACTAAGTTTCTTTGAAATACAGTTATTCAGTTCAGTTTGACTTAGATGATTCTTTAGCTCTACCCTTTCAGGAGCTCCCCCTTACAATCCTGGTCACACAACAATACTATAGCTATAATTATAGTGCCCGCCTCAGTAGAGTGGTGGTAACATGTCTGTCTCACGTTCAAGAGGTCCCGAGTTCGAGTTTCGGTCAGGGTGAGTTACCTGGATAAGGTACTTATCCGGGGTTTTCCCTTATCCTGAAAGACGAATGTCGGGTAACTCTAAGCTCTATGGACCCCGGGCTCATATGAGCACCATTTCACCTATTCCGTTCATCGTCCGATGACTTATCGTTGGAGGACGTGAATTACAACAGCAACAATATAATTATAGTTTATGAATTAACTGCTTTTCTAATCCAAATGCGGGACTCACATATTTTACCTACAGCACACGCTTCAGAAGTAAGCCGTGAGCATATTTGATTTGAAGAACGTGTACACCTTAAAAACAATACTACTTCGCAATAAATGCCTTTTTAATTAGCCACCAAATTCACAGCAAGAAGCCATTGCACTATTTAACTCTTACTCTACTGTTGTGTAAAGAACAACTGAATGATATTGATCTGAACTCTCCAGAGTAAATAAACACTTCTTATCCAGCATTCATTCATAAACATAAGCATACATCATCCCACAGGTCAACAGGAAATGAAGTGTTTGCTCTTTCTGGAATTTAACACCTTGGTTTATTGAAAGTAATTCTTGGATCACGTCATGTCAAACATTTACGTTTCAGTTCTGAGTAATTATAAATATATGTACAGCCATACATGCCAACCAATAATGATATTCAACAGTGCTTACGTCGCTATTTATTGTTATAATACAGGTAATAGTGTTTTATTTATTTGTATTAGAAAAACTATATGAGCTAAAAATATTGCGTTTTCATGGTTATGTTAGATGCATTGCTCTCTAGCTTCCACATGGATCAGTTTTGGCGAAATCTGAGGTTTTGTCTTAGCGTGAATACTATTTCATACAGATTGAGTAGGTTGGCGCTCCTCACACACCAGTTAGCGGGAATGCAATACGACAACACCGTAGGACTCCGATTGGTTGATCTCCTAGTAGCACTCAAGGACAAACACCTTCTCATTTGAAACACATAATAGATATGCTGTCCATCCAATGTCTTGAAGGTGGCGAATACCGCAACAGATGTAAACTTGTGTGCATCGACGTTTCCCTTGTTCTGCGTATTGAACTGGTTACACACATGCAATTAGCACAGCGCTAAATAACACGTACTTTTAAATGGTTACATAGACTTCTACCGCCTTTGTGCATTATTTATTTCTTGGCTTTCGGTACGCACCGCAAGATTTTGAAGGCCAATGGATGCGGCCCACACCGGAAACTAATTAAGGGGAGGCCTCGATGAAACTTCGTCAAAAATGACAAAAAAGGACATTTTCCGTTTTTTGCATTAAAATTATGTTTAAACATTGTAGTTTCAGAATCTGCCGTCAGCTAGGCCCTAGCGCCATTTAAAGAGTAGCTACGTCATTATTTAAATGCCCATGTGTGGGTGGGCGTGGCCATTTATATTGCTTTTTTTAGTGTTTTGCAAAGAAATTAATGAAATTCTCACGTTTAAACTATGCGGTTTGATTCTGTAACTGTGGTAATGTGCAGAGACATCTTGTGGATGTTTGTGGAAGCCACTGAACTTGTCCGCTACCATTTTCTATATATTATTTCCCACTTACTACTTTTGAAAGTAAACGAACATTTCCACTGACATGTAGTGTTTGTGAAATATGGTTTACATGCAACTGAACGCTGTGGATAGCAGCTTATATTAAATTATTGTTGTTAAGAATAGAAATAAAGCCTGATTTAACATTGTAGTGCTTTCTTGTTGCAACAGTAGGTATATGATTCATACCAGGTTAGGAGTACAGTGGCTATTTCGAAGCAAAATATAATGATATATATGGTTTTCTAGCCATAATAGTAAGTAATAATACTAGAATGCTCTGCTTGAGGTAAATGTTAAGTGAAAACATATTATAGCCCAAGAGTTAACAGTGATTCCAGTAGGTCGCCTTTTGATGTAAATAGAAGAATGGTTTATGTATTTCTGGGCATTGGTAAGGGTCATATTTCTATGCAGATGTTTTGTATGACCATGGGTATGAATTGTATGAACTATTCTACTTACAATTTCCATTTCATAGACAATAATAAAGAGATTAGTTAGTACTATTCTACGGGAAAGTTGCATTAAAGGAGAAGAACAGAATGCTAATGACATTTTCCATGTAGTAAATGTCACAAAGAAGTTTTTGTATTAAGAAAGAAATTGCAAATTGCAGTGATTGCAGCTGTTAGTGAATTTAATACGGGTTATAAAGATAGACTGAAAGTTAAGGCAAAAGTTGCAGCAAGCAAAGTAAGTCCTGCTAGCAAGAAAATTAACAGCATTAGGGATAGGTGAAAGCTAAAACAAAGTGATCAAATTTCATTGAGCAAATATAAATCTGCCAAGCAGCAGTTAAATGTGACTTAATTAAAATAAGAAGAGGATAATAAACTAGCTGAGTGGTCTTCATATAGTGCAGGAGGGTTTAGAAACATAGAAAAAAATGTTGTTTATATTTAGAGCTTCTAACTAGATTTTTCTTCATGTCCAACTTTTAGCATTTTTAATACTCCTTACAGTCCAGACACTAAAGTTTTCAATGAATTTCTTTAAGTTTGCATATATGTATATTCCTAGATACGTTTTCTATAAAAATTGGTATCAGTATGGCTGTATATGAAAAAATTAACGATATTATTAAAATTAATAATGATATTCCTAAAATGTTCTCCTCCAGAACCATTAGACATGGGCAAATGAGTATATACATATATAGTTTTGTAACTATGATCTAAAGGAACCATAATCCAAAGTTCCAATCATTTATAACAGAAATTGTAGAGAATGTAAAGAAATTGCAGCAAAAAATTAAATTATCATTTTTTTGGTAAAAATTATTGTAGATAGAAAAATTATAAAAAAGGAGCCAAAGGTAACCAAATTAAAGAGAAATAAGGTGATAAGATAGCTGTAGGGCCTGCATATGATGCATGGAGTTTTCAAAGTAAAGAAAGCAGTGTAATTTCAATCTAAATCTTTAAATTCATTTTTCTCCACTTTCAATTTTTGAACATTTTTGTATCTTCAGAATGCTCCAACTTCTGCAATTCTCAACGAATTTGTATTAAACTTTGCATACATATTCCTAAATAAATGTTTAATAAAAGTTGGTATTTTTGTTTATTTAAATTGAATAGTTTATTTATTATTGAATTTTAAATCTCAAAATTGCAAAAAAATTAAGAAAAATTTAATATATTCACACATAAAAATTTTTTCTCCAAAAATACTTGATACACACTTAAGTATAGCAACTTTTATAACTGATGTACAGAGAAACCTGAATCTAAAATTTAAAGTTTCTAAAAGAAAAACTGTATGACCTGGGACTTTTTATATAACATACAAAAATCATACTATAAAAAGCACTAAATATTTAAAAAAAACTATTTAAGATAGAAATATGAATTTTGAAAGCTTAACTAGATTCCCTATACCCCACCTAATGACAAAATTTCAAACAGTTCTGATGTAAACTCTGGATTTTAGCATTTTTCACAGATGCCTCCCCTTAAACATACTTTTGTAAATATGGAGACCAAATACACCTCCTTCCGAGGCGTTGAAGTTTCTTCTACCTCTGTTTCATATTGAACTCGCATTCCTTGATGCTTCTCGTCGCTCACTAGCAGAATGTTCGACAACTAATAATAATTTGATTTTGACACTCGCAATTAAGTTCATCATTAACTGCTCACCGATACACTGACAATTGAATCTGGTTGGCCGTAGCTCCCCTTATATATAGTTACCTCACAAAAATATGTAGCTCACTGGTGCAAACAAAAATATACAGCTTACTGGTATATATAATTATTGCATTTTCTGTGCAATTAGCCAGCCGTTTATCAAAGAAATTTTTCTAAATTTTAAAGCTATTAAGATTCATATTCAAATAGGCGACTATTAAACTTCATTTCAAACTTTTCTTGCCATAATGCGCCATTTAAATGCTTGTCTCTGAATAGTACCAAAATAAAATGAATTGAGATACAGACTCGGTGGTGCGTATGCTCTGAGTAAACCTCTTCCTGCGCTAGGTCGGCTACCAGTCTCCGAACCGGCTGTTTTAGCCACTTCCGAACCACTGTTGAGGGTATGTCGGTTGTCCTGGCCTTACGGGGGAGGTTTCCAAGTAAAATGTAGGGACTCCGCCTTCTGCATTGTGGTGGCTCATTGGGACAGCCGCTCTCTGTCTTCCCTCGCCACATCCTTCCTCCCGCGGATGCCCCACTTGGGGGAATAGTTGTAATAGATCACCAAAAATTTCAACAAGGAAGTTTATTCCAGCACAAATAATTCGATTTCAAAGTTTCAAGAGAAATATAAATTGATTTTATGAACACATGAACTCATTACAAATTTTAGAAAATATACAAACCTTTTTTATGACAAACGAAATATGTATTTTGAATTATCGATAGTAGTCCAGAATTCCCCTTCATTTTGGATATTTCCATAAGTGGCAAACCATAAGGAATTGACAAAATCTTGCAATGGAAAAGAAGGTATATCTGTCTCTTAAAGAACAAAATTTATGCCTACTGTTTTTCCCTCGACGTCTTCTGCGAGAGCCAACTATTATACCAGCTCTGCGTACCACTGACACTCCTGTTACGGAGGTCAAAGCTAAATGTGAAGTTCTTGCAGACCACTTTGAAGGCACGTTCACACCAAACGCACCTCATGCTACCACCCTGAGTATAGAACAGCGGCTTGACGCTTTTCGACACCAACCAACTGTTCCCTGCAGAATCTCCTTCACTAGTCCTGCTGAACTTAGGCATTTAATTCGCTCTCTTCCTCTTAAGAAATCACCGGGCACGACTTGATTCCCCATATTGTGTTGAAAAACCTGACAAAGGAGGCCCTAGCACATTTGTCTTCAATCCTGAACGCTTGTCTTCGACTTGGCTTTTTTCCTCACACCTGGAAATTGGCTCAAATCATTGTGTTTCACAAACCTAATAAACCTAAAAATCTCCCAGACAGCTATCGTCCGATAAGTTTGCTCCCTACCTTGCCCAAACTCTTTGAAAAGGTTCTCCTTCGCCGTCTCCTTAAATATACCTCTGAAAACCATATCATTCCACCCTTCCAATTTGGATTTTGTTCTAGACATTCTACCTCTCACCAGCTACTACGTTTAACACAAACAGTAATTCATGGTTTTGAGCAACGAAAGCCACAACCGCCCTGTTCCTCGACGTAGCACAGGCCTCTGATAAAGTTTGGCAAAAGAGATTAATCTTCAAACTGTATAGCATTGGACTTCCACAGTATCTGCTCACTACCGTTTGTAGTTTTCTATCAGATCGCTCATTTACTGTTCGCATTGGTGGCATGCAGTCCTCTCAGCGCCATATTACAGCAGGAGTTCCTCAGGGATCCATATTGGCCCCAATCTTATTCAGTATCTATACCTATGATCTTCCTGACTTGGCCCCTCCCACCATAGCCTTATACGCCTTACGTCGCATCTCCAACTCTCCCGAATTGCATATTAAGCACGAATCAATTCCCTGGCTACCTCCTACCACCTCCCTCAAATACCTTGAAGTAATGCTGGATACTAAACTTACGTGGCGAGTCCATATTGATCCACTTATCTCGTTGGCATCAGGACGACTTTCAAAACTCGGCCCGCTACTTCACAGACACACTCCTCTTGGGATTGAATGCTCTCTGCTTCTCTACAAATCTCTTGTCCGGCAACTTATCACATATGCTTCCCAGGTATGGGGTACGCCTAGCAACACTCATCTCCGAAGGCTACAGGTCCTGCAAAATCGATTTATGCGCATCGCCACGGATGTCCCTTGGTACGTAAGAAATCAACAACTGCATAAAGAACTTGGTCTCCTTCCTCTTCACCAGTACATACGTCAGATCGCCTCTCGCTTCTTCTGAAACCTGCCAGATGTTCCAGGAGCTGTGATGTACGACATCGGAGGGCGCTGATGACCCAGATGTTGAGCGCCCTAAAACACAATCATCATCATGTACGACATCCGCGGACGAACCCGCCAGCTCACACGCCTGAAGAAACGACTCCCACAGCATCTCCTCCTTAGTGACTGAATGAAAAGAACTATGAATATTGTTTCACAATGACTGTTGTTCTTATCTCTTTGATTACTTGTTTTTTTTAATTACCTTATTTTTTCTCTTGTTTCACAGTGTTAAGAAGATAATAGGAGCCAACTTGGTTTTCCTTACATGTTATTATATAGTTCATAAAGATTCAATTAGCCAACAATGATCTGTAAAGCATGTACTGCTGATGGATCATTGAATAAATTAAAAAAAAATTGTTTTTCCACTTGTTGCATTTCGAATTACAGAATTATTCATCTGTTAAATCTGAACTTTTGGGTATTCCTAACCTATTCCTAGTTTTGCAAGGCAACAGTATTTCAAAACAATTTTAAAGCATTTAACTGTTAAAATGCTTCGCAAAAGGCAATATGTCACGAGACAATTACAAGTAGTTATAGGATAAAAAAGAAATACATAAAAATAAACTTTTGTAATTCTGTTAACATGAGTAGTGAGTGTCATATAATATAAGCATTCGATATATCTTTTCGTTTGCTCGATAGTTCCTCTCCCGAAGTTGATTAACATTTAGGAACTCTACAACGAAAGAAAGAAAACTTTGATTTTCATTAGGTCCTTTTTATACTAATTGTACTTTATAAAATGTTCATAGATGGAGGAAATCCTAAGGAAGAATGTAGTTTTCATTATAATACACAAGTTGTGTTAGTCTGTGCGCTAGCTGTTTCAGTTGTATTCCACTTTCTATAATGGTAGTTTCCCAGTACGTAAACTAAAGTTTCTTTTTCTTTCAATTTATTTATCTAACTTTTATGTTCGAACATACAAAAAATAAATACAAAATATACAATGTGTTCACTTACTTTCTCCGCTCACTCTTGTATAGAATTTTGTTTTGTTAGTAACCTTATACTGTGTAACGGTTTACTTTTGTTTGGCCTTGAAAATGAGATTTGTTCACTTGCTTGGTGGTATTATTTGGAATTGGGGGAAAATGTTTAAAGGTACTGTAATGATTTTTTGAGTGTGTATAAGTGAAATTCTAGAAGGAAATTTTGTGGGCCATGTAATGATGTTCATATAAAGAAATGAATGGTTGCTATGAAGAAATAAGCAATAAACTTCTTTCATGGTAGAAAGACGACGCGGGGAAGATTAAAGTGTTGATAGTAACATACACACATACATACATACATACATACATACATACATACATACATACATACATACATACATACATACATACATACATACATACATACATACATACATACATACATACATACATACATACATACATACATACATACATACATACATACATACATACATACATACATACATAATTACATACATACATACTTACATACATACATAATTACATACATACATACATACTTACATACATACATACTTACATATATACATACATACATAATTACATACATACATACATACATACACACATACATACATACATACATACATACATACATACATACATACATACATACATACATACATACATACATACATACATACATACATACATACATACATACATACATACATACATACATACATACATACATACATACATACATACATACATACATACATACATACATACATACATTATAAATAAACCGGGCAAGGAAACGAGCGAAGACGTCACAAAATATCGTCCAATCAGTTTAATCAACATAGGTGGCAAAGTACTAGAAAAATTATTGATCGATCGGATACTCCATCATATGCACACAAGTGGTTTATTTAGTACCCAACAATTCGGATTCACACCTCAGAGGAGTACAGTAGATGCGCTGATGGCAGTGAAAAAATACGTACTAGAAAACCTCCAAGAAAATAACTACATAGCTCTGATCAGTCTGGACGTTCAGGGAGCTTTTGACGCAGCATGGTGGCCAGACATCCTGAGTAACTTAAGACAAGTGGACTGCCCTAAAAACTTATATGCATTGACGCGGGACTACTTCAGAGACAGAAAAGCAAGTTTAGGCACAATCGGGTATAGAGTCGAAAAACAGGGGGAAAAAGGATGCCCACAAGGTTCAAGCTGTGGCCCCGGATTCTGGAACATTCTTTACAATACCCTCCTACAGTTAAATTACTCAAAAAACACCGAGGTAATCGCCTTTGCGGATGACTTACTACTTATGACGACAGGAAAAACGGTAATGGAGACCGAAAATTATGCTAATGAAGATGTTATGAAGATAGAGTGCTGGGCTAGAGACAATAAAATTAGGTTCAACGAAACAAAATCGAAAGTACTTGACGTTACCCGGAGAAAGAACACAACGCAAGCATGAACATTTACATCAAGAATAAACCAATAAACCAATAGACCAAGTTCAAGAAATGAAATACCTTGGAATTTATCTAGACAAAAGATTCAGATTCAACAAACATATCGATCACATACATAACACTGCAATAGCTTTAATACATTCACTGGCTAAGTACGCGAAACTAAGCTGGGGACTAGGTCACAAAGCACTGTACACAATCTACAAAGGAGCAATCGAACCTATTCTGACTTACCTGTACCTGTGTGGTACGAAGCTTTAAGAAGATCTACAAACATTAAAAAACTTCAACGCATCCAAAGGCTTTCAAATATTAAAATAGCTAAAGCATACAGGACAGTATCTTTTGATGCTTCCTGCGTTGTAACCGGCATTCAACCAATAGACATCACGATAAATGGCAAATTTAAACTGTATAATGCAATTCATGAAGACATAAACTATGATTCACCCCTAGAACCAAGACGCTGGAAACATCCCGCAGACGTAAGGACTATTCAAGAAACTCAGGCAGATACAAAATACAACATAGAAATTTATACTGACGGGAGCAAATCAGAAGAAAAGGTAGGAGCAGCTGCAGTGATATATCACCACCAAGTGCTCATTCGTCAATTACAATACAGATTACACCCAAAATGCACGAACAACCAAGCAGAGCAATTGGCCATATGGAAAGCCTTGCAAGAACTTGAACATCTAGAGGATCTTCCCAAAGCAGAGAGAGTAGCTGCATTGTATACTGACAGCAACATTACGTTAACCTTGCTGAAAGATAATAGAAAACACAATTCACTAATCGCTGATATTCACAATACGCTGGCTGAACTACAAACACGACATTGGACAATAAACTTCAGCTGGGTGAAGACCCACAATGGCACTGCTGGCAACGAAATAGCAGACAGGCTAGCAAAAGACGCTTCTGCAGGAGAAACAATAACATACAACCGAATTCCCAAATCTACTATTAAATCAGGAATCACAGTGTCATCAATAGAAGAATGGCAAACCAGATGGACTAGCACCACAAAAGGAGCGGTCACGAAATCATACTTCCCTTCAATTCAAGACAGATTAAAATTAAAACTTACAGTAACACCGAAAATGACAGCCATGGTCACAGGACACGGAAAAACGAGGTCATATTTACGCCGATTTAATATCATAGACGATCCGACATGTACATGCAACAGAGCAGAGCAGACAGTTAATCATCTAATTTATGAATGTATTAACACGGAACGACAAAGGTCAATTCTCATCCAAGAAATAACATTAGAAGGAGGTACTTGGCCAGTTAATAATCAAATATTAATTTCACAATATTTTAGAAGCTTTAACAAATTCATTACATCCCTTGACATTTAAATATAGGTATAACTAGTAGCATAATTAGTTAATAAGTTATAGTTATAATATAATTGTACAAAAAAGAGAAGCAAAACTTATTGTAATTGTTGCTAAACAAACTGTAATAATCACAAATGTAAAACAATATGTAAATAATACATGTAATGTTACCAAGGTAACGGGGCATGTAGTTATATTTTAATAAAAAAAATACATACATACATACACACATACATATATACATGCATACATACATACATACATACATACATACACACATACATACACACATACATACATATATACATACATACATATATACATACATACATACATACATACATACATACATACATACATACATACATACATACATACATACATACATACATACATACATACATACATACATACATACATACATACATACATACATACATACATACATACACACATACATACATATATACATACGTAGGTGGTCTCAAAAGTTTCCAAACTAATAAATTTTTTCAGTAATCTTTTTATTTATCAACATAGTCTCCTTGTAACTCTATCTCTCTAACCCGTCCAAATAGTACTCGGCGTTTTTCTCTGCTAACTAATTGTTCTTGGAGGTTATTGCTCTTCATTTGACGAACATCTCTGCTTTCCTAGCGCAGTTTTCAGATGAGGGAACAAAAAGAAGTCGCTTGGGGCTAGATCTGGTGAGTAAGGTGGATGGTCAAGCAGTTCAAATCGTAATTATGGGATTTTCACCATAGCAACCGCTGGCTTGTAAGACGGTGCGTTGTACTGGTGAAACAGGATTTTCTTTGTTGTTTTTTTAATTCTTTTTCCGCAAGTTCTGCCTTCAGCTTGTCAAGTAATTATGCTGTAATGGTTTTTCCTTTTTGAAAATAATCGGTTAAAATAACTCCATGACTATCCCAAAAAATATTTATCATCACCTTTCCAACCGAGAAAAAGCAGTTTTTTTGGCCGGTTCTGCCTTTGCAGTCCTCTGTTTGGACTGTAGTTATGTTTTGGGCGTATAATTGTGTATCTAAGTTTCATCTACAGTAACTAATCGGTGCCAAAACTCGGCTTTATTGCGCCTAAACTGCGCCAACAGAGCATTGAAAATGTTCATTCGAACACGTTTTTGGTCTAACGTGAGCAAACTCAACGCGCCAACAGCTTTCTAATGTCTAAATGTTGATTTAATATGTGACAAACTCGTGCTATTGACATATTCATAGCCTCGGCGGTCGTCTTGCACCATTTGGTGAACTTTGGCGATGTTTTCGCCTGTAGTTGCAGTTCATGGACGTCCCGAAACTTCATCCTCTCCCAAGCCATTAGGGCGAAGTTTACATTCAGCTGACCAAAATGTCACTGTGGTAAATGATAGTGCAGAGTCCCCATACGCAGAATCCAACTCATATTTGATTTGCGTGGCGTATTGCCTTTTAAAAACAAATATTTAGTACCAACTCGACGCTCGGTTTCGTCCATTTTCATAAAAAACACATCAACACACTCAAACGACTGTTGCATAACAACTGAGCGTCCAAAATGGCTGAAACTTTGGTGAGTAACTGTCAATAGACGCACAACGAAATAGAGTAGCTGTTATTTACGAGTGCTGCCATCTTCATGCTGAGATCGGCAACTTTTCAGACCACCCTCATATATAGATATTACAATTAGAGCCATCTCTGGAGAGTAGGGCGCAGTTTCAACATTTTACAGAAAATGGGAATTAAGGCACATATTTCCTGTAACGGCTAGTTTCTTAGAATTCCTTTGTTATGCAAGTTCTTCGAAGATGAGTGATGCTGCTTACACACACCTTGCATGCTCGCGCAGGGAGAGGAAGAGAAACGCGTGTTTTGTTCTAAAAATTCTTTCTTTTTTCTGGATTCATAGGTTTCAAAATATATTTCTGATGAAATTTCCACGTCCAATTTTTAATTGAAATAGGACACACCACTTACCCTACGTAATAAATAAAATAAATATATAGTTTGTAATACTCAAATGACGCTCTACTGTTTTATTTTTGTACAGTTCTACCACTATTTTTATGAAAGCTTATTTATCATGCTACTTGACAAGTATTTTTAGAAACGATTTAGTTACACATTTGGGTTTGAAGTGTTTTTGAATCACGGTTTTGTCTATTACAGTACAAACTCGTTTACTGGAATCAACTGGCACCAGGTTCGATCTGAGTAAACGAAAATCCGGGCTATCCGGAGAATGACGGAAAAGTGATAAATATGTACATTACCGAAATATTGTTAATGGAATTTATAAATTACTACCAGCTAAAACACATACACTATATGTAGTGTAATAGCCTATGTATTTGCACTATACTACAAACTAGTATGTAGTAAAGAAGGCAGTGAATTTCTGCTGTATCAGTTTAGTGTATCTGTGGATATCTTGAGCTTCCGGAGAAGGCCGCGTCATTGTTTGGCTTGTTGCCGCGTTTCTTTGTATATTAGCTCCCCGTAGAGGGGAGCTGCGAAGGCTTCCACGGCCTGTATAGTTTAGTCTATTGCTCACGACCAGCGTGATCTCGCATCCACTTTAACATTAGAAGTTTCGGCTTGACTCTCGAACTAAAGCATCATTTTCTCTAGGTTTGCTACTTTAAACATTGTATGTTTTTGCGTGGGTCAAACCACAGGAGGTTCATCAATACTCTCAGAATCTCAGTAATCTTCATTTTCAGTAACACTGAATAATGCCTTCCTCTGTAATCGGTTTATAATCTCTCCAGTGTCGATTTGCAATCAATTATCAATATCTTCTTTTTCAACATCGGAACAGTCATTGCTACTTTTAAAAATGTCTCTAACTGGTAAGTCACACACGAACATTTTTTGTTGTTGCAATTTACGTCCTCCAACGTTAAGTCATATCGGACGAGTGAACTCTTCCAAGACTTTATCAAAGTTTCTCTTCAACCTAGTCCCATACAGGTGGGACGAGTGCAATGAATTCACCCGCTGCAACAGAGTTCGAGTAATATACCCACTGAAAATAGCAATTTATCTTCTGTAAAATAAGTCTTCATTTTCTATGTTAAACAACTTCTGTTGTGTTCCTCAAAACTTGTTCCGGTTTATCCGGATGTCCAGGTTAAAGAGGCCCGGGTTAATGAGGTTTGACTGTATGTAACCTTTACCAGTTCAAAACCTAAACAAAATTGTTTCTTAATGAGACCCAAAGCAATTAATCCCCGATAGTTAAAGAAGTTGTATTTTTCATGTAAACATATTTAAGCATGGGTATTTTAATCAGTCAATTTTCATAAATAAATACTATCGATAATTCTTATGTAAAGCGCAGTTTGGGCTCGATTTGTGCTGTTCAGCGAAACAAACACACATGCACATACATAAGGGTATATCTCCAAAAGTTATATTTCTTTGACGCTGGAGAACTTAAAAAATGTATTTCTGGTGAAAAATTTTTCACTAATGGTTCGGTTTCAATACTAAACATTCTGTACTTACTATCGTATCACTTCGCGTCCACATGCATTCGGAAGGACAGTACTGTTACCGCTTCGCTGAGTACAATATTAATGTACTAATAATATGAATATGCAGTTTCAGCACAAAAACAGGTACTTATTCAAGCCAACCACTATATCGCTTCGTTAAGTATAATATTAATATACATTTTCGACACTAATGGCACATTTTTCGAGCTATGTTCGCAGCACACTATTAATATCCATGAAAATGAACTGTCACGTTAATTGCATTCCTCTATTCTGAGCTGGAAATTGGTTCAATACCCTACAGGTCCAACGTATCCGTGTACCTTGATCCATCGTCCCCTAGATGTATCATGCATTTTTCCATGACGGTGTCAATAATACCCTCCAAGTACGAGAGCTTTTGTTCCTCACTAATCACATGTTGGACACAGGCACTCCAGTTATCAGGTGTTACTACATGGAGTGCTAGCGTCAGCACATTTTGCAGTTTGAACGTCGTGTTATTTCTGGCCAAATTTCTGGCGACGTAACGCCACACCTTCAACGCTTGACTGCACACCATCTCTATCGGATTCAAGTAACAATGATAAGGTGGAAGTCTGAGTACACTGTGACCCCATTTCTTCAATTACGTATTTTGCGTACTCTTTAGCACGAGACTAGACCATTGCCAGCAATTCCGCCTTAACATGACCCTCGTGGAAAACTATATTACCTTTTTTTCTGTAGTCATGTTATGTCACTTGTATGGTATGCGTTCTAACCTCACACTGTGGTAGGAGGCATTGTCCATCATAATAACGCTATTCGGTTGTAATTTGGGGAGAACCTTTTCAAACTAGGATTTGAAAACGTCGCCATTTCATGTTTCTTCCGTTGTTTTGGAGACGAACACAAGCTCCCCACCCTCGTCAAAACCATCACCACTTCCTATGTGCAAAACTATAAGGCATCCCCGTAGGATGCTGCACTTACACCAGATCGAAATGCATGTGTTTTTATTTCAGTGCGGTGTCCATCCATACTTTGCTTGTCATTTGTCCCTCGTTAACCCAGGTCTCTTCTAAATAATAAATTCTCCACGTTTTACAGAGTTCCATTTTGCGGAGATAACCTGTTCGCCATAAAATATCATCTCTGTCCACAATAACACTGCCTTTTTCTGTTCACAAATTCGAAACCAATTTCCAGCAGTAGTTTCTGTAGGTATGATTGTTTTAAGTCTGGAAGCTCAGGATCAGAGTTAACAGCAACATCACTTTGTTTAAGATGGGAGGTTCATTGTTAACAACGAATTGACGAACTTTTCGGAGGATTGCGGACCTCACAAACCCATCAGAAATAGCGATCCAAGACGTCCCGGTTTTACCGGGACAGCCGCGCGCCTAATGTCTCGTTATTTTGCATCTTAAATACCCGAAATATCTCTAATTTTATTGCTCTTGCATTGCTTGGCATGGAGAAATATATTTTTTCACATAATCAGGTAAATTTAAAAAGGGAGATATTTCGCTATCTGATTGTGTTGGTACCGAAGCCTATGTTTACTATGGGCAGAAGTTGCGTTCTAGTTTCTACAGACGACTCGGATTGGCTTGTATCTTACTCTATGTGCGTGCTTCCAAGGATAATAAGTTGTTATTCGATTTAATTTGTTTCCACTGTAACTTCAGTAAACTAAGATGCGCGAGTGAATGTGTATATTTAGTGATTCTCGTAAAGAGCAATTTCCATGTTTGAAGGAGAGTAGCATTGGTAGTACTGTATCTGGATGTGAAGTGGAGTGTAATTTCCGCCACAGTGAGTTAAGCGTTAGCCATGGAGGGAAATATGGTGTCATGTATCATGTTCCAAATAACAAAGCTCAACTAATGGTACCGTGCTAATTTCTGTATTAATTCATTATTTACGCTATTTGTATATGTAACCGGTATTTCGGTTTTCCGATAAGAAAATGTCAGTGTCCCAGTGCTTTTATTTCGGAATCTGGGATACCTAATCACAGACAACATTCAACACTGATCTGGCAGAAGGTCTCTAATTGTCGGGAGTTGGAACTTCACCGAATGTATTTTTCCTTCCCTTATCCTGGAAGGTCATTTTCAGATAATCATAATCTCTATGTACTCTAAGTTTACTTAAGCATCATTTCAACCATTATATTCTTCTCCCAATATTATTTAACGTTAGAGGAGTAAATTTAAAAAAAAAAATTAAAAATAAGTAAGCACCTGTTCTATACCGTGCGGAAAAGTACTAGCAAATTACTTAAACACTAGTAGACGAAACTATCATGTAGAGTGTCATTTATTCTTCTGGTTGTTTCAAAACAAGTTGATTCTTTATGCAGATCCTTATTTTTCATTGGTGGCCGAAGAACTACGGCGGCAGCATGCATTCTATTGCAGCACTAACCGCCCGCCGGTCGGCCGACATCCGGTGAAAAATAAGGTACTACATATTAATTTTTGGCCATGTATGTTCAGTGCGGAATTAAGTCATATGTTGAGCAATTTGAAAGTGTAGCGAAAACAACATGTTTATTTATTAAGTTTCTCTCTGTGTGCCTTTGCTGAATGTATGAAGAAAACTGGTTACATACAGCTTGCTGTGTGAATATTTCAATACACAAAAGTGTAAGGAGAACCAACGGATGTAAGAGGCATTGAAGGTGAATAGGATATTCGTTTTATGATCCTGGCTACTTTTTGAATCATTAAAATCTTTGAGAGCAAGAGCCATAGTATACCTGCAGTTGAAGCTAAAGATGGTATGATCTATTTGAGCTTAGAAAATTGTAAAAAAATTAAATTTAAATTGTTTACATTTTTTACCAAATTTAAGTTTTGGGGATCCGTAATAGAACTTATGTTTTAGGGCTTAAAGGTTCCTTGGGTAATTGCATGTTTCAAAATAATCTTTACCCTGCGAACAGCCAGTAGTTCAGACAGAACTTCAGCCATGGGTCGCGGCACACAGATTGAATCTTGCTAGAAAGTTTGAAACCTTGAATGTCTCCGGAAACGGCATTCCATTCCTCCCGGAAATCTGAAAGAACTTTAGGATATAGGAAAAGTTTGTCTCGAGATTTCAGCAGTGTTTATCCGAGCTTGTTCCCCAGAAATGTAATTAATGCCAGCAAGATCAAAGGTTATTGGCTGTGCTTCTTTACCTTATTATTTGCGATTACTTCCCGGTCCGTTGCTGGCACATCATTACTGCAGATAAGGAGGCAGGCAGGAAATTAAACGAAAAGGTCGAGCATTTGAATTCCAGCCATTCTTGCTATAAACTGTATTCTCCCTTCTGCTGCCCCAAAATGTCCTATACCCAACAATTTAACTTTATGTACCCTCTCTATCTCTGTTAACTAATAACTCGATGTCACTCCAAAAAAAGCCATTGATAGTCTTTGTGTATGTGTCTACGCTTGCTTGTGGGTATTTTCTGCGTGTTTGTTAATTATTAGGATAATTAAAAATAGAAATATATGTTAAATTCAAAACTTGGAATTCGGTCTGAACATATTCCAATATTTCGAAACGAATATTTTATAAAACTAACCCCAACCTAAACTAAATATTTTCCTTTGATTTTCTCAAGAATAGCACAAATTAGTTTGAATAAAATGCTAAGACATTTGTATTACTACTGAAACGTACCTGAAATTTGTGGGATTAGACTTGAATGTCCCTTTAAATAATTAATTACCTTACCAAATTACATAAAATATAAGAAAAATAAAAGTTGTTGTTACACGGTGCTTAATGTACGTAATTTTTATTGAAATCCAATTCTTTGTGGAACTAACGGTTTTTAATATAGTGTGACAAAAGTGACACAATCAAAGGTTAATTTAATGTCCTGAATTTTTCCCTACAACTGTTAGTCCAATGCTAACTTGCATTCAACTTCAGTTTTTAACAAATACATTGTGTAATCACTCTCTTTAATGTTCCATTGTATCTCTTTTCACACACTAATGTTCCCTACTAGTATACACATATACACACGTATACACATGTTTGACTCTTACATTGCTTGCTTGCCTATTTTTGACACAACTCATGAAGGGACTGATTGACTCACTCAGTCGCATAGGCTTTAAAAGTCTGTTAAGCGCGGTAGATCTTTCTAGTAGTTGAATATCCTCGAGTTATATCGAATTGAACTGGTCTTCAAAGGTAACAATAGGCTGGACGTGTGGTTTTAGACGTCAGCTGATGGACGTCATTGAACGCTCGTTAACTTGTCATGGGAGTGTGGCTTCGACTTCATGACGTCAGCTAGAGCCTATCCTTGAAGGCTGTACCAAACTAGAATGTGATTGACAGTTAGTAAACACATGGAAGAACGCTGTAAGTAAACTGGAGGGGATGAGTACGTCATAACGGTTGTCATAGTAACCCTTACAAGAACCAATTGTAGTCCAGGCATTTCCATGACGTCAGATGCTAAACCTTGGTTGCCGATATTCTAACACGTGTGCTTGGCATGCTGTGCGGGCAAGTGTGTTACGCAAACGCTGCAGTAATCATACTACCTGGTTTCTGTTTCTCTTCTGATAACGCTGCGTAAACAGAATGCCTTCATGTAGCTGTTATTATTGTGTTATATAACACAACAGTTAGAGATCCTGTGCTGGCAGATTCCTTTGTGTTTTATGACAATTATCCTTGGTTTACGTGTGCGTGAGTTTGTCTATCTGTGCGTGTGTTGTGATCATTTGCAATTGTGTTTTAATGAATGTTTAATTATGTCTAAAAATAGTGACAAGTGAAAACCTGCACGTGCTCGGGGACCAAATAAAACTATATTTGGTAAAGGTACACCAATTAAAGGACAGACACGATAAATAATATGCCTTGTGAGAGGAATTGAAAGGGGGGATTATTATTCCATTATCTTAGGTGCTTAATAGGACTTCACGTGCTGTAGGTATCAGTAAGGACACTGTGGTTAAGATTGGGAAAGAAAAGTATTTTAAAGAAGAAAGTCAGGCACCGGAGGTTAAATTAAAAACTCCCGGAAAAAATTATGTAGGCGGCATTCCTCCTCTTCATTAAGCTTCCACATTACACAGGTGTACTTCTTTGTTACGATGATCTTTATATTGATGTGTTCTTGCATGTTCTAGCGTTTGCATGTAGATCCACGACTTTACTATTCTCTTTTTGTACAGCATTATAAATAATAATAATAATAATAATAATAATAATAATAATAATAATAATAATAATAATAATAATAATAATAATAATAATAATAATAATAATAATAATAATAATAATAATAATAATAATAATAATAATAATAATAATAATAATAATAATAATAATAATAATAATAATAATAATAATAATAATAATAATAATAATAATAATAATAATAATAATAATAATAATAATAATAATAATAATAATAATAATAATAATAATAATAATAATAATAACAATAATAAATACCCATTGCAGTCGCAACTGAATCGCCTTCCCACAGGTATTCCTATCGCGCTCTCCACATGACAGCAATAAGCGGCAACGTCGCCTCTCTCTCCATATGAAATGTCAATCACTTTCTAGAGTGGCGACCAGTATAATGCTCCTGGTATCACGCGCTATCGCTGATGTGACAATATTGTATCTCATTAGCGGGCATTTACAAATTGGGAAATTATCATGTGGTTTTCTTTTTTTCTCGTTACTTTTAAAATGTTACTTTTTATACTGCTTACCTATACTAAATCGAGAAGCACTTCTTTATATGCAAAGTTTTTATAGCAATATCTTCCTGATAATAAACATTTTGAGTTCGCTTGACATAAAAACAACTTTTAGACAAATATTCACGTGTGTGGGGGCGCGCTCGTTTCTTGTTAATTAAAAAATGAGAAGTGGTTAACATATGTAGATAGCTTGATATTTCCATTGGGAGTCTTCGGAGAATGGATTGTTTAAGAGCAACTCTTCAAGGCCCCCCCCCCCCCCCAATCCTGTATTTTCCATCCATCACATGGAAACGTTCGCCATTTTTCATTATCGAAAAACTGCATAACATATTCTATGGTTTAATTATCTTCTGGAATGGCCTGTGTGGCATCTTTTTCATCTAAATAACTTTTGTACAGCCTGTAAATTGTTTTGAAAGTAGTAAACCGTAAGAGATTTGCAGAATTCTGCTTTCAGACACCTGGCTGAAAAAAAAACATCCCGCGAAGTATCACGGACTCTCCGCTAAGTCAAACCGCCGAAATTGCACTTGAGTGGATAAGAAAAATAAGTAGTCAACACTTTGAATAATAACAAGTCCATCATTATAATAAGATAGAGGAGTTACTATAACCCAGACCTATAGTAAATTACAGAAAGACCAGATAAACAAGATTCCAAAGACGACCAGCGAACTAATCAACAAGTCGGCGCTTTCCCAGAAACTAGAGAAAGCTATCATCAGGAGTAAAGCTGTGGTCCACAACTTCAACGGTGCTCTTAAAATACAGAATGTAACTACATCACAAGGCTTAAGTAAGAGAGTATCAACTATCGTACACGCTAAAATTCAACTGTCAAAGCATACGGGCAACATGTACACATAAAGAACACTGTGGCTAGAAACCACTCGACACAGACCTTCACCACGAACATCACACCAGAGTGAAACTCGCAATTGGCAAGAATAACGTATTTTATGACCAGACTTTCAATAAAGACAATTAATTGTCCGGAATATCGGTACCACTGATTGACTAGCTACTTCATGTGAGTGATCCATTACACAGCTCCTGGCGAGCCAGCCTAATATCGATAAGATACCTACATAGGCAGAGGTTAACCAAGAAGGGCCAAATCCGTTTGTCTATAGGAAAAGTACGGCACACTTCTGGGATTTAGATCTCTTTTTTAGTCCTCTCCTAATCCTTCTCTAGGTTATGGCACCAGGATTATATTTTGGTCCAGTGTAGCCTTGACATGCTTTAGTCATCGTTACACGTTGTTTACATTCCACCGCCAAAGACTAGGGATAAATTAGGCAAGCAGCCTATCTGGGTGCAAGGCTGTGTTCACTGGTCAGCCCATTCGAATCCGACAGTTCTTCCCGCGTAATTTCAAAGCGTTTACATAACTACCCATTCTTAAAAGATATGATTATTGCTTAAGCTTACTACATTCCTCCGTCTCTATTTATACATAATACCTTTTTCAGCTAATTGTCTCGATTATCTTGAAGGAAATAGAAGAATAAGCCTTTATAAGATTAGTTTGTTGAACAATACTGCAAAAATCAATGTGATAATACATAAAATAATTATAAATTTGTTTATTTAAATTCTTTAGGACTGTTATTTCGGTTATATATAGGTGTATAAATTAGCTTTTGTCAGGATGTGTACATATATACATACGCTTTCTAAACACGAGTTCAGTGTATTTATTCCTGACTATATTCTTTGAGACATACAGAGAGTGGTCTCTGATGGAGGTTTATACGCAAAGCTTTGCGGGAAATGAGATGCGAGTTTAAATATCACATGCTGGACAGCTTGTATTTAATATGCATCAGACGCCTTTAGTTCATTTTGAGAATCTTTCCACGTAGGGCAGTAGTAATCTGTGTTTGGACAAACCAACCCTCCGTTATGAGTTAAATCCTACAAAATTGAGTTGGGAGGAATACGAGGTGGATTACTTGAAACGACAAGCTCTCAAGACTGAAACATCCTGGCTCATGTAATTCTTTATTACTGCTGTATCTTCAGCCATCCACGAGAGCAGGCCACAATACCTGAGCCTGGGGAACACAGTTTAATCCATTTTGGCTTAGTTTTGTTGAGGGGGATTCTCTTATCCGCATTCTCTATTTCATAATACAATTACTGGTATTTGCTTACATTTATTTTATTGATTGCTTGCCTATGTAAACAGGCAAAGTATTGCAATCGATCTAAAATGTTCTTTAAAAAGAAAAAAGTTATGTAATGCTCTTTCTTACACTCGGACAATTTATCTTGACCTCTGGAATCCGTTCCTACGAAAGGTCAGAGGTAAGAAGGCCTGTCCATTTTTAGAGTGAGAACTGAATTTTGCTACCAGTGTACAGTTCACTGTATCGCGTACCTATTAAGTTGTTTCTTTGGTTATATTGTTTATTTGACGGTGTACCCTCTCAAACGGCAATTAGGGTACTAAATACCTGAAACAAATATCCAGCTTAAAACCGCGGGTAACTTGTATTGTTTTCTCCGAGTCGCTTTTCCACCATCAAAACTATTGATTTTATGTTTCATCAAAACTTTTATCTACTCCGCGTCGTCTTTCCACCATGAGATTATTGATTTTATGTTACTACCAAAACTTTTAGTGCAGTTTACTATAGCCGTTTGCTAACCGTCTGCTTTAGCAGACCCACGGACTTCTGCTGCGTTTAAATTACTACTGCATAAAAATGTAGGTGTCCTCTTGGATAATAAACGCCATCTGGAAGCGGTCGACGGGCCCTGAAACACCACACACACACGCACACACACACACTCACACACACATACACACACACACACACACACACACACACACACACAACCACACACACTGGAAGTGGTTGTGCGAGAACTATTTCATGAATATCGAAATAAAGGCTTGATAAAGAAAATGTTTCTTTCCTTTCTCGCATTCCCTTTTAGGTATAATGGAAACAGTAGGTTTAAGGGATAGCTGTTATAGAAATCATTTAAGACCTAGATGCTATGTAGTAGCTTTGAAATTCCGTTCTCTTAAAATCCAATAATCAGCTCAGAAACAAATAGCGATTTTAGGTTTGAGAAAATTGAAAATTGTAATAAAGAATCACGGAAGTTTAGTTGCAGATAAAAGTTTGACACCTGTTTTGTGGTTTAACGAGTTCTATCGGGTCTTCCACATAAGCCAACACCGTACACATTGGGTTTGTGCTCTACGCTACGTAAGTTGCTCGTCGCGCATGACCGCTCTGCTTTAGGCGTGGATTAGTCTTATATGAAATCTTGTCAGCGATGCTGGAAGTATCCTTGCTGAGTTATACGGGAATTGGACCCAATAAACACATTCAGATTGACGTAGTAGCTTCTGATATGTTTCTGACGTAACTGGAAATGTTATTTCGCATTCCTCCAATGTGTGGGGATTTGTTCTACAAGCTTACTCAGTCTCCGAAGTGTTTACTCACACAGAGATAGTGCTGGTCTATTTCCCCCTCGTTCTCGAGACCCACTGTTACTGGAACAATAAAAAATTAATTCACCGAAACACGCGCGCACACACACACATATATATATATATTTATATATACATATATATGACGTATTTTTATTATATTTAATATTTGTTTATCACTTAGGTTTCAAAACGTACATGCAGTTATTGAAAATTCTGACACACTGTAGAGAATTTCATAGATGTTTCCTAGAAAATTCAAGATACAGGCATTTTTCAGTAAGCAATCTTAAATATTTGGAAACGCAATGAAATACGAGTATATAAGAACTATTTTCATAAAATGAAAAATGGGAAAACAGTTTCTACACAGAAAGCAGTGTTGGTTAGGAGGAATTCCACTTCCTGGATGACTAAATAACTCTTTGTGTATTGAGTTCAGTACTACTCATGTGTAGGATGGGAAGGAATCGGAATGATAGGGAAATGAAAGAAAGTAATCGAAAGTAAACCGTGGAAGACAAATCACACTAGTCTTCGCCTACCGATATATACAGCGTGCGAGCTTGATAAACTACTGCGGAGCCATGACGTACGGAACAACACCGCACAGGTCATTTTTATAACTGGATGAGTGAACATTTGCTCTCAAGTGGCTTTGTGTGTTCTCACAACTCCAGCTGCTGAAGTAATAATAGACCCAAATTTAGGCAAACCTTTCATATATAATTCATTTTTATGTCTCGATTTCTCTCCAATGCTGGTGTTAGGAGTCGGTTGGGTTCCCTCAGGGCAAGGGAGCCTAAGCATATTGACCTGATGAGATCAGGGTTGATCGGTCAACCAAACGCCTGGGATGGATGAATGAATGATGGAGCAATTGGTGGAATGATGGTGGGGAAAACCAGAGTACCCGGAGGAAACCCACTCCAAATCCACCACAATTCGCACTTTGCGGTCACTTGGGATCGAACCCGGGCCGCATAGATGAGAGCCAGGCGGTCTAATCACTCAGCCATGGCGTGGCCTTATTCATTTTGTATATGTAATAATAAACAAATTGGAGCACTAAGTATAAGAAAATAAAATGGTAGAAATCTTAAATCATATTTTCGGTTTATGAATATATAATGAGTTCTAATAAAATCAATACTTCTGTTTAATAATCAACTTGAGTAAAACGCGTGCTAAAAGGGCATTCAGTAGCTCATTCACACGCGTGCATGTCAGATATATTTCACAATAATCTACACAACTACTTTTGTAGTCATGAGCCCGTAAAAAATATTTTAATTTAATCTCATGAATGACTAAAAAACTTACGATTTACAACATATTGTGACTTTGTGGGCTCGTGAAATGAAAAGTCCAATTACACAAACTCAACAATGTTCTTTATTTCCACCGACTTACAGTTGAACACTTGCCAATTACAAAAAATTACGTGATGCACACAATTACGATTCACCAGTTCGTCCGTTACCGCTCCGATGCACGTACACAATTACGTAAAGTCTTCCGTTGCACAGTCTTCTCGTTCATTAACACGCCGCTCCTTCGCTAGCACGTCAAACACTGACTCCTCTTGCCCGACGTGCTGCTTATATAGGGCCAGCGGGTCGATCTGGAAGGTTCTAGATTAGATGAAATATCCCGTAAGTTCGAGAACACAGGTGGAACAAGAAGAGACGGCGCAGTGATGTTTTTTCTCCCAGCCACCTCCTGTCACCACTATAAGACAAACGAGGGGGGCGTGGCTAACACAGACCTCCCCTGCTTGTCCGCTCGCAGCTGGTTCTATAGGGTGTTCCAACGCTTGGGTGACACTGCTCCCTCCTCAAAGCTGGTCGTCCCGAACAGCACCATCCTAGTGTGCCAGGCGATCCAGGTGTACCACCAACATCTTCCCTCGGGGAACCTTCTGGATGCGGTAGAGCACGTCGTTAATCCTCTTCACCACCCGGTACGGTCCTTGCCATGGCTGCTGGAGCTTCGGGCAGCGTCTCTTGGTCCGGGCAGGACGGTGCAACCAGACCAGGTCACCTTGCTGGAACCCTTGGCTGTTGGCTTGCCTGTCATATCTGGTCTTCATGCGGTCGCTCGCCTTCTGGATGTTCTGGCGAGCCATCTCCTGCATGTCGTGGAGATGGTCCACCAAGTTCTCCACATACTCGGTCGCTGGCTGTTTCGCTTCCGGAGGGCTTCCAAAAGCCAGGTCACAAGGGAGGCGAAGCTCTCGGCCGAACATTAAGCTGGCTGGCGTCATCCCAGTTGTGTCGTGTGTAGACGAGCGGTAGGCCAGCAAGAACAGTGGCACCTTGACGTCCCAGTCTCGCTGATGGCTGGCCACCACCTTACTCAGGTGTTCCTCTAAGGTCTTGATGTATCTCTCGACCATGCCATCCGATTGGGGATGTAGGGGCGTAGTGCGAGTCTTGTTCACCCCAAGCCTATGTAGTGCCTCCTTCATTAGGTTGGACTCAAAGTTGGTACCCTGGTCACTGTGTAGCTCTAACGGCACCCCAAATCGACAGAACACCTGCTCCACGAGAGAGTCTGTGATTGTCTTTGCCTCTTGGTTTGGGATGGCATACACCTCCGGCCACTTAGTAAAGTAGTCCACGACCACCATTAGGTACTTGTTGCCTCGGTCGGAAACTGGGAACGGTCCAGCAATGTCAACGGCGATCCGTTCGAATGGCGCACCGACGTTGTACTGCTGCTCCTAGTCTGGGGGCCACGACTCGCCGCGCACACGTGACACTGACGGCACCATCTCTCAGCATCTGCTCGGAGTCTCAGCCAGTAGTAGCGCTGCCATAGTTTGTCAATCGTTCGGTTCGCTCCCACGTGTCCTCCCGAAGTACCGGCGTGCACTTCCTCCAGGACTTCCGGGACCTTACTCCGGGGAAGTACCAACTGCTCTCTCTGTGTCTTCCCATCGGGTGACTCCCATACCCGGAAGAGCACGCCCTCTCTGGTCTTCAACGAGTCCCATTGGGCCCAATACGACTTGTAGGTGGCGCTCCTCGGTGCGATGTCCTCCCTGGTTGGTCTCATCCCTGCCTCCACTTCTCTCAAGAGTGGCCCCAAGTCTGCGTCCGCCAGCTGCTCCCTCCTCAGGCCTGCGCTATCCCAGCCATCCGCAGGCACTGCCGTGACTACTCGGACTGCTGCGGCACGCTCCTTCTCCTCCACTCTCGTTCACTGGCCGCACTCTTCTGGACAGGGTCTTCGGGACATGGCGTCAGCGTTACCGTGGCTCTTCCCTCTACGATGTTCCGAGGTGAAGTCGTACTCCTGCAGCCTCTGGACCCAACGTGCTGTCTGGCCTTCCAGGTTCTTAAAGCTCAATAGCCAGGTTAGGGCGGAATGGTCAGTCCTCAGGTGGAAAGGCTGCCCGTACAGGTACTTGTGGAAGTGCTCCAATGTCTTTACTACCGCCAGTAACTCCCGTCGGGTGACGCAGTAGTGTTCCTCTGTAAGGCGGGTGAGGGGTTTTGCGATGTTGGAGAACAACTTTATGAAGCGGCGGTAATAACTGCACAGCCCCAGGAAACTGCGCAGCTCTTTCTTATCCCTTGGGCGAGGCCAATCTCTCACGGCCTTTGTCTTCTCCGGGTCTGTGGCCACTCCGGTTGCTGAGACTATGTGGCCCAAGTAGTTAACTTCCTTGCGGAAGAGCTGGCACTTCTTCGCGTTCAGCTTCAAGTTGGTCGCCTGCAGCCTCTGTAGCACCTTACTCAAATTTTCGAGGTGAACTTCAAAAGTCTTCCAGACGATGATGATGTCGTCCAGGTATAGCAGGCAGGCATCGTAAGTCAGCCCTCTTATCACTGACTCCATGAGGCGTTGGAAGGTAGCTGGTGCGTTGCAGAGGCCAAAGGGCATAACCGTGAACTGCCAGAGCCCTTGGCCGGTCGAGAATCCGGTCTTCTCCTTGTCTCTCGGGTCTCGAGCTACCTGTCAGTAGCCCGACTTCAGGTCCAGGGTCGAGAACCACTGTGCACCAGCTAGCGTGTCCAGGTTGTCGTCAATCCGGGTTAAGGGAAAACAGTCCTTCCGAGTGACAGCGTTCAGCTTTCTGTAGTCTACGCAGAAGCGCAGCTCGCCGTTCTTCTTCGTCACCAAGACTACAGGGGAACACCAAGGACTGTCAGACTCTTCAATCACTCCCCTGGATCTCATGCCCTCCAGCATGTCTCGTACCACCCCTTGCTTCGCCAGCGGAACGCGTCTATGTGGTTGCCGAATAGGCCAGGCGTCCCCGGTGTCGATGCGGTGAAGCACTTTGTCCGTGCGGCCGTAGTCACTATCACCTTGGCTGAAGACGCACTGATACCGTCTTAGCAGTTGTCGAAATTTCTCCAACTGTTCTGCGGTCAGGTGGTCGGCCGCCCTCTCTACTAAGCCTTCTAGCCGGAGCCCCAGGTGTTGCTTCGGCGCCGGCTCCTGTGTCTCGTCGATAGTTGTTACGCTCACCACGGGCTCGCACGTTCCTAACTCGGTCCCGGCCTGGACGTCGTGATCGGCGTCCGTTGGGTTTAGCAGTCTCACTGGCACCTCCTCTCGGCACGGCAGCAATGCCCTGGCTACACACAGTCCGTGTACAGGCGTCTTCTGGTCCAGCACCATGTTCCTGGTTCTCTGGCCCTCCAGTCGCGCTGTCACCACCACCTCGCTCCTCGCGGGAACAACCACGTCTTCGTCCAAGACGACCCTGCAAATTCCAAGACGCTCTTCGGTTTGACGGAGTATTACCTCTTCTCCGTTAAGCCGCAGGACCTTCTTGCCGACGTCAACCGTCGCCTCATATCTCCTGAGGGCATCCAGTCCCAGGATCACCTCCTCAGCTACCTTCGCGACGAACACCCACAGACGCACGGAACTCCGTCCCAATTTCAGCTCCAGCAGGGCCTCCTTCTCCACAGGCAAGTTGTCGCCCGATGCCGTGACAAGCTGGTATGGTCGGCTCGGCTTCCTTGTCGGCAAACCGTTCGCCACGTCAGGTCTGATGATGGTCACGGCCGCCCCGGTGTCCACCAGCACGCGGCACGGCTTTCCTCTTACCCAACCGTCCGCGATGAGGCTGTCATCCATACGCCGGCCGACGGCGCGCAGTGTCACTCGAGGGGATGGTGGTGATGGCGCCGACGTGCCCCTCTCCACGACGGCCCTTACTCGTTTTCCGGCTGCTCTTCCTGGTGTGGGCAGTCTCTCTGCAGGTGCCCGGGCTGTCCACACCCCCAACTCTGGCCACTAGGTGTTCGCCGGCGTCCCTCAGCTGGTCTTCTCTCTCCGGCGTAGCGGACACTCTTCGTTCTCGATGGCGGGATAGATGTTACTTTGGCCGCCTCCATCCTTAATGCCGCTGTCAGCGCCTCGTGTATGGTTTTATATTCGCCGAGCAGTAGGCGCTGACGAATCTCCATGTCCCGTACCCCGTCGACAAAATTGTAGGCGGCTTCCCCAGATACGAACTCCAGTGGCAGGTCAACCAAGGCCTTGCTAGCCAGCTGCTCGATCGCTATGGCGAACTCCTGCAGCGTCTCCGGCGGCTGCTGCGACCTTGCCTTTAGCTAGCTGCGGTATGCTGCGGCTCAGCTGTGGTTCGGGAAGCGATTCTCCAGGGCCTCCCAGATGTCCTTGGGCGCCGCCGTCGTCTGCACCGCGTTTAGGACTTCCGCGGCCCGTCCCTGGAGGCTGGCTATTAACTGTGTGGCCTCCTCCTCCGGTGACCATCTGTTGTGCTTGGCCACTGTGTCGAACTGGCGGCGGAAGACCTCATATGTCGGAGGTTTGACGCACGGCGATGTTATGTCGCGTCCCGGTGCGTCGGCCTTCAAATCCTTCAACCTCCTGCCGACGACGTCCTCCACCATGGCGCTCAGGGACTTGGCGCTGTTGTCGGCCTTTCCTTCCAGCTCATTAACGCTGCTCGCGAGGTCTCCGACGCGTTCGTCCACTTGGCCGATCCGCTTGCCGAGTCCCGTGACGTCCTCCCTCACGCCGGCCAACTGTTCCTCAAATTTGGCGGCGAGGCCTCGTTCGCAACCTTCATTTCTTCCATCTTCTCCGTGAGGTTATCGTTAGCCGTCTTCATTTCTTCCAGCTTTGCGGTTATTTGCCGCTTCTGTTTTTGTTGTTAATTCGACCTTCATTTCTTCCATCTTCCCGGTGATGTTGTCGTTGGCCGTCTTCATTTGTTTCAGTTCCGCGGCCAGGTTGTCATTTGTAGTCTCCAGCTTCGCGGCCAGGCTGTTATTTGCCGCTTCCGTATTTGCAGCGAGGTTTTCATTTGCCGTCTTCATTTCTTTCAGTTCCCATAAAATCTTTTCTAATGCTGCCTCCATTGTGTTATATCCCGCTCCTGACACCAATTGTGACTTTCTGGACCCGTGAAATGAAAAGTTCAATTACACAAACTCAACAATGTTCTTTATTTCCACCGACTTACAGTTGAACACTTGCCAATTACACAAAATTACGTAATGCACACAATTACGATTCACCAGTTCGTCCGTTACCGTTCCGATGCACGTACACAATTACGTAAAGTCTTCCGTTGCACAGTATTCTCGTTCATTAGCGTTCATTGGCGCCTCCTTCGCTAGCACGTCAAACACTGACTCCTCTTGCCCGACGTGCTGCTTATATAGGGCCAGAGGGTCGATCTGGAAGGTTCTAGATTAGATGAAATATCCCGTAAGTTCGAGAACACAGGTGGAACAGAAAGAGACTGCGCAGTGATGTTTTTTCTCCCAGCCACCTCCTGTCACCACTATAAGACAAACGAGGGGGGGCGTGGCTAACACCGACCTCCCCTGCTTGTCCGCTCGCAGCTGGTTCTATAGGGTGTTCCAACGCTTGGGTGACAATATTATATCTGCGAAGTAAACCTTGACCATTAGCTAAGAATGCGATGAAGTTTAAATAGTAGCAATTAAACCTCTATGATATTTGTTTCTTAAATTTTCAGTCATCAAATACTGAAAAGCTGCATTTAATGGAACAGTTCCCAAATCATAATAACGCTAAGGTTACAAGACTTCATAAAACTTATAATGACCGTCATTTAAGAACCTTTGCTTCCTTTCCTTTCTTTTACAATTTCTACATTACTCCGAATGAGGAACCGTTCTTTATTTTGATGTATAGATTTCTTATTTGTCTGCACATTTTGTTCTTTTCTAGTGACTAAATAGCTAAGCGAATAAGAAAACGCACCAACGCTTATAATTTAAACATCTGTTTATTATCTAAACTGATTAAAACTTTCTGATCTAGGTTCGTTCGACAGTCAAGGAGAACTTAATGCAGTATTTAGTATTTTTAGTAAGTGATATCAGACGATAAATGAATTGAATGAAATGGTGTTCAACGAATCCGGCTTGCATAGAGTTTGGATTTACCCTACATAGATTATTATTTCTGGATAAGGGAAAAACGTCTCGGAAAGGAAAACCTTATCCATATAACTCACCGTGACAAGTATCCTAAGTTAGGACCTCCTGCATGTAGGATGACACGCTACCTATACACACAGAGGCGGACTCCAGAACTTGGAAGGCTCTTTGGAAGAGTATACGCCGTCTTCTGTAGTTTTATATTTCCCGCATACGTCAGTGAAAGAGTTGCCTAGTCGCTACTGTTCAAAAGGGAAGTGCACGCAGAAGCAAAGGTTTACTGAACGGTGCTACTCCTGTGTCCTATGAAAGTTCGCGTGGTCGTCTGTTTGTAGTTCGAGTCAGGTCATACAATCAAACATGCAGCAGCTGTAATGCACTCAAACGGACTCGGTTGTTAACGTATGGTGTGGCATTTTAGGAGCGCACATCATTGGACTAGTTTATTTGGCTGCCAGACTACTGGTCAACTTTATTTGCAATTGATACCTAATGAGCTGAATTTTGAGCCTCTTCTAGAATCTAGAGGACATCCCACTTCAGTTAGCTGTGCGGCACTGCTTTAAGTACAATGGTACACCACCCTATTATTGTAGAGGGGTTAGAGAATAGTTGAACAATGTGTAGGTACTCCGAACGGAGGAAGCGTCATGGTAGTTGCATTCGATGTCCAGCTGAATCATCTGATGTAACTCCCTAGAATGGTTTTTCTTATGCTGATATGTCTACGGCATATATGTGTCAGAAGAATGAATACATCATGCTTGCGCTTCAGTATCTGCAAAAAGCTTAAGAGGTGTCCATGCCAATATTTGGAGACGCAACATGGTGGGCAAGCATATGAAATTTGTATTATGAGTAATGCAATATTAAATATTTGTCAGTCTAGAAGAATGACTTAAAGGAACATTAATTATATTCATTATATTTATTACTTTATCGCAATCAAAGTCATAGTAGCATTTATTTCATATTGCTAGTTGTGAGGCACAAATTGTTTCATAATTTATAAATTAGCTGTGAGATGTTGATATGCCTTGAAACAGATAATATGCTTTGGCCCCTATGCGTATCCCACACAGAAACTTTTCTCGAACACGGTACCTCACCACAGTGAGCAAGTAGTCTAGTCACGAGCTGTGGGATCAGTTAGATTAGTCAGTTGTTGGTTTTCAAGCTCTGGTTTAACAAGGTCTCATCTCTGTTGCTATCGCGGAAAGTTTACTCACATTCTAAGGCAAACATATCGGTGCCCGCGTTATCTGGGAATAACTAAGTTCGTCGAAGGACGGCTTGTGAGGGCTACCTGCTAAGTATGCACCATGTAAGTAATGGGGGATGGTTTTTGTCGTTCGGAGCAGAACCATGTGCGCTCACGCCACTGCCGTGCGTCTAACTGGAACTACCCCGTTTTTCCTGCAAGTTTTTTAACTGACGACTGACATCTGCTTACCTAAAAGACGGGCAGTTAGTATAGTATTTTTTTCCTAAACGCCTATATAACTTGGCACCCATCCCTACGAAATTTGGCACAGAGAGTATTTGAGATGAAAATTACTGTCTAGCTTGGAAATAGAAATTTTATTCAGTTTCAAGAATGTTTGCAAAACCATAATCTAAGGTCGAACGGCTTTCACAGGCTAACAAAATAAGAATGGAACAGCAAGTTCACGTAATATTCGTTGATGTCCTCTGCGACATTCATCAAGAAGTAACTGTCAAATAAAGTACAACACCAATCTTACGTACAATTTTTGAACTGTGTTATATTAGCTACATAAATTTCATTAAGGCGCCAAACAAAAAAAAATGTAAATATGTTGGTCATTGCAATCTGATTAGGAAACTCGGAACTAAATAAACTGGCACATGACACTACTATAAATTTTGGTTGTAAAACGAGTATCTAATAAATTGCCACCGTATTTGCATTTCTTATATTTAATGTCTACCTGCAAATAATGATTACAGAAATAATAAGTTAATACTTATTTAAATTTGTATAAATATATGTAACTTCCTGATTATAAACTCCGTTTGTTGTACTTCATACTTCACCTGCACTTTTCTTCCTACATATGTGATTGTTCAGCACTGCGTTTGACACTACACTGGTAGTGTCCTAAAAGTTTTAATTAATTCTTTGTTTTATTGTCTTAAGTAATAACTTAAAATGCCCTCTCCATAAACTATTTCTACATGGAAATTAATTGCTCTTTTACACTGGTCGTGTGTAGGCTAAACTTTGGAAACGTAGAGTCAGACTGAAAAATGCAATGCCATAGCCGGAATTTGAACAACGGATCTTCTGGTTTCCGTCCAGCCGCTCTACCATTGAGCTATTATGTCCAACGTGTCGATATGACATTAAATTCTCCAACTGACTCGTCTTTTCCGGGTAATCCACTTAAGAGTTCTCATAAACACATGAGTACTTTAAGTACTGTACTTTAAGGCCCGGGCTTTATAGTTAACCACTATTAGGACAATTAATGGAAATTAACTGTTCTCTCACACTGTTCGTGTGTAGGCTAAACTGTGGAAACGTTTCCATTATTTCTACATGGTTTAGGCTATCCAGCCCCTTCCGGCGAAGTCATCGGTGGAGTCCATCTGCGACGTTAGACAACATATCGTGTTTCTCTTGGGTTACATAGAAAGGGTTACATAGATACGGATCCTTTCATCACTCATCCTCATTAAGTGTTCTGTCCATTTCTTGTTATTCGTATTAATATTATCTTCTAATTTGTATTTGTTTTATTCTTCTCTTACTTCCTCATTTCCTATTCTACCCCTCTTGTGCATCCATTCACATTCAGTAGAAATACCGCTGCTTTGCTATCCCTTGATCTGATTACCCAACTTTCGCTTTCGTACAAGAAAGGAACAGCCAATGTTTTTGGTATAATTTAAGCTCAGAATATTTTCTTGTTTTCCGACCTAAAGCTATTTTAAAGCTTCCACATATAAGGTGCGTCCAAAAAGAAACGAGCCGGAGACATAATTACTGAAACCAGTAACTTTATGTTAGAAGTATTGGTCCTGGCTGTTGATACACTTGTCTCACTGTGACACAAGACGGTGAATGGCTGTCTCATAAGTCCCGGGGCTGTGATGTGAGCCAATTCCGCACGTAAAACTGGACGTCGTCGAACGAGGTGACGCGTTTGCTCCTCACAGCCATTTTAAGGGGACCGAAAGTGGCGTAATCACAGGGAGAGATGTCTGGACTGTATGGAGGGTGGCCGAGGACCTCACATTAACATTTTTGCAGGAGTGCCGCGACTCTGTTGGCCGTATGAGGCTTTGCACTGTCGTGGAGCAGAATGACCCCATGGGTGAGATTGCCGGTCGTTTGGATTTGATCGCTTGACGAAGGTTGGTCAAGGATTGCGAGTAACGCTGGGCATTCATTATTGCCCCGTGCTGCAGGAAGTGTATCAGAAGGGGGTTATCTTGGTCAAAGAAGAACTTTAGCATAACATTTCCTGCACTTGTGTGAATGGCCTTGGATTTTTTATGGCGGTGCTATCTCTGGAGGCTTCCTATCGAGACTTTTTCGTTTTGATTCTGTTTCGAAGTGATAACACCATGACTCATCTTCGGCCACTACTCGTGCCAGGAAATCCTTAACATAGCGCTGCAGATGGCCAAGACAATGGGCTAAATGGCATGCTTCTGGGTGTGGTTGAAGACTGTGGGGCACCCATTGGGCACACACTTTGTGTGTTTGTGTGTGCGCATGATGGTGCGAACACTTCCGGCGCTCGATTCAACCTCGGCGGCTATGGTTTTCACCGTCACTTGGCGATCCTGGGTATGAGTGCATCAACCAGCTGGATGTTGTCATCGGTAATGCAGTGTGGTGCTCTAGACCGTGCATCATCGGCTAACGATATCCTCCAGCCCTGAAACGCGGGTGTCAGGCCTTGACCCTTACGAGGTATATGCAGTGTTCACAGCAAACTTGTGACATTCGTGAATGAATGTCCGTTCCCCCTACTCCTACCGCAGTCAGAAAAAAAAGCAACACATTTTTGCTCTTCTTTTGACGGCTCCATTTCACTGTTTGCAATACGACTGGCAGCGTTGGATGATTGATGCATGCTGCTACTAGATTTGTATAGTCACGTGAAGTGCACGCGGTCCTCTAGCAGCGGACTGTGAACTTCCACGCTGTGGTCGGAACATCACATCATTGCACACGCCACGATATTACCATCTTATCACCGGTTTGTGCATACCAGACTCCGCATCGTTTCTTTTTGAACGCCCCTAATATACCCTGGAGCTTTTATACCTATTTTTTTGCATATCTTTATTATCTTCATAGAAAATATCTCATCCTAAATACTTAGTGTGTGTTACTTGTTCCACAATTTTATTGCCCAAAATTATTTTAGTTGTCATCGCATATTCAGCTATAAATGTCATTGCTTTTTATTTACTTATACACTTTATAATTTGCAATTTCATCTATTCGCCCCCACTTGCAACTTATAAGCCAACTTCATAGATTTCTTTCCGAATCTGCGATTAGTAAGACATCATCAGCGAATAATAGGGCATTTATCCTACTCTTATTTTAAATTAATAAAACATTTTAAATGTTTACAAAAAAACTCGAGGATATGGGGTAAGGGAACCTACATATGTCCAACTATTGTAGGGATGTATCCTCAAACCACGTGTAACGCCGTGTATTTCAGCTAGATATAATTATGAGCGTTAGAGGATTGTTTAACTTAAAACCAAAATTACACAATAATTTCATAAAGAATTTGTGAGGTAAACACAATCAATACGTCACTGGGGTACAATATCGGGAAACAACTATTTATTTTATATAGAGAAACACTTTGTTATTTGGGAAGCACAAGGTAGAGTAAATTTGTTAATCGATTTATAGCAAAATTTCTCATATTTTACTGTCTGACATCGTGTTACACTCTTCATTTAGTTCTTATACGGAGAATGTAGTTCATTATTTATCTGGTTCACCAAAACTTATATTGATGAATATACAGCTCGATTCAATTTGTGACACAACTTGCCTCGACCCATCAATGGATGACGTCAATCGATCGGTTATTTGAAAGGATACAGCAAGACATTAAAAAGCTTTCCTGACCCATTACTTACACCAGAAGGAGCACTGGGAGGTATTGAGTTTATGAAATATCTCTTCTCGAACTTTCTTTCCGTCCGTATCTCGAACATTCTAGAACTCTCTCGCTCCATAACCGACCGTACTTGCAAGTGAGTGCATAACTGCGAGATTTTCTGGGAGGGTAGTTGTGACGTCAGTCGCTGATGTACAGCGAGAGCTGGATTGGATAAACCTTGCGTTTGAGCCAACAGTGATTGAAGCATCCAGAGAGAGTAGCCCATTCATTTAAGAAGCTGGAAGATGTTACAATATTACACCTTAACATCACCTAAAGTAAGTAAAATCTTAAGAATGCGCACAGAACGATAAAGGATCTTTGGGCTAACCAACTAATCAGAATCGATAAGATTGGAATCATGTAGGGCATGCAAAATTAATTGATATACCTTAGTTCTAAAAGGTACCGTTTAAGGTAAGTATGTGGAGGGGTCCGCGCGACCAGGGCAGGTCTACGTGGCCATAATGCTTCTACGTGTTCCATGGATATTTATTTGTCATTTGTTTTGATTTACATCCCCCAACATTAAGATCAGGAGACAGATAGATGGAAATGTGACAAACTAGGACTGAGACTCTAACGTTTCCAGTTCGAACGCAAGCCCACTTATTGGTCCCTGACTGGTGCGTTTATGAACGGAAAATTGTTTCAGAGTATTTGGTAGTGTTATCTAGCCAAGCAGTCCTACCGACGCTAGAAAGGGCCTGTACTCACCAAACATAACCGTTACCCTTTCCTTCTACCCTAAATCACACGATACTGAACGAATATGAGATATAAATATATGTTAGCATACCGGCACACTATATCATTCTACTAAACCCGAATAAAACGACCTTAGCCAGCAAATACGAATTGAACTCCCGAAGAGATATCTTCTTTCAATCACAGGTCTATTCAAGGAAGAAGTTACAGCGTTTCAACAGACACTGTATGAAGGGTTGCTACGGTAGGCTCCGATATCTTCTGGGCGACATGGAAGCTTCCCCCAATACCAAAATCATTATCCTACAAATAGAACCTCGATCTCACTTGAGACCTCGCTCCTTCATTGACTAGCTTGGTCACTGTGTCAGGCAGTATACGCATACAAATATGCAGGTACTGCCTTACCTTTCCCGAGTTCTCCAGGTGGAGGTTTCTTAGTGGGTAGGCACTACAAGCACACTCAGGAGAAGCCTACAATCCCAACTGTACCATCCCGGCATAGTTTCTGAAAGCCCACAAATGGGTTCCTCCTCCACATGGGGCAAAAGGATGAGAGAGTGAGTTTGCTAGAACCAGTGAAAGAGGCGCTTTACTTCGTACAATCAGTAAAGAGAGAGTTTTACTGCAGCCACTCAAGGGCAAGACATCGCTCAGTTAATTACAGTAGAGACATAACATCAGCAAACTTCTACTTTGGTTATGAGCAGTGAACCAGCGTAACTTTGACATAGTTCGAACCAGAGTTGAGAGGAAACCATATAGGCAACCTCTTTTAGGAAATGGTGATTTTGCAGCTATCTTTAGATGGAATAAACCTCAATAGGAGTTATGTGTAATAGTATCCTCAAAGTTCACGTTTCTTCGGAAGTGATTTGTGCAGTGGCATTTGTGGCATTTGTATTGTTAGTTACTGAAGCAGAGGACAGTACATTTTCAGTAAACAGAAAAATGCAGTTGCTTAGTGGATAAGTATCACTCAATACCTAGTACAATTTGTACTGTTGTGATTTCTTGTTGGTCATCAGTTAGTGCTGACAGGACTATAGCTCCTGTGCATGTGAATTAGAGAGTCTGAATTAGAAACTATAACAAAAAGATATTTGACTATTTTCTGAGTTTTGGGATACATCATAAGAAATTATTGGGTTGAGATATGCCGTGGCTACCGGAAGGGCTTTTATGGTTCTTGGTCGCAGAAAAAGAAAGTAAAAGCAAATGAAGAGTCAAAATGCCATTCCAGATATTAAGATATTTCAGATATTTGGGTTTTAATATATGAAAATAAAGTTTCGAAATTGGTCCAGGAAGAGTATTAAAATTTGTCGTTGACATATGTAACAACATTCAACGCAGCATGGGACGAAATCTCAATTAACGGTCTAAGGAATGTAGTTGCAAGGTTTTATAAATGTGCAAGTCTCTTTAGTAATATTTTGTAGGTGGTTTATAGCTGTTATTACATGTGTAATCAGTATCTATCCCTAATCTTTTATTACAACCAATTTTAATGCGTTTTAATTTAATAAAGTATGCTAGTTGTTAAAGTTTAAACCGACTTGTATTTTACAAATATAGTTTTCACCTTTGATCCATGGACACACGCAAAGGCACACAAGCACACCAGCATAAATAAGATACAGCGACAAAAAACAGACAACATTTTGCAAATGTGCATGTATCTTATTTAGGCTTTCAATATAATTTTCTGTATAGTACAAACAATTGTAATTGGTGAATTTGGTGATTGGTTAGTGCCTTTAATACTTAGAGCCCCGAGTACAGTATTCGCTATGTAGTCGAGAATATATGAACTGTTTAAAGTGCATAACTTTTTGCAATATTTTCTGTGATGAGCCATTTTTCAGTTATATTTTATCAACAGTTCGATTTACTATGTATACCCTGTTACTTACTTCTCTCGACATTGCTTTCTTTCTAGCGGTAGCTTGGGGAAGAACGAAATAATATGGCTAGCACGCACATAGCGCTTACTTCTTAAACATTTCTACCAAGATTTATCTCAATTAAAGTTAAGTACAACGAAGATTAAACTTACACAATAATTTTTATTACCGACTATTAAGCGATAGAGGTTACAAAATTTTGGCTGCGCCCTCCCCTATGTCACTCAAAAGGGCTTAATTATTTTCTGTTTTAATTTACGTCCTCCAACGTTAAGTCTTATCGGACGACGAATGAAATGGGTGAAATGATCCTCAAATGAGTCCTGACTCCATGGATCTTAGAGGTACCTGACATTATTCTATCAGGATAAGGGAAAACCCTCATGCAAGTAACTCACCCTAACCGAGATTCGAGCTCGGGATCTCTTGAACTGTCTACTGTCTACGCTACCGAGGTGGGCGGTGATGTTGAGTGATGTTATAATGATGTCTATCATTGACCAAATAATTATAATTTGAATTATTTCCAAGAAATCTGATAGAGAAACTTGTTTTATATTTGCCCTCTCTGTATAATACATTTCTACTATAAATTGTACTTTCTGTACAATTAAAACGTACAGCCATTTCCCAGCATGTTAAGTTATGAAAACCTTGGCACAGAGATGTTGAGATCTTTGTTATCTTAATTTCAAAGTAATGCTAACTTAACACGCATCCTTTGTTTTACATTTCAAGCAAGAAAAGTTGAAACAAGTTCTGGAAACTTTTGCAAGTGACGCTTTTGTTTCCTACTTCATCCTTCTTCTTGCTGTGTCCTCCTTCATAGTTGTCAGAATGTTCGTAACCTGTCAAAAGTTCGGGGAAGGAAGTCCGCTGTCTTTACGTCCAATCTGTACAAAATGTTTCACAATCCTTTTCCTCTCCCTTCGAAAACTTATCAAAGTGAGAGTCGGATATGTTCGTTGCTATACGTGTGTGTTTTCAGACTTAGGTCTTGAGCGATGAAAACATCACTTGCTTTTTTTTTGTTTTGTTTTGTTTCGTACCTTCCTTTTATTCACAATCTATTTTAGCTGTTCATATCAGAGAGATAGGTTAACAGATATCTCATGGCTCGGTGTTTGGTAGTCAGTTAACGTTTCATATAGGCCTTAGTGCATTTTTGTGAAGGGCAGATGGCACTTCATGACGTATATATCGACTTAGTGTTAGGAAACATATTTGCATCGCTCTCAAGTCGACCTGCTTTCATTAACTGTGGTTATTACGGAACACCTCATATTTAGAATCTAATTTTCTGCTACTATTTTATGCTTAAGATGGGAATTGGGTTGTGGTATACAATTTACAGTCTGGTAGGTATTTGGGTTTTCAAAGGCAGATTGGTTGGTCAGCATATAGGCTGTAATTGCGACTTTGCCTTTTGGTGCAATCCCGCTCGCTGCTTCTACATTTCATCCATAATCTATACCAGAAAACATAAAGAGAGACAGTATGGGCATTTATTTCTAAGTGTATGGTTCTTTTCATCCCCCTCTTTTTGAGGAACATACACTATGAAGCGTTCTCTAATTTCAATTTACATGTGACTAAAATGTAAAAATATTTACAAAGCCCTGGAACTTACATTCCAAGACATCGGAGTTATCAAAGAACACGCTACGTTTGACGTTAAAGAACTCGGTCAGTGGAATTATGATAAAAGCAGTCAACAATTACTACTGAACTTTGGAAGTTATTACCTCCAATTCTGTAGTAACATGTTCATGTAGCCATTTTGATACAGAACTAAAAATCAAACAGTTACTGAGATTTATTTAATTCTGAGTAGAAAACGTGGATGTATGTTTAAGGCCCTTTTTAATATTCTTCTTTTTCTCCCTAAATTTATTTTGGTGTGTATTTGTTAGCTGATAAGTTTCTAAAGTAAAGTCAAACTGTACACTATTTAATAAAGCACACTTAAAACAACTCCAGGTTAACTTTTATAGATAGACTTTCAGGTACATTTCTCTCGTTTGTTTTAAGTATTTTAAAGTATTTAAAATGTGTCCTTTTAAGTGTAAAATTGAAAATTCGGGAACAGTTTACTTAGTATATGATAAGTACAACCTACTATATAATTACTAATACAAGTAGATACATATAACTAACACGACCAGGATCTCTAAAGTTTATATATAAAGACGAAAATTGTAAACGAACATAAATTATTCTTTAAACCAATTAATTTTACAGTGCGATTCAAAGGTAGCGTATTTTATACTTCAGTGAGAAACATCTATTCGATAAGTTATAACTACTGAATTGTAAAAAGCATTTTATAGTAAGTAGCCGACACTTTTGTTTTAAAATGCATAATTCAGAAAGGACTTAGTTGTCGTTTCTTCATCCAGGATGGTTAATGTGCTAGTAACCTACTCTTTCCCAATCTTGAGACCGTTCACTGGAATATCTCATTACTGCAGAATACTTGTGAAACACATTTAAAACAATTTGTTTTTCACCACAGATTAATTGCTTAACTAAAGTGTGATTCATGTAGACCTGAGCATTTAATTTTCCCTCTGCAGAATTTACAATAAACCACATCAATGTGGCTGTAATTTTGGTCACTGACATGTGGTGTTTTGTGTCATTAGCTGCTCATATCTAATCTAGGCTCTATTATTAAACAACAATATTAAATAACATTACAATTGCAGTGCGTTACCATTACTTAATTAAATGTGTAGACTAACACTTTTTAAAAGTAAATCTTAGAAAATATTGATTCCATGTTCGCTTATTAATTTGAATATGTTTCGGTAAGCAGTCAATAAGAGCATTCACTGTGATAATGTAATCCGACTTTCCCTCACTTTATATATAGCGTGTTGCTTATGTCGGAAGGACAATACGTATATAAAACAAATAAATAGATAAATATATAGACATAGAGATAAATAAATAGATAAAATAAATAAATAAAAATAAGCAAATAATAAAGGACTATAAATGTGTGTTTTAACCAGATAAACAAGATTTCCTCAATCTCTGGCGATTTCAAAGTTATGCAAAGCTCATAGAAAATTTAGATGCTTTCTGAGGATGTGTCTAGAAAATTCAGGCTATTAGGTAAGTGAGTGAGTAAGTGAATGAGTGAGTGTGTGAGTGATTGAGTGAGTGTGTGAGTGATTGAGTGATTGAGAGAGTGTGTGTGTGTGCGTGTGTGTGCGTGTGTGTGTGTGTGTGTGTGTGTGTGTGTGTGTGTTTGTTTGTGTGTAAGTTAAGGAGGCTGTCTAGAGCTTCGTCGTATGAGCTTCAAGATACATATTTAAATTTTCATGAACATAAATTTAACATACATGTCATTCAAGTTCGTTATAGTCATATTCGAGCAAATATATTTTTCGAAAGTAAATTCCAGGTCAGCGGTTGTCTGGAGCGGTAATTTTCTTTAAAATATTCGTTTCTGGTCCTTCAAGGATGTAGAATTTAAATACTATGTTTGTTACTTAACAAAATTCTTGTTTATAGACACACACGCGTTCACAATGTTCTGGAAATGTTTTTTTCTTTATTCAGTGGACCTCAAATAGTGTACTCCCTCCGAAATCTTGCTAACAAACTTTTTGTTGGAATGCAATACTTTCTGTGCTTACTGCAATTACTTAGTAGAGAAATAAAAAACGAAAATTTGGATCAATACCACACTTATTTAAATGTTCAGCACGCACATATTCAGAAAAGTTTCATTAAATAAATTTAGCTTTAAATTAAATAGTTTCGAAAATTTTAACTTTATGAAATATGCTATAATTATTTATTACAGATATTTACATACGGGGCAAAATGGAAGTACAAACTTTTCTTGGAGCACCAGCGAAGTCTCCGGATTTAGATGGAAATTTTCTCATCTATAATCGGTAGATAGAGCGATACACAAAAACGTTTTACATAAAACTGTCAATCTCTTTAATAGAGATAATTTATTTCCAATTCCTTCGTTTTCTTCTACCATATGCGATACCCAATATGTTAATGTTTATCCTTTTTTTTAAGAAGAGCATTGGCTGTAAGTGTCCCATTTGTAGCTATAGATAAATGTGATATATCTGCAAATTGTTTTTTCGATTATATTTAAGTAGCTAAAAATTCCTTCCTTAAAATTCTTATATCCAGTAACAAACGAAGGATAATTCGTATTGGGAAAGTTTCGGCAATATGACATATCTCATTTATTTTTACTAACTTAATGGTTTAATGGTACAAATGAAGGTTATAGTACCAGCTGCAAGAAGATAAATATATCATAGCAAATCACCATTAGCAAAGATGTACATGAATAAATTATTAAAACAGGCTGAATGGATTTTGAATGTTTTCTTTGGTGTAACCTGAGCGTACGCGGCAGTGTGCGACTTGCGGACCACATATTGAGAAACAGAAATGACGGAAGGCCTGTGTTTTGGGCGATAATGGAAGCAGCTGTGGTAAGTGATCGCAGTTGACGCCGCACAGAAATTGAATTTCACGCATGCGTGCTCTCCCGTCTCAGAAAGCCATTACCCCTTGTATGTCTGCAGCCCACAAGATAATCTATATTAGCTCAAGTGACGGAAGACTACAGTCAATTTCTGATGTTACGTCATGGCCCACGATACCAAACAAGATATTATCACATTGTGCATACGTAGCTTTCACACGCCATTGCGTTAAGCAGGAGAATTTAAGTTACATTCTCGAAATTATGGACTCATTTTCTCACAGTACGTTTCCAAGCCTTATTTACCAAACAATTTATATGAATGTAGCTGTATTAGCTTCAGCGTCATTAGTATATAATATTTCGAAGTGGCACATTCAGCTTCCTTTCGTTACTAATTATCATTCAGTTTCTCTAATAGATAGTATGGTAAGTAGAGAAAGTATTCTATTCCATTAAAAGATTATATCTGGAGATTTCATCGCAACTATATATTTTGAGGCCCTCTGAAACCCTTCTTCAAAAATATTTATAGAGAAACTTTTGCGTGTGCGTGAATAACTTAATTGAAGATCACTGAATCAGTCAGAAATAAGGTTCAGGTCTTCAAAAGATAATACAATAAGATTTACGGAATATGTCCTTATCATCTACAGTTTAGATGGAAGATTGTACCATAATTTTGATTTCTAAGGTTGTAACATTTTGTTTAATATCTCCTAAGGTTAAGATATTTTATGAAAAAGGAAATGTGTATCTTGATTTTTCTGGGAACTGCCTCCGAAAGCTTCTGGCTTTTCCGCAACTGGTAAACTTCAAGAGATAAATAGTTTTAACATATAGAAATTTGTATCTTGCAAAACCATACACATTAACTATGTGAAATATTTTATATAGAGTTGAGCAATTCAGTAATATTCGATATAATTAGCTCAAATGGTAGATTCGCTGTTCCTTTCTCTTCTTCTCTCGCCTGTTCTTCTCTTTCTCCACCATGCAGAGATTAAAATTTAACAACTATGGCACAGCAATCTGTACTTAAAGCTTAAAGACTTCCTTAAAAGCTATTGTATTGCCTTATTTCTATTTCACGTGTTAGTAAATATGCGATTAAGCATTTTCTGCAAATGTTTATGTTGATTAGCGTGAGGTAGACAGTTCAGAGCGAGGTCTACCTGGGAGGCGAAAATCTCCCTCTGAACCAGAGATCCGCAGACTGTGGACATTTCCAGTTGAGCAGCACCTGATTTCTCAAATAGCTACCCCGTGCGCCACTTATACCCGTCAACCCATTCGGGCGGACCTCCTAAAACCTCCGTAGGGCCACTGGTGTCTAGCATATCATGCAATTAGCATTTCAGGCTAGTACCAGGCGAACACGCATGTGCCCCTCAGCCTATGGCATAGCCATTACTCATGGGGTTGGGCCCTGCCGAAACCAACAATCCAAACAACTCCCATAGGGGCTCAAATGTTCAGCCCCATGTAATTCTAGTATGTCAGAAGTACGAGTGCCAGAGGTCCACAGTGCTCCCTCCATAGCAGCTCAACGGGTCGGAACCTGTCTCCTATGGGAAGCATGAGGTAGACAGAAGAATAACCATTTATATGAAGAATATATACGAAACTGATATGAAAGTTATGTGAGTTCAGGTTATCGAAAATGTTGGTGTACTCTTTGGTAGCATTAGTTATATCGTATTAAGTGATACCCGTCCAAAATGTTTGTACCCACAAGCGGTGCCCACAAGATGTGTGGGATCAGGTAAAGGGTGAGGTCCCCCGAAGCTCAGTGGTGTGAGGCTAATCGCTGAAGTTCAGTCTACGGTAACCTTTTGTTCTTTCTTCAATTTTACAGTGTTCTACGAGTATTTCAATATCTGGCTAGCTAACGTCATAGAAAGCATATGAAATCATACTGCAGTCGTGAAATTTAGATGTGTTAGGGCGGCAAGTAAATTCTTTAGAATTTATAGCTATATACAGCTATATATAGTTATATACAGCTCCTCATAAATACAGTTTGTGCACTTCTGTAAGTATGAATTACCTGTTAACTTTTAACACAATGATTATTCCTTAAAACTATTTTTGATCTGCATCTGCATAGATTCTTTGCCTCCTTTGGCTTGCTTGCACTAGTCTTTCTTTTCCTCCCCCGTGGTCTAGGTGTAACAAGCCAGTTCCTGAAGTCATGGGTTCAAGTCACCGGAGGGCGATGGATTTCTTGGTTAAAGATACTTAGCATGGCCTACTTCAGATGCTTGGTAAAGCCCGAGACGTAGATTTACAGGACGTAAAAGAACCTGAAGCCTGATAAAAGGACCTTCTGAGCAAAATTAAGCGGTCTTGTATGCCCAATATATAACTGCACACTGAGATGCACAACAGTAATAGACCATTCACAAAAACCCGTTCTTAGGTAGCTTATGGCCTTTCAGTTTCTGAATTGTGAATTGAGTAACCTTTGAGCCAATCAGAAAAATGTTTCAGCTTCTGTTTGATGCAAAAATGCTTGGAGTTTAACCAAATTAATGATACACTTCTGAATTTTATAACGAACTGAATAAACACAGAATGAAAAAGCAACACTGAATATATCTTCAGGACTAAATATGTGTAACTAAATGGATGTTAACGCTAGAAGGACTGACCTCCTCTGAACACCTATAAGGACTGATGGATCATTGTGACCCGCGATACCATTTTTACATATACTGGAAGATCTGTTTTGGTCTGACAATGGATATACCGCAGCTCCAACTGCGAAAACCTACTGCAAATGCACTTAGAATCTGGTTTTGTGCTAGTTATGATAGGTATTCATGCAATTCATGTGAAAATCTATGTATTCGAGCACTAGCGCCACCGAAAGGTCAGCGTACTAGGCTCGCTCCGTCTGCTCAACGGACAGAGTCGGGAGTTCGGTGCACGTAACAGCACACATGACTAAGGTGAAAACCTGTCAACGTTGTTAACCTGCTTTGTGAACAGGTACATCAAGATGAGTCATTTGCTTGCGTGTTACGTAACTTTCTACTGTATAAATACTGCGGGAAACGAACAGAAATACATACCGACACATTAGATAGGAACGGTCATCGCAAGTGTAATCGTGGTATGAAAGTTCCAACTGTTCTGATTCTGAAACGTCATCTCCAACAAATGCAGGAATTATAAGTCGAAGTGATTACGGTCTTTCACTCCATATAATATCACGACAGGTTGAGCCAACGAGTATTGATGACTGAACATTACCAATATATATATCAAAATTATTAAAATTGCGGTTAGGATTCATTCATAAAACTAATAAATCGACATAGCTGCATTCGGTCAAAATCTAACTGCAAGGTCGTTCTAGATTTTGTGACATGCAAAAACAAGACCAATGACAGTTCATGGGAAACAAAACATCCAAATTGAGAGCTATGAAGGAATCTGTAGTAGCCCAGTTTGATAGAGCGAGAGATACGGATCTCTGGTTCACTATTTGCATATTCAAGCGTGGGTTGCGAATGATGCTAGAGCAGTTGGTCTGGACAATTTTAAAGATCCTATGCATTTCATCAATAGCTTCAAAGACGAATATAACATTTAATCTGGGTATATCACTTCTGTCGTTGCTCGCAAGGACATTCAAAATCATATCATTAGACAAAGAACAGAAATATTTGTGACTCATGTGAATACATTTATTAAAACAAATGACATAGGCCAAGAATATGTGTGGAATAGTGACCAGAGCCAAGTTTTTATGAACTATATATGGTTTAACATTATCACACAGAGGTGAAAATCAACCACTGGTGTGGTACAGTCTATTTATAGCTCCACATACAATTACACAGTAGATGTAGCTATTTCTATGGCTGTTGGATTAGCGAACAAGCTTTATATTTGTTTCCAGCATAGTCAGGAGGTCTGCAGGTTTCAAAGAAAGTAGCACCAACCTTTCCACAAAATATCCATGCTGAAGCGGGAAAAAGTGAAAAAATGACTAAGAGCACATGAAACGCTTTTAACGTTTCATCCTCGCCCATCAAGTTGGTGAGAAAAGTCTGTCTCTTTGTGATTCCTGTTCAGGACACAATGACCACAGTGTGATAGAAAATCTTTTTCCCAGATAGCATCTTATATTACAAATGCTGCCACTAAAGTCAACCAAATACTCCCAACTTCTGGATATAAATGTATACGGTACAAACTGCGCATGCCCGACGTCTTGATTTTGTTCCCTTTCAGTTTGACAAACCACAAATCACATTAAATGATCAATGTATTATCGTCCATCTTCAATCTCTCATCTACAACCGGCTACGAAGTTGATATTCCTGTTATATTATTTGATAATGTGGTCAAAGTGGCATTTCATATAGAACTATTGGAGTGAGGATGCAGCGAGGACGATGTAGCCCCTTCAAATGCTCCTGTGAAGTGCGCATTCTGTTCCATCCCAGTTTGTTTTAATCACTTCATTGAAACTCCACATTTTCACTTTGATGGCAAATAGGGGAACAGCTTAGCAGAACACAGCAACTTATAGTATGGATAATATGGACAGGTAGGTAACTACATGTCTTCAATATGTTTCAACCAAATGAGGTGAACCTTTTACCAAATCTGTGCAGGTATGACGCGACGGATCGAGGCTGGAACGCTGAGCTTTCGATAGTGCTGGTGGTCAAAAACATAGTTTTACACATGGATGGCATAAATTCATTTCCGGTAGGTTTTCGCCGTTCGAGCTAGGGTACATCCCTCGTAATTATCAGCTTTTGAACTAATAATACACATGTATTGTTGAAGTTTTATTCGTATATAAGAATTAATAACTTAAGCTTCCTTAATCATTGCTTTGGAAAAGAATGCAGCCATTAAGAAATAAGTTGACAAAATTCTGAAAACTAACACAGATTTAACTTAGCAAAGGCCACAAGGAAACAGCTCTTGCAAATTAACTCACACTGAATGCTTGCAATTATTCAGGAAGGGTGTTGACGCATTTTGAAAACCACACTTCTGTAATTGCTGTGCACTTTCCACATACGGGTTTGTTACATCCCATACAAACAACATGAGTTTTGCTCCCCGCACAATTAGCAACTGTGCACCTAACTCGTGTTTCTGAAACTCTTGGATTCTTTCTTCAATTATAATCAAATCACTCTGTGGATTTGACAATCTTATATGAGAAGCACAAATTTCCATAGCCAGCTCAAAAGTGAAATCTTGGCTACTAATTCTTCTTCCCGTTACCAGTCTATACAAGATCCATGCATTTATTGCAGCTAGATCAGGTATATTACTGTATTACATCATACATGTACTGGCCACCTCCGAGAACCAGAATTTCCTGGACATATGGCAACTACATTAACACCAAATTTGGTAGAGTTGTAAAAGCCTATGGTCTCTGAGTTTTCGTCTAATTGTTGGGCAATATCCACTGTAGGATGCATGATATTATGGATTATTACATTTTGTCTAGGCTTACACTAGGTTTGCAACTGTCAATGATGTTTTAAACCCAGCTTCCTGAAGTAAAACCGTGCTTCGATGAGGTGTCGCCCTTCTTTCACTAATGGAGGCACATCTAGTCTTGCACAATTCACAGTTTCAACTAAACTAGTGGATTTAATGATTAGCTTATCAGCAAGTTTTGATGTAAAAACTGTCAGTAACACTTAGACTTTGGCTTTAAAAGGAGCTAGCAAACGGAGAACCACACTTCCACCAATTTCCATAAATCTTCTGCAGGTTGTGCTCCATCTTTACCTGTGTAAGGAAACCCATTGCACAAATATTCGATATCTACATCTACAGCAAGCCAAAAATTTATGCTAAATTTGTCAGGTTTATTTGCTATATACTGAAAAAAATAGACATCTGCATTTAGATCGAAACAGTTGTTAATCTACAGTGAGACTTGGTCCTGGCTGGAAACAAGCAATGCAGTTCTGTATGAAGATATGCATATTTCTGAAGCACGATCAAACTTAATTTCAGTAAAACGGTGTTTGCAGGTTGCTTTCAGGTGAAATCTCAGGGACTTCTGTAAATCGATTCTTTGCCACAGTTTCTGTGAAGAAATGTGGGCCCCAAGTTTTGTTTCATAGGCTTGTTAATGAATTGGATATTGTCTCATATACTCCACGAGCATATAGTATTGCACATACTTCCAGTGTGATTGTCCAAATTGTTTCTCCTAACTTCAAGCGGGCTTCCTCTTCTGTACATCGCTTGACGTGCCTCAGAATGTTCTCACTTGCAGTTAGACCCCAGGTGCTACATATCTATTTGTGATTGTTTCTTCTAGTGTAAGCAATTGCTCCACTGTTTTACCGAATAATATTCTGGTTGTGATGTCGACCCGGTGTAGCCCATCATGGTCCATGAGGGATGACTTTCCAACATGTTCCATCAGCAGCGTGATGTTCACGACATACTGAAAATGTATCCGCTTGATGTTGACCTCACGGAATGTCTTGGCAGGAAACATGTCTTGCTGATATTGCAAGATTACACCCACGTCCACCTCTTCCTCCACGTCCCTGGTCTCGAGGAGGAACTGTGAGAGTGGATATTGGGGGGGGGGGCACCTCATTTGAAACCGCTTGAGTCAGTCTCACTACTACTAATCACTATTTTCAACCGGTTTGACTTTGATAGTTTTACTGCTCTTATTATTTGGCACATACTCATCTTCTCTTTCAGAAATATCATCACCACTACTTCCAGATTAATCACTATCAAACCTTAAATAGTAATGCAATGCTTCTTCCACAGTTTTGAAAGATTGTTGGCTCATTATGGAAGAATAGAACCACGGGAGTTACCTCTGAAAGCGACAAGGTGTGCAATTAGAATAAATATGTTCTGACAAAGCACTATCTTATATTACTTTCATGTAAATTATTTTGACAACAATGAGATGTTTTGTTGTGGTTTGTAGCACATTGTAATCAAGCTCAACGAAGGCTTGACATGCCGCAAATGAAGTAATAGTAGCCAACATCACGTATTACATTAATGTATGAACCCGCCGTCGTTAGAAGTAAAATCATAAAAACTATAAATGCTGTGATTTGTACACAAATAACAATTTTTATGCTGTAAGATACCAAGTAGTAATGAACAGTCATGAAATATGGGAAATGCCCTCCTATTATTATGATCACAATAGACAAATAAAAATATATTTTGGGTCAAAATGACTCGTCAGTACTTCTAGTGTTCTACAGTTTGCAATGTAAATTATTTTTCAGAGCTGAACTCATTTTTTCCCCTTCCACTTATACAAAGAGTAAAAAGTTTTGATGTGCTCACTTAGCGACCAGCTCTTAAACGATTCGACTATTGCTATTAAAACCTCCTGTGTTCCCTTAATCCTATTGCATATACAAGGAAAGTGTCAATAAAAGAGTTTGTATATCAGTTTACCATTAAGTAGAGAGAACAATATGCTGTTGACAGGATTATCTGTTGAAGAAAGTAAAGAAGATATTATAGGAAGTAACACTAGAGACTTTTTTTATATAGTTTCCTTAATCAGCTTTTAAAAATGTTATTTGTCTGTTTCATGTTAGTCCAGCTAGCCGAGCGGGATATCTCAGGAGGTTTCGTTTGTGGCCCGCATTCGGGAGGTCCGAGTTCGATTCCCTTGAACGACCTACTTGACCCATGGGTTTTTTCGGTTTTTTCCGGGTTTCTGGGCGAATGTTGGGTAGGATAATTACATTCCCCGAATTTCCTGTCCCTCCATTTCATCTCCATTATCATTTCATATCACCTCTCATCTGGTGGCCTCTTTCAGGGTAGAAGTGTCGATGGGAGTCTCGGCGCTGAAAGTAGATAATATGCTCCTGGTAAACATTTCCTTCTCCGGTATGACGGTCCACAGTCTCCGGGTCACCTGGTCGACCGTTTCAAGTCATTTGATGTTCCTTTTCCTTGTTTCCCAATACATATATTTTAAATATTATCACTATGGGTATTTTTTGTTATAACTGCTGGAAAGTTAGGTCAGAATATAGTGACCAGCTTTACAAACGTTTGCCCATCACTTCAGTCTCCTGTACCTCTAATGAAATGTGATATGGAACTATGCCTGTGACTTTTTATTTCTGCTAACATGATGCAAAGAAAGTAATATTGCATAATCAAGGTAAAATTTAGTCTGTGTCTTCCTTCATCTTAAATTTAATATACTTTAATCGAGAATCTTTGTTTTGCCAAAACGTTTGTACAAAGACAATAGAATTTCAAATCCGTCACATAGCGACCACATTTAGCTATAGGTATTACTGAAAATAGAAGTAGGAACATAGGTACCTGCCATCTCTTAGAAACGTTAGAACCGTAGTAGAATTGCAGGTGCTGGTTATAAACTACAAACTACTATTCCATCTTGTGAATATATGTCAGTTTTACCTAACGGCGGTTCTGTCTACTAAGTATGCATTGCTATCCGTTGTTCTGTCTACTTATGTGACAAACTTCCACCAATGGTCCTCTGGACACTAACGACTGGAAATTTGTTATTGATGGAAGCTGTTCAGCTGCCGTGCTTCTTGGCGTCTCATTCTATATTGAACGTGAAACACCACTTAATTTTGCTCAGAGGCCTCTCAGTGCTACTTGCAGTAATTTGATACTGAACTTAGAAACGTTACCGTAGAAATTTATTTTTCCTGCAATGCTTTTTATTTCTTAGCTTACAGTAATTGTTTAAAAATATACGTATTACTTAATGTCGCAATATCTCCTCCCTGGATTTTGTATGAAGGGAAGAATCCTTGCCGTCAAACTGCAGTTTAACAAATACGTATCTTAAACTAACTGTACAGTGTAAGGTTCATGAGTATAGTCCTGTAGTTCTGCATCCAGAAACTTAGCATCATAAGCATGATGGCTGTAAATTTAGAAATAAAAAAATTCTACTTGAAGTTTTCGGAAATGCACCCAACTTCATTCTTGAAACTGTTTTAAAGGAATCGCTATCACATTGGAATGTATACTTTCTTATAAGAAACTGAGAAGAAAAATGACCTATCCGCAGAGCTGATTCAAGTTTCTCTAAAATGATACATTTCTGGACTTTGTAAGTACTTTAGGTTAGACATATTTCTAACAATAACACTTTCTGTTCTTCGAATTTATATGAAGAATAATTGTGACATAAACGGTATTTTAATATCCTATACGTTTCGTTGAATGCAGCCATAGTCAACATGGATCACGTGGAAAGTACAAGGTAAATCAAGCAGATAGACATTATTTCCGTTTTCTACATCCTAGAATTAAAGGTTTTCAAACTAACGTGATTACAAACTTATGATAGAGTTACTAGAAAGTAATAAATCAAGAGCATTGAGAACACTACATAATCGCATATTAAGAACCTGTTATGTTTGGAATAAAATGGACAGATAGAATCTCCAATGCTGCACTGTCACAAATGACATTAACAGCGGTCCTAGCGCAAAGAGATAAGAAACCGAAGTGCAAACGGGAGGTCACATCGCAAGGTTTAAAGACGAGAGATGGACCTACAAGATCAGGGTTTGGGACCCCCGACAAGAAAACACCAGAGGAAGACCAGGACAGAGATGAGGCGACTTCTACACAGCGCAGAAGTGGAGATCCATGAGCGACAAATGCAAACGTAGTAGTAGTAGGCGGGTGCGAGTGCAAGTGAGCAAATGTGAATAGAAACAAGAGAAAATACAAAATCCGACATAAACCACGAAATGGCTCACCATGTTGGAGTCGACATAGCTACCGTATTTATGAGAGGCTATATCTAATCTCCTAATTAAAGGCAGGTGGAGCATTATCCTTTACCGTAGTAAATATACACCTCAAATTATGATACTCGAGCATATATGCGAGTTTTGTTTAACAAAAGACACGTCTGTCATCATATGATTTTGATGGACTTCGCCTTAAAAGCATATATATCTTCGTGGCTTGTGGTGCACAACAGGAACTTGGGCCGGGTTTTCTCCGGGATATCCGGTTTCTACCGCCATCATTGCACCAATTGCTCCATTATCATCTTTTTTCATCCACTTTGCTCTTATTTTGTTCATCTACTACTCTCCTCTCGTTCCAGACCAATCTTGGATTTCTCTAACTGATGCAGAGTTGCGGTTCCTCAACCCGACGCCTAAAAACATAAGCGACAGAGGACCAAGTATTCCCTTAATACTACATCAGTGGTGTAACTTGGTAAGTTAAGGAAGAATATCCTCACGGCTTTGAAATTGGGTTGGGTACTGGAAACAGTTGTGTACTAGAAATTTGCAAAGCATCTTTCTGTACTAAATGGCACTAGCTGCGCAGGAGCAGTTTGCCCTCGTATGGAGACCAGCTTTACATGAATTGACTATGGATTGAGCTTACTGTGATGCCGAAATTATTAATGAATCAGATTAATAACGTTGTAAGGAAAGGAACTGATAATTTCATTATGTCAAAATTACTGCATAACGTAAGGAATACAGGGTGAAATTTGTCATGAGAATAAGCTCATCACCAAATTGGTGTTGAAAAAGAAGCGTACTAGAATATCATTGGTTTAACTTGAAAATGCCAGAAATTACATTACTAAAGGTTTAGAAAGCTGCACATTCCCAAGTAAAACAAGAATACTTAAAACTAGAGCAAGGAAAATATTCATACGATTGAGCAAGTCAGAATAAAGTTTGTTTCACACACGAATAAGCAGCTGTAGGAACGAACAACATAAATAGGGATGAGAGCTGCCATAAGATAAGCTGATATCAATGATAGAATTTTGATAATTTCTAAAATCAGGTTATTTATGGGAAATGTACCTTCTAGAGTAAAATGATTGTCGAGCGAGATTATAATAAACACGTGAACAATTTTTTGAGTTATTATGATCTAGTCTACTATACGTGCACTGCTTTCACACGCATGTTGTCAACCACAAGCTGTGGGATCCCTGGAGAACAGCAATGCCGCTCTAGAAGACGGGCCCCAAGGATCCTAGGAGCTAAGCTATTCAGCTGTGACATGCTGGTGTCGGGCCCTTAAAACGTGAAACACATAATACGAAACTGTGGGAACAGAATATTGTGTCCGTAATATTTTGTAGATTTATAAAAGGAGTAAATTGGTAAGAATCATATATTCAGATGAAGCTCAAACTTCGGATCACGCGACTTCCTGTCAGCGTACTTGCAGGTCATGCTTAGTTGTCATGCACAGGTTATCGGCGTTGCTGATGTACGCTGGCAAAGCGGCAGAAGTTTAGTGTTTAAACCTCAGAATTTGGCTTAAGGGGAATAATGAGGCACATGCTAGACGAATCCGCATCACATCTCTTAGCAAGGATGGATTCCAGAAGGTAGGCAAAGTCTCCCAAGGTAATGTCCGCAAATGACCTTTACTGTACAATCCTTGTTTGGTTTGTTATTATCCAAATTAATAACTTCATTTTTATGTAAAATAAACCCATTTTATGCCAGAAGTACATGCCACTCCTTTAAGCTAAGATAAACCTTCACTCAGCCTACCTCTCATGTAACATATATTATCTGAACTGCCCCTTGGGGTTCTCCATAAGAGCGAAACCCCCTACTGACGTTCAGTGTCTGAAGTGGAAGACAACATCTCAGTTGGTGTGAGGTGCCGTACTCTAAAAATTTGCCTTGAAAGGTAAGGTTCGATCTCGTACCTCCAAAAATGCTGCTAATTCACTACAGTGTACCTCTGGTGGACAGCGCCTATCTGTCAACTTTTCTTTGAGGGTTGAGGTTCGAATCCATACCTCCAAAAATGCTGCTCCATCTCTACAGTGTTACACATAGTGGTTGGAACCGGTGCCTCTTAAATGTATTAGGAGATTTGGTTCCGTTGCATACCTGGTTTCTAAGTTTTTTTTTCTTATTATATCTTTTACACCATGTTACGATCCGATGTGTCTCTCTTGAAATGTTTTATAGAAACCGATTAATTCATACTTCCTTTGTTAATTATTGCAAGTGATATGTAACCGTTGTTTTCATAAAACGTGGTTAAACCTATGTTTAACATTTGGTCACTAGAACTAATTTGTTTACAATGCAGTTTACATTTGTTTAAATTGTTTTTCCTTAAATTGTTTTTGTTGCACTTTTAGTACATTTAATTAAAATGCTGCCCATGAATGAGTATGGATATACGTTCCCCCAACAGATAAATTTTGCAATATTCGGCTACTTCTGAAGAATTTCGATTCCTACATTTTTATTTGTATTTATCCCGTTTGTGTCACTACACGGAAAGATTAAAATTAAAAGCACAATGCTCAGGACAAATTAAGTCACTAGACGAGCTTTGTATCCTGCAATCACCTATAATATTATGGATTCATACCTTTCCACATTTTAAGCATGTGTATCAACTCTTCTATGCAGGTCTATTTTTAAGCGCTCATTGTTCACTAATTTATTGCCACCTCAAACAGTTTCTTTAGAATTTAGTGACTTATACTTGTCGCCAATCTAGAAAGTAATTAACGTTTATGAATCATGTACTCGAACGCTTGAAGTAAATGGGAGAGGATGGGTACGTCATAACGATTGTCATAGCAACGGTTAGAAGGACCAATTGGAGTCGAGACGTCCCCATGACAACGTTAGACGCTAAACCTTTGTTACCGATATTTTAACACGTGCTTAGCATGACGTGCAGGCGAACGAGCTATGCATATATTTTTCTGCTAATGCTGCAATAAACACAATACTTTGCTGATAGTGCCCTCTGATAACGCTACAATAAACACAAACGCCTTCACGTTTGTTCATGTTCTTTTTAAATGTTAGACATTATGTACTAGCAAGTTCCTTTGTACCTACTTGTGACAATTTATCTCGGTTTACGTGTGTTCGAGTCCGAGTATATGTAAGTGTGTTGTGAGAATTGGCAATTGCGTTTTAATGAATGTTTAATTATGCTTAAAAACCGTGGAAAGATAGCGAAAACAAACGAAAGCCTAAAAATAACGAAAACGTTTGTGCTTGGGAACGAAAACAGTACTTTTCTAGCAATAAATGTGACAATTCCGAAATTATTTGACAAAATAGATTGTCTTCCCCCTTATCAATGCTCCTTTAAATCGATGGAGTGGATTTGGGCTAAAGTAAAGGTATATGTTGGCAGAAACAATGAATACATTACTGTATTTTCAATAGCGAAGCTGACGGCAGAGTCTCAAACAATAAAAACCGAATACCGGAAAAAAATGGTGACTCACACAAAAGTCGTAATAAGTTCCGCTTGGGAAAATGAAGGAATTTTGGAAGGGACTAGAAGAGCTTGTTATTTACATGAGGAATTCCAGCAGCTCCTCGGACTACGACGGCAGTGACAACACTATCAATCGAGCAGCAGCAACAATTCAAGTGATTCGCATATAAGTGGCATTACCCCAATACCGTAAGATCAAAATTTCCAAGGTATGCCTCTTTTGTTATCTTTACATCTTGCATGTTCCATCCTTTGCATGTATGTCCACGACATTACTACTGTTTTCGGATATAGTGATTATAGTTAATGATGATGATGATGATGATGATGATGATGATGATGATGATGATGATGATGATGATGATGATGATGACGACGACGACGACGACGACGACGACGACGACGACGACGACGACGACGACAATAATAATAATAATAATAATAATAATAATAATAATAATAATAATAATAATAATAATAATAATAATAATAATAATAATAATAATAATAATAATAATAATAATAATAATAATAATAATAATAATAATAATAATAATAATAATAATAATAATAATAATAATAATAATAATAATAATAATAATAATAATAATAATAATAATAATAATAATAATAATAATAATAATAATAATAATAATAATAATAATAATAATAATAATAATAATAATAATAATAATAATAATAATAATAATAATAATAATAATAATAATAATAATAATAATAATAATAATAATAATAATAATAAATCAGAACACCCGCTGCAGTCGCAACTGAATCACTTCGCACACTTAATCCTAACGCACTCTCCTTGTGGCAGCATTAAGCGGCAGCGTCGCACTCCCTCCATACGAAGCGTCAATCACGTTCTAGTTTGGTGACCGGTATAGTGCTGGAACTGATTTATTGCCCATTATGATAATTGCATGTGACATAAAAGAATGTTGCAATTATTTACTGTCACTGGTGCAAACACATTGATCTGTTTTAACAAAAGAGGACTCTAGGCACTTTTTTAATTGTTCACACGTTCATGTTAGTCAGTGATTACTAAGTGATTGCTTATATAAGAATACAAAACAAATATTTTGGTTTTTTATGCCATGGGTAATTACCATAAAACTCATTCCTTAAATATTCATTGCTCTGGAATTAGCATTTACATTTGTATATATTCTTGCGACGTTGGAACACATGTCGATTTTGATATATGACTTTAAGAATAGTAGTTAAACATTATAAATGTTTCGGGTATGATATATGTGTTTTCTGTCCTATGATCACCACTTTTTGTCTTAGACAAATACTGTTTTTGCAGTTTCTTAGTGCCCATTAAGTTCATATTTGTGAAATGGAGCTGTTTAATGTTCTTAGATAAGTCCAGTTTGTGTATACTCTGTTCAGATATAATCATGTCTTCCGGACAGCAACGTGTCATATATCGGCACACGCGAGAAATCATATCATATAGACCACACAGCTTTCAATCGCTCTATTTGTAACTTAGTGTGCATCAACTTATTAATATTTCACTCTTCTAATCGACCAGATAAGACCAAATAGGGAAAGATCGCAGCGCTGGTCACCTGAAGGTCATTAGGCCTCAAAACTCTGTCGAGTTATACATGAAAGTCTTCAACGGCTCATCTTTCTGTTTACCGTAAGTAAAACCATCTTCTGTGTCAGAGCTGTATCTATACGTTAGAGCTCTAATCAATTAAGTTTCTGTCCAACTCAGTGTTCAGCTTACGGTAAACAGCTCATATTTCCTAATGTCTCCGGTTCTGCTTTAAGTACGCAGCAACCAGCTGTAAACCTCCTTGTCTTTCTGAGAACATACAGCGTGTGTGTGTGTGTGTGTGTGTGTGTGTGTGTGTGTGTGTGTGTGTGTGTGTGTGTGTGTGTGTGTGTGTGTGCGTGCCAATCATAGAAACTGCAGCAATCGACAGACACGCTGAACATAATAGCATACGCGGATGACATACTAATACTAGTCGCGGCGGATAGCAGTAAAGAACTAGAAGCAAAATCTAACAACGTCCTGGAAATATTAGGGGAATGGTGCAGACAAGCTAAGCTCCAAATAACGCCTCATAAATCGTGGTATATGTTGTTAAAAGGCTCACTGAAAAGAGATCCGATCATTAAGTATAATTATGAGAATATCAAAAGAAACAACATAGTAAAGTATCTGGACATAAATATTGATGAAAAACTAAATTATGATGCACATATCAAACTAGCTTCAACAAAAGCAAATAACATTATAATGAAACTTTCGGCCCTGACAACTAGAATATATAAACTGTCACCAACAACAATTAGCATATATCACATGAGCTTCATGGTAGGTATCACTTCATATGGAGCCTCGGTCTGGACACATCGTCTCAAAATCAGGAAAAATGTAGATCTAGTGCGGAAGTATCAACGGCGATCACTGATACGTTGTAGTGGAGCAGTGACCACGACAGCCACCATGGCACTACTAGTTATAACAGCAACGTGGCCCCTTGATCTACTTATAAGACTACGAGCACCAAAGTACTGGCTCAAGCGCGATAGAGGCGATCAAATAGAAAAAGTAATCGGAACACCGTGCACCTCGAAGCAACAAATCCGCGAAGTGCTAATACACGAATGGCAAACGGAATGGGACACTTCAGATAACAGCAGGAGGACGTATGAAATATTTCCAAATATTAAAGAAAGGCTCCGTCTACAACACATCAAGCCAAGGAAGGGGGGAATCCAGTACATATCAGGCCATGGACCCTATAGGACGTACCTGAAAAGGATAAACAGGACCAACGTCGCTACATGCCCAACATGTAAAGTAGAGGACACCCCGGAACATGCACTATTCGAGTGCAGGGCATACAGCGAACATCTGGAAGATGAAAGGAACAGTCTATCCGGAAAGAATATTTGGACGATAGTCTGGACCACAGCAGACTTTGAAATTCTACAAATAACATCGGAAAAAATATCCGGGAAGGTAATGCAAGAATACTACGAAAACAGACAACATCCCCGAACAATCCAACTTAGGAGAGCGGAACCAGCATCTACTCCTCGAAGGTCACAAAGGCTTGCCCATCACCCGGTAGATGTCCAATAACACCCACACCAGGAACTTGAACAGATCAACGAAGAAGAGAAGCAACAACATCGGCCACGTCACCAGATGAACTGAAGGAGGCAGCTCTGGATTTCCACAGGAAGCAAGGAGGCAGCCCAAAGAAGGAGAAGACAACAATAAAATCCAAAGACAAACTACTTGTACTAAATCTTAATATAAACAAATATGATATCAACATTGTAAATATCTGGAAAAATGTAAAGTTATAAAAATAGATTAATTTTAGTTAGCTAGCAGCAGCAGTGTATAACAATCAATATATACTTAAAACTGAATAAACTTGTAAAAGACATACTATAATTAGGTATAGGCGCTACCACAAGTTGGTAGCATTAGGTAGAATAAGTAAACTAGTTGTAAATAATTTAGACAATTGGGTAAATCTGCAAAATTGTATACCAAATGAATAAAGATGTAATAAAGAAAAAGAAAGAAAATAAGACTGTGGAAGCGTTGTCCTGATATAGCTCCCAGGTACCAGGACATAGTAATGCAGATCTTATTTTTTTGTGTGTGTATTGCTTGTACAACTGTTTATTTTCTATGTATGCTCACCAGGGATCATAATGCAATTCAACTCATTGCTTTGTTCTGAAACTTTACTTTGTTATTTTATTAATTTATTTCTTAGTTATTCATTTCGTATTTATTTATTAACTTTTTGCAATTCAGTTTTTATTTGCGGAACTTTAGTTAATTTTTTACTACACTTTTATTTTTATTTTTCGATCCAGAACTCTTCCACTTTTCGATTACTCCTCAGATGAAAATGATTACATTTTAAATAATATTTGAAGCCAGGTTTTGTAAATTGTTAGAGGTTTTGCTTAAGAATTCAAAGATTGTATAAAACAGATTTATGTACCAGCTGACTCGGCCAATTTGGTACCGCTAATAAAAGTTGTCTAGACTTATCTATATACATAAAACAATTTCGGATTTGTTACTTATTTATTCTGCAATTGGATAATGGTTTTCCGACGCGCGAACACGCGAAATGTAACTGTCCGTGAGAGAAACAGGAAAACTTCAAGTTGATTTCAAAACTTCCTACGACTGCCCTTATTTACGAGTACTTATGGTCATCGCAAAGACCATACGCATAGGAAATTGTAGCCGGTTAAACTCAAAAGCTAAATCCATTAGAATAACCGGAATCACAAAGGAAGTCAATTAATTTTCTGTAAGTTCAATTCACATTCACGACTTCACAAACAAATCATAAAGAAGTTATTGAAGGATGCACCAATATTTAACTACAATTGTCTGTGGTCAAATATTTAGTGTTATAGTGCGTTCAGAAATTAATTTTGTATCAATGTTTGAAAGGTATATCATCATGCTACATAAAAAAATCAGTCTTGATAAACGATAAACGTTATTTAATACAACATGATGAGTAAAGTAGCTTTTAAAACTTTGGCAAGGAGTCGAATATGTTCAGCTTTGTAATACAGTGTTTGTCGAAAATAAAAGATGTGTTCCGTAAAACTTTGCCTGTGTACTTTTATATTTAGGAAATAACCCGGTCCATAATCATCTGAGGTATTTTGCTTACCTTTAAAACCTTCCTTGGACTTATACAAATATTTCAAAACCAAAATTAATAATAGTAATAGTAATACTAATAGTAATAATAATAGTATTAATAATAATAGTAATAATAATTGTAATAATAATAATAATAATAATAATAATAATAATAATAATAATAATAATAATAATAATAATAATAATAATAATAATAATAATAATAATAATAATAATAATAATAATAATAATAATAATAATAATAATAATAATAATAATAATAATAATAATAATAATAATAATAATAATAATAATAATAATAATAATAATAATAATAATAATAATAATAATAATAATAATAATAATAATAATAATAATAATAATAATAATAATAATAATAATAATAATAATAATAATAATCTTATATTCAATTCCAATTACGATAGTCTTTGTATCAGATTGCCTTATATTGCTTAGGGTCCCCCACTCTCTCTTGTTACCGTTCCCTTTATGTCACTAATTTGTTTTTTTCCTTGCTTTCCCGAGACTCCTATGATCGTGAAGTCCTTTATCTGCTCCACGGATACTCGCCTTTGCAGACGGGGCTCTCAAGATGATGCGTACCAGACTCCTGTTTGAGGACACGCCCATTTCGGCAGCAACACCATGATCTTCTATTATTTAGGGCGCTGAGGGTCCTATTCTGCCGCCACGGATATCGCCGTCACGATGCTGAGGAAGGTGATCTTTTCGGACATGCAGTTTGCTACCACAAAATGCGAGGGGCCCAAATGACCTTGTTGTCGACGGGCCCTTAAACACCACACACTCACTCACACACCCAGAAGTCGAACTTGTTCAAAGGACTATACGAACTTACCTCTTGTATGGAAGTTTCAGTGTATTCTTCGCCACATCAGTTTAGTGCGCTCACACAACTATGTGCAGAAATTATTTCTGCAAGATACTCTGTATGGTATGTTTTCTCCAGTGTATCTCACGTCCTTTACTGCAGAACAGACTTTAGCTCTGTCAACTGTAGCTGAACTATGATGTTTATACGGGATGCTGCTAATCTGACTGCCGCTCTTCAGGATTTAGTAATCAGGGCGACATCAACAGATTCTGTCTTTTAATTGTTACTTTCCATCGGCCTTCATTTTCACTTTATTATATTTTTTCCCATCCTAGTGCACCATAATATGTCCATCGATCTCTCTTCAATTCTCTTGCACATCCGAACTATTACACTTTATAGAATATTATCTTTTTACATGTATGTGTGTGTGTGTGTGTGTGTGTGTGTGTGTGTGCGTGTGTGTGTGTGTGTGTGTGTGTGCCATTCTTCTAGCGTCCTAATATTTTGAGGAGAAGTCCCGATAGTTTTTGAAGTTGTTCTCACATAAGTGGAGGTTCCATTGTCATTTCCTCTTCCTTTGTATATTGTGTTGCAGGTTACTTGCAGGTCATGCTTAGTTGTCACGAGCAGGTCGTCGGCTTGCTGACATAAGCTGACAAAGCCTTGAATCAGTTGTTGGGTCGGCAGTAATTTAATGTTTAAACCTCTGGAATTTTGCTTAAGGTGAACAGTCACACACGTGCCAGATGTATCTGCGTCACTTATCTCTTTGTGAAGATGGACTCCAGAACGTCAACAACCTGTCCCAAGGTAAAGTCCGCAGGTGACCTTTACTGAATAATCCTTGTTGGATTTGTCATTATGTAGATTAATAACTTCATTTTTATGTGAAATAAACGCTCTTGTACATGCCACTCCTTTAAGCTAAGATAAACCTTCACTCAACCTATATTTCATGTAATACATCTTATCTGAACTACCCCGTTCAGGTTCCCCATAAGTGCGAAAACCCCTAGTGACGTACTTTGTCTTAACACAAGGCCACATCTGATACAGGTGCGATACTTGCACGTTACAGGGTTACATGTACAGACGGGACATTCCTGGTAAAACTAACAACGCATCAGCATCGTTTACAGATTCAGGAAGATCAGGAGAAAACCCATAGCCAGTCCGACAACAATTCACACCTGTAGCAAGGTATCCTGTACCATATCTGAGTTTCGTTCCCTAAGAAGTGTATTACCTGTTGACAAGACGCCATTGACTTCTATAAGCAGATGTAAATTGTATTTCAGTTTTAAGAGCTTTTTAGACTTTTAAGACCCTCTTTTATCTTTTACCACTCTAATCCCCCTTTTTCTATATTTTCTTATGTTTCTTTTTGGTTTTAGTGTTCACTTTTTACTCTTTATGCCGTCTTTTATAGCTAAATTAGTCATTCAAACCCGGAACCTCGCAAATGTTAGCTTCAGGCATCTCGCTTGTTATCCATTTGTTACCTTTATGGCATAAAATAAAGTTTGACACGTAGACACATTCTTTGCCAACGGAAACATGTCTAACTTATTTAAGGTTGCTACTATAACGGATTTCATTGTAAATATTTTCATTTTATGTTAATGTTGTGCATATATTGACATCTATTGAGGAACGTGCCCGTGAAATTATACCAACATTTTTGAAAAATTGAAACGTTAAACATTTTTGTCATCATAAAACGAAAATTTTGAACTTTAACAAAGCAAAGTTTTGCCACTTGGTACATTTCTGATTAACTCAAGCCACAAAATGAAAAACCACATGCTTAGTAATAGGCATCGAAATTTAAACACTCTCTGTAAGTATTTAGTCAGAATTTCTGCATAGTCAAAATACTCCACATTGTACAATACCACTTTGTGTCAAAACTGTCTTAGTGCCTCTCAAAATAAAATGAAAGAAAACTGTCATATAACTTTTATTAAAAGTGCTCCAGTTTTGAAAAACGGAAAATAATTAAGAATAAGTGGTAACATTTGTTATTGCTGTCCTGCGCCGTGGCGTAGCGGGCTAAGGCAGCACGCCTTGGTCCCTGGCCACGGAAAGCGGCCCGGGTTCGATCCCAACCATGTGGTGGGGTTTTTGGGTCCCGGGTATAGGACCGGTGCCCACTCAGCTTCGTGAGGAAAGTGAGGAGCTTACGCTAGGTAAGCGGCCCTGGTCACGGAAACCAACATTCCGGCTGGGGGATGCCGCGATGCTGACCACATCTCCACGTATCGGTTGGATGATCGTCCACCTCTGCCCTGCGTAAGTGGGCGTGAGGCCGGCAGTCGGGTAGGTAGGCCTTGGCCCTGTAAGGGCTGTCGCGCCATGGGTTATTATTATTTTCAATTGCTAACATTTTTTTTAAAACTAGTTTACTGTATAACGTTAACATTTATTTAAAATTATATAATGAGGAGTGTTTCTTTACAACAACGAATTTATGATTTATTTATATTTATGTTTAAAACAACAGGAAAACACCATTTCTAGAGATTACAAGAGTAGTGTCCGTGTATGTAATAGCTGGCATAATGTCAACAAAATAATATAACTTGCCGTGCGTCTTCCAAATTCCACAGTTACGGGGTATACACTACAGAAAGGAACACTACGCTTAGGACATATTTAATATACAATGCAAAGCATTGATTTCCAACGTATATGCTTTGTCTATTGCACGGTAATCGACGTAAATGCTGATATAACATTTCTATACATATTTCCTTGCGGGTTCAATGGGAGTAGAGAAATACAGTAGGGTTAAGCGTTCGTCAAATCTTTTAAGAGCTGCTCACTATGTGACAACTTTACATCGTAAGCGAAACCGTCCGAGCCATCCCAAGATAACGGGAAGAAGTACATTTGCTTAAAGAGAGGACCAAAAACTGAGCAAATAAGTTAGCTAGGATACCGAAGAGTGGAAAAACTCAACACAACAGCAACTGATGTTAGGTTAAGTATACTTGGAACCAACGCGCGTAAGGAAAATCGCATTGTGTCACGACGAATGCAGGTGGGAAAGGGAAAGGGATAATGATTGGTAGCGAAAGTATTGTAATGAAGTGAATAAGAAGAAGATTTGGACTGGAAAATAAGCGAGAAAGAACGGCAATAAAGAAAAGGTAAGGGTAAGCTTATGGATATAAAATGATACCGAAAAAAAAAACAGGATTTCTTAAGAAATAGAATTATAAATCGCGGTTTAATATCACATAACAGATTATAATCAGGGGAAGATAAATTTTGGTAATTAATGAAGAAATGATGCAAAATAGACAGAGACATGAACATTTTGCGAAGAGCAACAATTGTAAGAGAACGGTTGTGTAAAGTGTAAGTGAAGGAGTTGAGGAAATGCACAAATAACGAGGGTAAGGGTATACTGAAATAGTGAAACCGAGCTACAGAAGATTTGTCAAGTATATAATAAAAGTTGATTATAAGAGTGAAGCTGATGAGAAGAGCTGAGAGAGGTGAAATTCAAATAAGAATGGGAGGTAAGGAATAGAAATTAAAGAATAGGGAGGTAACAAAATAAGTTTAATGACAAGGAGGAAAGAAGCCTCTAAACCAGAAATTGGAGATGATAGAGGTTTACCATATACAATATAAATACGGTGTTCCGATGTATAGGACCCTAGGATAAATTTAAAATAGAGTGAAGTTGTAATATAGGTAAACATTTATGTAACCAAAAGTTGTCACCATCATTCAATTTATAGAAAAATTTATTTTTCTATCTCTTTCATGATAATTCGATATTAATATGTATTTGTGAGAAAGGTTCAAGTAAACAACATTACGATTTAATGGTGTATTGAAGAGGAACAAGCAAATCTTTAAAACGTGCCGAAGGCATCAAGGACCAGTTGCTAAGAAATTTACCATACGTAGTTTGTACCAGAAGGACTTTTATTGAATATTTTATCTTGCATATTTAAAGAGCATTTGCCTCAAGTAAGATCGGTTTAGTATGTCTGACCTTTATTAGTACATGGATAAATCACAAATATACTTCTAAAATTGCTCTTTTGAGGATCAGCAAACGTCAAGCATGTATTTTTAACAAATGTGAAATATAATTTTAGGGCGAAGTACAATATTTTTTCAACCTACTACGAGGGCTGAACAGAAAGTAATGCCTTTCTTCATCTCACTACTCATCTAATGACAATATTGGTACCTACAGGTATTAGACTCTTCCGAAGAGTCTCCTCGAGAGCTATATTTGCCGGGAAACTTGAGCAATGAACGGTTTACTAATGGAACTCAATGTCAATTGAGCAATTTGGTCATTGAATTCCTGACATTGGAATGTAAACTCTAAAGGAAGTTTATTAGAGAGTGCAAGCCGTATAATGCTGGCTGTGTTGATCTCACTGTGGTTGTTGTTCCTGCAGGTTCAAAGCGTTTTAGCGGGAAACTCTATTTTACATTAGTGACAAAATCCACTAAATATTGAGGGATAGTTTAGAACGATAGTCGTGCCATTCAGAAATAAATAGAGCACAATCGACGTTTGATAATACCCGATTATATTACGTTATTACTCTGGTTATCGCAAGATCTTGCATGATGCTTTCCACGGAAATGGAAGTACATAGACTTGAAATTTGCTTCATACTCCTTCACAGCTGTAAGAATGAAGCTGATGCCTTTCTGCATGTATTTGTAATAGATGAAAGATTGGTATGGCACCAATACGCGCTGATGAATCGTCAGCCGATGGAATATGGACAGCAAGACTCGTCCCAGTAAACGAAATTCAAACCACAATCCTTACTAGAAACAAGCTCATGGAAATACTGCATTGGGGCAGAGATTCTGTTATCCACATTGATTTATTTGAACGGAACAACGTTCAATTGAGTTCGCTATACCATAGCACTGCGGACTAAAGACAAATGAATAGGATCTGAAAGGAAAAGGTAATTCGTTTCTTACAGAGTGACAATGCTACATCACATTACTTCACATGCCACTACTAGAATTTCTGAGACTGAATTGTACCATCATATGGATCCTCTAAAAATCCATATTTCACCCTCCCTCACTTTCATCTTTTTACCAATAAAGAAAGCTGCTCTACAGAAACGTTATGACGCATCCGTTGAAGATGTAGAAGGAACTGTAAGAGTTTAGTTGCGTAAAGGGAATTCTTCGTGAAGTTGTCAGAAAATTTGTTCATCAATAATAGGCCCAATAGTGGTTATGAGGAAATTGGATCATATTATTTAAGGAACACATTCCATAAATTATATCTGACTTTTTCATTAAGATATTACTAACAGAACGCAAGCCAAGAAGTTCCAATAATTGCTTTCTATTGGATCTTGAATAAGTAGATGGGAATGAAAAATAGTTGGCACAAAATCAATTATTAGTTGGAATTATGCCAACTGGGTCATTAATAACACATACGAAATTATAAGTCCAACAGTTCCGTTTAAGAATGGCAGATCTATGTTATAGAATCCAGCGGCACTAAAATGGGGCGTAAATGTCTGAGATTCCATCAGAAAGTGATTTAACTGCTCTGACACGCCTGCTCCAAGGTTCAAGTTCAGCAGAGACATCTGGAGGTGAATTCGGAGTTCTTCGGCCTCGAGTACCGCGATATGACAAGTATATGTCACCCACACCAGCAGCATCAACAAGCAACTGCACCAGCACCAGGGCAACCAGACGTTAGGTAGTTTCCAGTCTTTTTGGTCAGTCAAGGTCTTCATCGAGGAGTAGAACATCGACATGAAGCATAGTACTATCCACAGCACTGCCAAGAACATTGGAAAACCACACATGCAATTTACTCCACGTATAATGTTAAAAACATCTCTATGTAGTTCTCTTAGTTGCCGGATTTGATCACTGCTTGAGCAGCACCAAACAGTTTTGACAGTTCTTCCTCGCCAAGGTTCTAATTCTTGATTTGTCCGAATGTTGCTAACAACGTCTCTAACTTTTGTCTTCAGGGTTGTGTATATACGCTTAACAAACAAGGCACAGTCACTGAAACCAATCACTACAGTTGTGTTAATCACCACACTGAACCAGTGAACAAGGTTAATGGCATATATTACTTCGTCATCAGCAAAAAACACTAGAGTGATCCCTAGTAAGGTACCATAGATAACCAGAATTATAACAATCTCCGCTCCAATATACCTCCTCACGCATTTGTACAGCTTATGACCTTCCTCTGCATTCAGCAGTTTCATGGTTAAGTCGTTCATCTCCAGAGTAACTTTCCGTAAGACGTTTCTACGGACACCATCGCCCAAAGAATGGACACTACAGTAAGGACGAAGGTCACAACTACAAACAGGCCTGAGGAGAGCACCACCTTCAGCGAGAACTGCGCTAGACTTCTGTTTAGTTGGTATATGGCAAAGGGCGTGTCAAACAGAACAACACAAATCCATATAATGCCCACCACGGCGTAGGTACTGCAGTATTCCAGGTCACAAAACCGTCCTTTGGCGTCTCTGACCAGCCCAAAAGGAAACAATCCAAAAGACCTAGAGATGTATATGCAAGGTTTGATAGCAGATATGAACCCTTCAGCAGGAATGTGCATGGTTGAATGTCACCCGCGCAATGGCAACTTGACGTGACACATGCTCTCGTGTCATGCACACGTTGTTTACGTATTTCCAATATCCGTTGTTCCATCAACATAAATAATGCGCATACTGTTACTGCCTTAATGTACATTAATTATTTAATCAAATTATTGTCTCCATTATCTAAAGTTAATTATCGCTTCCAAAAACAATTTTGTCTGACCAAACTCATGCACATAATCTCCTGCTGACCTACTTTTGCTAGTCAAAACAAAAAAAGTACATTCTACTTCTAAATTAGTATTTTTCAAACATTTTTAAATTTTCTACACACGAAAATGTAACTTGAATTCATAAGGTTCTTTAATTGATATTTCACATTATACCCGGTTAATGATGATCATCATTATCATCACTACTATTATTGTCATCATTATCCTAATTATAACTTCCAATTTTATGATGTAAATCTGTGATTGTAGTTTGAGGCACAATTATACAATTTAATACGTACACAATTATTATAATTTTTGAACTCATGTATATGCATAACATCTTAAAATTTGAAAATGTTAATACTATATTTCATTAAATTGGTGTAAATATTTTCATATGCAACATTTTTAAAATAGCTAATAGCTATGGGTTCATAAACCCATAGAGAATCATCTGTCCCTACAGATTCCTCACTTCACACAGGTTCGCAACCCTACACAGACTGTGCTAAGAATATGTGGTTGTATTAATAGCTTTAAGAATACTTGTTAGATTTAAAATATTAATATTGGGTACCTAGGGTAGATAACTGATGCATGAACACTTTACTTATCATTAACAATTTTATTGTACCGTGAATTATATGAACTGTTATGGGAGCTTTCTTAATGACAGCTTCTAGCTACCCTCCTAATTATACTCTCCAACAATTTTTTTTTCACTCCTCTGCATTAAAAGTTGTTTCATAACGAAAAGATGGACCTGATTTTTAAAATCGTGACAGAATACTCCTATCACGCTGGATTAAAAACTACGAAGACATTTAGTTTCTCACCTACGAGGTTTCAGAGAGGACATTTTACATTTTTTTCTGCTTTGTTGTTGTTGTTGTTGTTGTAATTCAAGTCCTCCAACGTTAAGTCATATCGGACGATGAATGCAATGGGTGAAATGATGCTCAAATGAGCCCGGAGTTCATAGATCTTAGACTTACCCCACATTCGTCTTCCAGGATAAGGGAAAACCCCAGAAAAATACCTTATCTAGGTAACTCACCCTGACGGAGATTCGAAATCGGGACCTCTTGAACGTGAGGCACACATGCTACCACCACGCTACCGAGGCGGGCATTTATTACTGTGATACAATGATATATGGTATAGTAGTATATAACTTGGGGAATTAAGATTAATTTAGAATGTTGCTTAATATGCATGCAATAGTATTTGGATTATATTTTTAAATAATTTGCTTAACTGTGTTGATTACCTATTGTACTCTTGTCTTCTTTTACAAGACACCAACAGTAATCTCATATCATTACTGGGTCTTTAAGACTCGGTATCTCTTTTACATGACAAAATGCCCTGATGAAACCGTTTCCCTTATTCATCACTAATATCACCTAGATTTTTCGGGAAAATGTGTAGATATGAATGGCCGAAATGAAATTTCAAAGACATTATGCAACCTATGTCTTTGTAGCATTTCAACAAATTTGAGACCATTGCTTCCTTAATTTCCACGAAAACCGCACCCAACTCCTGTAAATGATAGTCAAGCTAATAATTCCACCGACTGTAATATATTTTCAAGCATTTCACACGAGTTTTCGGATTTGAAGTAAATAAATAAATAAATAAATAAATAAATAAATAAATAAATAAATAAATAAATAAATAAATAAATAAATAAATAAATAAATAAATAAATAAATAAATAAAAAAATAAATAAATAAATAAATAAATAAATAAATAAATAAATAAATAAATAAATAAATAAATAAATAAATAAATAAATAAATAAATAAATAAATCAACAAACAAACAAACAAATCAATCAATCAATAAACAAACAAACAGACAAACAAACAAACAAACAAACAAACAAACAAACAAACAAACAAACAAACAAATAAATAAATAAATAAATAAATAAATAAATAAATAAATAAATAAATAAATAAATAAATAAATAAATAAATAAATAAATAGGTAAATAAAATCCTTCTTTCAATTCTGCGTAAGTTAACAGTGGAAACTTTCCTTGCAAATATGCAAATCCACTTCCCTCCTTGTTTTAATGCGTTAACAAAATTTTTCAGTAGCCCAAGTTTTATATGTCACGGAAGAATCTTTTCAGGCTGAACAAATGGCTTTTGGACATATCCCTCTACCGCTTGTACCACTCTTGTACTATATAATGATTTTGTGTATATTGGTTGTCCAACAAAAACAGAAAACAATATTTTGTGAATCCCTTTGTAATCCAAGCAGCAAAACAGTTACTTCAAGGTCATCACATATTTTCCAACAATGAAGCTTAAAATTTAAAACACGTACAATTTTGGCCACCCTTTAATAACTTTCTTCAAGACCTACGGAATGGAAAACTGGGACAGATGATGTTATGAATTAACACAGCCTCTAAGCTAAACGTTTATGAATATATAAACAACAAACAATCTGTGTTCAATTCGTATTAACGTTGTCATATCGGACGATGAATGGAATGAGTGAAATGATGCTCAAATAGGCGCGGGGTCCATGGAGCTTAGAGTTACCTGAAATTGGTCTTTTAGTATAAGGGAAAACCCCGGCAAAATCCTTACCCTGACCGAGATTCGAACTCGGGACCTCTTGAACGTGAGGTAGGCATGCTAACATCTATGCTACCAATATGCTAAATTTAATAAAAAATTAATATTTTTGGGAACATTAATTTTAACTTTAACTCCAATTTAATGACATGACATTGTGAGAAAGAACTTATCGGAATGTCATACAAAGGTTTACTGTGAGGTATAATTTTATTTACTGTCTCAGAAGTTTTTTCTTCGTATTACTTTTTTGAACCTTTTAGCATAATAGTCTAGTTCCTACTATTGTATTAGGTACCTCATATAGTTCATGTGATAAATAATAATATCCAAATATGTACCTTAAGAAAACATTGTCCTTCTAAACCAAAAATAGGTTTTACTTTCAAAACTTTAAAGGAAATAAATTCTTATCATTAATGGAAACGTTGAGTCAGACTGAAAAAGTCAATGCCATAGCCGGGATTTGAACCACGGATCTTCTGGTTTCCGTCCAGCCGCACAACCATTGTGCTACTATGGCCAACGTGCCGATATGACATTAAATTCTCCAACTGACTCGTATTTTCCCGGTAAACCACTTAGGAGTTCTCATAAACACATGAGACAGCTACCTTAATGGCGACTTACTACATGTAAGTACTTTAAGGCCCGGGCTTTATAGTTAACCACTATTAGGTTAATTAATGGAAATTAATTATTCTTTCACACTGGCCGTGTGTAGGCTAAATTGTGGAAACGTTGAGTCAGACTGAAAAAGTCAATGCCATAGCCGGGATTTGAACCACGGATCTTCTGGTTTCCGTCCAGCCGCACAACCATTGTGCTACTATGGCCAACGTGCCGATATGACATTAAATTCTCCAACTGACTCGTATTTTCCCGGTAAACCACTTAGGAGTTCTCATAAACACATGAGACAACTACCTTAATGGCGACTTACTACATGTAAGTACTTTAAGGCCCGGGCTTTATAGTTAACCAGAAGATCCGTGGTTCAAATCCCGGCTATGGCATTGACTTTTTCAGTCTGACTCAACGTTTCCACAATTTAGCCTACACACGGCCAGTGTGAAAGAATAATTAATTTCCATTAATTAACCTAATAGTGGTTAACTATAAAGCCCGGGCCTTAAAGTACTTACATGTAGTAAGTCGCCATTAAGGTAGTTGTCTCATGTGTTTATGAGAACTCCTAAGTGGTTTACCGGGAAAATACGAGTCAGTTGGAGAATTTAATGTCATATCGGCACGTTGGCCATAGTAGCACAATGGTTGTGCGGCTGGACGGAAACCAGAAGATCCGTGGTTCAAATCCCGGCTATGGCATTGACTTTTTCAGTCTGACTCAACGTTTCCACAATTTAGCCTACACACGGCCAGTGTGAAAGAATAATTAATTTCCATTAATTAATCTTATCATTAATTTTCAAAACTAATATTTTATTTTAAACAGTCATTTGATAGTTTATATTTGTTATTAAGAGTAAGAATTACTTTCAGAATCAGCTATTTATTTTTAAATCACGCTTTATCTATAGGGGTGATCCTATACAGAAACATGTATTCTCTTCCATTGAAAACATTTTCCAAATTTCTGATGTCTATTTCGAAGCCCTGTAACGTTTTATGAGATGGAAGTCATCCCCATTATTACAGCCTGGAATTTAGAAGGTCAGTTTCTTCTTTTGAAAAATTTAAGTCGCGTGTGTAATCATTAAAGTCTGCTTACTCTACAAAATTTCTTTCAATTTCAAAATGTTGTGGTTAGAAGTCAGGATGTTTTGAAGTAGAAGCCTGGTTAAATGGTACAGCATGTGTTCATCTTCATATTTTGTAAGTACTAGAATAAATATTCCTGTAGGACAAGAATGGGCAACCTATGATACGCATGTTACTGGCTGGTGCACGAAAAAATTTTTGATTATGTATATCTAAAATATTTAAAAATAGTGACGGGATGTGACATTTTAAGGATCATTTTCAGAATCTACGTCTGAAAATGGATTATCTTCGCGGAGGTAAATTTCGTGTTAGGTAGTGTTATCTATGACAGGCTTTTCGTTGTATATCTGACAAACAAAAACTGACGATTACGAATACCCAGGGCAATCTGTATAAACACAGAAGTTATTTTATATCTTTTATACCAAAATATCCGAAAATTGTGTTACATAAGGGAGACTTTGGCAGGGATTTTCTTGTAAGTCAGTTAATATTGGAGTGTCACTAAATTCTGAGCCATGTTTTAATACTCAAATTACAGCTCATCGTGAAGCACAACTTGAGTTCGGGATGGGGAATTTTCTCAAATAGTTCACATTATATTGTAGTCAACGTCTTAAAGCTTCAGCTCTAGTTCATTGGGAAGCTAATTAAAAATCGATTGCCAAATTTGTACCGAGCAGACTGACGGGGAAGAAAAATATAAAGGTTTCAATAATAATTAAAGAACTAAAGCCACACGCTTTCAATAATAGCTCAAATATCTTGGCACAAGAGGCAAAATTAAGCGAAACGAGCTTGGTCAGCATTTGAAATGTTCATTTTTGTGGCAAAAGAACCTCCTAAAGACAACCTTATAGCCCAGCTTCCAAAGTTGTCGATCATGGCCTGCTCTTGGGCTTCAGCGTATTCTCTGCAGAATATCCTACATTACTTTAAGAACGATTCAGAAACGGATGGAGGCACTATGTATACCTCTGAAGGAATAACTCAAAAATCTTTCCAAAGCGAACTAAAATATGTCATTTCTTGTGATGAGTGCTGAAAGTTCAAACATTTGCCACTTACCAATTCATTTCCCTCACGAACATCGAACTCTGCTTGAAAAGAACAAAAGGGTAAAAAGATGTTCTTCGAAATGTTTGTGTCATATTTTTGGAAGATATTGAATTCATAAAACATTTTCAATATTAAACCTTGGTTTTGAGTTATTTCATTGACACACATATTTTGACCAACAAATTCATTGAAAACAAAATTCGCATACATAGTGAGATATCACAACAGTATTCACCAAAACTTTAATAAAAATCCAACACTGTCCAATATATTAAACACTCGCGCTTCTTATTCCTGTTCCTCGTAAACAATTAATTGGGATGCAACGCAGAAATGTAACAGCTTTTTCTACATCAAAAATACTCTCCTCCTCAGGGTGAACATTTTTATAACTCATATAATCTTATCAAGTTATTTAAAGTGTGCCTTAAACTGAGGTAATGTAGTCATATGCGTAACAGTGCAATAAATGTTAGAGAACTTCATCAGAATTTCGATATTGAGATATCAGAAATATATGTTACATGTTCTACGATATCAACTACATGGAAGTAAAGGTAGCGTCTCTTAGTATAGGTACGTGTGGGTCACTTTTCTTTCTGCATAACCCAAAAATGAAAATTCGGTCAAATATCTATCCTGTACCGAGGTTCTAGTGTCCCAAATTAACATTTACATGAAAACATTTCGAAATTTGTTATTTCTCCAAAATGAACTTTGCAGGGAAGTCCTTATTTACCAATCAGTGTTGTATAACTGGTAAAACGTTAGAGATAGGCAAAATTTAGCAAAAGTATAAAAAAACACAATAAAGGTAAATAAATCTTCATTTGTAATATTTATTTTTTGCGGGGAAGGGGGGGGGGTGTTAATAGTTTTACAAATTTGGTCACATGTGAATTTCGACAACACTAAAATGTATTTAACACAATTTCACAAGTACTGTTACTAACAACTGGTTTAACTTTTACATTATAGTGAAGTTTCGACTAAAAAAGAACTGCACAAAAAATTTGTCAGTGAAATGATATTCCATTTCTGTACTCCACGAGTAACTGTATACCTCTTTCTCTATTAGTTTGCTGTATAACTTATTGTTTATGGACTCTTTTATATAACTTAAAATATGTATACTTAAAACATATTTTTAAAATAACCATTTTAGAAAGTGAAAAACGTTCTTGGCACCATTTTAATAATTCTAGCAACAGTAGATGTTATACACCGTTTGCGATTTGATGCCAGTTTTATACTATACAATGATTTATGACAAACAATTTTATACCCATACAATGCATGTGTCATTCGTTATGATTAATATTTTAGGGAAAGCAACTATTTGTAACTGCGATTCGCATATCTCATTTTGGAAGTAAATCAGTTTCAGAGTGCTAGTGGTAGTGGATTACTCTGAGCGGATTCGGCACGTCCACCAGACTACATCTTTTGCAATTATGCCTCAGTTGGAGCGTCCCCGGGAGGGAGGATGAGGTGAGAGGAGACAGAGGACAGCCGACCACAAGGAGTCACTACAGAACTGAGGGCGAGGTCCCTACAATTTACCAGATAGAAGCTCCCCGGCAGTTGGTTTAGGACAATCATCATCCCACCTGCCGTGGCCCCTAAAGTCACCAGGCCGATTCGGGACCGGATGCCGCCTCCCCAGGGCAGCATATTCCAGGCAGGCCTCCACAACCGCCTGCCGCGTTCCTGAATCGGCCCACTAGACCGGCTCGAGACGGAACTCCATCCCGCTATGCACTACAGAGACTCCCGCCGACACTTATAGACTGAAAGAAACCACCAGATGAAAGATGATGTGAAATGATAATCAAATGAAGGGAGAGGAAATTCGGGAGATGTAATTAATCTACCCAGCATTCGCCTGGCGACCCGGGATACCCTCGAAAATACCCATGGGTCACGTTGGTCGGCCACGAGAATCGAACCCGGGCTTCCCGAATGCGGGCCATAGACGAAACCGCTTGAGCCATACCGCTCGGTTCCATAGGGTTATGTCTTAGATATTTATTGATATTCGATATTAGATAGTATTTTATATATTTATAGGAGGAGTAAATCTGTAAAAATTATATATTCGGATGATGTAGGAATAACATCGATACACGTGACATCCTGTCACGTTACTTGCAGGTCATACTTGGCTGACATGCGTATGTCAGTGCCTTGCTGACTTAAGCTGACAGAGCTTTGACTCAGTAGCTGCTTCGGCAAAGATTTAATATTTAAACTTACAGAATGGACCAACCTGCGTTTCTGTGTCACATCTACGATCTCCGACAATGGAACTTCTGACTCCAGGAAGCTGCGCCAAGGTAAAGCTCACAGCTGTCCTTTTCTGACAAATCTTGTTGATTGTATGTAGACCATTAACTTTTAGTTTATGTAGAATAAACCCAATATAAGCCAAAACTGCATGTCACAATTTTAAGATCAGCAAATCCTTCACTTTGAACTACACCGTTTTAGGGAACTCCTCCTTCCTGAGGCCCCCCCCCTCCCCCAGTGACGTTCACTGTATTAAGTGGAGCTCAATGTTACCTGAGATGTTAGTGTAAAGCATGAACGTTACATTAGCAGGAGGCGCATACGGGAACGTTACATCGGGTGGCAAGGCGCCATACTGTCTAAACATTTGTCTTGAAGTGTAAGGTTCGATCTCATACCTCCAAAATGCTGTTTTATCAGTACAGTGTAACGTCTGGAGGTTTGTACTGGTTGCTCTTAATTGTCTTCAGAGATTTGCATCTATCGCATACCTGGTTTCAAAGTTTTTCCTAATGTGGGTATATATTTTGCTGTCTGATGGTCTGTAATGCCTCCCTTTAGATGCTCTTTTGTAGAAACTGATTAATCTATTCTCCCTTTGTTAAGTGCAACTTATATGTGCACCTGGTTTGTGAAACGCACTCAGCCTTACGTTTAACTTTTGACTACAATGGTTGTACTATTTTCCCCTAAATTGTATGTGGCACCTGTAGTACATGTAATCAGAATATTCCACAACAATGAGTATGGATTACATCCCCCCAACAGATAAATTTTACAAGTTGGTAGCCATTTCTAAAGCACTGCAGATTCCTACATTCTTTTCTGTTCCATTTAACTACAATGGCCATATCGGCGGCAGTTCTCCTTTGGAACTTATCGAAGGTGTTAACTCTTGTTCGGTTGGTTATTAATCATTACATCACGCACACAGTCGCACTCCCATTCATACTTCCAGATTCTGTGGAAAATGTGGAATCTTGGGCGGAGAAAAAGCCCCACCCCAACCGCCGGAAATCGAACACGAGACCCCTAGCACGGCAGGCCTACATTTTTATTTGTAATTGTGTTCATCCCTTTTGTGTTACCAAAGGGGAAACCTATATTAAAAGCACAGCATTCATGGCATATTAAGTTAATAGAGACATGGTCTCAAAATTTTCCACGATTTACTTTCCATTCAAATTCTAAGCATGTTTATCAGTTCTTCTATGTATCAGCATTCAGCATTCATTGATTACAATTTTATACCACCTGGAACAGTTACTTGAGAATACAATGACTTACTCATGTAATTGATTTATTGCCCATTAGGATAATTGCAAGTGCCATTAATGTTTGTTGCAATTATTTAGTGTCACTAAATGGGACTGTATGCATTTTTCAAATTCTGTACACTTTCATAATAGTCAGTCTGTGATGACTATGTTGGTTATATATGTAAGATAACAAAACAAACTGTTTTAGTTTTAGGCCATGGTTATTTTTACAAATTATTTGAAGACTTTGATTAAAATTATTGTTTGTTGCAAAGAGGTTAGGTTGTGTTGAGAATTATTTTAAATTAAAAACTCATTGATTGTCCCGGCATTAGTATTTCAATCCTTTTATCTATTCCTGCAACATGGGAACAATTGTAGATTTTGATATATGACTTTAGCAATATTATTTAAGTTTTATAAATGTTACGGAATGATACATGTATTTTCTCCTAAGGCTTTGAGGTAGATATGAATATTAATCTGACATTATACCAATTGCATTATTTGGGATCATTATTGGGGTCACTTCTCTTTGTCGTAGGCAAATGCTTTTTAGCAGTTTCTTAGTGTCCATTAAGTTCATATTTCTGAAATAGTGCTATTTAATCTTCTTAGAATAACCTTTGCACGAAGCTTTTCAATATATTGTTGCTTTTATTTTTGAAAATAGGTAACATTATTACTAGTAACATTTAATTACTAGACCTTAGATAAATGCATTTTATACAAGCTTCAAGCACAAATGCTATAGATTTCATTCCACTGCTGATAATATTATGCAAACTTAAAAGCAGCAATGTCATGAAGTTCGATTTTCATTTTCAAGTGTCCCGATAAAAATGTTCACTAGTATTATACAAACAGTTCTGTTACACTTTACATATTCATGTTTTTCAATACTGTAATAGTTCTTTGGTGATATTTGGTCTAGCATATCAATAGCAAAATGTTGAAGTATTGGTGCTTGTGTACGTAATAATTTTTTTTTACTTGAAAAAAGTCATATCGGCGGCCGTTCGCCTTTGGAACATACCGAAGGTGTTAAGTCGTATTCGTTGGGTTTTAATCATTACATCACACGCACATTCTCACTCTCATTCATACTTCCAAACTCTGGGAAAGATGAGGAATTACCTTGGTCGAAGAAAAATCAATACCCCCACCGCCGGGAATTAAACCCGGGACCTCCAGCACGGCAGACAGGTGCTCTAGCGACTGATCTACGGGACCAGCCTTTATCACAGTGTTATTTCCTGTTATTTTGTTATTAAATAGTTACTCAGAGAGATAAACTTTAAACTCTTCTGCTTCTATGATTCAGAGTGCCCGAGTTTTAAATCTGGTGAATATGAGTTTTGTGTTTCCTACTATTGAACTCCATGTTAAGCTACTCCTTGGTGCAAACTTCCTCTTGGTATTCATGTACTAACCAAATATTTGCTTACTCACCGTTTTGTGTGGGGCCTACAATAATCCTGCATTTCGCACTGAAGTTCGTCTGGATACTGCACTAATATTCCTTCATTTCTTTCACAATTTCACAAACACTTTCATATTCCTAGAATTACTAATTATGCGCGTTATTCACGCTCCGTGTTTCACCGTCAAGTTTATTCTCGAACTGAATGGTTGTACGTGGTAAAGCCGCATCGTCAAACTTCCGGTTTCATGTATCATTCCTCACGTGATCCAGACTTGAATCTGTCAGCGAAATATATGTTTTCTTCTCTGTGCAGTGCATGCCATTCTAAACCTTCACGAATGCTTTCTTTGTATTCTACTTCATTTGCTTTCTTTTTCTTTATATGAGTTAATGTCAAACTTCCTCTTGATTATGTAATTACAACATACAAAAATCCTACACAACTGCTTCCATAATTGCTTTTTTCTCTATTCCATTATTATTGTTTTATATATTTTATCTTGTATGTGATATTTTTATGTTGTACATATAGTTGCGATTTTCCGTCACCACTTTACTCTTGTACTTCAAAATGAAGTTTCCGTCCCTGGGTTGATATTGTTTATATTTGTGGCGTATACATTGAATCTACAGAATGCCTTCGTTTTCAGTATAATTATTTTATTGCTACATTAAGAATAATGGAATCTTTGATCTACTACCTTCATATTGCTTTCCCTAAATATTTCTGTCCAAGCTTTTCAGTTTTATTCAATGTCTGGCTATTCGTAAACTTTGATGGTACTGGACCCATTGCGTGAATCAAACAAACGCTGTGTTCTCGCTGCTTATGAAAAACCAGAGCACTTACACTTGCTGCTTCATATTAATTTCCCTACATGGTTTTTGTACGAGATTTACAAGTTTTTTTTTTTTTTTTTTTTTTTTTTTTTTTTTGCGTAGCCGTATCTTAAATTTTTTTTAGGGCAGAACGCATACTGCGTTACGGTACAACGTGCCTTCGATGTCGACTAACCCCTTCGTGTTTCTCATAAGTACAACCTTCTTCTTTTGTTTACCTATTCAGCGTAAAACTAACAACTAAACACAACATATCCAAATAGTGTTCCTTTGTGTGTTTTGGTCAGGATCATGTGTGCCACTCTTGTCACTTTTATTAGGATTATGAGACTTGTAGATATTAGGGCACCTACCTCTTAGTTAATTATATTTGTATAGTTTTAAGTTGTGGCGTATCAGAAAAACCATTTATTATATGTGTTTTATATGTAAGACGACGCGCGCGCTTTATGCCATATGATGTTGAGTGAGTGAGTGAGTGTGTGGTGTTTTAGGGCCCGTCGACAACAAGGTCATTTGGGCCCGCCATATGATGTTTATGGGTAAATTTTGTCCTGTAGTGTCAAACCTCACTGTTTCTGTGGTCAAGTTTACGTTTACCTTGTTGTTCAATTGTGGTGATAGTGAGAAATTTAGGACAGTTATATTACACATGGATGACAATCCGAACGTCCCGATGTGAAGAGAATATGAAAGCATATGTCGTAGTTTCATTATATCTTGAAATTTTCAAGAGTGTTATGTTAGATGTTCACACGGGTGTCAACTCGCAAGGTCCCGATTTGAAAAGAATATGAGGATATATGTTTGTGTTTCATTATATCTTGAAATTTTCAAGAGTGTTATGTTAGATGTTCACACGGGTGTCAAACCGCAAGGTCCCGATTAGAAAAGCATGTGAGAGTATACAGCCGTTCTGATGTGTTAGAGCTTTTAAGATGACGTTATAGTTATTTTAAAGGTATCTACATCTGGTTTTTCTGATAGCTTGCGTATATGTACGGAAAAAAAGTAGGCACTTGAGTCTACCCACTAATTTTTTGTAGTGTGTGGTGAAGGGTAGTTGTATATGTCAGAGCTTACTCAGTTATTTCAGCAAGTTCATGTACAGTAAACAGCTCATCTTTCCTGATGTCTGCGACTAATTTGCTTATGTAGCTTTCAGCTGTGAACTTCTTTGCTTTTCTCAGAACCCGCAGTGTGTCATACAGATTTCTTACGCAGTGGTTCATTTTCTTTGTATGTTCACCAGGGATCACGGTCAAAATTCAGTTCATTTTTTTGTTCCAAAATTTTAATTTTTCTGCCAAGCATATGCCGGCCCATTCATATGTCAGCCGGCTCTCGAAAACGTAGTCGTTAATGTATAAATTCCATCACGTAGACGGCCGCGGATTCGAGTCCCGCTTTATGCATAGGTGTTTAGTGTTTGTGTAAAAAGTACAGAAAACAAACAGTAATCAAATGGGAAAATACGGCGAAAACTAGCAAAAAGAAAAGCATATAGCTGGAAATACATAATATATGTTTTAATATAAAAAAACCACATGTAGAATGCACTTCGCTAGAGTGGACAGCAGCCTGGTGAACTACAAGAATAGGACTAATGAGTGAAAGATCGAAAACACGGTGTCCAGGGATTTCAGCTGGGTGACAGCACTTTGTTTACAAGACAAGGCAAAGACAACATAGGCTGAAGAAAAAAGGGAGAAAACTTACTTTCTTAGAGAACAAGTGGGTTAAATGAATTCAAAGGAAACTGCCAAGTCAATCCACAACAAACAATTGTGAAGCTGAAAGAAATCTAAGCAATAGATCGCAAAATCTTATATAGTATGGATTTGGAAAGTTCACCGATTCTTAGGAAATTAGTTAAAGAATATGGTTTAGGGACCAACATTGCTTTTTGAATTTTCTTTCTTTTTATTTGTTAAATTGAATTTTATAATTTTTAAATAATTAAAGTAACTGGAAAAATGCAGTGATTGTTAATTTTGGCAATCTAAACTATGCTAAGTTGATACAAAATATGATACGTTTGGTACACGTTCTAATCACAAAGATATATCATTATACAGGTCTAAATATTTGATTTTTATAGGCAAACATTATTGGGTGTTTCAATATAAAGGTCGCCGCAAAACTATTATAAAAATCTCGCACACGATAGAGGTGTCGTTTAGCTATGTGTCGAAGTATTCAGGCTCTAAGGACTTGCACATTCTGTACAAAATTACTTATTCTCGTATGGATGCTATGCATGCTGGGAAACGGAAAGTAAGGTGTAAAGTTCAGGAATGAAGGCGCAAAGTTATGTACACTAGTACAAATATGTCATATAATTTTTACATTTTATTTTGCTGTACAACTAAATTACAAAATACAAGTCCATTTTCCTAATAACATAGTTTCCCCAAGGTACATATGGAAAATCACGCACACGCACAACCAGGAAATGAGAAATATGTACAGTTCTTGTAGTTTCTCTTTCGTGTAATACAGAAAATCTAAAAATGAATTAATGCACTGAGGGGTAAAGTTACAGTTTAGCTTATTTCTTTCGCTCATAAATAAACTTTTATACATGAAAGTTTATTACAATGCAAGTATTATATACATTTGAATAGAAGAGGGGCATAATGTTGAAAGATAAGCATTATGTAACTTAAAGTTCCATAATAAACATGAAGTTCAGGTTCTGTCATTAGAAAATATAATATACTCTAAGAGAGTAGCTTCTAGTCGTTCTCAGTTTCACCTCAAAACAATGAATGCGGAAAATCTATGTCAAACCCATGTCAGGATTTGAAGTGAATGTAAAGTGACAAATTAGTAAAACGATATCAGTATATGATAAATTGAACTAAACATTTAAATTTGTAGAAATTAAGCATATACTTCACTAGATTTTAGAATGTAGTTTATTTGTAGTATTCAAATAGAGAGGCTGCGTAAGTCTCTTATATTTACATACGATGAAGAGGAAGAAAGCAGTCATTTATCCTGAGAGCATCAAAGACACGTAAATGAATATAAAGCTATATACAAATAAATAATCTGATCGGTGTAAATCACTGGCGTGCTAAGAGCAGTATCATACCTGCGCCTGTTGGTAGCACGCATTTTTAATAAACATATCCTCCTCCTCTACCGGCAGCATAAGCATATCTTTCCTTACCAGCAGCGTACGCAGAACCTCTGCCGGTATCCTCATAACGAATTTGAGGCTTGTAGCCGTCTTGGTCTGCTTGGTATTCCACTACCTGTCGGCGACCATCAGGGAGTACTACATAGTAGCGTCCGTGAGCAACCTCTCCCAGACGTCTCTCGGCGTGACCGAACTCATTTCCAGAAGGAGGGTCGTTCACATCATAAGAAAATTCGTAATTGGCAGGTTCCTGAAACACAGTGTCTCATATATGTATCCAACTTTCAATATTTTGAGAACATTTCTGTAGGAATTCCATGACTAATAAATTGAAATACGTTGAACAACAGCTTAATAAGAGGATAGGAGGTAATGGATTTGAACAATGGTTTTAGTATTGAAAAATTACGAATATAAAAATATAATAAATTTTGCTGGCTGGTTACCATTTAATATGCTACTAGATTTCAGCAACTAATGGAAATGAAAAGGTAGTATGATGGAATGTATTATTCTACGGTCATATACATTTTATGGCAGTTCATTTTATTTGGTTATTTATTATTTCCCATTTATTTTAGTTACTACTATGTGTTATGTTATATCTATATGGTAATGATTTATTATAAATGATTAAAACATAAATAAATTATAAGATTTGCAATACAGAGATTTCATTTGTCACGCAAATATCTTAAATATATCGTATTTTAATCAAATTCGCTTGAGTTATTTTTTAGAAAACGATAATTTTGGAAAAGCTTTCATGTAAAATGTAACCTGTAATGTAAACAAATGGGTAATTTTGAAGAAGTATGCTTTTGCGTGCTTGAAAGACGTTCTGTACGCGCGGACCGAGGGCTGTTCAATAAAGAATGATCACAATTTTTTGACATCGTACCTTTACTCATCCTCATAATTTTGATGGTCCTTCTCAAAATAGTCTCCCCTGAATGTAATGCACTTGTCCCAGCATTTCTGCCAGTTTTCAAAGACATGCTGGAAACCATTTCTGAGAGATCCTCAAAATCGCCTCCGCAGCCTTCACCACTGTTTCTGATGATGGATAATGCCTCCCACGGAAGCGTTTCTTCAAGTTAGGGAATAGAAAAAACGTAACACGGGGCTAAATCCGGACAATAGGGAGGGTGAGGAATGCACTTCACGTTGATTTTTGCAAGATATTCAGCAACAACTTCGTAATATGCGGCTACGCATTATCCTGGTGCAGCATCCAGCCTGTGTCACGGAAATGTAGTCTTTTCCGCCTGATATGGACTTGCAATGTTTTCAGGACATCCCTGTAGTATTATCCAGTTACTGGTATGTGTGGAGGTACAAAATGCTGATAAACCATTCCATGAATATCAAAGAATGAGATGACCATAGCTTTCCCAGCAGAAGCAACCACTTTTGCTGTTTTTGGCGGTTGGTGATGAAGGAGATTTCCACACTGAGATTTGCTGTTTGCTCTCAGGATCAAAATGATGTAGCCAAGTATCATCAGCAGTGCTTAAATTTGAAAGAAACTCCGGATCTTCCTCTCACATCAAAATTAACTGCATGCAGATCTGTATGCGAATGTCCTTTTGTTCGGCAATCAACGGTCTTGGAACCCATGGCGCACAAATACGTCTGGTGTATAATGTTTCTGATACCAACGTGTGGATGGCAACCAATGAAATGTTCAGTATTTCAATAAGTGACCTTAAGGTAATTCGCCGATCCTCTCTCACAATGGCAGCAGCAGTGTTGCTGTTTTCTTCCGTAAGAGCAGTAACTGGAGCACTGGGTCTACCTACCTATGAAATTGATTGTCTGCCCTCTTTAGACATTTTATACCACCTTCGAGCTGCGCTGTAGGGAAGAACAGACTCCCCATAGGCCTCCTGTAACATTGTATAGCCTCAACTGAATATTTGCTGAGATGAAAGCAGAATTTCAAAGCCGCATATTGTTCCTCGCGTGTTACCTCCATTGCAGCCGTAGGCGATACTGAACATGTCTCAAATTACCTGGTTGTCACCGGCGGGAACCAGGAGTACCAACAATGAAACTACTACGGCGTGTTTTTTTCATATTAAGCTAACAGAATATATTAAGATTGAATTTTAGCTCGAAAAATTATGGGCGTAAAAAAGTTATGATCATTCTTTAGTGAACAGCCCTCGTATGTAATTTACTTTAAAGCTACATAATTGACGTGACTCAAAGCCTCAGAGACTCCTGTAGAAAATGACATGCTCTTTCTCTGACGTCACTAAATGATAACATACTGCGATCCTACTTCAGCAGCACAAGGAAGAAATTTATAGGAAGACGGGGGAAACGTGTGAGCGGTATGATGATGCCTCTGATGTTTACTAAAGCCATATCCTTGACGTAGCTTGACGGAAGCTAAATATTTACTCCATTTAAAGATTTTCCGCGCTTTCATTATTCTTCGAGAATGCAGCTGCTGAACCTGAACATTCTTTTCAGAGCTGCTGCTTTAAGTTATAATATTCCTATAAAAGTTCTCTGAATGAAATGAAATGTGTAGTGTTTTACGCCCGGTTTTACTATATACGACTACGCAGGCGGCAACACTGATGATACATGAGATGACGATGAAGCACCGGTGGAATAACATGGCGGGGGAAACCGGAGATGTGTATCTCTGAATAAGAGATACTATATAAAAGAAAGATGAGCAAGCTCACAAAACTGCTCAAAGAAGGGTGTAGTACCATTTTGACTGATTTCACAACACGTTTATTTCATCACACAGTCTCCAGACACTAATAGTCAAATTCCACAACAGCATATCCCTTTCTGTCACTTTCTGAGTCATTGTATAGTACATGGGCATTACTCCAACTAACAACTTCAGAAAGAACAAATTGCTTCTTGCAGATCATGTTCCTCAGGTATTCATCAAAGATCTCAAAACACTATAGTCTGACCGTTGTATCTCCGGCTCTGACGTTTTGCGATTGCAAGAGGTGGAGGGGCGAGGTTAATAGTACCAACATACAGTAATGAGCAATTGAAAACATCCTCAAAATTATCTTTAGAACGAAAATATAGGACTATATTAGCTTTATAACACTGACATACGACTTACAATTTCATTATCATGCAAGATATTTATTACCTCACCACTCTATTCGAATATTTCGTTCACACCTTTCACACACACTAACAGCAGCTGTTGGTAGTACTGGGAATCTCTACATCCGGTGTTGTGGTCAGGAAGTTAAAACTGTCTGCTAGCGCCAATCAGCATTGTCGCTGCTATGCGTGACTCCCGAACCCAACACTGTGTTGCCAGGTTAAATTTGTTTGAGCCACGTGGGTTTAGCTGCTTGCGCTGGTAAACTTTCTTTGCTTATATTTTGCGTGCGTGAATTCCGATTTTTAATGTTCGTATTTCCTATTATTATCGCTATTACAATAATATGGCTCCTGGTTCGTGTAATATGCAAGTACTGAAATATTTAAAATACACATTGTTCCTCTGCTTGAAATACCCGCTAAAGAACTGGCAACAGCCCGCTTCCCCCTCTCGAGAAATGTCAGAGCCGGAGATAGAACGGCCGAACAGTAACTGCTACCTTTTAGAGAGAACTTTCATGTTACCATTGAAAATTAAATGGTTTTTATTGGTAAATAGTGCAACACGAAAGAAAACAGCACAACTAATGTTTAGTTATAACCTGAAGATTTTAAAATTGTTGCTCTAGAGATATACTTACAGCCAAGGGGTCGTAGTCAACGTTGTAACCTCCAATAGTGTACCGGCCACCAGGAGCATAAACAGATCCAGAACCACCAAAACGGCTTCCAGGAAAGGGAGCGCCATATTGAGCAGAGGGTCCTCCAGTGTTGAAAGGAGAAGGAGCTCCGTATTGCGTAGCTAGAGCTCCGGGAAAGCTACCTGAAGCAGCATACCGACCAGCGTACCGACCAGCCAGGTCAAGATTACTGCCGATGACAGCGGGGGTGCCGGACAGCGCCGATTGAGCAAATGGAGCACCGTATTGTTGTGATGGAGGTAAGTACTCTCGTCCAACAGGAGCCTCTGCGGCGACACCAGCCAAAGCAATGGCGACGAATAGAAGCAGCATCTGAAAAAAAGTGGTTATACTTAAAGCAAATATGATGTCTTTCTGGACAGTAAATTTTCGAATATTGCCAAAACTACCTTAGAGACAAAATAACAATGCTGTCTGCTGTAGTAGATACTATTAAAAGAGCGGTTTGAAAACAGGAAATTGCCTGCAATTGAATGTCAACTACTTTACTTACTAGCATGTGGATTAGCTTCAATCCAGTTAGTGCGTAACACTCACGTGCAGCGACTTTTCGTGCAAATTCACTTCAGTGCATGTAGTTTACTGTCTACGCGTTCACCAAGAGTAAGAAATGCTTTTCATTTCTATAAAGTTATCCCATTAACAATCAGTAAGATATTTGCCCTCAGTTTTGCTGTTTCATCAACACGTTTTCATCAAAATATGGATATCATTAAAATAATTATGAAGAAAATTTCAAAAATTCATAAGGTGACTCCTAGTATCGAATTGCGAGAAGAAAATATTACTCACGTAATACCTACGGGTAATTTATTAAGAATAATATAGTGCAATCCTTATAAACCTGAACCCTTTCAATGGGCGATAACTTTTGAAGTAATAATAGGACATACGTGCAACTTTGGGAGACTATAATACATAATTGGGAGATTACATTACACTATTTACATCTCATAGAAAATGTTGGAAGTGTCCTCCACCAGCATCTATTCATGTTTGCACTCGTCTCACTATATCCTCTGAAGTTTTACGGAAATTATACCGAATTGAGAGAAGGTTATTTCTAGCAAGATGGAACAACACACCATACATCTAATAACACCATTGAACTTGTAACCAGTTTATTTAATAATCGTATAATCTCAAAAGGTCTGTGGGACTCACATCCCCTGACCTAACCTCATCGGAATTTTTGTGGGGGTATCTAAAAAATATGTTGTACAACAATGGGCCACGGACAATTGATGTTCTCAGGAGATCCATTCAAACTGAAATAAGTAACATTGGTGAGGATATTCTGTGTAAAACTTCAGAGAATATCATGATACCAGTGCAAACATGTGTAGATGCTGGTGGAGGACACTTTCAACATTTTCTCTGAGTTGTACATAGTGTAATTTAATCTCCAAATTGTGTATTATTTATTTCCAATGTTACACGTGTGTCCTATTATTAGTTCAAACGTTATGGCTTATTGAAATGGTTCAGGTTTATATGGATTGCACTATAGTTAACTGTTAAGCAGGCAAATCAGCTACGAAAGCATTGTGGTTAGTGATATTCACACACAGATATATCCAACGAAATCATTCTAGATGGAGGTTATAGGAGGTAGATCCCTACCCAATTTAATGCTTCGCTTACGATTGATCCAAGCTGTCATGTACAAGAATGAACTCAACTAAAAGAAGGACATAAAGGAACCACAGTACTCAAAATTGATGATAACCAAAGTGTGGGAATATCCTGTTCTGTTTGATAACAATGAAAACTCTTAAGATCAAATTGTACTGCTTTCAAGATAGAAGTTTTCGAACTTTAAAAGCTTATGTACACTGATATAATGCTTTCTAAGCCAATTCTTGGCAATTTGGTCCCAAAATAACCAATTCCTTTCTTTGAAGTTGTTAAGATTAAAGTGAATAAACAACTATTGCTTATATTATTGTATACCGTTTACATTTAAGTCTTCTTGTCATTGTACCTGAAAATTGCAATTTCCGCCACAAGTTTTATTTCCCAATTTTCATTTCAAGTATCATTAGTGTCCAAAGTTTGGTGCCATATGAGCTAATGGCTGATAAACTCTGGTTTAAAAATTCGCGAAAGTTGTGAATAACTAGGATCCTGCTATGTATATTCCATTTTTCCAACAAAATTTGTGTTCGTCAGCAAGCTTAATGATTTTAATAGAGGTGAACTAGGCTCAAAGAGAATATTCAATAATCCTTCAATAACAGCATATTAGCACATTAATGTATTTATGCATTACATTAACAAGTTTGCAGGTTAGTAATCTTTTACTCTATGATAGTCGCTAAACTTCATCCATTTTCAAATATCGTGATGCGCGTCGCAGTTGACGACACCCTGACACAAAAATTTGTTTTTTTTCCCTCCTTTTTTACTTTTTTGGAGAATATAGTGTTTCCAGGACATGGACTAAAGTTTTAAATATAGTAGCCTTTTCTTGATAACTAGTTGCGAAACCTATAGTTCTGTAGAAATGAACAAAGATCGAATGGTTTTATGTGTTATTAAACTTTTTGATAGTGTTGTAACTTTTCTGATAAAATGAAATATATACTTACACGCACTTCAAAATAAAGGTGCCGGAGTAGAAAAGCTTATCTGCAGATTTGCACTGAAGATTCAACCAACCATTATCTTTTAAAGGAAATACTACTGATGAGGTGAATGAACTTTTATAGTGAAAATACAGTACCTTTAAATGTTATAACAGTTAAAGAAATGTACGCACAGTTTTATTTAATGCACATTCACTAATGTATTATCTTATATAGGTAGTAATCCAATTAGGAACTAATATGACAACAATGACATTCCTCAGTAACAAAAGAAACACCTGATTACTCTATGTATTAAAATGCCACATCAAAGATATACTCTTCAGCAGTTTGAAAATGTACTCAACATTAAAAAGGTAATCTTTCAATGCCTATCATTCTTATGATGTCAGAGTTAAGAAAACTGGGTTATGCACAAAATATTAAATTACAAATATTGACAATGTACCGGACTTTCTTTTTACTTCTTTAAATGTAAATTATGTTTATCTCCATTCCTTAGCAGAAAATATCGTTTACGAAAAGAAATACATTTTTAGGGTTAGGAAATGAAAAATTTCTATGTTTAATTGTTAAAGGTGACATCCAACAGGAACTATACTCCTGTCGTCCTAATAAGCACACTGTTCCTGTGAGAAATTTCGGCAACAAAAGCCAGCAAAACAAAACCTACTGGTAAGCTATTCTTGTGCATACAACTTGTTTGATTCTAACATGACATATGGGCAAAAGTTTCACTGTCGTCTGTCACGCTTGTGCACGTGGGCACGAAGTAATACAATAAGTGTGTTTCTTAAGACGCATGCAGAATGCATATATTCTTTGCTGCCCCATTATCAAACATTTAGATATATTTTATAAACGCAATGACTCCTGAAGACTTATAGGAACTCTAAGGCATGTTATCAACAAAATAAATATGCGAAATTGTGCAGAAACAATTGTGAGGTCTACCAGTGAAGAAAAAACGCTAAGTGCATGAGGATATATTGTGAGAAGCTAAAGGTTATTAAAGAACATTCTATTAGTAAAAGTAGAGCCCATCTCTGTCGGAGCTTTATCTGGGGTACCCCAGTCGTCATTCAATACCAAATATCTGTTGCGCTCAGTTACGTATTGTTTGCATCAAAGACGATTAATGGAGTTGTACAAAGTTGTTGAAACGAACTTTGTACAAAGTTAAACTGATCCCTGTTACATAACTATCATTTACTCTACCAGGATGTAAGCAAATCAGAAAGCTGGACACAGCACCATCCTTCCTAATATCCTTTAAAATGAACATAACTGTTCAGAAATACTCACAATGAATACCAATGAATCAGTATAGTACAATTTTATATCTTCCAATAGTGTTGTAGTTGTGCAAATAACAAAATTGTGATACTCATACCTTTGCTATGGTTGCAGTGGATCAGACGTTACGAACAATGTGATGTAGCTGAAGATGCTACTCGTCCTTATATAGGAAGGTTGATGCCATGACGTATCCTACCTAAGAGAGGGATGGTGTGTGCTCCGTGATAGCCATTATAGCAATTACTCTTTAAAATTAGAGGCAAGCCATGCTCTTACAACATGTTTTCTTTTCACCTGATCAATCAGCAATTACAGTCTACTACATATGCTGCCCTTCCTACCGTATCATCCGGTTTATTTATTATTCATAATATTTACGTAATCCTTTGCTCCACTTCTCAAGTGTAGCATTAATACAGAGTAAAATTACCAACTACAGAAGGCAAACAATACACCAAGATTTTAACTAGCTACTGGTCAGTTTCTCACCCAACAGTTTCACTTTTCGCTCTTAATTGAACTTGACTTAACATACATTTTCCAATAAGTTCCTCGAAAAAGATTATTTTGAAAATATAACAAATGTAACAATCAAAAATCTTTGTATAATCATTAACTTTCGCATCTAATCTTCTCATATGTGCTTCTCAAATAGGTGTCACTTATTTCTAAGAGAATGAGGCATTTATACATAATGTTCCGTTAGGGATACGCAACTCTGAAATTCCAAATACTCACAATGTAAGTCTGATTCTTTTGCACTGTTCATAAAACAGAATGAAAATGTATATTTTGCACCAAATTTCGTACATATTTCAAATACAGTAAAACTGTACAGTAAAACCTCGTTAACTTGCACCTCTTTATCCGGATAACCCAAACCAGAAGAAAAAATTTCAGCGCAGAAAATGAAGACTTTTTGATAGGCATGGAAAAAGTTATGGCTTGCTATGTGAGGCATGCGAAAAACAAGATTGAAGAAGAAAAATACTAGTGTGAAAAGAGATTTTATAAACTTTTTGAAAGCATCAATGACTGTTCTGATGTTGATAAACAATTGCTAATTATTTGCAAATCGACAGTTTCAGTGTTACTAAAAATGAAATGGAAAATTAAGTGTTGTAGAACCTGCTGTGGTTATGGCGCAGGCACAAATAGTAAAAAACACAGAGAAATTAAGTCAAGCCGAAACATTGCCCAATGAACTTTTAATGTTAAAGCGATTGCGAGATCACGCTACTCATAAGTGACACACTAAACTGAAGAAGCGGAACCTCGCTGTGTTTTTCACTACGACTAGTATTTAGCTACTGTTAATAGGTGAAAATGTGCCGATAATTTCTAAACTCCTTCACACTATATTGGTGATGTAATATGTTTTTTATATAATTTTTCGTTACTCTCCGGATAAACCAGATTTTCGCTAACTCAAACCGGCCCGGGTACCAATTGATTCGGTTAAACGAGATTCTACTGTATATTACTTTGTATCACCTTTTAGTATCCTTGAACTATTGCTACAGAAGCTTAATTTGTATTTTAAACAATTCATAACTATAATTAAAGACTTTAATAGTACATTACTAAACGAGGTTATGATTTTATCCTCATGCAGTCTCGAAAAAATAAATGTCATATGTGAAACTCAAGTTTATACTTTTGCATTAAAGTAATGCATTATGAGTACTATTCTTTATTATCATCAAAACTAAGGAGTTAACAACAATTCATATATTTGCTGTGTCCTAAGAGGTACGCAATACTTCGCTGATTAATGCGAAAAGGTTCATTGAGTGGAATAATTTGAAAACAAATAAGTGTTAAAGGATTTTAAAGCATAAATAATAATCTTTCTGGCTGTATACCCTTAAAAAGGATTTAGTGCCTCTACGTTATGCATATAGCATTTAGTGGTTACTGTTCTTCTGCAGTTCATTTAGAATTTTAATTCCTGAGGCTGTTTGGATTCACATTTCAGTTCACGTCAGAACACGCTTTTCCCTGAAAACTTGATAACATTTTGACTAAAATTCAATGCTTTCTCTCCTGATTAGGAAATGCGGTAGACGAATTCAATAATCATAAATACATATATCTTACAAATATGTTGTAAGTAGAGATGTAACTTTTTTGCTTATTTTTGACGCCTTGTCATGCTTGGCAAACTTTTCGTAACGATGCATTATTTCCTCTTCTGTTTACATGGACCTGAGGCCAATGCAAGCGTGCGGAAATCGTTTACTTTAATTGAGTAGTAAGTGAAGGTCGATTTTAATTTCGCTCAAATCTGATATAATGCGGTTTCGGTGAAACAACGCGCATTCTTACAGAACACAGTTTGAATATTTCACTCTCCTTTTTCGATACGGCTCATTGACCTAGATCAAGGAGATGTTCAGCTAACTGATAAAATCCACTCTCACTGCTCTGCATCATTTACTGTATACTTAAGTACTTACCTGCCATCAATCATGTGTTTACTTTACGTAACACTAACAAAATACGGTACATAAAAGGAACGTCGCGTCCCTTTCTCTGGCCATACGTGCCTAGACTTGTGGAGAAATACTGAATCATACACTGATTTCCAAGTTTGGTACCTACTGATTATTGGCTTTGCCACAAATGTCAAGATAGCACTCTTAGGAGAGCAATGCTCTTATTGCTTAAGAATAGGAGCTGACGCAACTTTTATCAGAAATTACGGTGTAACCTAACACAGTGCTTACTGATATACGCACAAAAAAGTGTGGTAGCCTCAGCAAGAACCTGAAAAATCATCTCTCACTTGTTATTTAGCATTTCGCATTTGGAGAGAGTCCCTCTTGAACAGAAAAAGTTTGTTTTAACCTAAATACCTTTGCCTCATCCTGGAAATAGAAATTTAAGTAATGTTTAATGCTAAGGTATTGAGGCTCAATGCATGAACGGTAGTCATCGGCTGCAGCAACCTAACAATGAAAACTAGGGTAATGCACAGTACAAAGCAAAATCACCACACAAATAACCTATCCTACAGGATAATGTGTTCCATTTCTACAGGGATAGGTTTTCTAGCCCTAGGGAACTATAAGAAAGGGTTAAATATTACTTAAATGTATTTCTGTCGTATAATCATACATGTTCCACTTTGGACCCGAGATCGTTAACGCACGGGCTCATGAGCAGGGGTATATTGTCCAAATTACTTCGTGATTTAGGTGTTTGTCCTAGGGAGGCAAGTGCCAGGAAGGTAGCCTATAATTTTGCTCGTTTCTTTTCAAAATTTGTTCCCCAATAGAAACTAAACTACATGTATATTTGGCACCTACCTTCTGTGATGCCGGAGTTAATAAGAAAGATCGTCATACACTATTGTGACTTTGTAGGTTCGTGAAATTAAAAGTCCAATTGCACCACTCAAAAATGTTCTTTATTTCCACCGAATTACAATCGGAACACTTGCCGATTACATTGAATTACGTAATGCACACAATTACAATTCACCAGATCGTCTGTCACCGGTCCACTTCACGCAGTTACGTACACTCCTCCGATGCACGTACACATTCCGTTCTCTCACTGGGCGCTCCTCACGACTGCTCGACAAGAACTGTGGCCGCGCCGTGGCTCAGTGGTTAGACCGCTTGGCTCTCACAAAGGTGGCTCGGGTTCGATCCCAGGCGACCACAAAGTGAGATTTGTGGTGGACAACACGGCGATGGGCGGGTTTTCTCCGGGATCTCCGGTTTCCCCCGCCATCTCATTCCCCCGGTGCTCCATGTTCATCTCACGTATCATCAGTGTCATTGCCTGCGGTGCCATATGTAGTAAAAGCGGGCGTTAAACACTACACTGCACACACACACACACACAAGAACTGAACTGAACACTTATCCGGCCCGGCGCGTCACATAAGACCAACTGACCTATCGATAAGGTTTCGGGTTAGATAAAATATCCTGGAAGTTCGGGAAGCAACGGGGAGGGGAAAGAGACGGCACAGTTGCCTGCGATCCCTTCAGTTGGCGCTACAAGATAAATGTGTGGGCGTGGACGAGTGCTTCTCGGCCCTCACTCAGCCATCAGTTGGCAGTGTCTGGGTGACACTGCCCTCCTCAAAGCTGGTCGTCCCGAAAAGCGCCATTGTAGAGGGGCAAGCGATCCAGGTGTACCACCAACATCTTCCCTTTGGGCACCTTCTGGAAGCGGTAAACCAGTCGCTAATCCTCTTCACCACCCGTTACGGTCCTTGCCATGGCTGCTGGAGCTTCGGGCAGCGTCCCTGGGTCCAGGTAGGGCGGTACAACCAGACTAGGTCACCTTGCTGGAACCATTGGCTGTTGGCTCTCCTGTCGTATCGGGTCTTCATGCGGTCGCTCGCCTTCTGGATGTTCTGGCGAGCCATCTCGTGCATGTCGTGGAGATGATCCACCAGGTTCTCCACATACTCGGTCACTGGCTGCTTCGCTTCCGGAGAGCTTCCAAAAGCCAGGTCACAAGGAAGGCGTAACTCTCGGCCGAACATTAAGCTGGCTGGCGTCATCCAAGTGGAGTCGTGTGTAGACGAACGGTAGGCCAGCAAGAAAAGTGGCACATTGATGTCCCAGTCTTACTGATGGCTGGCCACGACCTTCCACAGGTGTTCATCTAAAGTCTTGACGTACCTTTCGACCATGCCATCCCACTGGGGATGTAGAGGTATTGTGCGGGTCTTGTTTACCCCCAGTCTTGCTAGAACCTCCTTCATCAGGTTGCACTCAAAATTAGTGCACCGGTCACTGTGCAGCTCCAAAGGTACCCCAAATTGGCAGAACACTTGCTCCACAAGGCAGTCTGTAATTGTCCTTGCCTCTTTGGTTCGGGATGGCATACACCTCCGGCCACTTGGTGAAGTAGTCCACGACCACCATCAGGTACTTGTTGCCTCAGTCGGACATCGGAAATGGTCCAGATATGTCGACGGCGATCCGTTCGAATGGCGCTCCGAAGTTATACTGATGCATGCGACCCCGGCTCCTAGTCTGGGGTCCAGGACTCGCCGAGCACACGTGACACTAACGGCACCATCTCTCAGCATCTGCTCGGAGTTTCAGCCAGTAGTAGCGCTGCCGTAGTTTTTCAATCGTTCGGTTCGCTCCCAGGTGTCCTCCTGAAGTACCGGCGTGCACTTCCTCCAAGACTTCCGGGACCTTACTCCGGGGAAGTACCCGGAGTACCCATCGGGCGATTCCCATACCCGGAACAGCACGGCCTCTTTGGTCTTCGAGTCGCATTGGGTCGAGTGCGACTTGTAGGTCGCGCTTCTCGGTGCGATGTGCTCCCTGGACGGTCTTATACCTGCCTCCACTTCCTTTAAGAGTGGCCCCAAGTCTGCGTCCGCCAGCTGCTCTCTCCTCAGGCCTGCGCTATCCCAGCCGTCCGCAGGCACTGCCACAACTACTCGGACTGCTGCGGCACGCTCCTTCTCTTCCACTCTTGTACATTGGCCGCACTCTTCCGGACAGGGTCTTCGGGACATAGCGTCTGCGTTACCGTGGCTCTTCCCTCTGCGATGTTCCGAGGTGAAGTCGTACTCCTACACCCTGTGGCCTTTCAGGTTCCTAAAGCTCAATAGCCAGGTTGGGGTGGAATGGTCAGTCCTCAAGTGGAATGGCTGACCGTGCAGGTACTTGTGGAAGTGCTCCAAGGTTTTTACTACCGCCAGTAAGTCTCGCCGGGTGACGTAGTAGTTCTTCTCTGCCTTCATAGCGTCTTGCTGTAGTAGGCTATCACCCGCTCATGGCCGTCCTGGAATTGCGATAGGACACCTCCAATGCAATGTTTGCTGGCGTCGGTGTCCACAATGAAGGCGCCACCAATTGTGGGAAACCCAAAACTGGAGCACTGCACAGGGTCTCCTTCAGGGGCTGGAAAGCTCTTCGGCGTCCTCCGTCCAAACATAAGCCCGTGCTTCTCTGTCAGGCGGGTGAGGGGTTTGGCGATGTTAGAGAACCCCTTTATGAAGCGTCGGGAATAACTGCACGGCCCCAGGAAACTGCGCAACACTTTGTTATACTTTGGGCGAGGCCAATCTCTCACAGCCTGCGTCTTCCCCGGGTCTGTGGCCACTCCGGTTGCTGAGAATATGTGGCCCAAGTAGTTCACTTCCTTGCGGAATAGCTGGCACTTCTCGGCGTTCAGCTTCAGGTTGATCGCCTGCAATCTCTGTAACACCTTACTCAGATTCTCGAGATGGTCTTCAAAAGTCTTCCCGACGATGATGATGACGATGATGATGATGATGATGATGATGTCGTCCAGGTATAGCAGGCAGGCGTCGTAAGTCAGTCCTCTCATCACTGGCTCCATGAGGCGTTGGAAGGTAGCTGGTGCGTTGCAGAGGCCAAAGGGCATAACTGTGAAATGCTAGAGCCCTCGGCCTGTCGAGACTGCGGTCTTCTCCTTGTCCCTCGGGTCTAGAGCTACCTGCCAGTAGCCCGATTTCAGGTCCAGGGTCGAGAACCACTGCGCACCAGCTAGCGTGTCCAGGTTGTCGTCAATCCGGGGTAAGGGGAAGCAGTCCTTCCGAGTGACAGCGCTCAGCTTCCTATAGTCCACGCTCGCCGTTCATCTTCGGCAACAAGACTACAGGGAACACCAAGGTCTCTCAGACTCTTCGATCACTCCCCTGGATCTCATGTCCTCCAGCATGTCTCGTACCGCCCCTTTTTTCGCCAGTGGAACGAGTCTAGCTGGTTGCTGAATAGGCCGGGCGTCCCCGGTATCGATGCGGTGAAGCACTTTGTCCGTGCGGCCGTAGTCACTATCTCTTTGGCTGAAGACACGCTTGTATCGTCTCAGCAGTTGTCGAACTTTCTCCAGCTGCTCTGCGGTTAGGTGGTCGGCCGCCCTCTCCAGTACACCTTTTAATCGGGGCCCCAGGTGTGGCGCCGGCACCGGCTCCTGTGTCTTGACGATTGCTGTTACGCTCACCACGGGCTCGCACGTTCCCAACTCCCTCCGGGCCTGGACGTCGTGATCGGTTCGCATATTGGTTCGCCCACATTAATCCTGCGAGTTGCTCCTCGGTATCATTAGGCTGGCATTCGGGAGATTCCAGGTTCGATCACTCACTTTTACCTCAGTTGATTGTGGTTATATTTATTAGACAACTACGATTTATTTTCTCTCATTCCACTTTCACTCAGTTTCCTTCGCATGTTTCATTTGTACTTCTGGCTTTCTTGGCGTAAGGCAAGCGGAGCCATTTCACAATGAAAGAGCTATTCCAGAAAACGCTAGAGGGTTGCTGACTACGCGGGTCATTTTTCTCCCTCTGTGCGCAACTTCAGTATTAGAATGGGCCTTCAGCCAGAATTCTGCCTGTGGTTTTTACTTTACCTGTTCCTCCTAGGGGACATGGTATAAGGGCCCTTGCAAACGCTTCAGAGTACTGCAGGGGCCTTGGGTTCTTTTTACTTCTAAGGTGATCCATAGGAGGGATTTGATGAAGGAAATAAATTAAAAGAAAGCCATGGTAGAAGTGCAACAATCCCAACATTCATCTATCACTGGCGGGAAACTATGGAAAACACATTGGTCATATCAAATGGTAGTCCAGAATCGAATTAACAACCTATGAAATGCAGGCCGCAAACATTACCAGAGGTTCATCTCACTCGACTCCTTGTGTTAGATGTGCCGTAGTTCTCAGTGGGAAGGGAAGTAAAGTCGGTTGCTTCGTGTTGCAGATTTACGGCTCCTAAAACAACCTTAAGCTTAATAAAGAGGCTGGGAACAAAATTAAGCGGCTTTTCACACTCAGTATAGTAGTATGAGAGCTGACGACCATAGCAGTTCAGAGGATCCATACAATAAATAAATAGTATGGAGAAATGATTAATTTCCATCAATTAACTAAAATAATAAGAGTTAAATGATGAAGCCTGGGACTCAAGTACTTACAATAGTAAGTCGCCACAAACGGTGTATCTGGGATGCGAGAGCCCCTAGTGGTTTACCGGGGAAGTATACGAGTCAAATGGAAAATTGAATGTCAGGACGGCACGTGGTTCAAATCCCGGCCATGGCATTGAATTTTTCCTGTTGACTCTATCCATTAAAAAACCTTAGCCTATAAACGGCTAGTGTGGAGAAATGATTAATTTCCATCAATTAACTAAAATAATAAGAGTTAAATGATGAAGCCTGGGACTCAAGTACTTACAATAGTAAGTCACCACAAACGGTGTATCTCGGATGCGAGAGCCCCTGGTGGTTTACCGGGGAAGTATACGAGTCAATTGGAGAATTGAATGTCAGGACGGCACGTTGGCTATGGTAGCTCAATGGGTTTGAGTGACTGGACGGAAACCAGGAGATCCGTGGTTCAAATCCCGGCCATGGCATTGAATTTTTCCGTTTACTGTATCCATCAAAAACCTTAGCCTATAAACGGCTAGTGTGGAGAAATGATTCATTTCCATCAATTAACTAAAATGAATGAATGAATAAAAAATAAGGATTCCTTTATTTGTACACCCTTTGACCAAGCGCTTATTTTTCTTTTCCAAGGCCGGTTTACAATGTTGTCACGGAACGCGTCTCCTTAGCTAATCCTACTGAATCCTCTCATATTGAGTGACAGTTACTAAACGTGTACTGATAGGCCGAGCGCTTATAATCAAACATGTAGGAGTTAGCCCTACAAAGGTTGGAATCCCAGATAGGATTCTGATTTTTGTAATTGCAGAAATACGAAATGTGTATTACGCACTTGCAATTATTAAGGTTTACTCGATTGTACGGCATTTATGCTCATACATAAAAACTGAAACACTCTACTCTGTTTTTAAGCTAATTGAAATAAATATTTTTTTTTTCCATATTCAGAGTCAAATAAAAATGAAAATCAACTTAATATAGTGTGTATATGCAATCTGCTTCCATTACTGTAATCATTCTGCGGGACATGAAACCAAATGCTTAGTGAAATTTTTCACCAGAGTATACTTCGTATTATATGCCAGTTCCACTCGTTTCAGATGAATAAACCAAAGTGTTTACACAAGCAAGATTAAAGCAATATTCTAATAATATTGCATTTGTTTTGAAAATGTTGAGACTATGTTCTTGGTGCTTTTATAAATGAATGTGTTTGAAGCAGTATTATTTGCATTCTGCAAGAAAAAATTAAGACATATTAAATTAAGAATAATAAAAAGAAGCACGTACATTAAGAATTCGAACTCATGTTAGTTCACTCACGAGACACAAGCGTTATGCTGCCATGCAAACGGCTAAGACGCAAAGCATAATATGAAACCAGAGTGGTATTAAAGCGTATATTGGGAAAATTGTTTTTTCGCACTAGTCGTGTGGTAGTCAGACTAAAACTTCAATGCCACTGTAGCGATTCAAATTCAAACCCCGGCTATGGCATTAATCTTGTCAGTCTGACTCTACCTTTCCAACGCGTACATTGTGAACGCAAGGCCATCGAATGCTAAAGAAGTTTTCCGAATCGAACTTAGTTTCTGACAGCTGCTCTTTTTTTTTTGGTCTAAGGCGGTATATCCATGCGTCTTAGCTCCTATTTCGGGATGTAAGTGGAATAACTAAGTATAAGTTTTATCGCATTTATGTTGTAACAGGATATCTTCGTTGTAGAGATGTTTCCAAAGTTACAAAGCCATATGTAGCATGACAAATGGTCTCTCACCTCCTTTGCTGTTAAATCGTTGTCTATCAGCCGTACAGGATATCGTCCACTATCCCACAACTAGTTGTTAATTATTCTATTGTACCTGCTTAAATATGAGTCATAAGATCTCTTCTTTTCAAGGGTGAGTAGGAGTGAAGGAAATAAAAGTTGAATAATTTAAAATTCGTAATATATAAATTAAGTTTATTTTCCACAACTTCGATATTTCCAGATGTAATCTTAATTAATTTTCCACCATTTTTAATAAAATGATACTTCACAGTAGAGTAGGAACCCTTTAACCACTACTAAACTCAAATATCATTTAAATCTTTAAAAGATTGTGGATTAAAGGAAAATAATGTCTGCTCACTCCTGAGTTAGTTGATCGAAAGATGACTTTTGTCCAAGCTTCTTCAGCAAGATCATTGATTTTACTTCAAAACACTGAACATACATTATTGCACAATATCTTTTCTTTCAGATCACTCTCCTGCACGTCCACTCATCACTATAAAACTTTCATCTTCTCGGAGTCCTTTTTCCACAAGGAACATTATTGGTTTTCTCTCTCCACAACAACCGTCCATTTATTTATACTAATGCCACTTGTACCAACCAATATACATATCTTGTTTACTTTCTTCCTAGAATTTCGCTTCCACATACTTAATGTAAACATTATAATATATTTAAACACCTTTTTAAATTATAAATAACACTACCAAGTAAATAAAAAAGCACATTTTTATTGCCAAACAAAAAGAACTGTTACAATGTGTTTACTTTAAAATGACTGAGTAAGATTGTCATGTTTTTTTCAGATGATAGGAACTGTTATGATCATTTCTACGTTTATTTAAACAGTATCAGATGCTGCTGTTCTTTGTTTCAGATAGCCAAAGAAACCTGTGAAAAAGAAACTAGTATAGGCAGAATTCTGAGGAAGAAGCACGACTTCGCACTTTATACAGTGATGTACACACTCTTTGAAACACTACTCGTATTTCTCAACAAGTAAATGAGATAGAAATGGAATTGTTGTTGTTTTATTTTATAGAAAAGCTGCATGTTGAAAATGTCTTTCTGTAACATTTACAGGACTATCAACATTCTTTTTTCACTCTCGATGTAACTCAACACACCTTCCACAGTCCAAATGACTTCAAACTAGTTTCGGTTTCTTGCCTTTGTTATCCTTGTTTGGTAGTTCTGTACTAAAATCACTCCTGCCTGTAACGATTCCACACTTAATATATAGTACTGTAGATAATGTGTGTACTTTGTGCTTTGTTGGTGAGCTTCGGCCCTGGTTGATTTCCTTTCTTCACCATGATGGCGTCTCGATGTTGATACAAGTTGTGTCGCTTCGGCAGAGTTAGTTCCGGTTTCTCTTCGGACGAAATTCACGAATCTCACGGTAAGACTCCATTAGTGACAGATTTACCGTCTCACAGCTCGTTTACGGGTTTTGTTGATCATTTCCTTCACACAGATCTGCTTATTGAATTTTTTGTATGCCAATATGAAAAGATATCAAGTATTTATGGCTACGCTAAGCCACAGACAAGGCTTAGAGTAAATGTAATGTCGTCTAAACTTTATACTGTGTTACTTCTTGTGTCATTTCAGTGTGAATTTTTGAATTTTTCAATTATTTTCAACAACTTATTTACATTATTTACTATTTTAATCTACTAAGTTGTTTTAGTATTAAAATAACTGAAATGTAGAAGTAAATATATAATTTGTTTGTTAAGGACAATATCAAAATATATCATACCAGTGCTGCCGGTGTGCCGGAATATCATGCCTCAGGAGTTTTCGTACATGCCAGTACACCTACTGACATGGGACTTTTAAAAAGCATCGGTCTGTGTAAGATTTTAACCCGCAGGGTCTGACCAACCGAGTCACCACGACAATAATTAAACGTAAAGTTTCCAATTACATTCTAACATTTAGTGACTATGTAATGCCGACTTTTCCAGTAAATCGTGTTGTTGTGATAGGTGAAGTGAGTGGTCATCATTAGTGAAAGTTCGCTTTCAGTCCGTTCAGGAGTTTACTCTGATTAGAAAATGTTTAAGATAACTGACACATATTTGAATTGGAGGCTTTTCGGCACGGAGACCTGTATTGACCAATTGTATCTATGCTCCAAGTAGGGGTATCACCAGGAAGAATCAACCGACAGGAGACAGGGGGGCGTCGTCCTAAGTAGACAGTTGTGCCAGAGGTACTACTTCCATTAGTCCTGAACCCGTAGGAACTGGACCCGGGCCTCCTTCTACCCGGGAGTATCCGAGCTGTCCCAAAGGGCGCTCGGCGTCCTCCGTGGGGCTTTCCATAGGGCAAGACCTAGAGACTAACAAGCCCCCCCCCATCTGGTCCTATGGACACAAGACGGGATGGAAGTGGATACGCCACTTACGCGCGTCAACACTCAAGGTGAAGACTACCGAAAAACCTCGGTGGGGCCGCCTGGTGATCTAGCACACCTTCTACTAGCTTTGCAGGCTAGTACGCGGGAGACTTAATGGCTTCCCTCAACCCCGTCCGAAGACGTATAGCAGCCTCGTCCATCGCATCCCAGGCGGCGTCAAAAGCTTTCCCTTCTGACCACGCCTCCTCACATGTAAGCAATTATAAGGGTTTTCCACCCTTAAACATATGGGTGGTCCTTCTTAAAACGTTCACCAAGTTAAAGCGCTGTTGCAATATTTTTCTTGTATCTTCAGAAATTAGCTTAGACTGTGCAAACGTGCTTCCTATGTGTGTTAATTAAGCTTATATTTACAGAAGTTACATAGTGTTTTTCTTAGTATAGTTTTATAAATTTATTAGTGTTTAATAGTTATTAACGTTTAGCTCTTGCGTAATTTAATTAAGATGTGGATACCATGGGAATAAACCTAACATGGATATGCTAACATGGATTTCCATAAATACTTGTAATATATATCTAACAGTATTTCTAAACTTTCTCGAGTTCTAAAGCGTTTATGACATATTTAATTATTATGTGGAATGTACGAGATTATTTATTTAAATTGTGTTTAGCAGAACACCCCCCGCCCCAGAAAATATACTGCTTAACTTTATTCAAACTTATAAAATTAGCAGACATCCTTGTAAAAAGCTTCGAAAATATAAAAAGAGTAATAGAGTTTCCTTACTAGTTTTTCTTTAATTCCTTGGTTCGTTTTATTAATTTTTTTATTTATTTCTTTTTTACTTTTGAAGCATTTATTGCTTTGTTAAATCAACAGAAAGTCACCACCTGTACCTGCCATAGAATATAGGAAAATGTTTTAGGATAAAACGACTCACGATTGCAATAAACAAAGCTCTAATGTGCAATCTTTGCTTATAAATTATTATTAACTACCAGAATAACCAAAGTGCTTCTTTAATTTGCAAGTAAATATCCCTCACAAATTCATGCACACTGATGCAATTTAACGCCTTTAAAATTGTAATGATGTTTTACCAAGATATTATGCTAATAATACGCATTTACTTCTTGTACGTAATAGAAGTACTAATAGCATAACAGCATAGGTAACATATCTTTTTTCAGTTATGTTATAAAGAGTTGTAACATTATGTATTATTATAGAAAACATTAATCATTTACAATTTATTTGAAAAGATCAATGACGATTTCCTACAGTGAATTCTGCTTTATTTATTTATATTTTGCCTCTAAACGTTATTTTAAACAACGGCAACACTGGGTTTTCTCAGCTGTAAACACGTGCCTAACATTCTTTACCTCTGACCCCGGTTGGTGTTTCCTAAGATGTTTATGACATTGTGGTTAGGGGGAAGAACAGTTTTTCCCTACAAAGAGAGCCGGTTGGGGATGCTTTAAACGCGGCCACTATACCCGATTCCCACGGGTTTCGGGAACACACTGCCCCCTCGAGTCCATCCCAATCCGAACAACTCCCGAAGGAGGGGCTCGGCTGTTCGGCCCGAGGTTCCTCTAGTAACGTCAGAGGTACCACGAGTGCTAAGGGTCCGCAGCGCCCGCACTTTGGCAGCTGAAAGGGACGGATCCCTTCCCCTACGGGACGTCCTAAGTAGACAGTACAGAGGGCAGGGTCCCGACAATTGACCAGTTAGAATCTCCCCGGCGGGCCAGTAAACCGGTATCCCACGGAAATTAAGGGGACATAATTACCCAGCATTTACCTGGCGACCCGGCAGAACCTCCATGGGTCAAGTATGCCGGCCATGGGAATCGAACCCGGACAACCCGAATGCGGGCTACAGACGAAACCGCCTGCGCTATCCCGCTCGATATACCGTTGTTAGTATTGGAATATTTTCAGTACGCGATCTGTTCATTGTTAAACTTATGTAAGGTTTTTACATATCCCAAGTGCAGCTAGAGCAGTCTTCTTGAGGTTTAGATTTTTGCGTGGTATTCTCTATCCTGTAAAGGATTTGCCATCACCAGGTCGGTCTAAATACACATGTTTCTATGGTAGCATTCTTAATTTGTAGATGTCAGTAAAATTAGCAGGAGAGGGTAAAACCACTTCAGTACCAATAGTTTCCGCTTTCCAAACCACTTCAGTACCTACCAACCTAGGTTCATCGAATGACTTTATACGAGTATAACCTATTCTATGCCCTCATAACCAAATCTAAATTGTTTAAACGTCTGAAATAGTTTAAATTAATATTCCTTAGATTAAAACATCATTTCTTACTTCTAGTATTTAAAATATTTTTGTTAAAATTACATACTTTTATGTATCAACTCTAACCCTAATATACCACTGTGTAAAATAGGGTTCAATAAATCTGAATAAAAAATCTAAATTGTGTTCTCACTTTCATTGGACTGATGTTCAAATTCTCTGGAGCGTGACTTTCTTCACAGAGTCTAACCAGCAGAATAAACTACAACGTATACTAAAGCTAGGTACTTACAGTCGTGCACTCGTCATCATCATGTTATTCTTATTCTTCTTTTATGGATTACGTCTTTGCCTGTTCCGAACTCACATCTCTTCAGTTCAGTGCTTTCTATCTTCCTACTGACCTTTGTCTCTAGGTTTATGCACCAATGCTGTCTTGTCTTTGGTGTCATATCTCCTGGCAATTTTACTTTCCTGCCTAATCGTTCCCCCTTTTTACGTAATTCAAGTCCTTCCGTCTTGGTTACTCACTTGAGACTGCTGAGAAAGATGTTTTTACGTGCGTTTCCAGAAAAAGTTCTCTCTCTCTCTCTCTCTCTCTCTCTCTCTCTCTCTCTCTCTCTCTCTCTCTCTCTCTCTCTCTCTCTCTCTCTCTGTGTGTGTGTATGTGTGTGTGGGCGGGGCAGTTTTTAATGCCAGTTTCAAAGAAAGTAAGAAGACGTTTGCGAAGCCAGTTGCGCACCAAGTCTTTCACCTCCTAATTGGTTGTGAAACGAGGTCCTCCAAGAGCGTCTTTGAGTGAACCAAATTTGAAGAAGTCACACGGTGAGAGATCTGGATTGTAGGGTGTATCTTGAAGGACAGTCCAGTGCATTTCGGCCAATATTTGTTGTGTTACTGCTGGGATGTGTGGTCTGGCAATATCCTGCAAAATCCACACATTTCTGATCGGGCTACTGCGACATTTTGACTGGAAAGCAACTCGAACTTGACTGAGAAGGTCACAGTAGTAGGTAGCATTAATGGTCCGTCATCGTTGACCTTGTTTTTCGATGAAATCAATGAGGACACCTTTTGAGTCCCAGAACACTTTGGGCAAAACTTTCGCTGCTGATAGTCGTGACTTGGCTTTCACCGGCGGTTGCTCTCCACTCCTCCTCCACTCCAGACTGGCCCTCTTTGATGTGGGTGTGTAATGAAACACCCATGTTTCATCACAAGTGATGATTCTGTCCAGAAAAGCATCACCTTCCTCTTCGTAGTGCGTGAGAAGCATGCGACACATTTGAACTCGCACTGCTTTCTGTTCTGCAGTGAAATACCGTGCAACCCAACTAGCTAACACTTCTCAAGTTCAGCTACCTTAGGAAGATTAATTGGACACTCTCATAACTTATGAGAAGTTGTCGACAAATCTCAAACACTCTGATGTGGCCATCCCCTTCAATTATGTCTTGAACAGCTTGGGCGTTTTCTGGATTGATGCTGGTGCATAGGCGGCAAGGGTTGTCCAAGTTTCAACACGTTCATGTACTTCATTAAACTCATGGCACCAATGCGTATCATTAAAGGACCATGACCTCTGGACCATGAAAGGGTCCTTTCCGCAAACTGTGGGAGTGACCGACGGTGAATTTCAGCTGCACCGACATTTTCATTGACAAGAAACTTCAATATTATTCGTTGCACAACAGCTGGATGCACCTCTCTCTCAGACATCTCGGCAGTAGCTGAGGGACAGAGCCAAAGGAGTTCCCAAGGCCACTGTCCCCTTCCAGGGACCACACTGCTTGTACTGTAAAAGCCTCGAACCCGTACGGCGCTCTATGCCTGCGCAGTAAACAAAGGCCTGTTAATATTTGATTGCCCCTCGTAGAAGCTCTGGCAGAGTGATCAGCTGCTAAACAATTTGAATGTCGCTGAATTCCATTTGTTACTGTTGTGCAATTAAGGATAATGCAATGAAGTCTAGCTCAGTTAACCTGAAATGGATGGAAAAGGAAACATTTATAAAAACCGTGTTCCACAAACAACTGAATAACGTCATATTAGTACAGCATAGCTGACTTTTCTTAAGGTTTGCCCAAGTAAGTCGTATGGGACGACGAGCGAATAAGATGTGCAAAGTAATGAACAACTGAGCTTAAGGTTCATACATGTTGAAGTTATCAAAAATTTGTTTTAGGATAAGTAAACGAAGTGGTGGAATGACCGCCAAAATTAGAGACTGTACACCTATTACGTCTTACAATTAGCCAACAATGGAGGGTGTGCATGTTTATGAGAACTAACACCAATACTAGTATTGTCCGCCTCTGTAGTATGATCGTATTGGATTACGATACCTCTTACTCGAACTAATCCGGGGTTCAAATCTTTATTAGGGTGACCTAGCCGGACAATTTTACATTTCTTATCGTTATAAGACGCATGTGAGCAAACATTAAGCTCTGTGCCCCAGTTCAATTGAATATTATTTCGCTCACTTTTTTGCACCATGTGATATCACTTTGAGCTGACCTTCGCCGCATTATCGGCTGGATTTTATACCCTACCAGAACTGCCGCTGCTGCTAGAGTGTCGGCTCGGGGCAGCATTGCGACTTTTGGCTGTGATTTTGTCAGCGGAGACTTTGGAGCATTCTACCAGTCGGTGTGAGTGGCTGAACCAGGGCGGTAATGCGGTAAGTTGTGGAGATATAAGGTCATTTCTTTTAAACTTGGCTTTCAGTTTTTGACCTGGTGTCCTGTGCTCGTCGGAGAAAGATTTTATTGGATTGTTCAGCAGGGATTCGGCACTACGACCAGACTGGTCTTTTGTACCTATGCCCCATGTGGAGTACCCCAGGGAGGGAGGATGAGGCGAAAGGAGACAGAGGGTGACTGACCCTAAGGAGTATTAATCATAAAATTAAAGAAAAAAACAAACAAAGTACAGGACACACATAATGCACTAACGACACAACTTCCTGCAATAGTTCTTCATTGTTGCCGAACCTTTTCCCTCGCAGCACTTTCTTCATCCTGTCAGATGAGGATCATCCATCCTATCAGATGGAGCGGCATCCGCTGAATGTGGTGTGTGTGTGTCTGTGTGTGTGTGTGTGTGTGTGTGTGTGTGTGAGGAGGGGGCCCGAACAATGAACCCCAGTAATGCCAACTTTGTACTTGTCATATTGCTGGTGTGCGGCCGCGCATTGTCGTACTGTAGGAGCACTCCTTTGGAACACTACCTTTCGAGGTTACTGAATCCTGCGTCTAAGCCGTGTAAGGGGGTCACAGTACACCCTGCTGTTGACAGTTATACGTTATGGAAGCCAGATTGGCAGTATACCATAGGTGTCCCAAAAGACGGAGATCAACTGCAGTTGGAGCAGAACGAAATTTCTTGGGTGACCAGCGCGAGCTTCTTGGCCACAAACCACGTTAAACTATTTGTAAATGTCTGCTGTTTTGACTCCTTCCTTCAACAACAACCATGCAGACTGTCTTGGTCCGTGATGGACAACATACATCTTCCAAGCTGTCCATAACAAGCACTCCCCATGCATTATACTCTGTCTTAACAAAGTCCACTTAGCGTCTGCGTGATGTGCTAATATCAGGTTATCGTCCGTCGAAAAGACTTGCTCATAGATTGAGCGGTATGGCTTCAACATTGTAATTATAAATATTCCTGGACACCCCTCGTAGATAGAAGAATAACGATTTCTACGAATGTCTTTTAGAGAAATAGAACAAGTCACGTGAACAAAACATATAAACTTTTCGTTTTCACGTAAAGAGGGTGACTATCACTTAAGCCTAAGATATTCCCATCTTGTTGTTAGGTAAGAAAGATATAAAAACAATTTTTAGAAATATTTATCTTCATTGACGCCAAGGAGATGTAAACGTTTTGTAAAATAGTTTGTATACTTCTGAGTGAATAAAGAATTGTGAATAAGTAAGCATCTAGTTATTTATGTGATCTGAAAACTGTCGGTCGTACATATTTACGTCATAGAATTTCATCTTGCGTTATTTCCTCAAGACGACAGTACATTTATTAACCAAGTTCGAATCGTACATTTAATTTGTGAAGATTCTCCAGTACTAGCAATTAATTGTGAAATATTAAAGAATCGCTGTGAAATCAAATATTGCTTTCTAGAGATTATTTAGACAATACAGGAATCTCACCGTACTGATATTAAGATCAAAGCTTCAACTCTAGTTTGATCTGTAGCCGATCTATTGAAGCAGTTCTCGGTTCGGTAACCAGACAGTGATTATGGAACAGACCATTAGTAAAAGCAAGCTTGCTTATTAGACCAATGGAATTAATCTACTCACTTTGATTCATGACCAGTTGGGTGTTTCTAATACATTAATTACACCAGAGTTTCTGACTGATGATACCCTGCGGTCAGGCAGGCAGTGAAATTCAGCAAGTTTCTTATTGCATTCCTATGAGCTAATAATTGCCATTCTTCCACAACCGGAGCCAGAAAGGTATCTGTTACAAAAACAATTTTTGTAGTGCTTCTGTCCTGTGTGAACGACATGCTCTTTACAAAACGATTAAATCACTATCACCTAATTGCCAAAAGCTTTGCTTCTATATGTTTTACAGCGTTATAACACTAACAAACAGAACTCCAATTAACATAATCAACAATGATGTTGGCACCACTTTAGAATTGTTCTATTTCTTCGCTCTTTCTGTGTTATAAAGACACAAGATATTTTCTGAATACATTTGTGCCGTAAGTGTACACCCCTTCATGTAAGATTCTTAATAAATCACTAACTGACCCATATTTAATACCTTTTAGGTGTTCAAAATCACCCTTTTCGCGTTCTCCCCCAGGGGCCTACTGTGGTACGTAGGGGAATTGGCGATCCTGGAACCCCGAGTCAAATCTTTGGATTGGGTATTTGCGACTGTTGACAGGGCTAATGCCAAAAGCCAAAGCATGGTCCACATATGTGTTCGACCCTGAACTAAGTTAACTAAGTAAATTAAACGAAATTGAAATTAAAACCAAAGCAAAGCCAGAGCGGAGCTAGAACAAAGCTAGAGCAAAGTGACAGCAAAACAAGAGCAAAGCGAGAACAAATCTAGAGCGCAGCCACAGAACAGTCGCAGCAAAGCCAGAGCCAAGTCAGAGCTTAGCCAGAGCGGAGCCAGTGCAGAGCCAGAGACCAAACAGAGCTGGACCGGAGTGGTGACCGGAGCCAAGCAAGAATGATGTCAGAATGAAGTACGAGCGAAGCCAGGGCCAAGCCAGGGTTAACTTAAAGTATGAAGTTAGTGTGAGGCCAGAGCAAATCCAGAGCGGCATCGGAGTAGTGACCGGAGCCTAGCCAGAGCGAAGCCAGAGAGGAGGATGAGTGGCACCGGAGCAAAGCCAGAGCTGGACAGGAGTGGAGACCGGAGCCTAGCCACAGCGAAGCCAGAGTGAAGTCAGAGCGAAGCCAGAGCCAAGCCAGAGTTAAGTTACAGTATGAAGTTAGTGTGAAGCCAGAGGAAAGCCACAGCGGGGTCGGAGTAGTGACCGGAGCTCAGCCAGATCGAAGCCAGATCCAAGCCAGAGTTAAGTTACAGTATGCAGTTAGTGTGAGGCCAGAACAAAGCCAGAGCGAAGCCAGAACAAGAGCGGAGGCTGGCCGGAACCTAGCCAGAACCAAGCCAGATTTGGACCGGGTGGTGACCGGAGTTTAGCCAGAGCGAAGCCAGAGTGGCACCGGAGTGGTGACTGGAGTTTAGCCAGAGCGAAGCCAGAGTGGGACCTGGTGGTGACCGGAGCCTAGCGAGAGCGAAGCCAGAGTGGGACCAGAGTGGCTACCGTAGGCTAGCCAGAGCCAAGCCAGATTGGGACCGGGTGGTGACCGGAGCTTAGCCAGAGCGAAGACAAATTGGGACCGGGTGGTGACAGGAACTTAGCCAGAGTGGGACCAGAGTGGTGACCGGAGGCTGGCCAGAGCAAAGCTGGAGTTAAGGTACAGAGTGAAGTTAGTGTGAGGTCTGAGCGAAGCCTGAATGAAGCCAGCGTGAGAACGGAGGAGGGCCGGAACCTAGCCATATCCAAGCCAGAGCAAAGCAAGAGTGACACCGATAGTAGGCCGGAGACTAGCCAAAACAGAGCCAGAGCCAAGTCTGAGCTGGATCGGCGTGGTGGCCGATTCCTATAAAGGGCGAACCCAGAGCCAAGGCTAGCCAGAATAAAATTAATGTAACGCCAGAGTGAAGCCAGGGCCGGATGTTCCGGGGTCGGAACCTAGCTAGAGCCAAAACAGAACGAAAGCAGAGCCAAGCCAGTGAATGTTAGAGCGTAGCCAGAGCCGAACGAGTATGATGCCAGAGTGGGACCGTAGTGGTGACTGGAACCTAGCCAGCGGAAAGCCAGACTGGAGCCAGAGCAGAGCCAGAGAGGAGCTTGATCGTAGCCAGAGCAAAGCCAGAGCGAGACCGAAGTGCTGACCGGTTCCTAGCCAGAGGGAAGTCAGGGTGGAGTCAGTGCGGAGCTAGAGCCAAGTCAGAGCTGGACCGGAGTGATTACTGGAGCCTTGTCAGAACGAAGCCAGAGTGAAGTCAGAGCGAAGCCAGAGCCAAGCCAGAGCCACGTTACAGTATGAAGTTAGTTGTGAGGCCAGAGTAAAGCCAGAGCGGGATCGGTGTAGTGACCGGAGTCTAGCCATAGCTAAGCCAGGGTGAAGTCAGAGCGAAGCCAGAGCCAAGCCAGAGTTAACTTACAGTAAGAAGTTAGTTGTGAGGCCAGACAAAAGCCAGAGCGGGATCGGTGTAGTGACCGGAGCCTAGCCATAAGGAAGCCAGAGTGAAGTCAGAGCGAAGTCAGAGCCAAGCCAGAGTTAACTTACAGTAAGAAGTTGGTGTGAGGCCAGAGCAAAGTCAGAGCGGGATCGGACTGGTGACCGGAGCCTAGCCAGAGCGAAGCCAGGGTGAAGTAAGAGCGCAGCCAGATCCAAGCCAGAATTAATTTACAGTAAGAAGTTAGTGTGAGGCCAGAGCAAAGTCAGAGCGCGATCGGACTGGTGACCGGAGCCTAGCCAGAGCGAAGCCGGGGTGAAGTAAGAGCGCAGCCAGATCTAAGCCAGAATTAAGTACAGTATGAACTTAGTGTGATGCCTGAGTAAAGCCAGAGCGAAGCCAGAACATAAGCGGAGGCTGGCCGGAACCTAGCCAGAGTCATGCCAGATTGGGTCCGGGTGGTGATTGGAGCCCAGCCGGAGCAAAGCCAGGATGATGTCAGAGCGCAGCCAGATCCAAGCCAGAATTAAGTTACAGTATGAACTTAGTGTGATGCCTGAGCAAAGCCAGAGCGAAGCCAGAACATGAGCGGAGGCTGGCCGGAACCTAGCCAGAGCCAAGCCAGATTGGGACCGGGTGGTGACCGGAGCTTAGCCAGAGCGAAGCAAGAATGGAACCGATGTGATGCCCGGAGCGTAGCCAGAAAGAAGCCAGAGTTGGTCCGGTGTGGTGACCGGAGCCTAGCCAGAGCGAAGCCAGATTGGGACCGGGTGGTGACCGGAGCCTAGCCAGAGCCAAGCCAGTTTGGGACCGTAGTGGTGACCGGAGCCTAGCCAGAGCAAAGCCAGGATGATGTCAGAGCAAATCCAGATCCAAGCCAGAGTTAAGTTATAGAATGAAGTTAGTGTGGGGCCTGAGCAAAGCCAGAGCGAAGCTAGAACAAGAGCCGAGGCTGGCCGGAACCTAGCGAGAGCCAAGCCAGAGTGGGACCGTAGTGGTGACCGGAGCCTAGCCAGAGCAAAGCCAGGATGATGTCAGAGCAAATCCAGATCCAAGCCAGAGTTAAGTTATAGAATGAAGTTAGTGTGGGGCCTGAGCAAAGCCAGAGCGAAGCTAGAACAAGAGCCGAGGCTGGCCGGAACCTAGCCAGAGCCAAGCCAGATTGGGACCGGGTGGTGACCGGATCTTAGCCAGAGCGAAGCAAGAAAGGAACCGGTGTGATGCCCGGAGCCTAGCCAGAAAGAAGCCAGATTTGGTCCGGTGTGGTGACCGGAGCCTAGCCAGAGCCAAGCCAGATTGGGACCGTATGGTGACCTGAGCTTAGCCAAAGCTAAGCCAGATTGGGCCCGGTTGGTGACCGGAGATTAGCCAGAGTGGGATCGGGGTGGTGACTGGAGTCTAGCCAGACCCAAACCAGAGCGAAGCCGAAGTTAAGGTACAGAGTGACGTTAGTGCGAGGTCTGAGCGAAGCCTGAGCGAAGCCAGAGTGGGAACGGAGGAGGGCCAGAACCTGGCGAGAGCCGAGCCGGGATTAATGCAGACGGTGGTAAACGGCGGCATTGTGTTGGGAAGTGAGGCATTCTAGAAACAATGACTAGGGGGTATATTGTCGTGAAGCCGTTATCTACGATAGCGCAGCTTGTGTACACAAAGAGCCGGCAAATAAAGATAGCTGAGATAAAGGACTTGCCGGCATAGATTAAGTTACGCTTCTGGAAGGTGATAGAATATTCGGTTTCTTTTTGTTCCGGAACAGTCTGGAACCTATCAATGAGGTACCTAAGAAGGCGACGACTCGCCAAGAGTGCAGTCGTAAGCAAAAAGCAGCTGTAGAGTGTTGTTGTTACGAGAACAGATGTTGTAACAGGAGAGTTGTGAACAGATGTAATCAGAACTCTGTTATTGTCATCAATCTTCCTGTTGTAGATTGTGATATGTGATGTAATTCTGCTGCTACGAAGTGTGTTTATACGCAAATAAAGAACATTCCCCACTTCGGCAAATTGGAGTTTTAATTCTACGAACTCAGGAAGTCACATCGGTGTCAGGAGTGGGATAACGACAACATCAGCGAGAAGATGGAAGAAATGAAGGTCAAATTAACAACGAAGACGGAAGCTGCAAAGAGCAACTTGGCAGCGCCGATGACCGCGAAGATGACCGATACCAGGAAGAGTAGCCGGAAGAACGAGTAAGGCCCGGCGTGGCCAGGAGCACTTCGGGGCCGTCTACACCATCTCCTCGAGTGACACTGCGCGCCGTCAGCCAACGGATGGTTGACAGCCTCATCGCGGGTGGCTGGGTGAGAGGGAAGCCGTGCCGTGTGCTCGTAGACACCGGGGCAGCCATGACCATCATCAGACCTGACGTGGCCAAGGGTTGCGGTGGAGAAAACCGAGCACACCACCATACCAGCTAGTGACAGCATCGGGTGACACCTTGCCTGTGGAGGAGGGCCTGCTGAAGTTGACCTTGGGACAGAGTGCCGTGCGCCTCTCGGTGTTCGTCGCGAAGGTGGCTGAGGAAGTGATACTGGGTTGGATGCCCTCAGGAGATACGAGGCGAAGGGGCGACGTCGGCAGGAAGGTCCTGCGGCTCAATGGAGAAGAGGTGATGCTCCGGCAACCTGAGTTTGCAGGGTCATCTTGAAGGAGGACGTGGCAGTCCCCGCGAGAAACGAGGTGGTGGTGACGGCGCAACTGGAAGGTCAGCGGACCAGGGACATGATGATGGAACAGAAGACGCTTGTGCATGGACTCGTGTGTAGCCAGGATATTATTGCCGTGCCGAGAGGAGGTGCAAGAGAGGCTGCTCAACCTGGCAGACACTGATCATGATGTCCAGGCCGGAACGCACTTGGGGACGTGCGAGCCGTGGTCAGCGTAACAGCAACCGAGTATGTGGAGAACCTGGTGGACCATCTCCACATGTATGAGATGGCTCGTCAGAGCATCCAAAAGGCGAGCGACCGAATGAAGACCCGATACGACAGGCAAGCCAATAGCCAAGGGTTCCAGCACGGTGACCTAGTCTGGTTGTATCGCCCTACCCAGACCAAGGGACGATGCCCGAAACTTCAACAACCGTGGCAAGGCCTGTACCGGGTGGTGAAGGGGATTAACGACGTCGCTCATCACATCCAGAAGGTGCCCCGAGGGGAGATGCTGGTGGTACACCTGGATGGTGTGGCCCGCTACGATGGTGCTGTTCGGGACGAGCAGCCTTGAGGAGGGATGAGTGTCGCGAAGCCGTTTTCTACGATATCACGGCTTGTATACACAAAGAGCCTGCAAGTAAAGATAGCTGAGATAAAGGACTTACCGGCATAGATTAAGCTACGCTTCCGGAAAGTGATAGAATATTCGGTTTCTTTATTGTTCTGGAACAGTCTCGAATTTATCAACGAGGTATTTAAGAAAGCGACGGATCGCCAAGGGTCAGTCGTGAATAATAGTAAACACAGTAAGGAGTAAACAGCTGTAGAATGTGGTAACGAAAGCTGATGTAATTATAACACGTTTGTTGCGATCATCGGCCTTGGTAGACTGTATATGTGACGTAATGTTGTTACGTGAGGAATGAACAGTGTATTTCTACGGAAATAAAGAACGATTTTGAATTTCGGCAAATTGGACTTTTAATTTTACGAACCCACGAAGTGACAATACATACCCCGCAAGCTGTTAGAAGCAGCAGTTGTTTGATGTTATTGTATAGTCGACGATTGAAGTGTACTGCCTTGAAGACAGATTGTCAATTTAACGTCTTTTTACTATAGCAAAAGTTGTTCTAAGTTGTGCAAATCAGATTTCCGAAACCACGTAACCCACGCAGTTTAATATATGGGACCTAGTTTCATGTTGTAGATCTTTAACGTTTTGAGATTTACGGAGTCTCAAAACACATGTTTCCGATAATTATGATACCTAATTTTCAGGTGAAAATGCTCTAAAACTAGATTATATAAAATTTATAATTCCAGTGACAAAATAGATTGCAAGCTCGTCATTAGAAACGTCGATTGCGCAGTAATTCGAACACAGTAACAGTATATGATGCTACAGCTAAGAAGAAAGTTCTGGACCTGCTTTTAAAACACTGAACCTGACGAAATAAACAATTAAATACAATTAAAGACATAATGTGAGAGTTTTCCCTCATGTTTTGCTTTTTTAAAACTGTAGGTGTATTACATAGATATAAATAACAGCTATTTGAGTGCGTATTCAGTCTGAAGTTCTAAACGGGCGTATGTTTTACCTTGGTAACATTTAAAATTAGATGGTATTATTTAGTTAATAAGTAGATAAAGTACTGGAATAATCTTAGAATTACATTCTGATATTTCCTGGGAAAACGTTTCTTAAAGGTTTCTTAAATAAAGAAAAATACCTTTACAAAGTCTAACTGTGAACAGCATAACTCAAAGGCGTACAGTCGTTGAGCATTAAACTTAAAATTAAAGCTCAGTATTTTTCAATGATGTATAATGAAGATAAACATGTCTCCCTACTATGAACTACCCTTTACCTGGAAAGATTTTCAATATTGTATATTTTCTCAAACATAGCTCAAACGCTTTCGGTTAAATGCCCATATGGTAAATGAAACATATACATATAATCATCCTTGGAAACAGCCTCCAAATCTATTTTTATCCTGAACGACGTTTGCATAAGATAACGGCTAAGCCACGCCCAGAGAGAGAGAGCAACAGAGGGAGAAAGAGACAGACTGTTCCATGGTATTCTCGCTACATCACGAAAGATCGTGTTAGCTCGGTAGGATTCGAGAAACTTCGGCAGCCTTCGAGAAACAGCAGGCCAAGTATAAATAACACTACGGACGGCTGCTGATTGGTACATTCCCAACACCAATATACACAATGACCTCTCATTTCCCACTCTCACCAATTAAATCATAACACATTCGCACAAATTCTACTCCAACCTACCATCCAGTTTCAACCATCTCATCAGGGGTCTCGGGGAATATGATATAGACCCCGGGGCTACCTACAAACACCCACGAACCACCTTAGGCTTAACATAAATTCTAACATCCCCATCATACACCATTTATATAGTAATATCTTTCCTAATTCTCATCATTCATAAAAAAACTAGAACAAAAGCCAACCATCTACCCACCGCCCGATGAATTAATCCCAACATAATGCCAGTAAGGGACAGTGTCCCGGTATGTCAGCGAGTCGAAGGCCCCTGCTCCAAGGAGCAGGATTCACCTTCAACGACACCTTAGTGCTGTGTTTTGGATGAGCAGTCTTCAACCCGAAGGTACATTTGTAACCTGAAAAGAAACTCCAACCTCAAAACCCACAACACATCCTACAAAATCCCAATTGGAAAACCCTACCTGCGGTAAAACCTTAAGGGGTGGGCACGCAGCAAAAACCTTCTAGCTTTATACAGCCAGCCAGGACTACGGACGGACGGGTGAGCAGTTCGGCAGTGAGAGCTGCTGGAGAGTGGTCACTGGTCAGTGTGAGTGCGTGCGTGCGTGCGTGCGTGTGTGTGTGTGTGTGTGTGTGTGTGTGTGTGTGTGTGTGTGTGTGTGTGTACATTTATACTGTATCGATTTGCGAGTTGCGAACTGATAAACGTGTCGTGATTTGTAAGTGAATTCTTTTGTTTATTCACGTGTGATGAAGCCGCTGTACAAAAGTGTCTTTCTACGGAAATTAAGAGCGTTTTGAATTTCTGCAACTAGACTTTTAATTTTACGAACCCACAATGTCACAGTATTTCCCTAATAAATTTAATTATTAGCAAATAAGCAATAAAAGCATTTCTGCAAAGGTCTATCCAGATTAACGTGAAATAGGATAGTTTGTGTTGAAGAATGTACATTGAAGAAAATGTGAGTATAGCTCATCACACATTTTCTAAACTCAAAACCTGAAAGAACGTTAATGACCGCGAAGTACAATGGAATTTGAAAAACAATACGGTTTTATAAGTATATTGTGTGAGTCTTATAATTTTTATTTCATTTTGTATGCAAAAAGAAATGTTTGAAAAAAATACTGCTCCTCAGTAAAGAATGCTACACGCACGCACGCACACACACAAACACATACATACACATGCACCACACAACACACACACTGAGCTTTTCCTAAGCCTTTTAAATCAGAGATCTCGATGTATCCGTTTACTGCGAAATCGCTGAATTTAATTTTCTTGTTGAATCCAATGCCTTCTCTGCCTATATGTACTTAGAACATATCATTATGCTGTTCAAAATTCTTATTTTGCTCTTCAGGTGTCATATATGTAGCCCAAGAAGACTGTTTTCCATAGCAAAATTTGGAATACCTTTTGGTACAATAAAATTTGGAAGTCTTCGCATTTCATCTTTCGTATTTCTTTAATAAATGTTGAACTTTTACACTTTACGTGGACCACTTTGTAAATGACAACATATACAGCTGAAGGAACAGAGTCTTGCGAAGCAGAGGAAGTGAAAAGCATGATTGTGCAGATGAAATCATCAACGTTTTTCACCTATACTCCCCTTTATGTGTTTTCTAACGTACGCGAGCTACCCTCGTAATACTGAACACTACTGAATCGATTCTCCCCCTTCAAGTAGTTGCTACCCTTCTAATGTTTCCACACACACAAACACACACTGGCAGATTAAATCACCATTCCTTGTGGTTTGAAGGTGGAACCCCCAGTGGGACATGATGGCAAACAAATAAATGAAGATGTATACAGGTCCGGACTCCACGGGGGATGAATCTTTATTGGAACGCGTTGTTCTTCATTAATCCGAGTGGCTGGGGTCTACCCCCTGTGGCTAGGGGCGTGTGTCTTTCAGGCCCCCTTGTGTATTCTAGACCTTTATTAAAACCTTCTCAGATTTCAGTTGTGAGTGAGCTTCTTGCACATTTTATACTAACACTTTTCATTTCTCTCTATATATCCACTACTGATATTAGTGCCGTGTGATGGTCCTAGGTTCGATTCTCAGCAACCAAGCTATCTCACCTTGTTTTACCCCCCCTCCCCCGATCGCTCTAGGTGATAGGCGAATGTTGATTTGATTTATCATACCATTATTTACTTATCATTACTTTTTAATGATTTCATTAGGTTTTGTTGTAATTTTTCTGATGTACTTCTGTTTCTTCGTTTATGTTGGTGCCAGGCAGATAGCGCGGATGTTTCCTCAAAGAAAAGCGATCTCTCATGGATATTAGATGGCTCCTTGGTCGACAGGTCGCACACTACCCTCTCTATGTACCTCTATCAGTAAGTTGGGTCTTCGAACCGCGAACTGCTGGAGACCGAGCGTCTCTGTCACCTGTCTGAGCTTCCTTCCACCTATTCTCCCATGCTTAACTTAAGATTTTATTGTTAATATGTAACGAAATTATAACTCATAATGTAAAAGGTTTTCAAGATATCGCATTTAGAGGAAATTTTTCATTATTTACGTACGGCCTGTACACTCCTGTAGTTCTTTCACTTTATCGCTTTGTTCCTGCAGCTGCTAGCAGCATTATATGCCTGTGGGTCGCAGCCTACAAATTGTCCACCTTGTAAAATCTAACTGTAACTTCACAAACAGTACGCAAAGTACAAAGAAATACCTTTGTTTTTGTAACTTACGTCCTTAACTTTTTAAATAATATCGGACGATGAATGGATAGGGTGAAATGATGCTTAAATGAGCCCAGGGTCCATGGAGCTTAGAGTTACCCGACACTCGTCTTTTAGGATAAGTGAAAACCCCGGAAAAAGACCTTATCCAGGTAACTTACCCTGACCGAGATTCGAACTCGGGACCTCTTGAACGTGAGGCAGACACGTTACCACGTTACCGAGGCGGGCGAAATACAGTTCTATACGTGTTCTACTATTCAACTACCACTTTCTTTTGAAAGAGTACTATTATATGGAAGTCGAATGGATGCATTAACTTTTGCTTACAACTTGGTAAGGCCTATGAATGCGGCTGAGTACTGGAAGATCAGTGGCTACACGGCGGCATAGATAGACAAAATAGCAATGCGAGGTTTAGTGATTCTGGCGAGAGCTAGTATACCAAATAACAAAAGACGATTTGCTGATTCAAGTTTCAAATTTGTAGCTGATTGGAGTTCCATGTCTGCAAAGTCATCTGGGATTCGTCTGTGAATTCTGGCCAAAAGGTTTTCCGTTAGGAATAACAAATGAGAAATGTAACTTTACATTGCGTTATTTTGTGTGTGTGTGTGCGCGCGCATGTGCGTGCGTGTTCGTGCGCGCGTGCTGCGTGTGTGTGTAACATTGCATTCATATTCATTTGGGCGAAATTCGTAGCACTCAGATGTTAGACAAGCATAGTTATTGTTACCGTTAACAATTTGTAATATAATGATTAGTGATAATTTTATTAATTTTCAGCTATCCATGAATAGTAGGACTGACATTCTTCACAACGTCGTGGTTTATAAGTCAGAAGAGAAACTTAGATTGAATACTGATTATTTGTATTTTTTCCTTCTCACTTCATCTGCCATACATATTAGAACTCCTCATTATTTGTATACCTTTAGTGATTCCTTATACTTCAGTGCGTTTTTCAATCATTTGCCTGCCCAGTTAATTCACTCACAGCAATATTTGTGTTGATAAACATTCTTGTGATGAGTATGGTACAATTTCCTCAAATTCGTTAGTGCTTTTGACTTTTACCACTTCACAAATTTTAAATTAATGAGTAATCATAATAGCACAACCAATAGCATATCAAAAACAAACTACACACAACTAGTGTGTAGTCAAAATAATGCTCATGTTAAACTATTTATTTCACCTATGTATATATATGAGAGTGTATTGAGGGTTCTGATGCATATTTAAATGCATGGCGCTGACTGATATTGGACTCCAATTGGTATTTCCTGAGACAGAAATATTTAATAGATCTAATTAATAAAATGAAAATAACCTAGGAATTCGAATCATCATGATTATCATCATCCTCATCATCATTATTTATAATACTGTATCCGAAGACAGTACTAAAGATACATGCAAGATATAATGATCATCGTAACAAAAGATGAATATCTATGACATTTTTATGATTATTCTAGTGGGAAAATGCCGCTTATGTGTATCACTTGAATTATTGTTGTTGTTGCTGCTTGATTGATTGACACGATAACATCCGAGGACTACTGGAACACCTCACGGAAATAATGTCTCTTCCAAAATTCCTTCATGTTCCCAAGGGCACTTATTACGCCTTTTTTGTGAGTCACCACTTTTTGCAGGTTTTCGGTTTTTATTGTTGTTAGAGCCACTTCCCTCAGCTTTATTATTGACGACACAGTAAAGTATTTATTGTTTCTGGCAACATAACCCTTTACTTCAGCCTAAATCAACTCCATCGGCTTAAAGTGGCAATTATAAGGGGGAAGATGAACTATTTTGTCGCCATCTTTGTCACTATGTCTAGATATAATTATTCATTGAAACACAATTGCAAATGCTCACAGTACACGCACAGATACACGGACTCAAAACACACGTATACCAAGACAAATTGCCACAAATAGGGTACAAAGGAGTTCACTAGTACATAATCTCTGTTTAAAAAGGACAGCAACGAAGGTGAGTTCATTTCTGTTTATTGCAGTGTTATCAGTAGGCAAAATCAACAAGGTATGGTGTTTATTGAAGCGTTAGCAGAAGAGATATGCATAACTCGGTCTCCCGCACGTCATGCTCTATAAGCACGTGTTAGAATATCGACAGCAAAAATTTAGCGTCTAACGTTGTCGAAACGTATGGGCTCCAATTGGTCCTTCTAATCCTTGCTATGACAACCATTATGACGCAACCATCCCCTCCCATTTGATTAAAGCGTTTGTGCACAAAGGTTAGTAAATGCCAATTACATTCTAGATTGGCGCAAGTTATAGTTCACAGAGTAATACTTTACTTCGTTTTGGACGTTTGCACTTTTGATGGACGTGCTGTACATCTGACGTCATTTATACTCTGGGACCAACTAACTTTTATGGCATGCGAGTGCACACTCCTCCGGCCCTTACTAATGACAACTACTGCGCTGCTATATGCAATGATAAAATAGCATATGTAGCAGTTTCTACAGTGTTTGTAGGTGATTTTTTGTAAGAAGTGGAATACCTTTATTCAGGAAGGTTACATAAATATATAAAATTCTGTACTATATCTCTGGACAGAAGAAATAAACTAAAGGGTCAAACAGGTAATGCTTTTCCATTTGCTAGTGAAATTAAACATCGTTATGTAAAAAACTGAAGCTGCTGACAGTGAAGTAAACTAGGTTATTAATAATAACTAAACACTAGTAACACAACTTCACTTATCTTATTTAAATCCTGGGACCGGTTTCAAAGCAAACCTCTGCTTTATCCTCAGCCACTCAGCTTGACACTCACCCACATCGTATTCATTGTTGGCGACAAGTTCATGCAAAACCTGTGTAAAAGAGATGTTTCTTTAAAGCAAGATCTGGAACTTAAAATTCAGCTTGAAGATTTGAGAATAGATGTGATACAACTGTGCAATATTCCTAGAGACATTTCCCTTAAGAGAATTTGTGACTTGGATTAAAAACCATTAGAGAAGCCACTAATATCACATGAAAGAATTATGAACGATTATGTATAAAATGTATTTTTCATATTAGCCTTGGTGCCACTCAGTGTTCACTTGATTGTATGTTCTAATACCGTATTGCTCCAGATGGCGCAAAACGCGAGCTTTAGTACGTAGTCGTGACCATGTGAATAACACCTTTAAAGGCAATTTGAATAACTCATGTAGAGTCACAATTGCTGAAGCTCACGTAACTTAATTTATGTTACAGTAGCAATGTGACGGAAATGTGTACAATCAGCTGACCTGGACAGAGACAGCAAAGCAGGTTTGTAACTGCCGACAACGTAAACGTTTGGGAGCACGGTTTTTCGTTGTTTAGTTCCGTAACTCTCTGTCTGTCTGTCTGTCTGTCTGTCTGTCTGTCTGTCTGTCTGTCTGTCTCTCTCTCTCTCTCTCTCTCTCTCTCTCTCTCTCTCTCTCTCTCTCTCTCTCTCTCTCTCTCTCTCTCTCACTTTCTCTCTCTCTCTCTCTCTCTCTCTCTCTCTCTCTCTCTCTCTCTCTCTCTCTTTGCGCAGCTACGCAACTTCGCTAATGCACCTACTCGAGAAGAAACTTGAACTCCAAAGCAATACTGGTGCAACCTACCGATCAGGGCTTTAGAAAAAGAGTGGAAAAATAACATCAGTAGGTACGTACTGTGCCATCTCAATGAAAGCATCAAACCATTTCAAAGTATAGTAGCATTTAAGTGTGTTACTTTTGTAAATTAAGCAGGAATAGAGTTTACAGTAAAAAATATCATTTTTTGTTTTTAAAATTGTTGTCGGACATATTGTGTTAGTGGCATTACTTTCAAGACAACTTTTGGATAATCTCCATTTTATAATTCAAAATTTTTGGGTATTATTAACAACCATTAAACGGCTTGAAGAATGTAATTTCGAGCTGTATAAAAGCAGTCGAGGAGGTGTCAATTAACAATATACAGAATGCACCACCTACCAAACGACCAAAAAAATGAATTGTCCAGTATTCAACACAAAAACACTGGATTTTCAGTGCTGTATAATGTAATAAATAAACTAAGTTTCGGACAAACATATTGTTGCATACCAGGATTGTAAGGGGGAGGAAAGACTTACAAACCTAATCTACAACTGGGGCTGTAGCTATAGGGATGGTAGAGCAAAAATAGAACATAAAATATCAATAAAAACCGACTAACTCTATTTTAAGAAATCTAATAATCATACAGAGTATTCCCTGAGTCTAGAAGAGACCAGGGGTGCTTTGGTAATACTTGGTGACATAATAATTTAATAAGATCTTACCATTGGTGATGTGTTGGGTGTATGGCTGGTCCGAAGAAGTATAATCTGCTGAGTCCGGCGGGGGTTATGGTATTCGTAGAAACACTGTCAGATAAACCGACATAGAGTCCCCTCTGACATCCCTACGACGTTTCACACCGAGGGCTAACTTTACCAGGCTTAAATAGCGGTTCTACAAAAAGTCAATTCAGCGATTCCCACTAACTATTAATTTTGCATCATACTGTTTTGCGTTATTGAGGAAATGTTTAAGCCTGTCCTGACCCATTATTTCTTCTGGTCAGCAGAATCAGTCTGGGTCACATGTGGATAATTTCCTTATGCCAAAAGACTGCCAGTCAGCGGAATTTACGTTTGACATACATTTCTGTTAGAATCAATACATGTTACAGAATACCGAAATTTCCAAATCTAGCTCAGCTTATACACGTAACACATCCCCCTCGTTTAGATTTTGCTGCCCTCAGCAAATCCAAACGACTGGTAACAAGATTTGTACATAAATAAAATATTAATTTACACTTACATAGGCAATAGAGCATACAAACATTTACATGTACATTTTTTTTTTGTTTTGAAAAGTCATAATTGTAACACCTGAAAAAGAAAATCAGAGGACAGGAAAATGGGAATGAGTTGATGCGGGTTGGTTCCGAAGTATCCCACGCTGAATGAAGTCCATAGTTCCATAGAAACACACTGTTCCACCACTATGAGTTTATAGTTTTGGGAGACACTTCACAACACTTGATCACTGAAGGGTTGTAATTACTTCTTTAAGTTTATCTAACAAGGCCCTAGCTGTCACAAGTAATGTATACTTCAAAGTGAAAGCAGTTTAATGTGCTCCCTGCTCCAGTTTGGTAGTCTGTACTTAGTCTTTTAAAACAGGGAAGCTGATGAAGAACCTCGGTTGTGGCTTGCTATTTATATGATATCGTGTTCAAGCGTACGGTGCTCTTTGGTATTGCTTGGAAAAGTCTGTACTGAAGAGCCGATGAAAAGTTCGAAAGTGGAGTTTACTGTTTTTTAGAGTAGTCCACTTAGCTTACACTCGCCTACCTCAGCTGGGTCTGAGTTCTTGCAGGTGAGAACACGAAAGAGTGACTTATAAGTTATTGTATTTGAGCCACTGTAAAAGTTTGCTGGGTAGAGTTGCTTTGGCTTTTACCCAGGGTTTCACAGCGAAAGCCATGAGTCCATGAAGTTGAGGAGGTCCTCTGGAAAGATTAAGTGCCTTTCCAGACGCGAGTAGTCTTGGTTGACACTCCTGATGTGATACTTGGTCATCTGGGGTGCTTTGGTTCTCCCAGGAAAGAGTAACTGCTAGGGACCCAGGTGTCTCCTCTGCTTTCTCCTTATGGTGGTGGTGGTGTTTCCTGATGCTTCGACGTGTTTGTTCATCCATGCCGCAACAGAAAAACAAATGATGCAGAGTTAGGATTGATGCACAAGAATATTTCTATGGGGTGTGGATGGGTTAAAGTTCACGGGAATGTAATTAAATGGAAGGGATTTTCAGGTATCACATTACCAAATGAATATTTCTTATATCTATTTACAAATTATGGTTATATATAATTAACATAAATGGAACATGTATGGAATTTATGTGGAACCATTTTTAGAGGTAAAAGGCAGGAAAAAAAATTGGTTAAAGTTTATAGAATAAACAAAAATGAAATTTTATGTTTGCCTTATGGCTGAATAACATAAGCAAATAACCTATGGAAACTGCATAGATGTTCCACTTAAGTATGGTTGTTCACACATTAGTGATAAACTTGAAATAAATTACAAGTATTCTTCATAAGATCATTATACAATTGAATTATACATAATTAGTAGTAATAATGATAACAATTTAGCTAAAGAAAAATGGAGTTCATTTAAAGAATAGTACTTGTTATAAATTATAGGGCATTATTTACAAAAATCATGTCTAATGACTTGCCATAACAGCATCCATATACTGGATTAGACCTACGCCTAAAAAAATGTCTACTGTTGTCATAAAATCAGTCAAATATCAGAGTTAACCATGTCTTTCTATTTTGTTACAATAAATCTTGATGATACTGAAGTAAAGTGTTTCTAGAGTTACATAACATACCTTCATAATGCATGGTAATTGAGGTCACGTTTATACAATCATCTTACAATCTATAAGGATATCCTATAAGTTTATCTCTTTACATAAATTTAGCAAAAGTAACTCTGGCATTTGCTGGTTTAGCACTGATTGTTTAAACAAGAGGTATAATGTTTCTTTTCTTCTTTTCGCAAAAAAAAGGTGTGATCAAAGATATCGATAAATAATATCGATCTTATTATCTGGAGATATGATGTACTCTACTGTCACTGGATGTTAAAAACAAGTGTTAAATTACAGTGCATTGGGTTGTCTTATAAATGAAATGTTAATTGACAATAATTAAGTCTTCTCTTGTTTATTAATTCCTAACAAATTTAGGCATGCTTTTATAGCATAGTAATTATGAGTGATAGCAAAAGAAAGGGGAGGGGGTTTATAGGTTGTAGATCTCATCGTGCTGTGACCTGTAAACAGAAATTGATATAACGATTAGTTTAATCTTGGTCATTGGTCATGTCTCAGATCCATAATGAATATTGTCAAAGGGTGTATTTGAGTTATGTGCTGGCCACTGAATCAAAAGTTCAATAAATGATAGAGAAACTGACTGGTGTAAGAGGAAGTACCTTTAGAATAGCATACCCCGATAATTACATCAAGTTGATCAGTCTGCTTTGATAAACAATAACTATAAGTCATGGATTTCTTCATCAATACTTAAAGGTGAATTGGGGAAACAGCTGAGTTCTATGACTTAGAACCTTAGGTAACACCTTAGTTAAAAAAAAATCTGTGCTTTTCTTATCACATGGTTTGAGTCGTTTATTGAGTTTGCTCTTCAGTCATCATAGCTGATACAATTTCTTATATGGTCTTAGGATTTGTGGTTATCTCTATTCAGTTACACTATCACAATCATACTTTATTATAAGCTAATGAAGGGGGCGCCTTCCCTCCATAGCACAAAACTTCACATACACGCTGCGCAGCTCTCATTCATACTTAAACATTAATGCTATTTTGTCTTTACAACTTCTTTATTTACACTGATCAGTAATTATATAACTTGGCAATATTTATAGGGAAAATCACTTGCGTAAAAGAACCCTTTTATAACAGCTTTATCTATATCAAATCACCATGAGAGGCATACACAACCTAAGGGTCTCGCGAACACCAAAGGATGTACCCTCTGTCGCTCATACAAAAAACTCTTATAGCTTGAAAGCTTGAAACTTGAAGATACCATCGTATATGCATATATATTCACTAAAACTGTTTCCGAAAATCTTGCGATGGATTCGGAACAGAACACATTACTAATAGAATCTATAAACACTTAAAAATAGCCTCTAAGAACGCCTCGCGGTTGTTCTTAAGGTCAAGGGGTACTACAGGCATACATTATCTTCACAAATCCTAAGCATTTGGTTACAACTATCATAACTTATACCTTTTAAGCACAGAGAATATAAGGTCACTTTGAAATGATTTATAATAAAAAAAAAAAAACGTGGTGTACCGCTGGTGTAGTTGTTGTTATTAGTTTTTTTTTATTTCTCGGAAGGGAGGGAGTAAGAGAAGGGCTGAATATGTGCCTTGTCATACCGGCGAATGTTCCAGAGGAGGAATGCTGGGGAATCCATTTGCCGAGACATTGCTAAAAGTTTATAGTAACGGGAAGTAATGAGTATAACCGAATAATCATTCATAAGAGTGATGATTTAGAAAGGAATTAGCTGTCTATAATAAGCGGTGAAGGAAGGGCTTTTTACTGAAAATAATATTAATACGTGTTAGAAATAATACCTATTCAGAAACTATGATTATAACGTTGTATTGCTAGAAAATATACATAATGTGTTAGATATGAATCACGGGACTTATTCACGATGGAAGTTTGTTCTTTAGCGTGAACACGTCTGTCTTTCCTGTCGATCAACGTTTAGCTTGCAAAGTTGCATATTTCACAGTGTAATCGCAACGTCAGTATTTTAGTTTTTGCTGGCCTATGAAAGTCGGCAGTGTGCCATTTCATGAGTACCGCGTACTAGCGTGTACAGATATGTAATTATTAGATTTGTGGGTCAGTTCTACGTATTTATAATTTTGGGAGAGAAAAATGCAGTAAAGTAACAGTGTGTTAAATCGTTTTCCATCGTTTAATGGGTGAATGTCATCTTAATGCGTCGCGTGCTATTTTATTGAACTTAATGTGTATTATTGTGTATGTATAGAATGAAATGACGTGCTAGCTGGTCCAAATCAGGTCAGTGAAATACCAACCATTGTAATTATAGATTTAGAAAGATAACTTATAATCAAGAGACAAGATTTTTTTTTGAGTGAGATTAAGCACGTCGAGTGTTGTAAATGGAGTTACATGTGAGGGTAAACGAACATTTTTCTCTGTATTTTGAGTGTGGGGATTCGTTAGTTATAAATTTGTAGAAGGTATAGTGCGTTCCCAAGGTTTGGAATTGCTTAACATGAGTGGGTGAGGTAAACATTCATATGTGTAACTACGAAAAGAATTGATTCCTGTTTCGCAAGAGCGTAACGCAGAATTTATATGTCATGTAAAGCCATTCATTAAGTGAGAATTATAGGTACTAAATATTAATTCAGGGCACATTTTAATAATTTTATGTATTATTTGTCTTTTGTTTTATTTTTTTTCTGAAGTATTATGGGCTTTTCCGGGAAATTAGATTGGTCATAGAATCAGCTCATAATTATTAATTCTATAGAGCTTTTCTTTTTTTCTTTCTCTTTTTATGAAAACAACGTACCACTGTGTTGATTTCACGGCCCTTGGCCATTAGGGATAAGGCAAAACAAAATTTAACATCTAAGAGGAGGGAAGATAGAGACCAACAGTTTTTTTAAATTTGATTATTTTTTGTGTGGATTGTTATGAATTTAAGGAATTCAGATTAATAAGATCATCTTATTGAGTGAGAATTTATATGAAATATTGCAAAAGTAGTGGAAAACCATATTGGATTTGTTGTGGTAAGCTATCTAGGAGAAAGAAAATAGGGAAAAACCATTTGAACACATTGGAGGGGAGAAAGATAGAGATAGACAGACCTGGAAACATTTGTTTGTTTCTTTTTTTCGGTTTGCTTCCATTCTTAATCATATAGGGAGTAATACTGCATGCTCAATCTTAAAGTAATTGTAATGAAATTGTGACAGGTACTCTATAACTAAATATATCAATAAATTATCAAGGTGCATAATAGGGATGTAGTCTTGATACGTGTATGATACTATCATATTTCTTTCGTCCAGTAACATTTTTAATGCGGTAGTTTACGGGACTTGTTTGTTCCACAATGCGAAATGGTCCATGATACCGATGAAGCAATTTGGTCGTTTTGCCTTTCATTCTCGTTGGGGTGAATACTTTCACTAACTGTCCGGGTTGAAATTTAATGGTGCGTCTTTTTCTGTCAAATATTTTTTTGTACTTAATTTGTTTTTGCCTGATCCTTTCCTTAGCTAGTTGACGAGCTATCTGAATGTGCTTTTGTGTAGTTTGGACAAAGGGGTTGTCCGTGGTGTATTTTAGTTGAACTTCGTTGGGAAGGGTGGGATTGCGTCCATACAAGAGGAAGAAGGGTGATTTTCCCGTAGTTTCTTGTTTACTCGTATTATATGCAAAAATGACATGCGGGAGTGCTGTGTCCCAGTCTCGTTGATCCGTTGACACGTAATGTGATAGCATATTTATTACAGTCTGGTTAGCACGTTCTGTAAGTCCGTTGCAGGCTGGGTGATAAGCTGTGGTAAATGACGGGTGCACGCCCAGGATCTTTAAGAGGTGTTTCATTACATCACTTAGAAACACAGTACCTCTATCAGATAAGAGCTCGGCAGGGGAACCGTGCCGACAGATAATTTGCTCTAACACAAATTTAGCTACGTGCTCTACAGAACCTTTAGGAATAGCACGAGCTTCTACCCATTTTGTAAAGTATTCAGTTGCTAGAACAATCATAGTGTTACCCTGTTTGGAACGATGAATCGGACCGATGAGGTCAATGCCAAAGCGTTCTGCGACATTATTAACGGGAATTGGCTGTAAAAGACCAGCTGGTTTAACATTTGTCAGTCCTTTTCGCCCTTGGCAAGATTGGCATGTGCGGACGTATTTTTCAATGTCTTTCTTCATCCCAAGCCAGTAATATCTGGAATTGATTTTTGTAAAAGTTTTCTGGAATCCCATGTGTCCTGACAGAGGATCTGAGTGACACGATATTAGAATCTCGTGTTTCAGCTGATCAGGGATGACCAATAAGTGCAAAGGCCCTGAACTTCCTGCATTTTTGCGGTACAGGACTCCTGATTGTAAAGTATAGGTTTTTGCCTGTCGTTGTAACCTAGGTGAGCCGGATTGGGGATTTTCTAACGTAGTTATTAGGGGTAGCAGCTTGGGGTCAACTCTTTGTTCATTTGCTACTTGAACTGGTGTTAATAGACAAGTTGGCAAGTCGTCCAATTGTTCCACTAAATAGGGGTTGGGTTTATGCACTGGAAAACGGGAAAGAGCGTCTGCGTCCGTGTGTTTTGCACCTGATTTATAAATGATGGAATAATCATATTCCTGGAGTTTTAAAGCCCAGCGTGCTAGTCTTCCTATGATGTCTTTTAAATTACGAAGATAGCAAAGGGAATGATGATCACTTACAACATTGACGGGGAAACCATAAATATATGATCTAAAATGTGTTAGGCCGTATACTATCGCTAGCAATTCTAGTTCCGAGATACTGTAATTTTCTTCATGCTTGTTTAGAGAACGTGAACAGTAAGCAGTTGGATGCAATTCGCCATCTATGCGTTGCAATAGAGCGCAACCAATTCCTGACGTAGAGGCATCAGTATGAATTTCTGAATAGGCTCCTGGTTGATAGTGAGCTAATACTGGGGCAGTTGTTAGTAACTGTTTTAATTTATCGAATGAGTCTTGTTGCGTTGCTGTCCACTCAAAATCTTTGTTTTTCCGAGTTAGTTCATGAAGAGGTGAAGCAATAGAAGCGAAATTCGGGACAAAACGTCTATAGAAGCTAAATAAACCAAGCACTTTTCTAACGTCACGAGTAGTTTTAGGGACTGGCAAATTTTGAATAGCTCGTAATTTATCATTGTCTGGTTCTATACCCTTAGCGGATACTTCAAAGCCTAATAATTTTATTTTTGACATACCAAAAAAACATTTTTCTGGTTTTAGTTTGAAGTTATGTTTACATAGTTGACGAAAGACTTCTTATAAGTTTGCTAATAATTCATTAAATGTTGGAGCGAAAACAACAATGTCATCTAAATAGACTAAAGCTTTTTTATAACAAAGATCACCCAATAATTTACCAGAAATTTCTGAGAAAAACCTAGGGGCATTGGCAAGTCCAAAGCTTAGTCTGTTAAACTCATATTGGGAAGAACTTGTAACGAAGCTTGTATACTTCTTGCTTTCCTCATCAATAGGAACTTGAAAATATGCGTTTAACAAATCCAAACTGCAATACCATTTTGAGTTGCCTAAGTAACTAAGCAAATCATCTATGAGGGGTAGGGGGTAGGAAGTTGTTTTTGTAACTGCATTAAGCTTCCGATAATCTATACAGAATCTCATTTCACCACTTTTCTTCTTAACTAAGACCACGGGTGAACTCCAGGGACTATGGGATCCGCGAATAATCCCGGCATCTAGCATTTCTTTAATTTGGGAATCTATGATTTCTCTTTGTGCATGAGATACACGATATGGTTTTTGTTTTATGGGTGTTTCATCTGTGACTTCTATTTTGAATTCTCCTATATCTGTTTGGCCTAATTCTTGCAACTTTGTAGCAAATGCATGACGGTATTTCTGTAATAAACTAGTCATTTGAGATTTCTGTTCGAAAGTGAGTTGTGAATTAATGTTAAATTTAGCGTTTTTAAGCTCGTTGGGTTGGGAATCTGTAGAAGACCAATTAGAAGCCTGTATAAGGGCTACTTCATAAGCATTGGCAAGGGTTGTTCTAGCAAAAATAACTTTCGGTTCAGCAGTATTGTTATGTACTGGTAGTGAACATTGTCCTGCATTATCGAATAAGATAGGTGAAATTTGTAAACATTTCTTTTGCATAATCGAGTCTCTGGGTTCTAACAAAATTTGTCCTGGTTTATCAAGATTAGTTTTTACTGGTACGTTCATGGAAGTGAAAGGAGGTATACGAGTGTCCTGTGTACAATATGCCTTAGGTACAGTGTCAGGGTCCTGTTCTGGTTCAATTGTAATTTGAGCCAAGTGACAGTTTTGTTTCTCGCCACAGTGTATATTTACTGTGCTATCGTCAGATGTCTTAAGAGTTATATCGTAAGAAGCTAAATTAATAAGAGCTTGATATTTGTTTAAAAAATCCATTCCTAACAGAAGGTCGTGAGCGAACTCTCGTGCTACTAGTAATTCTTCTGTAAATTGTACTCCTGCAAGTTGAAACTGAAACTGGGTCGAATGACCAACGTCAAGTAATTTGTTGTCTGCTGTGCGAAGGAGTAAACTATTAGATATTGGAAATACGAGTGACGTTACGAAACGTTCATGCACTATGCTAACGGCACTGCCGGTGTCAAACAATATACTAATCACTTGGTTGTTAGCTGCAATACCCTGAGTCGTAAGTACATTCATAGGCCGAATATGTGCAATTGTAAACTCTGGAATATTAGCTGCTACGGGCGCCACAGGTTTTACTCCTGTGACGTCCTTTGCCCGTTTGGGTGACTTTGCTTAAGTCTGCAGTTTATCGCTGTGTGACCTTGTCGGTGGCATGCAAAGCACACAGGCCGTGCATCAGCTGTTCTACTGTTGGTTTGCCAGCTGATATTTTGTTTAGCATTGGGGGGTCTCTCAGAAAAATTAGTTCCGCGTTTTTTGTAAAAACCACGTGTAAAGTGATTGCCAAAGTTATTACCGCGAACGTGTCCACGAGGTGATGTACTATGTCTGTCATTGTGTGAAAATTGAAGTCTTTGTATTTGCTTTTGTAATTTTTGTACGGCTTCAGTCAACGTGTCAATGGGGTCTGATGACTTGGCATCGTTAATGGCTGATACAGGTCTCGATGTAGGTCTCTGCATTAAGTCTACACGTTGTCCTGCCAGATATCTAGCTGTTTCTATCCTACGGACAAATGTGATTAGGTCGTTTACAGTCTGTGTATTTGCAGGGAGCACTTGCTCCAGTAAGGATGGTTTAAGCCCGCGGGTAACATGACGTAAGCGTTCTCTCTCTGTCATGTTGGGGTTCACTTGATCACATAGGGCTAGAACATCGTAGATATATTGTTCTGTAGGCTCGGCCAAATCTTGCATTCTTTGCCTAAGCCGACATTCTACCACATCTTCGTATGCTGTTGGCACAAACGCTTGTTGTAAGGCGGACTTTAAGTCTGTGTATGTCGGGGAGCAAATGTTTTAAACCAAGTGGCTGCAGCGCCACGTAAATAACATGGTAAATATTGTGTTTTTGCGTGGTCATCCCAGCCATTAGCTGCTGCTATAGTATCAAAATTGTAGAGGTAAGCAAAAATGTCCTGTCCGAGTCTGCCTTCAAACACGCCAGGGTCAATAAACGGTCGTGCATACGGCATCATTGATAATCTGGAAGGCTTAGTGTTTAAGTCTTCTCGGATTGAGGGGTCGACTGGGGGTACTGAAGTGGTAATGGTGGCGTCGTCTAACGATGAAGTAGAGGATGAATTTGAAAGGGTGGGGGAGGTTTGTAATTTCGAGGAAGATTCAGTCAAGTCTCCTACGCTTAAACTTCTTGGTCTCTCAATAAAGTATTGGATGGGTTTCAACTTTCGGAGTCGACGACTACTTCTTTGGTTAATTTTATGCATAGATTTCCAAAGATCTATGACATCCGAGGAAACTTCCTTAATGTCGTGGACAGCTAGGGCATATGTTTGAACTGAGTTGTCTAATGATAATTGATGTTCCCTAATGAGTTTATGAATTTCCTGACTAACGGGGCTATTACTTGGTTACTTAGAGGACAGATCCATATAAGAATGGTAAAATAATAATAAAAAATAGAGGCACCCATAGGAATTATTGAAACCAAAAGTAATGCAAAATAACATGAAATCATTAAACCATACAAATAAACATACAACAATAATGCACCTGAAAGAAAATTGTATATCAGTATTCTATACACATTCTGAGAAGAAACAGGAATAAAATGTACTCTGCTGAAAGTAAGATATGATTATGTCACCAACAAAGTCAAATGTCTGAACTTGAAGTTTGCATAACAAAAATTCTGATACTTGGAATTACAATAGTAAATGTGTTAATACTATAATATTCTAAAAGTATAGGCATCTTATATATATATAAAAAAATAATAATAACTAAATGTAGAAAAATGTAATGTTCAAGAACAATTTGATAACTAAAAAAAATCATAAGTTACGGAACTGGGTGTACTGGGGAGAAGACATAATTATCAAAAAGAAAAAGAAAATTTTATGGAGATTGGTACCGTAATCAAAATGCTAAATTAAAATACATAAGGTACAGGGACCGTTATTTAAATTTGCAAATGCAAACCCTGGCGCTCCGCCATAAGTTATATAAAGGTAGGGGGGTTTAGAGGTTCAGGGATCGAAACCATATTTCTGACCTTAAGGGTGGTAGAAACCGAGCGTCTCCACCACATGTTGCATACCAGGATTGTAAGGGGGAGGAAAGACTTACAAACCTAATCTACAACTGGGGGTGTAGCTATAGGGATGGTAGAGCAAAAATAAAACATAAAATATCAATCAAAACCGACTAACTCTATTTTAAGAAATCTAATAATCATACAGAGTATTCCCTGAGTCTAGAAGAGACCAGGGGTGCTTTGGTAATACTTGGTGACATAATAATTTAATAAGATCTTACCATTGGTGATGTGTTGGGTGTATGGCTGGTCCGAAGAAGTATAATCTGCTGAGTCCGGCGGGGGTTATGGTATTCGTAGAAACACTGTCAGATAAACCGACATAGAGTCCCCTCTGACATCCCTACGACGTTTCACACTGAGGGCTAACTTTACCAGGCTTAAATAGCGGTTCTACAAAAAGTCAATTCAGCGATTCCCACTAACTATTAATTTTGCATCATACTGTTTTGCGTTATTGAGGAAATGTTTAAGCCTGTCCTGACCCATTATTTCTTCTGGTCAGCAGAATCAGTCTGGGTCACATGTGGATAATTTCCTTATGCCAACAGACTGCCAGTCAGCGGAATTTACGTTTGACATACATTTCTGTTAGAATCAATACATGTTACAGAATACCGAAATTTCCAAATCTAGCTCAGCTTATACACGTAACAATATGAAAATGATTTTTACTACTCTTATGCACCATTAACATCATGTGACGTTGAACGAACTTTCTCCCAATCATTTTATATTATTTCAGTGTGAGGAGCAGAAAATTCACATTCGACAATTTACGAATGAAGCTGGTTGTTCACTGTAATTCCCGCATCGAAAGCAATGAGGATGGCATGTTGTAGCGTAGCTTACACTCTGTATCCGTACCGGACTGTACACACAGCGCTTCGGTATTCTTGTTGACACGGACGTTTGTTGAAGTCTCGCCTGAACTTGTATAGTACCTGTGCGCGTACATTGATTGCTAAAGTGTACGGGATCAAATTTCTGGTTATAATGAAATGTATAGTGTTTAACGCCCGCTTTAACTACATACGGCACCGCAGGCGGTGACACTGATGATACATGAGATGAAGATGGAGCACCGGTGGAATGAGATGGCGGGGGAAGCCGGAGGTCCCGGAGAAAACCAGCCCCAGCACCATGTTGTCCACAACAAATCTCATTTTGCGGTCGTCTGGGATGGGACCCGGGCCGCCTTGGTGAGAGCCAAGTGGTCTAACCACTGAGCCACGGCGTGGCCAATGCCTGGTTATAATTTAACGTTGGAGGACTTTAATTAAACGAATCATGTTAACTCGGAAACTATTTGAGATATCAAACTGAAATTTTCTCATTCTGCAGATCAGCATCTGCTAAGTATATTTTACATAGGAAATTTGTTTGTTGAGAAATATAACTTATGTTACCAATTTCACCGAATCTTAAAGTTAATTGAGGTTTGTTTTAAAAATGAAACACATCATTAAATTAAAGGAATACCCAAATGTAGTTAGAGATGCCTTTTGCCATCCTCAAATTTAATTATTGATGTGTTTTCCAAAGTTTGTGAGAAAACCCGGCGTTTATTCGAGAAAATGTTCGTAGAAAAGGCTCTTCAAGAAATAATGAAGAAAACAAACTTGCATATGCATATTTGCACCTAAACAAAATCGCATAGCTTCAGTATTCCGAAGCTACTATGGCAGTACCAGTCTGTACAGTAGTGCCAAACTCTAGCGTAAGATTCCTGTAAACAATTGGCTAAACTCCAAAGTATGTCGGAGTTAATATACGTGTGTTTGTGCTTGTGTGTGCAATTTCTGCCTAGTGCAACGAAAAACACCTGAATTTCTCTGTGGCAGGAATTTTTGTGTGTTAATACATAGTATTAGTTTTCAGCTCTTTCTGCACAGCCACTGGCATGATCCAATGAAAAGGATATCAATATTTCACATCAGTCATAAGTTGCAAGTAGAATTTTAAAGCGTGTGGAATTACTGCTGGAAACCCTTGTTACGCGGAATTAGGATCCTTTAAGTCTAATATTTTGCATTATAAACACCAGCGGTAGCGAAGGGGTGCGTTGTTTGAAAAACACCGGGAACGTTGAAGGCTTTCCCTTCTGTTCCTGCTCTATAGCCACCCTACAAGTATCTAAGGAGATGTCGGTTTTCCGGTACCGTATAACTTATATAATTTAAGAGTGTACTTTAAAACTTTGCCTCGGCCAACAACGTCTGATAAACAACGTCATATAATTTTGCCATATCATGCGATAAAAGAAGCGCAAAAGGTTTAGCGGAACAAATGTACAACAATTGCAAGTAACATAAATGGGAAGTATTTTATAATTATCATTCAGGCCCTCGTGGTATTGCCTTATTCCATCACACATTGAGGTTCTTTGTAGTACCACATACCTATACATATTATAGCAAAGAAGATCCGTCGGTCTACCTCGGAAAAAAACCAAAGGTCACAATGCCATTAGCTTTAGGAATTTCTACTTCTCAACTATATTTTGCGAGAACCAGATGCTTAATCCTTCACTTGTCTCTCACTTTGTGTAACAGCGTGGAAAATTCATTTTTATAGAACCATATAATTAACGCTGCGTACCAGAAGAACAAAATGGAGGAGAACATCAATGCAGGTATAACAGGAAATATATTGGAAAGGGACAAGACGATCCAGGTGTACCAATATCAACTTCCCCCGGGGCACCTTCTGAATGCGGTAAACCACGTCGATAATCCCCTTTACCACCCGATACTGTCCTTGCCAGGGCTGTTGAAGATTCGGGCAGCGTCCCTTAATCCGGGTAGGGCGGAACAACCAGACTAGGTCACCCTGCTGGAACCCTTGGCTGTTGGCTTGCCTGTTGTATGGTGTCTTCGTGCGGTCGCTCGTCTTCTGGATGTTCTGACGAGCCATCTCATGCATGTCGTAGGGATGGTCCACCAGGTTCTCCACATAATCGGTAGCTGGCTGTTTTCCGTCCGGGGGGCTTCCAAAAGCCAGATCACAGGGCTGGCTGGCTCATCCCAGTAGTGTCGTGTGTAGACGAGCTGTAGGCCAGCAAGAACAGTGGCACCTTGTTGTCCCAGTCTCACTGATGGCTGGTCACGACCTTACACAGGTGTTCATCTAAGGTCTTGATGTACCTTTCAACCATGCCATCTGACTGGGAATGTAGAGGTGTTGTGCGGGTTTTGTTCACCCCAAGTTTTTCGAGTGCCTCCTTCATCAGGTTGAACTCAAAATTGGTGCCCTGGTCGCTGTGGGGCTCTAACGGCACCACAAATTGGCAGAACACTTGCTCCACGAGGCAGTCTGTGATTGTCTTCGCCTAATGGTTCGGGATGGCATACACGTCCGGCATACACCTCTTGGTGAAGTAGTCCACGACCACCATCAGGCACTTGTTGCCTCGGTCGGACACTGGGAATAGTCCAGCTATGTCGACGGTGATCATTTCGAATGGTGCTCCGAAGTTGTACTGCTTCATGCGACCCCGGCTCCTAGTCTGGGGCCGCGACTCGTCGCGCACACGTGACATTGACGACACCATCTCTCAGCATCTGCTAGGAGCCTCAGCCAGTAGTAGCGCTCCCGAAGTTTGCCGATCGTCCGGTTTGCTCCCAGGTGTCCTGAAGTACCGGCGTGCACTTCCTCCAAGACCTCCGGGACCTTACTTCGGGGAAGTAACAACTGTTCTCCCTGTGTTTTCCCATCAGGCGATTCCCATACTAGTAACAGCACGCCCTTTGTTATCTTTAATGAGCCCCACGAGACCCAGTACGACTTATATGTGGCGCTCCTTGGTGCGATGTCCTCCCAGGTTGGTCTGGTCCCTGTCTCCATTTCTCGCAAGAGTGGCTCCAAGTCTGCGTGCGCCAGGTGCTCCATCCTCAGACCTGCGCTATCCCAGCCGTCCACAGGCACTGCCGTGACCCAAATGACAGCTGCGATACGCTCCTTCTCTTCCACTTTTGTGCACTTGCCGCACTCTTCTGAACAGGATCTTCGGGACATGGCGTCTGCGTTGCCGTGGCCCTCTACAATGTTCAGAGGTGAAGTCGTACTCCTGCAGCCGCTGGATCCAAAGTGCTGTCTGGCCTTCCAGGTTTCTAAAGCCCAGTAGCCAGGTCAGGGCGGAGTGGTCATTCCTCAGGTGGAATGGGTCGGGTGACGCAGTAGGTCTTCGCTGCGTTGCACAGGGTCTTGCTGTAGTTGGCCATCACTCGCTCATGGCCCTCCTGGTCTTGGGATAGGAGGCCTCCAATGCAATGGTCGCTGGCGTCGGTGTCCACAATGAAGGTGCCACCTGGTTGTGGAAATCTCAGATTAGGAGCACTATACAGTGTCTTCTTCAGCCGCTGGAAAGCGTCTTTGGCGTCATCCTTCCACACATAAATTCGGTGTTGCTCTGTCAGGTGAGTGAGGGTTTTGACGATGTTGGAGAACCCCTTTATAAAGCAGTGGTAATAACTGCACATCCCCATAAACTGCGCAATTCTCGCTTATCCGTTGGCCGAGGTCAATCTCTAACCGCCCGTGTCTTCTCCGGGTCCGTTGACACTCCGGTTGGTGAGACAATGTGGCCCAGCTAGTTGACTTCCTTGCGGAAGAGTTGGTACTTATTTGCGTTTACCTTCAGGCCGGTCGCCTGCAGTCTCTGTAGCACCGTACTCAGATTCTCGAGATAGTCGATGATGTCGTCCAGGTATAACAGGCAGGCGTCATAAGTCAGCCCTCACATCACTGATTCCATTAGGCGTTGGGAGGTGGTTGGTACGTTGCAAAGACCAAAGGGCATGAGTATGAACTGCCAAAGCCTGTCGAGAATGCGGTCTTCTCCTTGTCTCTCGGGTCCAAGTAATCCTTTCCGTTGACAGCGTTCAACTTCCTGCAGTCCACGCAGAAGCGTAGCTCACCGTTCTTCTTCGTCACCAGGACTACAGGGGACACCAACGACTGGCAGACTTTTCAATCACTCCCCTGGATTTCATGTCATCTGGCATGCTCCGTACCGCCACTTGTATTGCCAGCGGAACGCGTCTAGGTGGTTGCCGAATTGGCCGGGCATCTCCGGTGTCGATGAACTGAAGCACTTTGTCCGTGCGGCCGAAGTCACTGTAACCTTAGATTGAGAGGTGCAATGTTCTGGTTCAAGAAAAATAATTTTGATAAAGTAAATAGTATAGTTGGAAAGGTGTGTAATACCAGACAAGATATCAAGAAACATCTGTTGAAGGATTGGCAGAATGAATGGGATAGTATAAATGAAGGTGGAAGAACTCATGAATTCTTTCCATTTATAATCGAACGCTTGAAATTGAAACATGTAAAACCCACAAAAGGTCTAATTCATTTTTTGACTGGACATGGACCTTATGGTACATATTGGTATAAAGTGAAGAAGTTAAATAGTTCCATTTGTAATATATGTAGTAAAGTAGATAATCCAGAACATGTTTTATTTGAATGCGTTAAGTATGACCATCTAATTATTGAAGAACGAAATAAATTAAGAGGATTTAATTTATGGAACATAATAAGAATCCCAGAATTATATAATATCTTGGCCAAATTAGCAAATACCATCAGCGAATTAGCATGGAAATCAATTCTACCCAAATGTATACCTGTTCAAAAAATTCAACCGCCAATTGAATTAAGAAGATCCCAAAGACGTATTAATCCACGTAATGAAGAAAATATTATTATTTAGGAAGGTATGGATATTAATGATTAGCAAAATATAAATAGTAGAAGAAGAGGATATTGTGTTTCCCTTGGTCGACGAGATTGGGGCAACAGGAGAACTAGAGCCGTAGCAGAATCCAAAGGTGATGCAGAGAGGATGAGGGTGGCGCAATTCCCCTTCCATGTCTACCAGTTCTGAGGAGGACACATAGAGTTCCTGCCGGCGAATCAGGTACCCGCTTCAAGGTTGTTGGTGCAACTGATCCAGTAATGTCCAACAATCTGTATAATGAGGAGGTGATCGCAGAAATGAAAGTTTTTTAGTGTTTCAGTGTAATATAGTATCCTGTGAAATCTTTAGGGGAGGGACCCCCTCCCCTCAAATTAAATATAATTTTGAGTAGTGTTAATAGTATATATTTTTGGGGGAGGGGCTTTGCCCCTCCCCGTGGTGTTTAAAGTGAGTGATGAAGCTTATTTGTGGTTTAGTTTAGGGAGGGATTTTCCTTCCCCGGTGTAAGATGATGAGAGAAGTGTTGTAAGTAATAATGTGGTGTAGTAATGGATGAGTAAAGTTTTTTTATGGATGGTTGTTTTGTAGTGAAGGATATTGGTGAATTGAGTTATGAATTATTATTATGGATAATTTGAGTGAAAGATGAAGGAGGATTCTAATGAATTATTTTAAGAAGTGGATATTTGGAAAAATGGATTTAAGGAGTTGATTTGATAAATTATGGAGATGTTATTTTATTTAAATTTGGTGTAAAATGAGGATTGTTAAATTTTGAGAAAGTGTGTTTTGAGAAATTATAGAATAGGAATTTATATATATATATATATATATATATATATATATATATATATATATATATATATAATTATGTTGAAGATTTAGGAGATTTAATAGTTGAAATGTGTTTTGGTATAATGTTAATTTGATATTTTTGTCTTAATAAGGTAAAAAAAATTTAATTATAAATAGATCAAATAAATAAATTAAATTGAATTGTTTGGTTTGGTTGTTTGAAGGTTATTGTAATGGTTTAATTTTGAAATATATGAAAGTTATTGAATGTATAATTATTGTTTGTTTAATATGTTTGAATTGCATTGTTATTTTTGAATTTGAAATTTATATTTTATTTGATATAAAGTAGATTTGAAAAAAAATATTGATTGTTGTAGAATTAAAAATAATAATTGAATTTGTTTGTTTGTATAAATTGATATAATGTATTTTAATTTGTTTAAAGAATTTGGAGTTAATAATTTGTAAATCCTGTGATTCTTGTAATGTAAATTTTATGAATTATTTTTATATAAGTTTTTGGTTAAATGTTTTGTAAGTTTTTAAGAAGGTTTTTTATCAGTTATAAGTTTTAAATGTACTGGTTACCAGTATATTAAGTATCGGTTTCCGGTATTGTAGTCTTATTTTGTAATTGTAGCTGGTTGCCAGTTATTTGTATACTGGATTCCAGTAAATTTTTATTAGTTAAATTGTAAATTTTTAAATTGGTAGTTTTTGTATTTGTTTAAAATTTTTTATTTTTTTCTTTTAATTTTTTTTATTTTATTATCTGAAAAATGATTGTTTAAATTGTATTTTTGTATTTATGTGGTAGTTAATAAATTAGAGTTTGGAAATCATGTCCCGGTATAAGAAATTAGGTACCGGGATTAGATTTTCAGATTTTATTTATTTATTTATTTATTTATTTATTTATTTATTTATTTATTTATTTATTTATTTATTTATTTATTTATTTATTTATTTATTTATTTATTTATTTATTTATTTATTTATTATTTATTTATTTATTATTTATTTGTTTGTTTGTTTGTTTGTTTATTTATTTATTTATTTATTTATTTATTTATTTATTTATTTATTTATTTATTTATTTATTTATTTATTTATTTATTTATTTATTTATTTATTTATTTATTTATTTATTTATTTATTTATTTATTTATTTATTTATTTATTTATTTATTTATTTATTTATTTATTTATTTATTTATTTATTTATTTATTTATTTATTTATTTATTTATTTATTTATTTATTTATTTATTTATTTATTTATTTATTTATTTTATTTTTGTAACCTTAGCTGAACCCGCGCTTGTATCGTCTCAGCAGTTGTCAAACTTTCTCCAGCTGTTCTGCGGTCAGGTGGTCGGCTACCATCTCCAGTAAATCTTCCGGCCGAGGCCCCAGGTGTTGCGTCGGCACCGGCTCCTGTGTCCTGTCGATTGCGGTTACGCTGACCACGGGCTGGCACGTCCCCAGCTCCGCTCCGACCAGGAGGTCCTTCCTGGCTATACAGACTCCGTGCAGGGGCGTCTTTTGGTCGAGCATCATGTTCTTCGTCCGCTGACCTTCCAGTCGCGTCATCACCACCACCTCGCTTCTCGCGGGGACCACCACGTCTTCCTTAAAGATGACCTTGCAGATTCCAAGGCGCTCTTTGGGTTGCCGGAGTATCACCTTCTCCATTGAGCGGCAGGACTTTCCTGCCGACGTCGACCGTCGCCTCGTGGCTCCTGAGGGCATCCAATCCCAGTATCGCCTCAGCCACATTCGCGACGAACACAATCAGACGCATGGCACTCCGTCAGAAGGTCAACGTCAGTAGCGCCTCCTTCTCCACAGGCAAGGTGTCATCCGATGCCGTCAGAAGCTGTTAGTGTCGGCTTGATTTCCTGGACGGCAAACCCTTGGCCACGTCAGGTGCGATGATGGCCATGGCTGCCCCGGTGTCCACCAGCACGCGGCACGGCTTCCCTCTCACCCAACCCTCCGCGATGAAGATGTCATCTGTACGCCAGCTGACAGCGCGCAGTTTCAGTCGAGGGGATCGTGATGTCGCCGCCGACGTGTCCTACGCCACGCCGGACCCTACTCGTTCTTCTGGCTGCTCCTCCTGGTGTCGGTTGTCTCTCTCCAGTTGTCCCGGCTGGCCGCATCCGCAGCACACGCCACTAGGTCTTCGCCAGCGTCCCTCGACTGGCGTTCAGTCTTCAGTGCAGCAGACACTCCTGGTTCGCTACGTCGGGGTAGGCGTCACCTTGGCCGCCTCCATCCTTAATGCCGCCGTTAGCACCTCGTGGATGGTTTTGTAATCGCCGAGCTTTAGGCGCTGACGAATCTCCGTGTCTCGTACCCCGTCATCAAAGTTGTAGGCAGCTTCCTGGGATACGAACCCTGGTAAGAAGTCGACTAAGCCTTTGCTACCGAGCTGCTCAATTGCCAGCCCAACTTCTACAGCGTCTCCCCTGGCTGCTGTGACCTTGACTTCAGCACGCTGCGGCTAAGCGGTGGTTTCCAAAGCGGTTCTCCAGGGCCTCCCAGATGTCCTTGGGCGCCGCCGCTATCTATCTCTTTACTTCCGTGAAACACTATCCGTCTGTTATCTATTTGCGCCGAAACCTTTTATTTTCATTGCCGCGACAATACATACGAAGAATTTAAAGTATTTTATGAAATGGAAGCTAATTCGACAGCCACGCCCAAGGTTTGTGGCTGAAGTGTGGTCCAGTTAATTTTAATAATCATTTTTGTTGGTAGCACTGGATGTTTTGTAATGGCCTGCATGCGTTTCTGGATATCGAAGCTGATATATGTACCGTTTAATGTCACAAGAAAATAAATATATAATATAAATAAAATAATTAACAATATAATATGAAAGAAAAAGGCAAACTGACTGACTGGAGTAGGCCAGGGCCTGGCGAGTGAGATAAGAATTTGCGGTGCCGTATTAAGGTTTCCGAAACGCCTGGGTGTGAAAGGTTCAGGAGGAGCGGCCTATGCGGCTTCAATCTCAACCACGGAGTCGATAATCTGGTGTTCATCTGTGGAGTAGGCCATGATAGGCATTATTGTGTGCGTGTTGATAGCTTTTTTCCTTCATTTAAGTATTTTAAGCAAAATTGTTATTTAAAGAGTACCATCCAGTTAATACTCACGGTAATTTCGTGTTCATTATTCCAAGGTAAGCAGCTACAGAACTGTTCAAATTAGGATTAATATCCGCGAGCATACCTCGCATTGCAGGGAAACAAAATGGAGACTGCTGAGTACAGGAGTTCTCAAAAACCAGGCAACTCAATGAAAACTAGCAGTAATGAACAGCAAAGTTACATATCTGTGACTCAGTCTACCCCCAGTAAACAACAGGCTATCATAATAGATGCTCGTGAGGACTTAAAAGATTATATCCTAGCTGTGGCAAACTAACGCCTGCAGCTGGCCTTCAGTTTGCGTCACGCATCTCAAACAATGGAATATGCATCTTTTTAAGTTACAAGAAAGCAACTAAAGAGCTATTTAGCAAACACAAGCAAATAAAGGTCACTGACATTACTCGTGATTTACGTCCATTAATAACTGAAAGCAAACGAATAATCCTTTCTAACGTTTGTCCTATAATATCCAACTAAGTAATTATAGACAAAGTAAAACAGTTGGGCATCAAAATCGTTTCGTCAATAACACACATACATGCACGAGTTTCAGAACCTGGGTTCTCCCATGTTTTAAACTTTGGAAGGCAGTTGTATTGGGTGCACATTATAACATCCAATAAGACGATATGCTTTATTTGTAAACAAGAGGGTCACCCTGTTAAGCAGTGCAAAGCATCAACAGAGGCAGCTAGGGCAGACAGCCCTAATAGGGCTTCTCTGAGCTCAAAGTCCCACGAGCTATCCCTGACAGTCAACAGCTACCAGAAATCTGTGGCATGCAACCTCTAGGCACCACCAACAGCACAATTGAGGTAAAACAGTCTGCAGTTCGTGCTAAGCGTTCTCTTTCAATTGCGAGTAACAGTATGAATGAACACCACAATGAAAACTACGCCTCTGATGCGTCATCAGAACGCTACGAGGCATACTCGGAAAATGAACGTGATTCTCTGGGAGCAACCTCCTAACAGCCGCAAACGTTTGTCAAAAAAGGCTAATACTAATGACTGCAGGAAGTCAATAGCAGAATTCATGGCACCTGTTAAACAAATGATGGAGGAGAAACCTGAATACTATGAGCTTATTCCATGGAACTTGTGAGTATATATGAAAATACAGTAGGAGAATCTATACGAACTATACGAACTATCTGGAAGGACTTGCGCACAACATGAGAAAAATCTACTCTTTTTATAAAGAACGCAGCATCAAAAATAGAAGCTCTAAGCTAGAAACAAAACTGATAACTGCAAAAATTTGCACTAAAACATAAAATGACTAAGTCTACTTTGTAATGGAATATTAATGGCTTTAAAACTCAATATGATTATTTAAAAGTTCTAAAAATACACAACTCCGATATTATCTGTCTACAGGAAACAAATTTTCGTGATAACTATTTAACACAACTTCGAGGTTACCAATAATTCTATAAAATCAGAAAGACTGTGAGCCATGCTAGGCAGAACTGCAACTTATGTTAGAAATAATGGAAATGCTAAAGAGATTTCGCTTAATACTGCCCTTGAAGCTGTAACAGTAATTGTTTCTCTTGCTATGCGCACAGGTTTTGTCTACAATTTATATATACGTAATAGTGTGAAAATTGTTCTTGAAATTTTGAAAGTTCTAATTCTCCAGTTGCCCAAACCATTCATTTTATTTGGCGATCTTAACAGCCACAATACTCTCTGGGGGTGCAAAACTACTAATCAACAAGGACAAGTACTTGAAGCCTTAGCAGATAACCTAAACCTAGTAATATTCAACTCACCAGAACCTTCAAATTACGATTTTACACATGGATCCTTAAGTAGCACGGATCAAGCTATTTGTTCAGCTGAAATCTCACATGACGTATTCAACTGGTCAGTACGCTCTGAACCATATGATGTTGACCGTTTTCCAATTATGATAAGCACAGTTAGTAGGTACAAGTAAAATATGCTAATAGTAAAATGGAACTTGAAGCGTGCTGATTGGCATAAATTTAGTTCCAATGTAAGCGAAAATATTTGCTTGCTACCCTCAGCTTGCATGTGTGAAAATCTTTCAATTAATGAGTTTGTGACCAACTTTACCAGCATTATAGAAAGGGCAGAAAAATGCAGTATGCCTAAAACCTTAATAGATCACTCAGGAAAGTCTGTTCCTTGACGGAATGAGACATGTAAATTATTCATCAAATAAGAGAAAACCTATAAGAGATACCTTAAGCAACCTATAATATAAAATAAAATTCAATTCAGAACGCTACGGGCATATGCACGTAGAATTATCAAAGAAAGCAAGATAAACTCTTGGTTAACCTACGTCTCTTTCCTAAACAATAAAACTCCACAACGAGCATTGTGAAACAAAATACAAAAAGTTAAAGGAGTGTATCGACGTTCCTCCATAATCTTACAGCCTCAAAAAAGATGAGCATCAAATAAGCAAATCAAAAGTAATAGCAGACACGTTTGCAGAAAAGTTTGCTGCCATATCTAGCGATTCCAATTATCGTCCCGATTTCCTGAAACTGAAAGATGAGGCTTCAGAGTTACATCTACCAGAAAACTATAGACCAATATCCTTAACATATACTGTATGCCCATGAAAAGAAGGCTAGAGGGGAATGAAGGGCAGAGGAACTTGGTCTGTTTATCTGTTCCGGTAGCGGATCTGTTTACTAGGAAATGAGTGTATTAGAGTGTATATGAGTCACCTGTGCTGCCAGATCTAATGCTTTTTGTAGTAAATGCAGCGATAGGCATTATGTATGGGTGAATTTTGTGACAATTGTGTCTTTTAAACGAACATTCCATCCTTGTCATATTGGGAAGGTGAGCATAAACACTGTTGGCACAGAAACAGAGATTATGCTACACAATGCTCTAGCTTGCCTTCTTGTCGTGGGTTTACAGTACCAAATGTAAAATACTGGAAAAAAATAACAATCTCTGTGTCTGGAACAATCAAACATTTTACCACCACCCAGTTTGGATTCTGACGTTCTTATTCAACTTTGGACAGTATAATAATTTTAGAGTCTGATATACATGAAGCATTAATACAGAAACAAAACGTCAGCGTCATTACTTTTGACCTTGAGAAAGCTTATGATATGGTATGGAGAAATAACGTGTTTCCTGTATTAACACGTAACAACATATCCGGCACTATGATCCATTTCATCGATAACTACCTAATTAAACGTCAGATTTAAGTACGAGCAAATTGTGTATTATCAAAAAAGATCACTGTAATAAACGGACTTCTTCAAGGATGTGTTATTATTGCTACCTTATTCTTAGTAGCCATAAATGATATTCTCACAAAAATAAGAAATCCAGTAAAAGGCTTTACCGACCTCACAAGTGCTTGTGCTGGAAGTAACAAACACAACGCAAGAAATCCTACAGAATGCACTGAAATCCCTTGAGGATTGGAGCATATTTCCTGGCATTAAATTTTCAGTTCCAAAAACAAAAAATATTTGTATTATATTCAATAGAAGAAATTTGCATTTTTCAGCTCCAGTTCTAGGCTTGAATGGTCAGATAATCTCTCAGGTGGAAACTGTCAATATTTTAGAAATGGTTTTCGACAAGAAACTTACGTGGATACCATATCTGAAACTTCTACATGATGAGAGTGGCAGAAGATTAAATATCCTTAAATCTTTAGCTGCTCGAATCTGGGGAGCAGAGTTTCAGGTACTGATTACTTCCTATGAGTCTATCATAAGATCTAAATTGGACTATGGTTGTGTAGTTTATAACTCTGATAAGCCCTCAGCCCTTAGAATGCTGGACTCCATTCAGACATCTTCAGTGAAAACAACACTTAGAGCATTTTTGACTAGTCCAGTTAGTAGTATATTAATTTAAGTTAATGAACCCCTCTCTAGCGGCTCGACGAAATCAATTAAGTATTTCCTATGCTCTAAAGGTCAAATCTAGGCCATTGTGTCAAATGTATACATATTTCCAAAAACCAACAAGTTTCACTTTAAGTACACAAAGAACCCTACAAACTTTGCCCCATTTCATGTGAGAATCCAACAAATTCTGTAAGATCTAAATTTCAGTATTCCTCCAATAATAGAAACAACCTCATATAAGGATTTTCCTTCCTGGAGACTTTGGCCAGTCCAGATAAACTTTGACCTTGCACACAAAACTCCAAACACCGATGTACACAGTAGAATTTATAAACAGATGTTCAAAGAAGCACTAGAAAAATATCCAGATTATAGACACATATGCACTGATGGTTCGATAACTAATCACGGTTGTGGGTGTGCAACAGTTATTGACCCTGGTAACAAGATACTCCACAAACTACTACACCTATGCAATATTTTTACATGTGAATTGTTCGCCATTAAGGAAGCTCTGTCATATATTAATTAAATGGATGGTAGTACACCTTTTCTCGAGCTCACTGACCTCATAAGTGGTTTTAGCGATCCAAGATCAGCAACTCATCCTCTCATCAATGAAATAATCGGAAGCTTCACGGCATCTGTAAAAAAATAAAAAATAAAAAATAAAAAAATAAAAAAAAAAAAACACTACCGTTGTGAGAATCCCAATGCTAAAGTTCCTTTTCAAGGCGTCATCGTTTGCTTAAAAAGAACACTCTGTAACACATGGAAACAAACTTGGGTTAGTTCTCAGAAAGAAAGCTTCATGTTGCAAGAAATAATTCGACTTGTTCCTTTTCAGTTAATTTCCTAAGTCGCCGAGACCAAATACTTCATTACTAGAATTCGAATTGGACATTCACTCATTCACTACTATATCCTATCTAAGGAACAGCTTCCCGAATGCACAGCCTGCCATTCAGCATATAATAGAGAACTGCCAGCAATATGACATCTACAGGGAAAAACTCAAGTTTCCATGCAATCTACATCTGTCAACGAGCGATACAAATGCTTGTAATGGATTAGTACAGCTTTTTAAATGTACCAATCTATACAACGAAATGTTGTAGAATGTACTACAAAATGTATTCTTTCTTACATTTATTTTAAGTTTAAGTGTTAAATGTTAAATATTTGTTAAACTAAATATGCTATTGTTAATTCGTTTAAGTTAAACATTGTAAAATCCATCGTATAATGTAATGTAGGTTGTATAACTCGGCAGTTAAGCCGACCTTAAATAAATGGTTACAAAAAAGTATAGTTGCAAAGCAAGAAGCAGAAACGATTACAAATTAAATGAGTACCTTCTATTATATGAATGACAAAACAGAAAAGGCAGACACTCCTCAGAATAGTTGCCCATTAACTTTATGTGCTAAATATGCTATGATTCAGATCAGTCTTCACTAACTTCGACACAACAGTCTTGATAACCTTAAATTCCTATATCTAAGGAGAGTTCGGAGGCTGACGATACATGCTATATATGATATAATGTATAAATAAACCTAAGAACACTATCCGCAATTGGAAGATTAACAAAAGCCTAGAATTGAATTTCAAGGAGTCCTGGATCATTTCTTCTAAGTTACGTCCTCCAACGTTGTCAAATCGAACGATGAATGGTGTGCGTGATATGATGCTCAAATGAGTCCGGGTTCCATTGAGCTTAGAGTTACCCATATTCGTCTTTCAGGATAAGGGAAAACCCCGGAAAACCCTTATCCAGGTAACTCACCCTCACCGAGACTCGAATTTGGTACCTCTTTAACGTGAGGCAGACACGCTACCATCTAGGCTACCGAATTCTGGATTACAGAAGTAAACGACATATTGGTCATTCCATAAGTTTTGTTTAACGACTGCATCACGGCCGTAGCTATAGCGAAGCCAATTGCTTTTTTTTTTTTCGGAAGTTCGAATGTCGAATGTTTGTGCTGGTCAAGCAGCCTAAAACACATCGCAGGAGAAGGGGTAATCTAATAATTCTGCCGTGACTCCTGGTGGCACCTCAAGCACTGAAGAGTCTACATGACATATCCCCGTTGACTCACTTCACTAGAGACAAACCGTCATAAATGTTATCCTGCTCTATCTATACATATTTCTCTTCTTCTCGGGACATGACTACTCACACTTGAGAGTGTAATATCCGTAGCAGAATGAATTTCTCGCCAGATGCTTTCTTTTACTTCCAAATACTCATATATGGGGATTTGTGTGTATCAGTCATATCAGATGGATTAATGCTCAAATGAGCTCAGGATCAATAGAGACTACAGTTACTGATAGTCATTCTTCAGTATAAGGCAAATCCCTGAAAAATCTTATCCAGATGAGGCACCGTGATCAGAATTCGAACTCAGGATTTCTTAAATATGAGGCACGCGTGCTACATATCTGCTAAAGGGGCGAACAGTGGGCAGCGGATTTGTCACATACCGTAAGAGCATACAGTTAAATCAGAAAATGGCAAAGGTCATAGGTTTTTAATGATTACCGAAGCGTCAAACGTTTTAAATTAGATATCGACCTGTCAGCAGTGTGCGCGGTGGCAGTCTTTGTTTTAAGGATCCTGACAGACTTTCCACATTGATCAGCTGTTCATAAACAGTGTATGATATTTGTGCATTTATTGTTTGTCAAAATAAATGTCGGTCATATTACTCTACATGCATTTACTGCAGAGTACACGACACTTTTCGTGTCGTAATATAACACAGAGTTTCGCTATGCTCTAATAATAAAACGAATAAGCTTTATGTAAGTCCAAAAATATGTACAAAGCATTATGTGCAAGCGACGGGTCTCAGATGTATCTGCTTACCACAGTGTGAGGGAGAAGAGCTGTAGTAATAACGAAGGCGACTGTGCAATTATAGCTGACGTCGTCGACGAGCAGTTGGCGGTCTGAGAGGCAGCCATTAGCTGAGTTTTTCGTGTGCCTATTCTAAAAAGGACTAAACTACGTAATGTCAGCAAAAATGGGCATAGAACATGACGGGTGAGATTTACTTGGGCTAAAGAAAGCAGATAGCTTGAGCTCCTCAACCGCTGGGGTTCCAGGTGCAACGACCGATTGAACAGCACTGATCGTAATTAAAATTTTGAGAAACGGAATTTAAATTGCATGCCAGTTCTTGGGTAGTTTAATTTTGAGGTTGGTTTAGAGTTATCGGTAATGCCCCCAAGCCATGTGGGGGGAGGCGGTACTGCCTCAAGCGGCGCTCTCTGGGATGTAATCACCAGTGAACCTAACTAGCGCGCTCTGATAGAATGGTAAATGATCGTAAAATTTGGCGGCCCCGCGCCTAATTTCATGCTCCGCATAACGGCTAGATGAGGTTTCGTGAAGATATCTCACGGGGAAGCTACGAATGACAGAATAGATGATCCGAAGTCATCTAATCTGCCCTCGAAACAGCCTGCAGCCGTGCCCTAGACTTCACACCGTAGTGTATTACAGGGGGCACTAATACCTGAAAAAGGCGTAACTTAAGGAGTGTCAATATACTGGATCGCAGCACCCGGTATATCAAAGCCGAGGCTCTGCGCGCCCGATGCGAGAAATCCCGAATTTACTCCCCGAAATTTAGACCCTTGTCTAGCATCACTCGCAAATACTGAATGGACTTCGTCCACTCTACCCTACGCCTGGAATATGTAAATGTAAGGAGGTTTGGCAGGAATCTGAAGTTTGGTAAAATAGGACTACCTGGCTTTTCTCTGTATTTATGGACATCCGCCAAAGCATGTACACTCTTGGATGAAGTGGAGGTATCTTCGTATGCTATTGAAAGCTCTGCACGGGTGTTTATCTGTAGAGAACAGCAACACTTCGTCAGCAAATTGTTCTATGTTGACATACTGCTCAGTTGGAAGGTCATCCACGTAGACTCTAAAGATCGCTGGAGATAGTATGGAGCCTTCGGGGACTCCACTTCTGATAGACTTTCTAGCAGATGACTTTCCTGTTGCATAAATTATGAAAGCTCTGTGTTCGAGGAACGAATGAAGAAAGTATAGAGCATGTGCAGGTAGCCACAGGGAGATGAATTTGTGAAGGAGTCTTGCGTACCTGGTCGTAAGGAAGGCGTTCTTCATATCCAGATACATCGCCGCAATGAAAACTCTTTCCTGGAAACCCAAGGCAACAACATCCACCATGCACAGCAACTGCTGGGACCACGACTAAAACCAAATTGGTGGGGCCGTATGGCTTGAATGTCACTCAAAAGTGGTGAGAAACGGGCTTAAAATAGTCTCTAGAGAACTTTCGAGAATACTGACAGGAGAATGATGGATCGGTGCTTAGCAGGATGGACTGGATCTCTTACCGGCTTCAAGATGCAAATCACCAGAGCCTCGCCCCTCAAAATCTAACCTCTGTGGCCCTCATCCCGAGGGGTGGGCGACAGGAAGTATGGGACTGACTGATGTGGTGATGTACAGAGGGGAGTTGGTGTACCCCAGTACCGCGACGGCTGCCGAGAAGGCCCATCAGTAACCCCGAAAACTGACAGAAGAGGCTCTGGTGTAATCTTCTGATTGGGTACCTCCGCGGGGTGAGAGTGTAATCTGAAACGCCGAAACATGCTCCACTTCGGTGTTTAACCCCATTTACTACTTTTTTCTTTTCGTTCTTCCTCCCTGAAAACATGTCTGACGGGTAATATAGCGTGGGTGTTTGGAGTGGGAAGCGCAAGGTGTGACTGGGTAACGCGTAATTCCCAGCCCCTTAATAGCATGTAGGATCGTTTTCTTATCCGCTGATAAAGGTCACTCCTTGGGAGGGGCCATTGCATGAGCTGTTACACCCCTGAAGGCGATTGGGTCCCTCTGTCTTTACACTGGGAGACGTGATCCTGAGGTGAGCAAGGTCCAGGCCAGGACTCTCACCTAAGCTGGAGTGGCGTCCCAGATGTGAGCACGCCATCGGAGACGTTTGATGTGGTGGAGGACATTACCGCTATGGCACCTAAATTGAAACCGACAACTTTGAAAGGAAATGGAAAAGAAGTCGAGCCCTGTGGTCCTCACTACTTGGGCGTAACCATAACAAAGGAAGGAAAGAACTTTTTGTCACTGAAACCTTTCGTAATCCAAAAGGGTTTGGACAAGATAGCTGGTCCGGTTAAATCGTGTACTCGTTCCATAAATGGCCCACTCCTGGTTGAAGCACACTCTGTCTCCCAGGCAGCAGTCATCTTGAAGGCGAACATATTAGGCAGCTACCCGGTTAACGTCACCGTCCACAAGAGCCTGAACTCCTCGCGCGGAGTGGTAAACACACGTGCGTTGGACGGTATGGCCAACTGGGAAATTATGGAGAACCTTAAAGAAATAGGTGTGACGGCTACCTATTATGTGCAGCGTAGAGAGTGCGGGGAATCGATGCCCACCCGTACCCTGTCCCTGATATTAGAACGGGCAAATCTCGCTCAAAGCAGAAGGGCAGGGTACGAGACAATTGAGGTAAGCCCATATGTACCCAACCCAATAAGGTGCTACAAGTTTCAGCACTTCGGACACGCTAGCGCGTTCTGTAACGGTACGCATACATCCTGTAACTGTGCGTTATCGCTGCACGAAGGTGCGTGCACATCGCCAGTTAAATGTGTCAACTGTGCTGGAGAACACCCATCCAGCTTTATGGACTGCCCACGATTCGTCGAGGAAAAGGCGATCCAAGAGTTCCGGGTGAAAGAGAAGGTGCCCTTCTCGGAAGCCCGGAAGCTCGCGCGTACTCACATACCATCTATCCCGCGGTCCGCTACTTATAGTACAGTAGCAGATAAGCCGGTGCCGCGGAGAGAGATCGCCACTCAGACCAGCGATATCGGTGAGGCTACCATCGCTATAATAATCCTTATCCCGAAGCCTGCCAAACCAACACCGTCATCCCGACCTACGCCGCCTAAGCCTTCTTCAGGGAGGAGATCGCCAGCTGTGTCACCGGCTAAGGCCTCTATCTCCAAGACCGACAAACCCCTGTTGTACGATGCACTGCCAAAAAAGTTCAAGACTACTTACAAGAAGTCCGATTTCCTCAAAGATACCAGCAAACTGGCCAGCCACAAGAAGAGTCGCAGGGCTTCTAAAAGTTCGTCCTCTGAGGAATCCTCAGGAGAGGACTCGGTCCGATGCTAGTCATGCTCGGGAAAGGGGCCTCATCCGTTGAGGAGATGGATCAGAAGGATACGGAAAACACTGCCAGGAAGACTTCCAGGAAGCGACCCCATAATCCCGATGTTGAAGTTGTTAGCCCAAAACCTAAAGGGAAGGGTAAATTTATCCGGCCACCTTCCAAGTCCTCGTAAACTGGAATAACCTTTAACATCCTATTCCAACGGTCCAATGGGTATCCTACATTGGAACATACGTGGGCTTAGGGCACATCTCCCAGAGGTCGACTTGTAACTTAGTAAGCACGATCTCCTAGTCGTGTGCTTACAGGAAACTAAGCTACGTCCCCAGGATTCCTTCCAACTGAGGCAGTATACTCCCTTCAGGCGTGATCTTGCTCCTGAAGAGGATACTCCTTCGCACGAAGGCACGGTTCTCGTTAGAGATGACGTATATGTGGACGTGCTACCTTTACGTAATAATATCCAGTCAGTTTCTGCCCGTATAGTACTGACAACGATAGACTTGGTTATCTGCACTATCTACATTCCACCCTTAGTTGACCTATCACTTACCGAGCTCCAAGATCTTATCCCAGTTCTATTGGTGGGAGACTTCAATGCACATCACCCTCTCTGAGGCTCCACTCGAACTTGTGCAAGAGGTAGAGTTGTCTCCTACTTCCTGGACAGCAACCACCTTATTCTCCTGAACAACAGAATACCTACGTTTCTTTCCCATCTGTTCAACACCTTTTCGCATCTGGATTTGGCAGCATGCTCACCGCAGTTGGCAGTGTCCCTCCAATGGAACGACATCTCTGACCTGCACTCCAGTGACCACTTCCCGTGTCTTATCAGTCTCCTAGCACACAACGTGTGTTCCACACGCTTACCTAACTGGCGTATCGATCACGCAAACTGGGCCCTTTAAACCCAGTTGAAGGTTTTTAGTTATGAGGAGCGCGCCTCATTTACCGAACTCGTAGAACAACTTAGCGAGCAAATACTTTCCGCTGCAGAACGGTCTATTTGGCGTCTCCAAATCCCCGTCGACGTCCTGTCCCATGGTGGACGGATCACTGCCGGAATGCAATCCGTGCTCGCAGGCCAGCCCTTTTGGGTATTCCAACGCCACCCCACAATGGAGAACCTTATTCGTTATAAGAAGATGCGTGCCAGGTTTCGGCAAGTGATGAAGGATTGCAAAACAAAATCATGGACTGCTTTTGTGGTGTATTTTAATCGCCATACACCTTCTTCTGCAGTGTGGGATAGGTTAAGGCACGTGGCCGGAAAATCGATCCACATTCCGATTGCTGATTTGAAAACTCCTTCAGGCGTCGTTGTGGATCCGTTAGACGTGGCTAACACCCTAGACAGTTCTTTCGCTTACGTATCTAGCTCAGATCATTTACCACCTGAAGAAAACCTTGAAGACTACAATCGCCTTTTCACTATGGCAGAGATAGAACACCCCTTTCATCTTCGCGAGCTTCTGCACCAGGACCAGACGGTATCCACGTGCGCTTCTTACATCTCTCTTCCAAAGGGAAGGCGTTCCTATTGGAGGCCTATAACCATGTCTGGGTTCACAACAGTTTTCCTGAGCAGCGGCGGGAGGCCACCATCATACCCATTTTAAAAGCTGGGAGGGACCGACACCTGCCTTCCAGCTACCGTCCTATTTCTCTCACCAGATGCGTCTGCAAGGTGATGGAACGCATGATCAATGGGCGGTTGGTGTGGTGGCTGGAAACTCACAACCTAGTCACGAACATCCAGTGTGGTTTCCGCCGTCGCCGTTCCACAGTAGATCATCTGGTGTCGATGTCAACACAGCTCATGAACGATTTCCTTAATAATTGTCAGACCGTCGGCATATATTTCGGCCTCGAGAAAGCTTATCATAGCTGTTGTCGTGCAGGTCTGTTACGCACCCTACACAGCTGGAATATTCGTGGATGCCTGCCTGTTTTCCTTCGGGAGTTCATGAACGAATGCGTGTTCCGGGTAAGGGTCTGCTCAGTTTTTTCAAACCTTTTCATCCAAGAAAACGGGGTCCCACAAGGATCGGTACTAAGTGTTACACTGTTTGTTGTTGCGATTAATTCTATCTCGAACTGTGTTCCGCGAGGACTTTCATCGTGCTTATTCGTGGACGATTTCGCCGTCTACTGTATTTCTCAGCTCTAGGTTCTCCAGTGAGAAGACAGTCTTCGTTAACTTCTGGCGCCGCAAGTGTCGGTCACCACCCTTTCTCCGACTAGGTTGCCACGTGCTACCATTTGCCGATGAAACTGGGTTCCTAGGATTGATTTTCAATAGAAAGCTGTCCTAGTCGTCGCATATAGCGCAGTTGAAAGCACGATGTTAGCGTTCTCTTAATATCTTTGCAGATACTTAGTGGGAAACCATGGGGTGGGGGGTAGATCGCGCAGTACTGCTTAGCTTGTATTGCACTCTTGTCCGATCAGAGCTGGACTATGGGTGCATCGTTTATGCCTCAGGTCGTCCATCTATCCTGAAGCTACTAGACACGGTCCATAAATTTGGCATTCGTTTAGCTACTGGGGCATTTCCAACAAGGCCAGTTATAAGTTTCTGCGCCGAAGCGACAGAACCCCCTCTGCAATATCGGCGGGACGTGTTGCTGGGGAACTATGGCTGAGGGTTACATAGTATGCCTTGGCATCCGACGTTTGCGCCCATTACCGACACATGCTTTGATGTTCATTTTAGGAACACCCAGTTAAGCCAAAAGCCTCCAGGTTTTCGCTTCCGGGAGCTTCTTCGACGGCATGCCCTCGAGCTACCCCGGTTGCTTCCTCGGGGTGAAAGGGTGTATCCTCGCGGGCTGCGTGCTGCACCTGCCGTAGATCTTGGTATGGCTGCGCACAGCAAGTCCACAACCCCCATGAATACTATCCGCATTTTGTTTTTAGAATTTTTATCGGATTGTCAAGATCGGGTCCAAGAGCTGTGCTGGTGCTGGATGTGCGTTTGTCAATTGGGCCAAACCCTTTACATTCGGTCTCCATGGCAGCACTTCTATTTACACAGCGGAGCTCCATGCAATATACTGAGCCATTTTATATGTTCGCCACAGAAGGTTTGGTACAGCCTTATCCTCAGGGACTCCCTGAGCGCCCTTCGGAGCCTTCGTGAGCTGTACAACCACCACCCCCTTGTACAGCGTATCCAGGATGCCTTCCACGTTTTGCACGCCTCTGGCGTCAACGTAATATGCACATGGGTTTCTGGTCACGTTTGCCTGGAAGGGAAAGAAATGGCGGATTCGGCGAATAAGGTGGCAGCCATAACACCTAGTATTTCCCTCCCTTTGGTTACCACGGAAAACTTTCGGCTTGTTGTGCGTAGGGAGGCGCTCTCATGCTGGCGCGCTGAGTGGTCTGCTCTGCGTGGCAACAAGCTGAGATCGGTGAAGGACCGTCCGATTCCTTGGACTACCTCCTGTCGTTTATCCCGACCAGTGGAAATAATCCTGGCTCGGTTGCGCATTGGGCACTGTTATTTTAGTCACAGCTTTTTATTGAACCAGACACTGGCTCCAGTTTGCCCGCTCTGCGGTGCTGAACTGTCGGTACGCCATGTGATTTTAGATTGTTTTAGGCTAGCGCGTCTCCATAGGTCTCTCCAGCTGCCGGCCAGCTTGGCAGAGATCCTCACGGTTGACGAGACGGCGGTGAGCAAGGTTTTAGCATTCGTTTTATCTATAAATTTTAGAGTTTAGGCCCCAACAATTTGGGTTCTATAACCATTTAACCTTTATCCTAGTTTTTATGATTTTAATGTCTATTTTAGTCTTTGCTACACTGTTGTGCGGATGTTTTATCTTGTTTTTATTTTATTGCTTGTTTTTTTTAGAGTTTTAGCTTTTTACTTGGCTTTCTAAACTCATTAGTTTCAGAAGGGCGCCAATGACCTAATAGTTGTGCTCCCTAAAACACCACCACCACCACCACAACCACCACCACCACCACCACCACAACCACCACCACCACCACCATCATCATCATCATCATCATCATCACCGGAGCCTCACTCCACTTACGCGGAAATTGCCCAAAGCAAAGCACTTGTTCATGATCCGTGTGAGAAAGAGCATGGCCTAGAAGGGAAGATAATGAAGCATGACAAGGTTTAATCCGTCAGGTCCCGACGCCTTCTTGGACTTAAGATGCCGGAGTGCACCCGGGACCTCACTGTGTGTGATGACAGGGAGCCGATTCGCCACAGTAATTACCCCTTCTGGAGGCTATGAGAGCCTTCTTTGTTGGCCAGACCCCATAGCACTCCACATGCTTCCCCTTCCAGTTGGCACAGGTGGGTACCTCCGTGATTGCAATGGGACAATCCTCTTTTTGGTGGGTGCACCCGAATCTTAGACAGAGTTGATTGCTGTGGCAGAAGTGACTGGAGCGGTTATACCACAGGCATCTGTATTATTAGGCTGGGGGCATCAGAGCCTTTGGCCGGTTCGATGTGAAGCTGGAGGCGGCAAATGGTGGTGACACCATCAATCTTGCCCTCCGCGTCATTGGCCTGTTCCACCACAACTAAAAACAGCGGGAGGGGAGTTTTTACTCCTGGGCTAACAGGAGCAGATCAACTGAGTTTTTCATCACCCTGGGGCTGATGCTCTGGCGAGCGAGGTAGACCAGGATGTCTTCGACGGAAGTATCCCAAGGATACCCTATGGACACTCTCGCCTTATCCAGGCCGAAGGTGAAATGGGGCATTTCACGTCTCTTGAGGGGATGGAGAAGATGTGCGTAGTCGTCAACTGTCCTAGCGTTGAAGATGAAACAGCTCTTTTTCCGCCGAACCGCACACTCCCCAGAGAGTGTAGACACGACTTTATTAGGAAGCACACCGCTTCCGCGAAGTCATCAGCTATCATTGGCAGAACATTCCGTTTCGATCCTCCCCTTTGTCCAGAGTTGGAGGCAGGTGTATTTGTCTGGCACGAGGGCACGCCCCCTGCAGCCTGTCTTCTACGCCTCTTGCTTTCCGTGAGGCGATCTCAAGGAACGTCTCGTCCTCACCCTAGATGAATAGATACGAAGAGCTGAACTCCGGGTTACTCTTCCGAACTGAGGAGGAGGAAGAGTTGCAAGAGAACACTGGTGCTCTCCCACTGTGGTATGAAAGCGAAGTGCGCACAGTGGCGCATTCGTCCTCAGAGACCAAAGACTCTGAAATTGCGCCTATCCATGGAATTACTTCAAGCGAGGCGTCCTGATTGGTTGAGCTGGATATGTTAGAACGACCTTACCATCTCCGCTGTAGCGTTGTCGGCGAGGCTTTCATTTTCTAAGAGCACCCATGGAGGTGCTAGGGTTGGTTGCAGCAGTTGGCAATTGAGACCCGTTTTGGAAAGACCTAGTGGAAGGGGTTGCGGAAGGAACCTTTTTACGCTTAGTGGCGGTGCTGGAGGTGATGGTGGTTCAAAAGGTCGAACAGGTATCTAAGACACTACACCCGCTGTTGCAGTACAACTCGCACACCTACGTATGTCCTCACCTGTAGGCAGCAAGGGCTTAAGACGTTGCCATTAATAAGACCGGGCATACTAAGAAGGGTTCCCCTTACGCAGTATTAGCACTGGATGGCTATAGCCGTTAGTGGCTACCTGCTACCTAGTTACCGCTCAGATTATTGTTCTGGAAGGGAGGCTGGTAGTTAATTGCCGGGCTTCTGACCAGTGGAAGGCAGGCTGTCTGGTTTGGTTGGCTGGCTGGCTAGCTGTACTTGGCTGCCCAACGATTGTCGTACGCTGGTTACACCGATGTGACAAGAAATTGCTTGGAGCTGCCCGGAGGCAATTTGTTGATCGCAGAGAAGAGTTGAGACGTCTTTATTCGGCTCCCCGTTGCGGAACGATTTGCAGCTCTCTGTTTGACACATTAAAATATATTGGCTACGGAATACCTGTACAGGAACACGATGCAATATGAAATATAGGCTGACGCAATAAATGGTATTATATGTTACATTCACATGATTTTTTTTTAGTCATTCTTCAGCTAACTGTTCGTATAAAACCTAATTCTATTGCACTTTAATCCCAGGTTAATACTTTCAGAAACTGTGCTGCATTCATTTAAATCGCTATGTGAAGTTTTAGATTTGCGTTCGTTCTCTTTGCATGACTAAGAGGTAAAGAAATGAAGAAGAAAGAAAGAAAGATGGAAGGAAAGAAAGAAGGAAAGAAAGAAAGAAGGAAAGAACGAAGGAAAGAAGTAAGGAAAGAAGGAAGGAAAGAAGGATGGAAGGAAGGATGGAAGGAAGGAAAGAAGGAAGGAAGGAAAGAAGGAGGGAAAGAAGGAAGGAAAGAAGGAAGGAAAGAAGGAAGGAACGAAGGAAGGAACGAAGGAAGGAAAGAAGGAAAGAAGGAAGGAAAGAAAGAAGGAAAGAAAGAAAGAAGGAAGGAAAGAAGGAAGGAAAGAAGGAAGGAAAGAAAGAAAGAAAGAAAGAAAGAAAGAAAGAAAGAAAGAAAGAAAGAAGAAAGAAAGAAAGAAAGAAAGAAAGAAAGAAAGAAAGAAAGAAAGAAAGAAAGAAAGAAAGAAAGAAAGAAAGAAAGAAAGAAAGAAAGAAAGAAAGAAGAAAGAAAGAAAGAAAGAAAGAAAGAAAGAAAGAAAGAAAGAAAGAAAGAAAGAAAGAAAGAAAGAAAGAAAGAAAGAAAGAAAGAAAGAAAGAAAGAAAGAAAGAAAGAAAGAAAGAAAGAAAGAAAGAAAGAAAGGAAGAAAGAAAGAAAGAAAGAAAGAAAGAAAGAAAGAAAGAAAGAAAGAAAGAAAGAAAGAAAGAAAGAAAGAAAGAAAGAAAGAAAGAAAGAAAGAAAGAAAGAAAGAAAGAAAGAAAGAAAGAAAGAAAGAAAGAAAGAAAGAAAGAAAGAAAGAAAGAAAGAAAGAAAGAAAGAAAGAAAGAAAGAAAGAAAGAAAGAAAGAAAGAAAGAAAGAAAGAAAGAAAGAAAGAAGTATAGCTAGTTCCTTGTGTAGAAAATTATGTGCATTTGGAAATTCAAACTAATAACAAACATGTCTCAGAAATTTTATTAAAAAAGTATAAATGTGTGTCACGTTTAATGCGGACATTTGTCTGCAGTAAGATTTTATCTCTTACGGTTGACGTTATACAAAATCATAATGATGTGCCGTTTTTTTTTTTTAGGAAATATTCAATTTGAAGGGTAGTTTGGTTGGAGATTCCGAGCGGTAATAGGTAAAGCCCCCTTTGGGAGGTGCTGAATCTAAATATCTTTTTTTTTTCGTACTGAATTCAGATTTGCATTATTGATGTAATTTTGAAATCAGTTCAGAGCTCACATCACACGTCCTGTAAACACACGAACATGATGTGTTGAGGTTACATTACTATCAGAAAGAAAAGGTATTCACTGACTGTTATGCCTGTTACGATTTATCTCCCTTGATTCATTTGTACGAGTTAACGAAGGTGACATTATGCGCCCCTAAAGAAAGGAGTCATGGATACAAAACGTGCGGCATGCTGATCTCCAGATGTCGTATATCATTTCCATTCGTTAAAACTTATACGACCCAAACTTGATAACGAGTATTGTCACCACTCCACAGATGGCTATCTTACTTTCAAGTGAGCATTATCATTTTTAATAGTTGCAATCTCAAATATTCATAATTTCTGACTTTTCACACTTTTACAAAGAAATTTATAGCCTACTTACCTGCTGAATAAGAAGTTCAAGATAATTAAATTAATAAGGCTTCGATGGGTTTACAACACATTGAAAGTATACAGTATGGTAATTTTCAGTTTTAAATGAACAATTGCTTGTTGCTTGTATAAACAATAAACCTCAAAGAAATGTATCCTTTTGCTTTCTCTTTTACGTAGTTACAGTAAGTAGAGGAATCGATATTCATATTTGAGTGTGACTGTCTTAAGTGAACAGTATAAGCAGCTTATAAATAAATGACCGAGGGCACTAAGGGAACCTCTTGTACCTGGACTCCACGTTCTGTTTGATTGTCGCACGAGGAGTGGATGAGGTGTGAAGGAGGAAGAATCCCTGAATGCTCAGGGCTTCTCTGGGGTTTTCCCTTAACCAGAAAGATGAATGTCAGGTAACCCTGAACGCTATGGGGCCTGGGCTGGTCTGAGAAGCATTCCACCAATTTCATTCCTCGTCCCATATGACCTAACGTTGGAGCATGCTAATTGATTTAAAAAAAAAATCCCTGCTCAGAGAAGTTTTCTCTCTTGCAGGGGCCCAATTGAGTTTTCAACAAACAAACTTCTTCGTCATCTTCCAATTCCAGCCGACGCTAAACATCCTCCAAGAAAATCTGTGCTAGAATAGCAATTACTCCACCTTGTCAGCCAGGGGAACCGCCCATAACTGTCTGACCACAGGAATGGAACCCAAAATAAAATTAGAAATTTATATAACAAATTTGATATTTAAATTCATCGTCTTCAAAAGATCAAGTCCTTAGGACATTTCCCATTTGCAGAGAGCACCTTTTTTACCAAAAAACTAAGGCATGAAATTGTTCAAGAATGTCTCTCTTCATTTCATGCAATTTTCCCGAAATATTCTGCTTATTAAAATAGTATTGATTAAATTCAAATATAGAAATTAATTGTTCTTTCACACTGGCCGTGTGTAGGCTAAATTGTGGAAACGTAGAGTTAGACTGAAAAATTCAATGCCATAGCCGGGATTTGAACCACGGATCTTCTGGTTTCCGTTCAGCCGCTCTACCATTGAGCTACTATGGCCAACGTGCCAACATGACATTAAATTCTCCAACTGACTCATATTTTCAGTCTGACTCTAAGTTTCCACAATTTAGCCTACACCACGGCCAGTGTGAAAGAACAATTAATTTCCATTAATTGAACGTAATAGTGGTTAACTATAAAACCCCGGCCTTAAAGTACCTACATGACGTAAGTCGCCATTAAGGTAGTTGTCTCATAGGAGAAAATTTCCTTCCTTCCTTCCTTCCTCCTTCCTTCCCTCCTTCCTTCCCTCCCTCCTTCCTTCCCTCCTTCCTTCCCTCCCTACTTCCTTCACTCCCTCCTTCCTTCTCTCCTTCCTTCCTTCTTCCTCTCTCTCTCCTTCTCTCTCTCTTTCTTCCTCTCTCTCTCTTTCTTCCTCTCTCTCTCTTTCTTCCTCTCTCTCTCTTTCTTCTTCTCTCTCTTTCTTCCTCTCTCTCTTTCTTCCTCTCTCTCTCTTTTCTTCCTCTCCTCTCTTTCTTCCTCTCTCTTTCTTCCTCTCTCTTTCTTCCTCTCTCTCTTTCTTCCTCTCTCTCTTTCTTCCCTCTCTCTCTTTCTTCCTCTCTCTCTCTTCCTCTCTCTCTCTTTCTTCCTCTCTCTCTTTTTTATTCCTCTCTCTTTCTTCCTCTCTCTCTTCTTCCTCTCTCTCTTTTCTTCCTCTCCTTCTCTTTCTTCCCTCTCTCTCTTTCTCGTCTCTCTCTCTTTCTTCTCTCTCTTTCTTCCTCTCTCTCTTCCTTCCTCTCTCTTTCTTCCTCTCTCTCTTTCTTCTCTCTCTTTCTCTCTCTCCTCTTTCTTTCTCTCTCTTTCTCTCTCTCGCTCTCTCTTTCTTTCTTTTTCTTACTTTCTTTTTTCTTTCTCTCTTTCTCTCTTTCCTTCTTTCATTCTTTCTCTCTTTCTTTCTTATGTTTTTTGGAAATCGTTATTCTCTCGAAAAGTCCATATCAATATGTTTAAGGTGTTTTTATCACTAAGGAAATGTGTACCTTAAACTTTCTGGGAATAGTTTCTGAAGACCTCCTTAATTTGAAAGATTTTGTGGAATAGATCTAGTTGTAAATAAGACAGTGTAAGTAACAATGATATTAAAATTGATATAGAATTATAAAATATTATGTTTATGCCTATATGAAGCCTTCCTCCTCTTTCTTCTTTTATTCTTCTTATTAAATAGCGACGCGTTCTTAAACCTTTTGGCCATCCTTTTAGCCTACCGTAGTCTCCCATTCCCATTTTATTTATAAGGAAATATGCAATAAAACCATTTATAAGAGTAATATATCAAAATCTGTTAAATAAGGAGAAAGAATAATGTAGGCAAATGAGTAGAGAAAGTTTACATGGGTGTAACAGATACGATTTTTAATAAGATAGATAAAACCACGTAATGCAGGAACGACTTCAGATATCTACAGATCTTTGCAGCTACGAGTATTATTGCACATAAATAATGCAAAATAAAAATAAAATTCAAAATAGTCAAATACTTTGTATGTTGGAAAATTTACACATTTGTCCCCGTAAAGTAAAACACCTAAAACTACATATTTAAATAAAAGGCACATGTGCCTAAAGACCTAATGGACTCCCTAGGACTTCCTTCTCCTGCGCTTCTTCTGCAAATCTCTTTCCTCTCTCTCTCTCTCTCTCTCTCTCTCTCTCTCTCTCTCTCTCTCTCTCTCTCTCTCTCTCTCTCTCTCTCTCTCTCAGCGTTAGTCTGATGATTACGTTCTGGACATTAGTGTTTATTGCTACTTATTTCTGAAACTTTTCCTGTTGAAGTTTTTCAGCATGAACAAAACGCTTTTCTCAGTCTTCTGCCGTAACTTTTCCAAGAAAGTCATGCAGCAAATTTTTGGCAACTGCCGACCGAAATATTGAATTTCTCGCAGCAACTTCACATTTCAGTTCTGCCTGAATTAACTCCATCGGGTTGTGCTGGCAGTGGTAGGACTGTAATCCAATAACTTCATTAGCTCTTTGCAGTGTAATTTTGTTCAATTCGTACAGTTTTTCTTATGATCTGTTCTCCTTAACTTCCATAAATAGTTCTGTTACTGTTTAAGGGCTGATATTCTAATACTATAAGTTTGCTGCCATTCATGGATACCTGCTCACTACAGTTTTATTGCGGAATTTATCAATTATTTGCCATAATGTTACTAGATGTCTTCTGGAAAATTTTAAAAATCTATTCACAAACTAGTCTTCATATATTTCGACATTTATTCCGAGGTGGTCCAAATGTATGTTTTTCGACGGCACCAAGACATCTATTTCCTCTCAGTATAAAACCTTTCTGCAGATTCAGGATGGCAAATAATGAGCCAACCAAAGACCACCATTTTACGAGGAAACAGGTTTAATATCCTTTCGAGAGTGACTTTATACATTCATGTATTGTCAAC